>CM067313.1:53206398-54406398 GCA_034231615.1 Meghimatium bilineatum
ATATATATATATATATATATATTTATATATATATATATATATATATATATATATATATATATATATATATATATATATATATATATATATATATATATATATATATATATATATATGTACGCGCACACACGCACGCACGCACGTTTTCATTCAATCGAAAAACAAGTAAATATCCGCCCACTGGATGACAGAAGAGAAGAACGAGTTCATGTGCAAAATGAAAAAAAAACAATAAGCGATTGACAAACCATCCGACGCATGCGCAAATTTCTAGATCAAGCACAAGCAGGTTGAAGAGAACCAGCTTCTGTCACATCTACGACCATCTCCACCAACAACAACAACAAGATATCCTCACAAACCTCCCATCTGAAATTAAACACTAACGGATTTCGAAGAGCCAGACAATAGAACATCTTCATAATAACACAGGTTCATGGGTTAATTAAAAAAGCAATACCAGACTCCGCCTCAACTAAAATCATTGACACTAGAGATGATAGAAAGAAAATATAATCCCAAGAAATGGACACATGTATACACAGATGGATCGGCAGAGGGAGCAGTAAGTAATGGAGGAGTGGAATTCTTATTAGATTCAAAGACGGGAAGACAACATCTAAAGCTTTTTCCAACCGGGCAATACTCCTCCAGTTTTATAGCAAAAAATAGTTGTTTTTTATTAAACACTGAAAGTCTTCATCGAACCAGGTTGGCAAGACAAAAGAAGATAGCTATATTCACAGATTGCAGATCCCTACTGGAATCAATAAAGAGCAACAGAAATTAAAGCCTTCTACACAACATCAGACATAAGCTAATACATATTCAAAAATCATCAGCTATTGCCCTTCAATGAATACTATCACACTGTGGAATAATAGGAAATGAGAAAGCAGATGCTCTGTCAAGAATAGGAAGAGAAATGGAGCAACACAGACACCCAATGTCCTGCGGAGAAGCAAAAACAATAATCAAGAACACATACACATCAAAGTGGAAGAAACAAATGGAAGAAGAATACGAACATGATGCAATACATCTCTTCCAAAGATATCAACAGATCACACTATTTCACCTAAGAACAGGCCACTGCAGACTGTTGGGTCACCTTGACCGCTTGAGGATCTCATACACAGATGAATGTCCATGTGAATCCGGATACCAGACTCCTGAACACATACTTCAAGATTACCAACATACACCAGAGACAGCAGACCTGGCCAGAGGATAAGCAGAGGAAAAGCAAACGCTATTGGGCAGCCGCTCTGACCAGAAGAATACAGTAGATTTAGCCCTGACGACAGGCCTGACAATATAACGTGACAGCAGATGCTGAACGAAGAAGAATAAGAAGAAATATACTGTTCAAAAAAAGAAACGCAACTTTTTTTGGAGTTACTTTTATTAAAAAAATATTCGCTGATTGGACATCATTCAACCTATCGACTGTGTCCACCTGGTCACTAACTTCTCGCGGCTACCTGAATTGTACTCACATCATGAGGTCATGAAATAAATCAATACCAAAACAATATTTTTGGCAATAACTCGTCAGAGATTCATAAGAATCCCGTGAAACCTAAAGAACACAAAACTCTCTAACCATATTATTGAATGCATATAAAAGATTGACGGTGGTAGAATAAATTGAGTTGAAAATTCAGTGCAAAATTATGTTTCACCTCACTACATAACAACGATACATCATCATTGGATGCTTACAGACTGGACACGTGTAGTAGCTAGACAATTGAATATGGTTAGAAGCACCATTAGTCGGCGTTTGGGGGGCGATTTCAGCAAGCTGGCTCAGTGACAGACCGGCCACGCATTGGAGGGGTACTGATGTGGGGAGAAATCAACTTCATGGGAAGAAGTGACCTGGTGCAAATTGAAAGACGCCTGAATGCAGAACGATAAGTCGTTCAAATCGTTCGTTCTCGTGTCCTTTCAATTTTGACTTCACGAGGGTCGATTTTCCAACATTATAATGCTTGATTTAATGTGGCATAACATAACTCACCACCCTGTACCTTGCTGACAACAACGGCCAGATCATTCCGTGGTCAGCCATGTCATCATACATATACCTCTTAGATCACTTATGGGATAAACTCGACAGAAGACTCCACAAGTGAGACGTGACTCCAGCCAATCTACAACAGTTGCCTATTGCACTGCGCGAAGAGTGGGCAGCCATCGCACAAGAACCATCCAATGGCTAATCGGATCCATGCCACGGAGATATCGTTCACTGATACAGGTCAGAGGATGTCATACAACTTACTGAAACAGTCAGAAGCATAGATTAAAAGTCCAAATGAAATTAATGAACATAATTTCATTGTTAAAATCTGAAAGTTTATTCATGCCAAGGATAAAACATGAATTCCATAAAATAAAATTTTGGTTCACGTTTGAAATTTTGTGTCTATTAGCACTGGAATGATGTTGAGTTTCTTTGGTTTTTTTGTGTTTGCTTAATATTAAAAGAACCGTGCTTTTCTGTGCTATTTTTGTCTTCGTTTGTCTTCGACACTGGGCTTTTATCACAATTTTTAGTAGTAACTATATATATATATATATATATATATATATAATGTATTTATTTTTTATATTATGATCCCACCACAAGTCATAAACTCAAATATATTGTTAAGCAAATGTAATAAATTATGGTTGTTGAATCGAATCTACTTTTAACAACACTGACAATATGATCAGTTTCACTACGATCGGCAGCCAGATTGTCTATATGTGTCCTAAATTGTTCGATATAGCAGCAAAATCGACGCTATTATCGTATAAATACAGGACTGCAACGTGTCTGAGATATTATTTAACGGAGTCATAGCAAGAAACAATACGGCAAGCACGCAACAAAGCGTGATGGCTATCATTACGAATACAGTTAACGTTGGTTCTCAGTAATCAATCACAATTTATTGCAGTCATATCATTGTCTGTAACGTCAATCATTATTGAGATGTTCTCAAATCCCAAAATCATATTCTCCAAATAAACGCAGAGTATAAGATAATTATGATTGCAAAAATCTCGAAAAAAACCACACCCAATTGGTGCGTCAAACACGTTTATGCTGTAGATATATTGCCGTGATTGTAAAATAAGTACGGTTGTGGGTGTGAATATGGAACGTTTCTAACGGCTAATCCTGAATTATGAGTTTTTCATGGCAGCGTATTTGCATGAGTCTACATCCATGCATGGACGTACGCGATACTTATTTAGTGTCCCCATACATGATTAATGTTATCTTCGCATTTGTATGTATCTGGATCCGATGATTATAGTGAATATTGTGACATACAGTCCTCTTGTATTATATACAGGGAACTGATACATTTTAACTTGGACTGGAGTTTTTTATTTTGGTGGTCTGTATTCAATGCGATTTTAGACTTTGA
Organism: Meghimatium bilineatum; assembly: GCA_034231615.1. Taxonomy (NCBI): domain Eukaryota; kingdom Metazoa; phylum Mollusca; class Gastropoda; order Stylommatophora; family Philomycidae; genus Meghimatium; species Meghimatium bilineatum. Next base: position 53,209,830 of record CM067313.1, read on the forward strand.
TTTATCGTTTGATTGCGAAACATATATTTTCTAGTTACTGAAACCTTCTGCTTCGGTTTCTTCTGCATATTCGTTCGTTTCCAGCACACGTTGATTAGAATATTTGAAGTATTTAAAAGCTGACGTCACTGCACTGTGGACACACTGATTGTTCATGCGCCTAATATGACATCTCTCTCATCTTTCTCTGTTCGTCCCACACTTGATCACACATTTCTCCAGTACCACACTTGATCACACTTTCTCCAGTCCCACACTTGATCACACATTTCTCCAGCCCCACACTTGATCACACATTTCTCCAGTCCCACACTTGATCACACATTTCTCCAGTACCACACTTGATCACAAATGTCCCCATTTCCACACTTTATCACACATTTCTCCAGTCCCACACTTGATCACAAATTGCTGCACTCCCTGTAATACAAATTCCTCCTGTTTCACTTAATCCTCCAATAAACTATCCATTATTTCCATAAAGATCTCCCTTCTGTCCAAACAGTGACAAAACACAGTTACCTTTGTAAACAGCGTCCACTAGACATAGGGAAAAATTGTAAACTCCATGTAATAAAAAGCATGCACTGATTTCATAAAAGTGCGTAATGTACACTTCAGCCACAACCCCCAATTTACCACCCCCAACGCCTAAAGCATTTGCACATAGCGATAAAGAGCTACATTGCTCTTAATTTATGAAGATTCAAAATATATATAGAAACTTGCCGAGGCCTGATATATTGGGTAATTGGCGTAAAAACACGGCGACACAAAACATTTCCGTTCTCTGAACATCATAGTGCTGGGCAGCTAGTATGACCACGGTCCTGCTATAATAGAGATCCGGCGGGAGTATGAGAAAATCTAGTATGACCACGGTCCTGCTATAATAGAGATCCGGCGGGAGTATGAGAAAATCTAGTATGACCACGGTCCTGCTATAATAGAGATCCGGCGGGAGTATGAGAAAATCTAGTATGACCACGGTCCTGCTATAATAGAGATCCGGCGGGAGTGTGAGAATGATAGATAAAACACAGAAACATGGGAAAGTATGACAATTCAAAAAAATGGGCAACAAGTTCAGTATTTTCCACGAGAGTTGAGTAAATTGACGTAAAATATACACGATTTTAACACACCCACCGATGTCGAATTTGTCGTGCCAATGTGCGGAAATAAAACGGCGACACAACCGCATCTGTTGGAAATCTAGTAGGATCAGCGTCATTTTACACCCGCACGCACCCACACACCCACAACCTAAACACACACACCCACCCACAACCTAAACACACACACACACTATTCATGTACCGTAACTTGATGATGATGATGTTGAAGGTGTTCCTTCTTCGCAGGGGAAGAGGTCCATACTTTCCTGCATAGCTTGAATGCTGTTAGCGTTGAATAACTTATTCTCGTGCTCAGTGTGATGACAATGTAATTTTTTTAAATGTAACACTTTTATCACGAAACAAAACATGACCTACAACCCACTAATCCGTTGTTACTTGTGTTGTTGAGAAGAAAAGTTATTAAAATAGTGCTTTTGAAAATTATCAAATTTACTTCGGGACTACTACGTTTCAGGCCAGTGTTCATGTGTATGTACTAGAATTTTTGAAATAATTATATTGAATTTCATGGAGCTATTTTGTGGAATGTGTGTGTATAGAATTTGCTAGAATCTGTTGGAATTTAGTCGAAATGTCAATACTGCATGGACTTATCTTGAAGTAGAAAGGAAAGGCCTAAAATCTAGACAGATATGAAGAATGTGTGGAAATTAGTAGCGCTGCCTGTATATCTATCCGCTAAATCCGTTGTTGCTTTACGGCGTCAGTGGTAGAAAGTTTTATGGAGACGGCCCATGTGTGCTGAGTATATAGTGGAGTTTGTCACATCTTTTATTTTTGTGGTCCATCGTTTTCGTGGTCGCCCATTAGGTCTGCCTTCACTGTGTCTGTGTAGCATAGCTTGTTGTGGTATGCTATCTGATGGTAGTCTGCTGATGTGTGCAAATCATTTGATTTTTTGTCTCTTAATATATTCCAAGATTGGGGCGGTACCAGTTCTTTGTCTAATGTCTTCATTTCTCACTCTGTCTCTTAGCGATATTCCTAGGATTCTGCGCAAGCATGCCATTTCAGCTGTCATAAATCACGTTTATCTTGTGATGTCGTGGCCCATGTTTGGCTTTGGTAACACAGCGTTGGTATATAATTGTTTTGAATAGTGTTATTTTGGTGTTTAAATCTACATTTTTGTTTATGAAGATTGGTGTCATTTGCCCTAGGGCGTGGTTGCTTTACTACATCTATTGTGTATTTCTATGCTGCTCCTGCCGTCTGTTGTTATATTACTTCCTAAGTATGTAAATTCTTTAACCTGGTTAAGTCTGTTGTTTCAAATGTATATGTTGGTTATATTTATATTTACTCTTCCACACTATAAACCAACTTCAGCGATAGTCATTTCTCAACCCATTTATTTACTTATCTTTACTAATAAAATATGAAGAGAACAAAGTGTGAATCAATCCTAGTTGGTTCATGGAATGTTTGGACACTTACGGATATCTCAGATGTAAACAGACCAGAAAGAAGAACAGCACTAATTGCTAAAGAATTGGCCCGTTATAATCTGGATATTGTTGCACTTAGTGAAACGCGGTTTGCAGATGAGGGTCAGTTGACAGAGATAGGTGGAGGATATACATTCTTCTGGATATGACGTAAAAACACAGAGAGGCGTTAATCAGGTGTTGGTTTTGCTATAAAATCATCTCTGGTGCAGAAACTTCCAGGTCTGCCTCGAGGAATTAGCGATCGCTTGATGTCGTTGCGATTGAAAGTGGGCAAAAATAACTGTGCCACATTACTTTCTGCATATGCGCCGAGAATGACAAATCCTGATGAGGAAAATGATAAATTCTATGAAGAGTTAGATGTCGCTATATCTGGTACACCGAGAACTGATAAACTCATTATCCTGGGTGATTTCAATGCCCGAGTTGGCAAAGACTCCCAGACATGGCAAGGTGTTCTTGGACGTGATGGGATCGGTAAATGTAACAGCAATGGTTCCCTTCTTTTAAAGCTATGTTCTGTGCACGAACTCACTATCACCAACACTATGTTTCGCTTGCCAACGCGCAAAAAGACCTCTTGGATGCATCCACGCTCCAAGCAGTGGCATCTTATAGACTATATCATAACTAGAAGAAGGACATCAAAGATGTTCGTGTCACAAAAGCAATGTGTGGAGCTGAATGCTGGACTGATCACCGGATTATAGTATCCAAACTAAATTTCACCATTGCTAGAAAAAGACGTCCACCGGGACAAAATATAGAAAAACGCCTAAACACTGATCGGTTGAGTAACCACGATATAAAAAATAATCTCTCCAAGGATTTCGACATGACCATGCTAACGGAAACGCACCATAGTCATGAAACAGCTGGCATAGTGATCAATTACAGAACAGATGGTGGTCTTTTCAATTTACGTCGTCTAAAAGCAAACACGAAAACTAAATCTAGTACTGTTAGAGAATTACTTTATGCTGACGGCTGTGCATTGTATGCTGACTCTGTCGTAAACATGCAGAGCACCATAGACAGCTTCTCACAGGCCTGCAACAACTTTGGTCTAACTATTAACACCAAAAAAACAGAAGTCATGCACCAAGCAACATCAAATAGCCAACATACTGCTACTTCCATCATCGTCAATCAGGAAAAACTGCAGGTAGTCGACAATTTTACTTACCTTGGAAGCACTCTCTCTCTCTCTCTCTCTCTCTCTCTCTCTCTCTCTCTCTCTCTCTCTCTCGCGATGTCAACATTGATGTGGAAATTAACAATAGACTGGTAAAAGCTAGTACTGTATTTGGCAGATTACGCAACAATGTATGGGACAGAAGAGGTATAAAAACAACTACCAAACTACAAGTATATCATGCTGCTGTTATACCAACCCTACTATACGCCTGCGAAACGTGGACAGTGTATGCTAGATATGCAAGAAAATTAAATATTTCAATATTACCTGCTTACGTAAATTACTAAACATCCATTGGTGGGACAAAGTACCAGACTACGAGGTCTTGGAAAAATCAATCTCAATAAGCATCCACACAATACTTATGAAGGCGCAGGCACGCTGGGCAGGCCATCTTGTTCGTATGGAGAACTCGTGTTTGCCAAAACAAATATATTATGGAGCACTCAAGGCAGGATTTCGAAAAGCTGGTGGACAGAAAAAGCGTTTCAAAGACACGCTCAAGTCATCCTTGAAACATCTTAACATTGACGTAGGCGCTTGGGAGAGCCTCGCTCAGGATAGAACAGCATGGCGTTACAGCATTAGAACGGGAGCACTAGCGGCGGAAGAATTCAGACAAGAAACTGCAAGACAGAAGCGGACACGTAGAAAAGAAAAAACATATCAACCTCACATAGATACCCTCTATTGTTGTCAATTCTGTTAAAGAACATTTTGTGCGCGCATTGGACTTGCTAGTCATTTAAAAACGCACTATTAACTTTTATTATTTTTATTATTTATTGTTATTATTATTATGGTTGAGTTTTTGGTCATCGTCGATCACGACGGACGAACAGCATCATATGTTGGTGTTTCTTTCTGTTCTTCCTATCTTCATTACTTCGGTCTTCTCTATATTTATCTTCGTATTCAAGGTTTGGCATGTTTGGTGTAATCTGTCTGTCTTTCCTCTTCTGATGATTCTACCAGTTCTTGGTTGTCTGCAAATAGCAATTCGTTTAAGCTATCCTTCAAATAGCAATTCGTTTAAGCTATCCTTCAAATAGCAATTCATTTAAGCTATCCTTCAAATAGCAATTCGTTTAAGCTATACTTCAAATAGCAATTCGTTTAAGCTATCCTTCAAATAGCAATTCGTTTAAACTATCCTTCAAATAGCAATTCGTTTAAGCTATCCTTCAAATAGCAATTCATTTAAACTATCCTTCAAATAGCAATTCGTTTAAGCTATCCTTCAAATAGCAATTCGTTTACGCTATCCTTCAAATAGCAATTCGCTTAAGCTATCCTTCAAATTGTTCTCTTTTGTTGTCTTTGCTAGTTTGCAAATATGATCATGATTTTCATAAGGTTGATTATGATATGAAAAAGTAAGATCAGTATTACAGTAAAGATTAATCTATTCAGATCGTTAGAGCTAAGTATACTGTTATACAGATGTGAAAGTTGTACACTCAATGAGGACACAGAAAGAAGGATTCATGCTTTTGAATACAGACGTTTGTTAAGAATTATTTATATAGAACACAAGACAAATATATATGTCCAGCAGCAAAAACAAAAAAACAACAAAAATAAACTTGCAGGCTATCAAGAACCACTTTTGGCTGTGATAAAATGGAGTAAATGTGTTTGGTTTGGACATTTAACAAGACATTCACTTTATACACTTATTTTGCAAGAAACAAAGGAACAGTCGAGGGTAGGAGGAGGGGATGAGAACAGAGAAAAGCATGTATTGATAACACCAAGAAATGGTCTGGGCGTGATTTATCTACATTCCTCCGAATGACCGACGATATAATTATTTGGAGAGCTTCATGTGCTGTTGTATCCAGTGTGGCACCTTTACAACCCTCATGTATCCAGTGTGACACATTTGCGACCCTAATGAATGCAGTGTGGCACCCCTACGACCCTGACTTAATACGGGTCTTATTATTATTATATCATTAAGGAATCTGATAAGAAAAGAAACAGTGGAATTGAATGGTCTCACGACAAGAAACAGTGGATTTAAATGGTCTCACGACAAGAAACAGTGGAACTGAATGGTCTCACGACAAGAAACAGTGGAATTAAATGGTCTCACGACAAGAAACAGTGGAACTGAATGGTCACGACAAGAAACAGTGGAATTGAATGGTCTCACGAAAAGAAAGAGTGGAACTGAATGGTCTCACGACAAGAAACCGTGGAATTGAATGGTCTCACGACAAGAAACAGTGGAATTAAATGGTCTCACGACAAGAAACAATGGAACTGAATGGTCTCACGACAAGAAACAGTGGAACTGAATGGTCTCACGACAAGAAACAGTGGAATTGAATGGTCTCACGACAAGAAACAGTGGAATTGAATGGTCTCACGACAAGGAACAGTGGAATTGAATGGTCTCACGACAAGGAACAGTGGAATTGAATGGTCTCACGACAAGGAACAGTGGAATTGAATAGTCTCATGATAAGAAACAGTGGAATTGAATGGTCTCACGACAAGAAACAGTGGAACTGAATGGTCTCACGACAAGAAACAGTGGAATTGAATGGTCTCACGACAAGAAACAGTGGAATTGAATGGTCTCACGACAAGAAACAGTAGAATTGAATGGTCTCACGACAAGAAACAGTGGAATTGAATGGTCTCACGACAAGAAACAGTGGAATTGAATGGTCTCACGACAAGAAACAGTAGAATTGAATGGTCTCACGACAAGAAACAGTAGAATTGAATGGTCTCACGACAAGAAACAGTGGAATTGAATGGTCTCACGACAAGAAACAGTAGAATTGAATGGTCTCACGACTTTTCAACGCTTGTTTCTCGATTGATGAACGTGATAATGACTGAATAGACTTTGTGAATCTTGAACGCGGCTGGTGTCATTTACTTACGTTTTATTTTTGTATAATTCAGGAAATGGATGCCATTTCAGGTCAGTTTCAATGCTACACATTAAGACTTCACCCTGATCAGGAGATATACTCTTCATTGCTGGAGTTTGTCAAATCAAATCAGCTGACTTCTGCTTTTATCGTGACTTGTGTTGGTAATGTCAAAAGCGCTCACCTACGGACGGCAAGCAAAGAAATGGTAAGACAATACATATACTGCGCTTTTGTTTTCTTTTAACCAGAGAAGGCAACATAAAACATTGCGTGTTCAGATTATTGCCTCCCGAGGGACAACAGCAAACTCTGCACCTCGCACCGTTCACAGTCATCCCGATGAGAAGGGCCTACACCCTAGTTCTGCTCTACCTCACTTGCTTCCGTATCTGAAGTAATCTTCAACAAGTAGTCCTAATTCTTTGTAGCCTCACTGGCGTAGTGGTTAAGCCGCTCGCTTTGTGCTCAAGAGATCCTCTTGTTTTCATAATGTTATGTATATCTTTCTGATTGTTCTAGTTGTCCAGTTCTGTAGCGGAAAGGTACATCAGATCACAGATATACCCGGTTCAATTCAAGTTGCAGGCAGTCGTCTTTAAGATTATTTAGAAATCAATGGCAATCTACTGCACATAAATATTGTCTAGAATGTCACTATTTCAATCCTTGGCAACTGACTGGAGAACTACGACTTCCTCCCTATGTGTCAAACTTGGCAGAAGAGGAACTGACTGACTGCATGCATACATACATACATACATACATACATACATACATACATACATACATACATACATACATACATACATACATACATACATACATACATACATACATACATACATACATACATACATACATACATACATACATACATACATACATACATACGTACGTACGTACGGACGGACGGACGGTCGCACGCGCGCACGCGCGCACATATATATATATATAATATCCGTCCGATCTATCCGGTCTGTCTGTCCGGTGTATCCTGGTCCTGTCTATCTATCTATACCTATTGTATTTCCACATGTGGGAAAGTTAGAGTCGTCTGTCATTGGACAACGTGTGTCTCTTTAAGGTTTTTTTTTTATTGTCTCCAACCATCTAGTTCTTGGTCTTCCTCGTTCCTTATAGCCCGATCTTCTGCTGTTTAATGCACGAATTGCTAGTTTTGTTGGTTCCATTCCCATGACGTGACCAAACCACCTGGTTTGCTGTATCTCGATGCAGTCTTGACATAACTCAATCTATGTCTTTCCTCGTATCTCCATTTTCCCCTCAGTCTCTTCTGTGGCATTCTTAGCTTTCTTCAAACATCTCATTTCTTCAAAGATCTCATTTCTTCAAAGATCTCATTTCTTCAAACATCTCATTTCTTCAAACATCTCATTTCTTCAAACATCTCATTTCTTCAAACATCTCATTTCACACGCTGTCATCTTTTCTCGTTAGTGTTTTTGTCAAGGGACATGTTTTCCATTGGTAATATGTAATTGGTATCACGATATTGTATATGAATTGTCGTTTTGTAGCCATGCTGATTGTTTTGTAGCCATGATGATTGTTGTATAGCCATGATGATTGATGTGTAGCCATGATGATTGATGTATAGCCATGATGATTGTTTTGTAGCCATGCTGACTGTTGAATGTTAGTAACAAAAAAAAAGAGTATGTGCTTTAAATGAAGCGAGGGGCCAGACAAATGACTTGTGCAGCGTGTATAAAGAGGTAAGTACTTCGGTAAGGTTTTGTACCAGGTTCTGTGGCAGAAGACTATGATATAACCCAGAGGAAGTACAAGATTGTCACTCTTGACCCCTATTCATGAACAAAGACGGATGTGTCGGGCTCATTGTCGTAAATAAAACGGCGACATAACGCATTTCCATTCTCTATACTACATTCTGTTGGATTATTACTATGACCATTGTTCTGCTACAAGAGAGATCCAGCGAGTTTGAGAATATCCTGTTACAATATGGGTGTGTGCTCCAATGCGGGTGCATGCTGCAATGCGGGTGCATGCTGCAATGCGGGTGCATGCGGGTGTATAGACAGCTAACTGCTAATGAAAATCACTGAAAAACTCAAATATATTACTTTATAAAGTTGTTTTCTAATTTAACCCATATGTCCTATTTTGTCGATGACCGTGACATAACTTTTTTTCTTGATGTTTTTTACAAATCTTGTGTATGTAGTCCAAGCATCACCAAGGTGAATACGAGATTGTTTCTCTTGTTGGCACACTTTCTGGTGGGGACAAAGGTCATCTCAACATCTCTCTCATCGATGAGTTCGGCGAAATGATTGGTGGTCACGTGATGGGTGACTTAATTGTCTTAACCACGGCAGAAATTGTCATAGGCAACTGCAATGGCGTAGCTTTCTCCAGATCAAAGGACCCCGATACCGGATTTCACGAGCTAGTTGTGGAGAAAGAATGACAAAATTAAGAACTGGACCAAGACCTTCTCATGTTGAGTGTTGAAACCAGTAGACTTGACTTTTGATTCGTCCGTTTTTTCCAAGTGACCAATGAAAAAAGTCGAATCAGCTAAGATGAGTGATCTATTCGACAAGAAAACTCCGAAGACGGACTTTTTTGTGCAATGCTATTGCGTAATCGAATATGTTTTATTACTGTTACAATTTATATTTCGTTATTTTCTGCACGTTTATAGAGATTTGACTTGGAATAGTACACCACATTATGATGTTAGAGTTTTCACTTGGAATAGTGCACGTTATGATGTTAGAGTTTTCACTTGGAATAGTACACGTTATGATGTTAGAGTTTTGACTTGGAATAGTACACGTTATGATGTTAGAGTTTTGACTTGGAATAGTGCACGTTATGATGTTAGAGTTTTGACTTGGAATAGTGCACGTTATGATGTTAGAGTTTTGACTTGGAATAGTACACGTTATGATGTTAGAGTTTTGACTTGGAATAGTACACGTTATGATGTTAGAGTTTTGACTTGGAATAGTACACGTTATGATGTTAGAGTTTTGACTTGGAATAGTACACGTTATGATGTTAGAGTTTTGACTTGGAATAGTACACGTTATGATGTTAGAGTTTTGACTTGGAATAGTACACGTTATGATGTTAGTTTTGACTTGGAATAGTACACGTTATGATGTTAGAGTTTTCACTTGGAATAGTACACGTTATGATGTTAGAGTTTTGACTTGGAATAGTACACGTTATGATGTTAGAGTTTTCACTTGGAATAGTACACGTTATGATGTTAGAGTTTTCACTTGGAATAGTACACGTTATGATGTTAGAGTTTTCACTTGGAATAGTACACGTTATGATGTTAGAGTTTTCACTTGGAATAGTACACGTTATGATGTTAGAGTTTTGACTTGGAATAGTACACGTTATGATGTTAGAGTTTTGACTTGGAATAGTACACGTTATGATGTTAGAGTTTTCACTTGGAATAGTACACGTTATGATGTTAGAGTTTTGACTTGGAATAGTACACGTTATGATGTTAGAGTTTTGACTTGGAATAGTACACGTTATGATGTTAGAGTTTTGACTTGGAATAGTACACGTTATGATGTTAGAGTTTTGACTTGGAATAGTACACGTTATGATGTTAGAGTTTTGACTTGGAATAGTACACGTTATGATGTTAGAGTTTTGACTTGGAATAGTACACGTTATGATGTTAGAGTTTTGACTTGGAATAGTGCACGTTATGATGTTAGAGTTTTGACTTGGAATAGTACACGTTATGATGTTAGAGTTTTGACTTGGAATAGTACACGTTATGATGTTAGAGTTTTGACTTGGAATAGTACACGTTATGATGTTAGAGGGCATGAGCTACAGAAGAATGGATTTCATGTCATAGACTCACACAAGCAAACAATGTGTACAGAATTCATTACAAATAAAATTATTAAATAAATAAGTGACAAATGACACTCTACATGGTGTGACAGAGGACACTCTACATGGTGTGACAGAGGACACTCTACATGGTGTGACAGAGGACACTCTACATGGTGTGACAGAGAACATGAAAAATCATGGGATAGCGAACGTAATGTGACTAGGATGGGAAATGTGGTGTGACATGAGAAATGGAACATTGTGTGACATGAGAAATGGAACATTGTGTGACATGAGAAATGGAACATTGTGTGACATGAGAAATGGAACATGGTGTAAAAGAAGACACGGTGTTCTAGAGGAATAGAACATTGTGTGACAGAGAATATTGTGAGGCAAAATACATGTTTATGATAAAGAACATGGTGTGTTAGAGGACATGTGATAGAGGACATGTGATAGAGAACATGGTGTTGTAGAGAACATGATGTGATAGAGGACATGATGTGATAGAGGACATGATGTGATAGAGGACATGTGATAGAGGACATGATGTAATATAGGACATGTGATAGAGGACATGATGTGATAGAGGACATTGTATTATAGAGGACATGATGTGATAGAGGACATGATGTGATAGAGGACATGGTGTGATAGAGGACATGGTGTTATAGTGGACATGGTGTGATAGAGGACATGGTGTGATAGAGGACATGATGTGATAGAGGACATGATGTGATAGAGGACATGATGTAATAGAGGACATGATGTAATAGAGGACATATGTAATAGAAGACATGGTGTTATAGAGGACATGATGTAATAGAGGACATGGTGTAATCGAGTACATGGTGTAATAGAGGACATGATGTAATAGAGGACATGGTGTAATAGAGGACATGGTGTAATAGAGGACATGGTGTGATAGAGGACATGATGAACAGAGGGCACAGAACATTGTGTAACAGAGGTCATGTAACATTGGTTTCCTTCCCTGAATACGCGCGTACCAACTTAATATTTGTTTGATTATTTCCCTTGTCTATGTGCATCAGATACCGGATATTTATTTATTACTTGACATTAGCACATACTGACTCGCTTCCTAACCTAAGAGTGTTGTCACCCACGCAACTCTCCTAACCTCAGAGTGTTGTCACCCACACAGCTTTCCTAACCTCAGAGTGTTGTCACCCACACAGCTTTCCTAACCGCAGAGTGTTGTCACCCACACAACTCTCATAACCACCCATAAGACCGTCCTAAATAAATTTATATTTAAACTAATAAACATAGATAAACAAATTGATAACTGCAGACAAGGGAAATAATCACAAAACAATTATGTTGGTAGTCACGCATTCAGGGAAAGAACCGAACATGGTGTGACAGAAGACAGGCAACATAGTTCGGTGACACATAACCAGGTGTGATAGGGGAGAAGGCATTAAGAGGACATCATGTGACAGAGGACATGAAATATGGTGTAACAAGGGGCAAGAAACAATATCTAACAGACGCTATAGAATCTGGTGTGACTGAGGACATGGAACGTGATGTGACAGAGGACATGGAACGTGATGTGACAGAGGACATGGAACGTGATGTGACAGAGGACATGGAACGTGATGTGACAGAGGACATGGAACGTGATGTGACACAAAACAACGAAATTGAGTGACAGTCTACATACATATTATAAAATAAAACACTAAACAATGAAGAAACCAAATAAAACCATTTATTGTGTATAACATTGCAAAGTTACTGACATCACCAACATACACTAATGGAGTCACTGACATGTCACACAACATGTGTCACTGTTATCACTAACATTAATGACGGACATCAGCAACAAAAGTGAAACATCACTGAGTCACTGAATTACTAATACGATTCACCGACATCAATGACTGAACAATAATGAGTTACTAACGAGTCAATGACATCATCAACATGTGCCAATGATTCTAGTTAACATTGCTAAGCTACAGGCATCATAAAAAAAAGTTGACATTACAAAAATTCCAATTAATTGCTGCGTTTTATTAATAACATTACTAACATATACCAATGCATAAATAACAGCACGATTATCACATCATGTCTGGCACTGTGATGTCCACATATCACAGAGAAAAAATTAAAGTTTGTCAACATAATCACGGATGATCTTGTTTCTCTGTGTATGCTTTTATCGAGTGATCAATCATTGCAATCACATTTCTTGATATGTTGTCATCAGATAAACAATCATTGCAAGCACGTACTTACATGTTACCAACATACCATCATCAGATGAACAATCATTGCAAGCACGTACTTACATTTGACTAACATACCATCATCAGATGAACAATCATTGCAAGCACGTACTTACATTTGACTAACATACCATCATCAGATGAACAATCATTGCAAGCACGTACTTACATTTGACTAACATACCATCATCAGATGAACAATCATTGCAATCACGTACTTACATTTGACCAACATACCATCATCAGATGAACAATCATTACAAGCACGTACTTACATTTGACTAACATACCATCATCAGATGAACAATCATTGCAAGGACGTACTTACATTTGACTAACATACCATCATCAGATGAACAATCATTGCAAGCACGTACTTGTATTTCCCGACATACTATCATCAGACGAACAATCATTGCAATCACGTACTTGTATTTCCCGACATACTATCATCAGACGAACAATCACTAGAGTCAAGCATGGAAGATGATTGAGCGACAGACGCTGCAACAGATACAACCATAGTCATGACAGATGACTGATTACAAGAAGCAGCGTTTGACGATATGGCTGTATTCAAAACATTTTTAATAAACTCTCTATTTTCTGGGTTTTTGATCACAGATTTCAGAAATGATATAGCATTAGATCTGAATTCTTCCAATTCTTTTTGTAGTTCACGATTTCGTTTCATTAAGCTCCCAGTTTTCATTGCGACTTCCCAAAGACCAGATTTTTGAAGAGCTTCCGCTGTTCGTCGAAATCTGTGTTCTTTATTCTGCATAATTTTGAAATTAGATCTCTGTGTGTGTAGTGTTCCTGTTTTTGTTTCGTTGCTACAAGGGGTCTGATTGTAGCCCCCAGCAGTCAAACCAGGTTTGAGTTTTGTATAAATCTGGTTTGATCTTGCATACCACGATTGGGTGCCGAGTTCATCAGAGGGTTGAGAGATTGAGAACATATATTCCTGATTAATATGCTCTAGAGGGATGGGCATAGCATCTGGTGCAGGTTTTGGTAGAGGTATGAAGCCAGGAGCTGTCAGTTTGTTCGTCCATGGTGTCATGCTAGCGTAGCTATGGGAAAAGCTCTGTTGGTTTACCTGTGATGGCAAAAAAATATTGTGTTAGCAAGCATGTCAGCAATACTATATATGATTATAAGCAGTTCCATGTGACATACAGGTGTCGTGAAATGTCATGTGACATACATGTGTCATGAAATGTCGTGGACATACAGGTGTAATGAAATGTCAGGGATATGCAGGTGTAAGAAACTGTCAGGGACAAACAAATGTAATGTAATGTCAGTGACATGCAGGTGTACTGAACTGTCAGGGACAAACAAGTGTAATGTAATGTCAGTGGCATGCAGGTGTAAGGAAATGTCAGGGATATGCAGGTGTAATGAATTGTCGAGGATACACAGGTGTATGAAAATGCAAATGTCAGTGACATGCAGGTGCAATGAATTGTCAGAGACAAACAAGTGTAATGTAATGTCATGACATGCAGGTGTAAGGAAATGTCAGTGACATGCAGGTGTACTGAACTGTCAGGGACAAACAAATGTAATGTAATGTCAGCGGCATGCAGGTGTAAGGAAATGTCAGGGACAAACAAGTGTAATGTAATATCAGGGACATGCAGGGAAAAAAAGTTCTAGGCTCTATCAATACTGAATATTTCGTTTTAGAAAAATAACATTCTTCCGTCTTATCCAATCTGTAAGCTATTGCTTCTAGTTCTTTAAACATCATACCCATACTCTGTATGCAAATATTTTCTCATGTAACTTAATATACTCATCATGTAACATAATATACTCATCATGTAACATAATATACTCATCATGTAACTTAATATACTCATCATGTAACTTAATATACTCATCATGTAACTTAATATACTCATCATGTAACTTAATATACTCATCATGTAACATAATATACTCATCATGTAACATAATATACTCATCATGTAACATAATATACTCATCATGTAACATAATATACTCATCATGTAACTTAATATACTCATCATGTAACATAATATACTCATCATGTAACATAATATACTCATCATGTAACATAATATACTCATCATGTAACATAATATACTCATCATGTAACATAATATACTCATCATGTAACATAATATACTCATCATGTAACTTAATATACTCATCATGTAACTTAATATACTCATCATGTAACTTATCCTGAGCAGGATGTAACAGTCATCACAGACTTTCGAAATTTCTGTCTATCTTAAGCCAGTCTTCCTGCTTCTGTTACTGTCATGTTCAGGTGGTCTTTGATGTCTTGCGTCCATCTTCTTCTTGGTCTGTCTCTTACTCGTCTGCCTGCCATTATCCTTTCCATTACAGTCTTCTCTAGGCTGTCATGGCGCTTGACATGGCCAAAATATTGTCGTTTTCTGGACAGAACCATGTTGTTTAACCAGTTTTCTTTTATATTCATTTCTCTCAGGATGGCTACATTGGTGATTTTTTTTTTGGTCCATGGTATTCTGAGGATTTTTCTATAATATTTTGTTTCAAATACTGTTATTTTATTTTTCACTTTGTTGGTGATTATCCAGGATTCACGCCCATATATTGCCAATGGGAATATGCAAGCTCTTAGAAATGTTAGTTTTGCAGCAGCTCAGCAAATATGTTTTTCATTTATCAGCTTCTTTGACGCGATAGCCAACCTCCTTCTGACTTCTTCATAGCAATCACTGTTACTGTTGATAAGAGAATCAAGGAATTCAAAACTGGTGACTCTTTCTAATTCGCTGTTGTTGATACTGATTGAGAACTTGCTAGTGGTTGTGTCGCTTGTCATAATCTTGGTCGCCCGTATGATGCCGGGGCCCGAAAGGGGAGCAAAGAATAGCACCACTGTTTACCTTCCACGCATGTCGTAAAAGGCGACTAAGGAGGTTATGGGATGGAGTTGGCTGTCCCATCCCATATAAGGTCAGTGACCCAAAGCCATGCTGAAGTCGGATGTGTCAGGCCGAAAGGCGCAGATATCACAGCAACGCTGTAAACCATGACACCGTTCTCCGGACTACATCCTGCTAATCTGCAGGAGTTTGAGAACGAACGCAGAAGAAGAAGAATAATCTAGGTCTTGTTTCCATTCATAA
This sequence comes from Meghimatium bilineatum, assembly GCA_034231615.1. NCBI lineage: Eukaryota > Metazoa > Mollusca > Gastropoda > Stylommatophora > Philomycidae > Meghimatium > Meghimatium bilineatum. Next base: position 53,225,807 of record CM067313.1, read on the forward strand.
ATATTTTATGAGGTGCTCGAGACCTGCTTGACTGTGTGCCAATAGTGTTGTATCATCAGCATATCTTAGTTCGGCTGTCTCGTGACCTCCGATGTTGAGTGGGTCGAAGTTATTTCTCTGTTGCTCATTTCTTGCTCTCACTGCTGCTTGCTGGTCGTGATACAATGTTTTTATGAGGTGGATTAGGTGTAGCGGGAAACGCATGTCCTTCACGATATTCCAAAGTTTTTGATGTTGTACACAATCGAGTGCTTTGTTGTAGTCACTAAATCATGTGTAGATGTCGACATTAAACTCTGTATTTCTCTATGATGTTCTGCATATTCAAAATCTGGTCTCTGGTGCTTCTGCTCTGACTGAAACCTGCCTGTGCTTCATTGAACTCTTCTTCCAGCTTATGTTGTAGTCTTTTCATGGTGGTACCAAGTAGTATTTTGCTGACGCAACTGATCAGGAAATGTAGTATTTTGCTGACGCGACTGATCAGGAAATGTAGTATTTTGCTGACGCGACTGATCAGGAAATGTAGTATTTTGCTGACGCGACTGATCAGGAAATGGCAAATATGAAATAATTAAAAACTATAGAAAAAACATACAAATCTAGTAGTAGCAATGAAACCAAATACATACTGAAATATGTGTGTCCTCTGAGCCTAGGTCAGACACTTGTGGACTAGGACATTCATAGACAGATCCTTCTCTTTGGGTTATGTTAGAATTACTAGAAGATGAAATTGGCATATTGTCTATGATGTCGACTGGTGAAGAGGATTGTTTGTAGTCATTTATGCAAGGAAGAAGTACCAATCTGGAAGATGCTGGAACTGAAATTGAGAAGAAAACGATCATATAAAATATGTAAACATTCTAAAAGTAACAGCAAACTATTGAAAACAAGCATGTTTATTTATTCACCTTTCTTTTATTTTTCTGGTTGTTCCTGGTTATGATGATGATGCAACAGTCCCTTTAGCTGTCAGTATGTAGCTCTTGGCACATGATGATGATGCAACAGTCCCTTTAGCTGTCAGTATGTAGCTCTTGTCACATGATGATGATGCAACAGTCCCTTTAGCTGTCAGTATGTAGCTCTTGTCACATGATGATGATGCAACAGTCCCTTTAGCTGTCAGTATGTAGCTCTTGGCACATGATGATGATGCAACAGTCCCTTTAGCTGTCAGTATGTAGCTCTTGGCACATGATGATGATGCAACAGTCCCTTTAGCTGTCAGTATGTAGCTCTTGTCACATGATGATGATGCAACAGTCCATTTAGCTGTCAGTATGTAGCTCTTGGCACATGATGATGATGCAACAGTCCCTTTAGCTCAGTCCCTTTAGCGGTCAGTATGTAGCTCTTGGTACATGATGATGATGCAACAGTCCCTTTAGCTGTCAGTATGTAGCTCTTGTCACATGATGATGATGCAACAGTCCCTTTAGCTGTCAGTATGTAGCTCTTGTCACATGATGATGATGCAACAGTCCCTTTAGCTGTCAGTATGTAGCTCTTGTCACATGATGATGATGCAACAGTCCCTTTAGCTGTCAGTATGTAGCTCTTGTCACATGATGATGATGCAACAGTCCCTTTAGCTGTCAGTATGTAGCTCTTGGCACATGATGATGATGCAACAGTCCCTTTAGCTGTCAGTATGTAGCTCTTGGCACATGATGATGATGCAACAGTCCCTTTAGCTGTCAGTATGTAGCTCTTGGCACATGATGATGATGCAACAGTCCCTTTAGCTGTCAGTATGTAGCTCTTGGCACATGATGATGATGCAACAGTCCCTTTAGCTCAGTCCCTTTAGCGGTCAGTATGTAGCTCTTGTCACATGATGATGATGCAACAGTCCCTTTAGCGGTCAGTATGTAGCTCTTGTCACATGATGATGATGCAACAGTCCCTTTAGCTCAGTCCCTTTAGCGGTCAGTATGTAGCTCTTGTCACATGATGATGATGCAACAGTCCCTTTAGCTGTCAGTATGTAGCTCTTGGCACATGATGATGATGCAACAGTCCCTTTAGCTCAGTCCCTTTAGCGGTCAGTATGTAGCTCTTGTCACATGATGATGATGCAACAGTCCCTTTAGCGGTCAGTATGTAGCTCTTGGCACATGATGATGATGCAACAGTCCCTTTAGCTGTCAGTATGTAGCTCTTGTCACATGATGATGATGCAACAGTCCCTTTAGCTGTCAGTATGTAGCTCTTGTCACATGATGATGATGCAACAGTCCCTTTAGCTGTCAGTATGTAGCTCTTGGCACATGATGATGATGCAACAGTCCCTTTAGCTGTCAGTATGTAGCTCTTGGCACATGATGATGATGCAACAGTCCCTTTAGCTGTCAGTATGTAGCTCTTGGCACATGATGATGATGCAACAGTCCCTTTAGCTCAGTCCCTTTAGCGGTCAGTATGTAGCTCTTGGTACATGATGATGATGCAACAGTCCCTTTAGCGGTCAGTATGTAGCTCTTGGCACATGATGATGATGCAACAGTCCCTTTAGCTGTCAGTATGTAGCTCTTGGCACATGATGATGATGCAACAGTCCCTTTAGCTCAGTCCCTTTAGCGGTCAGTATGTAGCTCTTGTCACATGATGATGATGCAACAGTCCCTTTAGCGGTCAGTATGTAGCTCTTGTCACATGATGATGATGCAACAGTCCCTTTAGCTCAGTCCCTTTAGCGGTCAGTATGTAGCTCTTGTCACATGATGATGATGCAACAGTCCCTTTAGCTGTCAGTATGTAGCTCTTGGCACATGATGATGATGCAACAGTCCCTTTAGCTCAGTCCCTTTAGCGGTCAGTATGTAGCTCTTGTCACATGATGATGATGCAACAGTCCCTTTAGCGGTCAGTATGTAGCTCTTGGCACATGATGATGATGCAACAGTCCCTTTAGCTGTCAGTATGTAGCTCTTGTCACATGATGATGATGCAACAGTCCCTTTAGCTGTCAGTATGTAGCTCTTGTCACATGATGATGATGCAACAGTCCCTTTAGCTGTCAGTATGTAGCTCTTGGCACATGATGATGATGCAACAGTCCCTTTAGCTGTCAGTATGTAGCTCTTGGCACATGATGATGATGCAACAGTCCCTTTAGCTGTCAGTATGTAGCTCTTGGCACATGATGATGATGCAACAGTCCCTTTAGCTCAGTCCCTTTAGCGGTCAGTATGTAGCTCTTGGTACATGATGATGATGCAACAGTCCCTTTAGCGGTCAGTATGTAGCTCTTGGCACATGATGATGATGCAACAGTCCCTTTAGCTCAGTCCCTTTAGCGGTCAGTATGTAGCTCTTGGTACATGATGATGATGCAACAGTCCCTTTAGCGGTCAGTATGTAGCTCTTGTCACATGATGATGATGCAACAGTCCCTTTAGCGGTCAGTATGTAGCTCTTGGTACATGATGATGATGCAACAGTCCCTTTAGCGGTCAGTATGTAGCTCTTGTCACATGATGATGATGCAACAGTCCCTTTAGCTGTCAGTATGTAGCTCTTGGCACATGATGATGATGCAACAGTCCCTTTAGCTGTCAGTATGTAGCTCTTGGCACATGATGATGATGCAACAGTCCCTTTAGCTGTCAGTATGTAGCTCTTGGCACATGATGATGATGCAACAGTCCCTTTAGCTCAGTCCCTTTAGCGGTCAGTATGTAGCTCTTGGCACATGATGATGATGCAACAGTCCCTTTAGCTGTCAGTATGTAGCTCTTGGCACATGATGATGATGCAACAGTCCCTTTAGCTGTCAGTATGTAGCTCTTGGCACATGATGATGATGCAACAGTCCCTTTAGCGGTCAGTATGTAGCTCTTGGCACATGATGATGATGCAACAGTCCCTTTAGCTCAGTCCCTTTAGCGGTCAGTATGTAGCTCTTGGCACATGATGATGATGCAACAGTCCCTTTAGCTGTCAGTATGTAGCTCTTGGCACATGATGATGATGCAACAGTCCCTTTAGCTGTCAGTATGTAGCTCTTGGCACATGATGATGATGCAACAGTCCCTTTAGCGGTCAGTATGTAGCTCTTGGCACATGATGATGATGCAACAGTCCCTTTAGCTCAGTCCCTTTAGCTGTCAGTATATAGCTCTTGCCACATGTTGATGAAAGTCCCTTTAGCAGTGGGTGTGCAGCTCATAACAGCTCATCACCTTTCTGACAAAAAGCACAGGCCCCCATGAATTGAGTAACTGAAGCGACACCTGGAGTTATGTAAGGTTGTCTCAAAGGCGTGGCTACGTATTGGGGATGTATTGTTGCATGTTTACTCCCCGAAAAAAGAGGGGTGGGGATTTCAGTGTGCCAGAATTTCATGATTACTACGTTCTACTAAATGCACAGCACGTACCTCTGGACCGTCTCATCATTGTTCTGTCATATTTGTTGACCCATCTGTAATGATGTCACTCCTAACTTTCCCGGTCGCATAGGAGTCTGTCACAAAAATGACACAGTCGCAATGGCTGGTGACATGCATCTCTGTGTTATCAAGAGGAGATTATTTGATAGAAGACAACAGTAACAAATCGAGACAAAGATGTGACTGATTTTAGTGAAATATGGCAGGTTGTTTGGCCCCCCCCCCCCAACTTTCCTTTGTCGCCTCGCCTCCTACAACATTTATGGAAAAAGGAAAATGGCTGTAATCTTCACACCCTGAACTAAAAGCTTAGGCCCCGGTTGCCATACGGGTGCCCTGGTTATGAAGCTGGTTTCTAATCAAGAATCTTCTTTGGCAAAGTTGTGTCCATGATAATAAACATGTAACATGATCATTGTAAAAAGCTAAAACATGTAACGTGATCATTGTAACAAGCAAAAACATGTAACGTGATCATTGTAACAAGCAAAAACATGTAACGTGATCATTGTAACAAGCAAAAACATGTAACGTGATCATTGTAACAAGCAAAAACATGTAACATGATCATTGTAACAAGCAAAAACATGTAACGTGATCATTGTAACAAGCAAAAACATGTAACGTGATCATTGTAACAAGCAAAAACATGTAACGTGATCATTGTAACAAGCAAAAACATGTAACGTGATCATTGTAACAAGCAAAAACATGTAACACTTAGATCTCTAAATAATTCGGTTTTTGTAGATATAACGCACTGTGCGTAAAACAGTGAGCAAACACGGCATTCAATCTACAATAGGATTTATAAAACGAAGACCACAACAATAACTACATTAATATGTGGTCTCGGCGACAAAACAATAGAGCTGATCAAATTTATGACAAAGAAACGTGTAGATATTTTATTTAGCAGCCTCGAGGCAGGGGAAAATCGTTACATGTGAAATGAAGTGTCTGAGAAAAGCAGCAATGGTTACTAAACTAGATAAAATAAGAAATGAACAAACTAGGAAAAGAGTTGGTATAATATCATGTATCGAAGGTATTGAAAGACAGCAAGTAAAATGGTTTGGTCACCTTATGAGAACGAACTAAAACCAAATACCAATAAGAGCATATAATACAAGAATATCTGCGCATAAGGTCAAAGGTAGGCCAAGAAAACAGTGCATACATAAGATCAAGATAGTCTTAAACAAACATGGACGAGATGAAACCAAAGCGGCACATCTGACCTTGGAACAACAGGTGAAGCTTCCGGATTAACCGGTATCACCTGAGGACAGTCAATAGGGAGCTATAACTGTTTTTTTTTAGATGTGGGTATATAGAAGAATAGAAAGAACATCATGGAAAGAGAAGAAAACAAATAAAGAGGTGCTAAAGACACTTAATATGAAGAAAGAACTACTAAGAGAAATAAAGATCAGACAAATAAAATACTTTGGACACATTAAAAGACATGACACCCTATTGAAGACCTTACTTGAGGGTAAAGTCAAAGGGAAGCGAGCAAGAGGTAGGCAGAGATACAAGTGGGAGAGTAACATTACACGATGGACAGGTTACATTCTAGCAGAGTGCACCACCAAGACACGAGACAGGAGATGTTGGAGATACGTTGCAGCCAACCTTCGTTGCGGAGACGGCACTTGATGATGATGATGAACTGGTTTAGCGTGTTACGAGAGAAGTATGGCCTCAGATACCTCCTCCTTAGTTGTCTCTTACAGCAAACATTGTAGTTAACAGAGATACTATTATTTACTCCCCATTCGGGCCACGATAACACTGTAACAATTAAACATTAATCGTATGCTTTTCACCAACATTTCTGATTGAATTGTGGTAGACTGCTGGTTCCTGCACATTACCATCTCTAACTACATACGCTAATTGTGTTTTGAATGTGCTGAATTCTCCAATGTTTTTGTGTGGATTATATTGTAATCTTGATTGACATGTATTGTATTTGCACTGATGTGGATTACAGTTAGTTGAGTGCTGCCGGTTATTTCATAGTGAGGACAAAATGAGACAGATTCCGTTACTTTGTATGTGAAGTCGTGATTGGATACAGAAAGTAAACGTTAATTTGAAATCTTGTTTTTGTTTGCACAAATTTCTTACCGACATGTTTTGTAATGTAGTTCTGTTTTCGACAATCTAACCTGTGATCATTTGTATAATTATTTATAATATTCTGTACACTGATTCTTACAAAAATCGTTATTCGTAATCTTCACATACGGGAGCTTATATCATAATTATTCATTAGTATATGATGTTTATACATTGGCATGTCCTACGCGCAGACATCAACAAAATACATCACGAATCACTTAAATTGATACACACAAGCAAAAGAGCCAGTGGTAGACCAAAATAAACACCTAGAAGAACAATATTTAGAGAAAGTAAATCAAACAATTTTCACACTATTCAAGAACTGCACAGAATAGCTTTGAACAGATAGAATTGGAGAGGTCTGACCACTGCCATAGTCGCTAAAAAAAATAATAGTCCTATGCGCTAATTTCAGCGCTAAAGGAAAATGAATGAATGAACGAATATGATATTTAAACTTAGAAGCAGAAGTAACACACTGCACTAGACTGAGACATTATTCTTCAATATTTATTGGTTTAACTCACATTTGTTTGTTGATTTATTCGTAAACTGCTGCCTGTTGTTTGTATTCTGTCCTGAGAAATGACAGTTCAGAGACGGCTTTTCATTCAAGTTTTGTTGAATACAAAATCTGTTTCTGTTAAATGAGTTATTGTTAGGCACACTTATCTCCTGCGCTGAAACTATAGCGTGTAGGCCAAAGTCTCCCATCTATGATTATGTCTGTGGTAATTTGTTTTCTTGTTTGTGTTTATACTTCTTGAGAATGAGAGCAATCTAAAAAATAGGAAAAGTAATTTATGTTATAGTCTTAATGACTATGAATATACAGTCTTAAACGTGAATGTGTATGTTAGAATATAGTCTTAAGGGTGAATGTTTATGTTAGAATATACAATCTTAAATGTGAATGTTTATGTTAGAATATACAATCTTAAATGTGAATGTTTATGTTAGAATATACAATCTTAAATGTGAATGTTTATGTTAGAATATACAATCTTAAATGTGAATGTTTATGTCTATTTATACAATCTTAAACGTGAATGCTTGTGTTAGTTTATATAATCTTAAACGTGAATGCTTGTGTTAGTTTATATAATCTTAAACGTGAATGCTTGTGTTAGTTGATACAATCGTGAACGTGAATGTTTATATTAGAATATACAGTCTTAAACCTGAATGTTTATGAATGTTTATAAATTTAAATGACAAAAATCATAATGCAGCAAACGGATTTGAACCAGGTTCGGTCAGATGGCACATACTCGCCTCGCAGCTTGAGTCAAAACGATTACCGTATCCCGTCAAATTGTCAAATACTGCATGTTTCCTTGTTAGGGAATTATGGGGAAGGATTTTGTAGCTGTGTGATAAAGTCCGCATGCTCTTGCTGTCATCACGTCATGTACAGGGTTGGGGTTTTTTTATTTACCCTCCGAGAGAAAAAAAACAGCCTGTATTTCGTATAACATATTTATCATCTTTTGAAATGCTGATTTGACTTGTACTATCATCTTTTGAAATGCTGATTTGACTTGTACTATCATCTTTTTAAATGCTGATTTGACTTGTACTATCCGGTTCTTGATCTCATTGGAGCACCGGCCATCTGATGTTAAAATGGTGCCGAGAAACTTGACTTTATCCACTTAATTTAATTTTGCATCATTGATATTAATTCTGCATCTTGACAGTGTGTAACTCTTTGAAATAACCATTGCTTCTGTTTTCTTCATGTTTAGACTGAGACTTTTGTTTGCACTTTCTTGTATTACCATGTCTAACAGGGCTGGAAGTATTTGTTCTCTTCCGTGCAATCAGAACTGTATACTCAGCATATCTCAAATAATGGAGATTACATAAAGATTTGAACAATCGTCTCGCATATCTTTAGTAAACAGCATGGGTGCATTCTTGTTAATATGTAAGTCTAAACATTACAATATATAGAATCATCATCATAAACCGTGCCGGCTGGCGTAGGCCATCGTGGATCTCCGCAGATTTCTATCACTAGTACTATGTATTAGGCTCGTTGTTGACTATGACATGCAAGGTTGTTAAACTGTCCAATATATCTTACGTTGTCACGCTCTGTCTCTATTGCTTTCAATCTTGCCTGTTGTGACTATGTTCTCCAAACCTCCCTGTCTCATAACGTGGCCGAAAAAAGATTGTCTTTTCCTTATATGTCTATTATTGATTAAGCTCCGTCTCGCAATTGACTCTTTCAACAGCTCCACATTAAATTTTCTGGCAGTTCATGGTATTCTCAACATTCTTCTATAGAACAACACCTCTACTACCTCTAATTTCCCACTTTCCTGTTTGTTTATTGTCCAAGACTCGCATCCATATGTTAGTATAGGAGTAATGTAGCCCTGCTGTGTTCTCTTCATCATCATCATCAAGTGCCGTCTCCGCAACGAAGGTTGGCTGCAACGTATCTCCAACATCTCCTGTCTCTTGTCTTGGTGGTGCACTCTGCTAGACTGTAACCTGTACATCGTGTAATGTTACTCTCCCACTTGTATCTCTGCCTACCTCTTGCTCGCTTCCCTTTGACTTTACCCTCAAGTAAGGTCTTCAATAGAGTATCATGTCTTTAATGTGTCCAAAGTATTTTATTTGCCTGATCTTTATTTCTCTTAGTAGTTCTTTCTTCATATTAAGTGTCTTTAGCACCTCTTTATTTGTTTTCTTCTCTTTCCATGATGTTCTCCCTATTCTTCTATATACCCACATCTCAAAGGCATCAATTTTGTCTTCTAATTGTTTATTTAGTGTCCATGTTTCTGAGCCATACATTAATGTGGAATAGAAGTAGCATTTTATAATTCTCATTTTTAACTTGTTTGTAATTTGTTTAGATATTAATAATTTCCTCATGCCATTGAAGGTACTTTTAGCCATTCCTATTCTCCTTTTAACTTCTGTTTCACATCTGCCATCATTTGTGACTATGTGTCCAAGATATTGATACTGTTTTACTTGTTGTAGTTTCTCTCCCTGTATGTTTATGTTTACCCCCTGTTCTTCTGTGTCTTTGCTGATTATCATGGTTTTTGTTTTTTGAATGTTTATATCCAGTCCATATTCATTACTTGATTTATTGACTTGATCTATTAGTCTTTGTAGTTCATGTTCACTTTCTGCTAAAAGAACAGTGTCATCTGCATATCTAATGTTGTTTATTATTTTTCCATTGATCTTGAGTCCTGGAATTTCTTCTATATTTTTAAAGATATTCTCTGTGTAGATATTAAATGGTCTTGGTGATAAAATGCATCCTTGTCTTACCCCTCTTCTTATTTCTATGTATGGAGAGTAGCTGTTTTCACACCTTATTGATGAAGTTTGTTCCCAATATATATTTCTAATCAGCCTGATGTATTTTCCATCTATGCCTATTTCTTGAAGACATTTGATTAATTTTTCATGTTGGACTCTGTCAAAGGCCTTGCTGTAGTCTATGAAGCAAATATAGATAGTTTTTTTGGACTTCTATATATTTATCTATCACTAGCCGGATACTCAGTATAGCTTCTCTAGTTCCTTTGTTTTTCCTAAAACCGAATTGTTCTTCACCGACCTCCATGTCTATCTTGTTCTTAATTCTTTCATGTATTATCTTGAGAAGTATTTTAGTTAGATGGCTCATTAGACTTATTGTTCTATATTCTGTACAGTCCACAGTCCTGGGCTTCTTAGGTAGTGGTATGAATATTGATGATGTTAGGTCTTTAGGTATATGGCCTGTTTCGTATATGTCATTGCAAATTTCTGTGATAGTATCTACACCAAATTCATTTATAGTTTTTATTATGTATGCTGTTATGTTGTCAGAGCCTACAGCTGTTCCACATTTTATTGAATTTATTGCATGTTCTACTTTTGATTTCAGTATTGCTGGTCCATCATTGTTGTGTATTGTTGGTTTTTTGTTCCGTTGGTCGTCAAACAGTTCTGTTACATAATCTGCCCATCTTGTGAGTGCTTCTGTTTTATCAAATATTATTTTTATCTTTAATGCAACCACCCCCCCCCCCCCCCCCATTTATAGGATTTTTCTTATTTGTGATCAGCCTTATCTCCTTATGCATTAATTTTGTCTTCTGTTGTATGGACATCTACTCTATTTCACTGCATTTTGTTTCTAGCCATTGTTTTTTCGCTGTTCTGCACATGTTACGTATCTCCTTGTCTATACTTGAGTATTTTGGCGTATTTTTAGCTTTCTTTCTTTCTGTCATTTTCTCTAATATTTCATCTGTCATCCATGTTTGTTTGTTCTTGGTATTTCTTGTTGGTAAATTTTCATTTGATGTTTGAATACTTTTCTTTAGGCTGTCCCATTTATTGTCTATTTTCTCTTCTGGATTTTCCCTTCTGTATTGTTCCATGCATTCTATCATTAGATGTTCATATCTATTCTTTACATGTGTTCTCTTACTCACCTCTAATGACCAGGTCATACTCCACAATATATGTTTAATTTTTGTGAATGCTGCTTTTTCTTGCCCTATTCTGCTTATTATTTCTGTTGAACTTCTTTCATCTGATGTTATCATAGTACCTAAATACTTGAATTGTTGGAAATGTTTTAATTCTATGTTTTTATTTGATCTTACAAGTTGTTGAATTTTGTTATATTATATGATAGAATAATAGGTAAATTTAATATAATTCACGTACCTATTTCATCAAGTCAGGAATAGTAGATTTCAATCAAAACAATTAGTCAGCAATGAACATTTGTGTTATTCAAACAGCTTTTATATATATTCGTGTACACCCGTCGTACTAGTTTTATATGTATTTTTGTTTATACTAGCTCGAGGACAGCAACGTGACAACTTCGCGAAAAGCTTTAACAGTTTCTGATTGGCTAAATTAAAGTTCGGGAAAGTTATTTTTATCTGAATATCAGCTTCGTTTGTTTCCGTAAGCGTGCGTTCAGCTTCCACTTGCTTGCTATTCAGAGATGGGAGTATAAGCTCTCTGCCCTGTGTGCGTGCGTGAATGTTTCCACGCGTGCAGACATGGTTCTACAGCCAAAATATTATGTTTTTGTGCATGTACGCACACAGATATCACCATTTTAAAAATAGTATTTATTCAGATTGTGTAATATATGTACCCTTTTTTTAGTATTGTATAGCAATTAATTACATCATCACGGGATCTCGTCTCCGCACCGAACGATGACTACAACGGATCTCATAGTGTCTTTCCTTGATCATATGTACTTACTGCGCACAACTGAAATCCAACAAGTAGATCCAGGTCTCTTGCCTTGGTGCTGCAGTCTAATCTTGTCCATCTTGCAATGCTTCCCTCCAACCAACTACTACCTCTGCCTTAAGGTATTAGGTATGTTGATTAGATCTTCGCACACCGGACACGTCCATAGGTGCTCAGATCTCCTCTTTAGTAAATCTCTCAGGGTATAACGGCTGATGGTTCCGGTTCTCTGTTGGTTCACTGCTCTTTTTGAAATCTTTGTCAGGGGTTCTCTACGGGCCACGCCCATCCTCACTCCCAATTCGCGCATTCCCTATTTTGACTCATGCTCATTCATCTCAAAATCCTCTGATCGTGAGGATTCACGAAGAGCAGTGAGTATATCTGCTCGGTCCATAGGCTGACCGTCTGTTGTTGTTTTGAATTTTATTTCCTTTAATAGTGGCAATAAGTAGCGAATTTAGTGACACAATTTTAAATAAGCTCACATGGCGTATTTTCTCGAGAAAGGATGGGCCTACACCATTCGACATGGCGCATGATGATGATTATAGTAGTAGACACATTTCCGTCTGTCCAGATGATAGTATTATTCTTGTACTATAAGAAATATAATCTACCATACATGATGGTGATGGATACGACTCACAAGACTAATCTCAGCCACCAAGAGTCTTCCATAGAATGTGTTAAAGGAATCACAGGACCGATTGTAGCATTGTGTGTTGTTGTGTGTTTTATTAGACGTGCAGACCTTGAAATAACTGCCATCTCTTTCTCTTTTGTCTTTATACCATTCCTGATCGTTCACCTCCAGGGAACACGATATATGGCATCCTGTTCCCATGGTTACGTATCGATGCCTGTATCGTGCATATCACGATTGCATACATCCTTGTATCGAAGTAGAAATCAACTCTGAGATCTTTTTCCAGAATGTAATTCTCTTTTAAGTAGATCCTTCAGTATTCTGTCATATTCCATCTTTCTAGTGTGTCCCAGCCATCTGAGTCTACACAGACTGACAATAGAAAATATTGTGCTATTGCCTGTTCTTTCCAATACATCAGTGTTAGTGACTTTGTCTTGCCACCTAACTCCTTGCAAGAAATCTACGTAGACACCGCAAGTGAACGCTGTTTAGTCGTCTCTCCTGGTGCATTTCGGTTGTCCATGTTTCACTGCCGTAGAGTATGGTTCTGATTCGTTATATTGTCTGATACAGTTTATTTACAGCCTATTTCTCGGATTTTGCTTTAGTTCCAAGTCCCTTTTGAAGTAGACAGGTTGTGACGGAACGACATTTTATTATCTGGGGGACTGCCTAACGTGGGGTGGTCATTCGTTGATAAAGGACACCGAAATTGTCTCCCACCGTCAGAGATAGCCCGTGGCAGCCTTTGTCTATGTCAATTGACAAGGACTTATAACCCATACTGCAATCTCCCGTTTTACATCAGAGACATATAACCCATACTGCAATCTCCCGTTTTACATCAGGGACATATTAAGGAGAGGGATGGATTATACTTCTCCATAACACAATGCATGAGCTGAAATACAGAGACCATGTCTTGACCATGCAGCATGTTCCCATCTCTTTCAGCGTGAGCTGAAATACAGAGACCATGTCTTGACCATGCAGCATGTTCCCATCTCTTTCAGCGTGAGCTGAAATATAGAGACCATGTCTTGACCATGCAGCATGTTCCCATCTCTCTCAGCCTGATATAAAATATAGAAACCATGGCTCTGCCATGTAATATAACCCTTCTATTGGTCTGCCTTGTTAACACCAAAAGACAGGTGTTACCAGTACATTATAACTGATGATTATAGTAATTATTACTTTCCCTGGTTTTCAATCTGTTAACGAATTTCTTCTCTGGATAAATTAATCAAAACTGCATCAACATGTCTTAACTCCCTCTGAAGACATGCATGACAGGCAATGCGTTGCTTTCTCCGTTCCACTCTTGGACAATGATAACACAAGAGGGGACGACACGATATAATAATAGTCTCTTCATATCTTCTCTCATATCTCACATAATCTATTTGTCAGGCACACGGGTGTTCGTTACAGGATTCATCATCATCATGTAGCATATCCTGAACAGGATGTAGCAGCCATCACAGACTTTCGAAACTTTTGTCGTTCTTGAGCCAGTCTTCCTGCTTCTGGTACTGTCATGTTCAGGTGGTCTTTGATGTCTTGCGTCCACCTTCTTCGTGGTCTGCCTCTTGTTCGCCCCCCCCCCCCCCCCGACATCATCCACTCCATTGTGGTCTTCTCTAGTCTGTCATGAAGTTTGATATGTCCAAAATATTGTAGTTTTCTGGAAAGAAGCATGTTGTTTGGCTAGTTTTCTTTGACATTCATTTCTCTCAGGATGCCAACATTTGTGATCTTTTTCTTCCATGGTTTATAGGATTAGAACATCTATTTAACGATACACATCTCATCAACCTGACCGCAGTCTGTAGTGGTATAGTGGTTATATCAGAGCGACTTGAGACACACGGATTACACTTCCCACAGTTTGTTTGTGTTAAATGTGATGAGACTGCACGCGCAAACCGGAGTTGTCTGTGTTGCCATGTCAACATTTTTGTGCGTAAATAAAAACCTGGCTCGGAATAGATCTTCATTAATTATTGTATTTCTGATACATGGCTTGGCTTTTGAAAATGTAAACTTGGTAATTATGTTAGTAGATTAATTATCTGTAATAGTAGCGATGTTATTTTCGTCGAACACTGTTTATATCTGTTTAGAAATACTTTGATTTATTGTGCTCATTACGGATCGCTCTATATTATCTCGCTCTCTCATTCTCTTTCTTTTTTATCCCACATTACTTTCCTCTTCTGCATTATTTCTCAATGCATTACACAATGGCTGTGCATGGGATGTTTATGAATGTGTGTGGGATATTTATGGATGTGTAAGAGATGTTCATGGCGGTGTAACTGATGTTTATGAATGTGTAAGGGATGTTTATGGATGTGTATGGAATGTTTAGTGATGTGAAAGATATGCTTAGGGATGTGTAAGATATGTTTATGGTTGTGTAAGGAACGTTTATTGATGTGTATGGATGTTTATGGATGCATGTTTAGTAGCCAAATGGATGAATTTCAGTGCACCAATATCCCAGGATTACCAAGCCCTGGCAGTGACACAGCTCACACATCTGGATCAACTATCTCATCATTCTTCTGTCAGATATGTTGACACATCCACAGCAATGGCACATACATCATTTCCCGTCACATTTCAGTCTGTCACAGGATGACAAATATGCAATGTCCTCAGTCCTGCATCACTTTGTCATCCATTGGGATTATTTGATAGAAGACAAAAGTAGGAAATAGATAACTGATGTGACAATGATGATTTTATCCAGCACAGGTTGTCAGCCTATACTCCAGCGTGCCTTAGTCTCCGCCTACGACATGTCTGGAAAGAAGACAGTGATCCTATTATTTGGTCTCTGAGCTAGAGGTCCGGGCCTTGGTTCCCAACGCGGGTAGTTTAGAACATATAAAATATATAGCAAGATTGAAAGATTCAACTTCAAGACATTTATAGGTCTACACGTGATGGAAAAATTACCAAGGAGAATTGGAACAAGATGGCAGAAATATAGTGCAGTGACAAATCAGCCTTTACCTTCATAAATATAAAGTATGATAACGGAGTTATAACAGTTTAATAGCGTGTGTGTTCCAGCTTTACGTTGTCAGTGTCAATAACTTACGTAACACTTGGTTACAGTGATACGGTGCCTTCGGACTAGTCACTCATCATCAAGGGCCGTTTAGCATCGAAGGTTTGCTGCACAGGCCGCCAACATCATTTCTCTCTTGCCTGTAATCATCATCTGCTAAGGCTAGTAAGCATCTTGTCCATTTCGTGATAATTCGCTAATGATAAAGTAAGGTCTTGGTTAGTTCGTTGCTGATCCAGCTGTACATGGGCTCATGACCGTTGCTGATCCAGCGGTTCAAGGACGCATGCCCTTTGCTGATCCAGCGGTCCATAGGTCATAGACACTCACTGCGGACATGGAGTGAAGATTACAGGCTTTCGAGTATAAATGCTACAGAAGAATTCTACGAATTTCCTATAGGGAACATAAGACCAATGTGTACGTAAAAAATAAAGTAGAGATGTGTGAAGGTGTCCAGGAGCCATTGCTTTCAATAGTGAAACGACGAATACTAGCATGGTTCGGGCATGTATGCAGGCACGATTCCTTGTCAAAAACAATACTGCAGGGAACTGTCGAGGGTGGAAGAAGCAGAGGAGGGAAAATAAAGACATGGACAGACAACATCAAGGAATGGACAGGGCTAGATATTTCCACACTCATCCGCATCGCTGAGGATAGAATTCGCTGGAGGACTCTGTGTGCTGAAGCATCCAATTTGGTATCCCTACTACCCTGAAGGGTTGTGGGTTTTATTGATTATTGATTGAGGCCCATGTCCTTTGACCCAAAATAATTAGTCAACAAGGTGTTATGTCTATTAATATGTCCAAAATATGTTATTTCCTTTAATAATTCCTTTTTCATTTACAGTAGTCAGAACCCCTTTCTTTGATGTCTTCTCTTTTCATAAAGTTCTCCTTATTCTTCTATATATCCACATCTTACAAGCATCAATTATATCTTCTGTTTGTTCACTGTCCACGCTTCTGAGGCATACTAGCATTTTTTAATTTTAATTTTTTAGTATGTTTGCAATATGTTTATCGTCTATCCCTAGGTGGAAGCTGGTTGATAGCATCCACATTTGCCGTTAAGCGTAAGAGTGGAAGCTGTAAGTTTCTGATCAATGCCAAATGTGATGCATGAGTCACACTGAGTCAGTGTTTGTGGAGGGTGGTCGTGATGTTATTGATTCATCTTGGTCTTCCCTTGCTGTGTATCCAGCTGATCGTTTGCTATAAGCTCTCAGTGGTAATTGGCTTGGATTCATTCTCATAAGGTGACCAAACCACTTTATTTGCTGACATTTTATATATTCGATACAAGGCATTATTCCTTCTCTTTTTCTGATTTCCTCGTTTCTTACTCTGTCCATTTTGGTGACCATATCAACTTTTCCTAAACACTTCATCTCACATAAAGACATTGTAAATAGAAACCCTAACCAAATCCTTTGTCAATTATACAGTCATGTGGACTCATCTGGACACATCCTTCTAAAGTAACTCTATTTGATTTTTCCCCGTGATTTACATTAGCTGTCAACAGGTAGAAGAGGCCTATACAAAAAGTGGTCATATAGAATCACGGACAAATCAAATAGTGTCATTTTTAAGCATGAATCTAATGAGTCCACATGACTGTGTAACTGGCGAGGAACTCCCCTAACCGTGAATCACACAATTAGACATCATCATCATCAAGTGCCGTCTCCGCAACGAAAGTTGGCTGCAGCGTATCTCCAACATCTCCTGTCTCTTGTCTTGGTGGTGCACTCTGCTAGACTGTAACCTGTCCATCGTGTGATGTTACTCTCCCACTTGTATCTCTGCCTACCTCTTGCTCGCTTCCCTTTGACTTTACCCTCAAGTAAGGTATTCAATAAGGTGCCATGTCTTTTAATGTGTCCAAAGTATTTTATTTGCCTGATCTTTATTTCTCTTAGTAGTTCTTTCTTCATATTAAGTGTCTTTAGCATCTCTTTATTTGTTTTCTTCTCTATCCGTGATGTTCTCCTTATTCTTCTATATACCCACATCTCAAGGGCATCAATTTTGTCTTCTCATTGTTTATCTAGTGTCCATGTTTCTGAGCCATACATTAATATGGAATAGATGTAGCATTTTATAATTCTCATTTTTAACTTGTTTGTAATTTGTTTAGATATTAATAATTTCCTCATGTCATTGAAGGTACTTTTAGCCATTCCTATTCTCCTTTTAACTTCTGTTTCACATCTGCCATCATTTGTGACTATGTGTCCAAGATATTGATACTGTTTTACTTGTTGTAGTTTCTCTCCCTGCATGTTTATGTTTATCTCCTGTTCTTCTGTGTCTTTGCTGATTATAATCATGGTTTTTGTTTTTTGAATATTTATATCCAGTACATATTCATTACTTGATTTATTGACTTGATCTATTAG
Organism: Meghimatium bilineatum; assembly: GCA_034231615.1. Classification (NCBI taxonomy): domain Eukaryota; kingdom Metazoa; phylum Mollusca; class Gastropoda; order Stylommatophora; family Philomycidae; genus Meghimatium; species Meghimatium bilineatum. The sequence continues at coordinate 53,243,736 of CM067313.1, forward strand.
TCTTTGTAGTTCATGTTCACTTTCTGCCAAAAGAACAGTGTCATCTGCATATCTAATGTTGTTTATTATTTTTCCATTGATCTTGAGTCCTGGAATTTCTTCTATATTTTTAAAGATATTCTCTGTGTAGATATTAAATAGTCTTGGTGATAAAATGCATCCTTGTCTTACCCCTCTTCTTATTTCTATGTATGGAGAGTAGCTGTTTTCACACCTTATTGATGCAGTTTGTTCCCGATATATATTTCTAATCAGTCTGATGTCTTTTCCATATATGCCTATTTACTAAACAACTAGATAGTTGCCCACTAATCACTGAACTGGCACCGTTTATCTCGTATTTTATAACGCGTAACTATAACGTATAATGACATGAATGTCAAAAGTGTTTTTATGTAATCTCTAGGCCTATCGGGTCCAGTCTGTCGTCAATTATCCAGCCCCGTGAACTCTTCGGTTTACTTCTTCAAACGTGACGCTATTTGATTTCCCATGATTTTCAATAGTCACTTTGTGTAAACCATTTGGCGACAGCCAATGTAAATCATGGGAAAACTATTTTTAAAAATATCACATTTGAAGAATGAACCAGTTTCCCCAGTACTGTAGATTTGATGAAGGACTCGTTACCCGCATACTTCGTGTTCTGATAGACCACGGGTCAGAGAACGTTTCATTTATTACCCCCAAATTATAAATCTTTGAATTGATATTATTTATTCGTGCTAGAAGGACTGAAAAAGACATAGGCCTATACTTTTCGCTCGACTCTGAACGTTTGACAGAAACCTTGTCATGCTTCGAAATGTCACGATCTGAAGTCACGTGTCAGCACAATAAAATATCGCAAATAAAATATAAACATAGGCCTACTTGCGCTTAAAATTTATTTCAAATAGTTTTTTTTACGTGTATATGTGTTTATACTATTGTATAATTTATTTTTCATACATGAAATTTGTTCTACGCTTTCATTACCCTAAAATTTTCTTTTGACTAATTTTTGAAAACATCTATTCTATATTAATGTATGGCTCAGAAACATGGACACTAAATAAACAATATGAAGACAGAATTAATGCCTCTGAGATGTGGGTATATATGAGAATAAGGAGAAAATCGCGGAAAGAGAAGAAAACAAATAAAGAGGTGCTAACAACACGTAATATGAAGAAAGAACTACTAAGAGAAATAAAGATCAGACAAATAAAATATTTTGGACACATTAAAAGAGATGACACCTTATTGAACACCTTACTTTAGGGTAAAATCAAAGGGAAACGACGCCCGTGTGTTGCCGGCTCCCGAAAGGGGAGCAAAGAATAGCAACACTATTTACCTTCCACGCATGTCGTAAAAGGCGACTAAGGAAGTAATGGGCTGGAGTATGCTGTCCCATCCCATATAGGATCAGTGACCCAAAGCCATGCTGAAGTCGGATGTGTCAGGCTGAAAGGCGCAGATATCGGCAGATATCGCAGTAATGCTGTAAACCATGACACAACGCATTCCGTTCTCCGGACTTCATCCTGTTAATCTGCAGGAGTTTGAGAACGAACGCAGAAGAAGAAGAAGAAAGGGAAACGAGCAAGAGGTAGGCAGAGATACAAGTGGGAGAGTAACATCACAAGATGGACAGGTTAAAGTCTAGCTGAGTACACCACCAAGACAAGAAACAGAGGATGTTGGATATCTGTTGCAGCCAACCTTCTACGCGGAGAAGGCACTTGATGAAAATTTATCATTGTACCCCGACCACAATTGAGTGATAGGCGACTGGTGGGCGTCTGAAAACTGATTGGAATTGGCGAATTGGTCCAAAATAGAAGCTTTTACAAAAGTGTGTATACTAACGCTAGAACATATATTTTGTAAAGACTGTAACCAACGCAGCCATAGTAATATATATATATATATCATTCAATATTTTCAGTTTGAAACAGATGTACATATCTTCCGCGTGTTTCCTGAATGTGTTTCCTGAATGTGCCACTTTTGATGATGATCCGAGGACTAAGTAACTATAACATATGATTATGATGCGGGTGAAGTATAATTTCTTGAAAGGTGTCCTAACCGTTATTGACAAGCACAGTAGAGGAGCAACGTTCCATTATGATATTTCTAACCGCAAAGTTGTGACACCTATAGAAATAAAACTGTGTAACAGGCGAGGAACTATCCTTAACTAGGAATCACACAGCTAATGCAGTCACCTACTAAGCCCTGAGCTGGCGCAGTTCACTTTTTTGTTATGCGCAATTATAGCATATATTTATAATATTTATAATAATTGCTCTCAAATTAGGCCCAGTTTGGTAGCGCACTAAATGTCAATGACATTGTCAAGGGTATCTCACATACAGATCATTTAAGAAATCATCTTCAACATGTATACATATGCAAACATGGTGGAAACATTATTGGGTACAGTACAAGAAGAAATGCATACATTCCATTTTTTTTATATTATGCGCACTTCCATTCCAACTTTGGTACAGTACGCGCAGTGTTTGTGTTGTCACTGAAATTATGTCACTAGCAGAGACCGGTGTTGCCACAAAAACAAAATTACTAATTTAGAAGGAGATGACATTTTACTGAGCTTGCCAGCTACATATAACGATAATGTACGTTTGTCACAAACTCGTGGACCGTTTTAACATAAGATGTGCGGCGACGGTCATCCATTGAGCTTATATTACCACCAATGGTGGCAAGATTCAGTGGAAATGCAATGTAAGACGACACCAAAAGCGCACCAATGTAAAAGTCGGTACGTGTTTGCAATTTATTGAGATTCCGCTAGTGAAAATAACTCTAACCCCCTTCCATAATCTTACCCCATCCCAAAAACTATACATCTCCGTCTCTCCCTTACTGAAAATATATATGTCCCCACTGCGCACTTTAACAAAAAATACACATAATAAATGTAATATTTAAGGAAGCACTGCTGATTTGCTCCTACTTCGTTTCGTTAAATAGTGTTGGATATGTTTTTTCGAGCTTATGGTGCGTTTCGTTAATAATGTAGGCACAGCTTCTTGTAGTGAACCCATTATTGCAATAGCAGACACGCCTATGCCTAATAAACTCATCGAGACGTGTGTCTGAAGTAGTCAAATTTCCCTCTCGAACCACAATAATTAGTATGCCGACAAATATCATAGGATTTAATCTGTGTATAAAAACTGAACATGATACACACATATAAAGTCAATATTTATTGAGTCTAACCAAATGTCACATCAGATGTAAACGTCGTCATGATACGTTAGACGGTTAATCAGATAATGACATTTGTTTGAGGGGAAAGATAGTAAAATGTGATATAGTTTGTCTCCTGTCAAACATTTCATCCGCTGATGGTGATAATTTCTCAGCAGGATGCTTTATTAATTTGCTACCACTTGACCTGAAATTTTAGAGGGAAAAGATCTATTTTGATGTACACATCACGAGTTTATCTTTATTGTGAATCAAGTTATTATGCCTGCTCTTGTGTCGAGCAATGCCTACAATTGAACAATAGTTGGAGGGAATTTGGGGGGGGGGGGGCGTCATCTAGACACTACATAGAGTTCTTGTTCCTGAATCTGTGAGTTGCCATCTCCTAATTTCATGTAGTTTTTATCGACTTTCTTGTTCCTGTTTGTGTTTGTCTGTTCTATATCTTGATCGTCAACAAATTAGTAGAGAATATTGACTAGATCTAAGCGTACACAACACAAAAACCAAGAGAATAAGTAAGATTAAAGAGGAACAAGAGCTAAACATAAACATACATGAAGAGAAAATACAACAAATAGAACATTACCAATATCTTGGACACATAGTCACAAATGAAAGTAAATTAGGTATTATGTCTGTTGATCCTTTTCGCACACCGGACACGTCCATATGTGCTCAGATCTCCGCTTCAGTAAATCTCTCAGTGTATAACGACTGATGGTACCGGTTCTATGTTGATTCACTGCTCTTTTTGAGCTCTGTATCAGGGGTTCTCTAAGGGTCACGCCCATCTTCACTCCCACTTCCTGCATTCTCGATATTGACTCATGCTCATACAACTCAAAATCCTCAGATCGTGAGGACTCACGAAGAGCAATGAGTATGTCTGTTCGGTCCATGGGCTGACCATCTGATGTGGTGGCGAGGCTAGCTAATTGGTCAGCCCGTTCGTTTCCCTCCACGCCCGCGTGTCCGGGGACAAAAATAAGCGTGATTTTTCGTAGTGATGCCCGCGTTTTAGCTCTCTCTAATGACTCCACCCATTCCCTACGTACATCACATGTTGTGACTTTCTGAATCATATTCAGTGAGTCACTTAATATGCACGCATGGGAGTAGGCTTGCAATTCCAGCCAGTTAAGTGACTGCGTTACGGCGAATACTTCCATTGTTAGGCTGCTTGTTGTTGTGATAAAGACACCACTGGCTTCATGTACTGTTCTTCCTTTTCATCTGGCAGTAAAGGCACATGCGTATCGGCAGTGACGGATGACCGACCCATCCGTGTAGATCACAACATCTGTGTCATCGGTATTCTTGCATATTAGTGCCTTGACTTGAACGTCCACACTCACGTGGATGTTTCCCTGCACTCTCTATTGAGTGTAATGACGATCTTGAATGCTTCTTGAAAGACCGTAGGAATATGTGTACATTCCATGCCAGGAGTTATGTCTTCTGGAGCACAGACATGTTTAACGGTATCCTCGGCACGACCCATTCACGATTTGCCTCTCTTGAGCCTGCTTCCATTCACACGTGGGAGCTCGCTGTGTAGTGGGTGGTCTATGTAAGAACGCACTCTAGGGTATGCGCGGGCATGCCACATATCAATTTTATGAGATATGCTCGGAAAATCAAGGAGAAATATCATGTGTGTCCCTTGTTGCAAACAAGGATGATGGGCATCGATTCGTTTTGGATTCTCTCCAGCCTCTCAATCTGTGTGTGGCTGTCGGTGATAGTGGCGCCTGCGTATTCAATGACAGTGAGGACAAGAGACTCATATAAAATTACGATCTGTGATTGTTTCGTGTCAGCTGCTGCCATCACTCTCAGAGCTGAAAGTCCTTTGAGGGCCTTAGCGATAACATGATCAAAGTGTTCCTGAAAACACAGACTACGATCAAATCGAATGTCCATGTATTGTACGGCTGAGGTCCTGATTACATCGTACCCTCTCATCTCCAAAAATAGGTAGGTGTGTTACCAAAATAAAACATAAAATAACTTAACAACGAGATACAGAGACATACGACGTTTCGACTATAAGCCTTCATCAGGACAAACAAATGACCACAATAAAACAAATCTTACATGGAGATAAATAGGGTTATAATGAGGAGGACAATAGTAGATCGATAATGAGGGAAGAAAAGATGTAGAAGCATGACAGGTGAGAAAAACGTATGGGGAGAAGTTAGTAGTAAGTAGGGAGGAGTAGACTGAGTAGACTGAAGAAAGTGATTTTGAGATGAACAAAGGAAAAGATATGATAGCAAGTAAATTAAAAGTACATTAAAAATACTCACCTCAAAAGTGGCAACAGAGAATGAATGCTACAGACAAGCAATCATAATGTTGGTGAAGTAAAAAGTACCTGTTATGATGAGGTACGCTCCTTTCAACCGCGATCGTTAGTCGAAGTTGGCTATATCAGAGCTTTACAACCATCAAACAAAGTGGAGGTCGGGATTTTGTAATTTAATCACCACGACACCCAAAGATATTTGGTTTCCAGAACGTATTTTTCCTTATGTCTATTCTTAATTTCTCACGAGTCTGGGCTAGCTGAACTGACCCTGCCAACTGACCTGACCCTACCAGCTGACCTGCCTCTGCCTGCTGAACTGACCCTGCCAGCTGACCTGACTCTGCCAGTGTCATCTGTAAACGTTCCGATATGTCTGTTGTAGATATTTGTCTTGACTGACCTCTGCCTCTATTACCGTTGAATGTGCCTTCCATGATTACACTTTCCCTACCATTATGTCGCTCTATATGTCCACAGAAAATCAGCTGTCATATGATTATATTCTGAAGAAGCCAGCCTTCTTCAACATTTACCTGTCTTCTCACTACTTCAACATTTACCTGTCTTCTCACTACTTCAACATTTACCTGTCTTCTCACTACTTCAACATTTACCTGTCTTCTCACTACTTGGTTTAATTTTCTTTCCGCCCATGCTATTCTAAAAATGTGTCTGTAAGATCTGTTCTCGATGACAGCTATATTCTGCCTATATTTGATTTGGTCTGTGTCCATGATTCACAACCATAGATTACCACTGGGAATATACTTGATTTAATTAGCTGTATTTTTGTTTTGCAGTTAGTTCCTTCAACAATTAGTTACATATACCAAATAATTGTCTAGAGAATGGAAAGAAGTGAATTAAATAGATTTAGATAGGACATAATTGACGTTCTATGCAGAGAGTCCATTCTGAATATATGTAGGGCTACGACAGTTCAACTCAATTGCATCCAGAATCTCACAGTAAAACTCACTAAAACAAGTTTACACGCACTCAACACGGATGTTGTTGACGTGACTATCGGAAAGTCGGTCGGAAAAGGTCACAACATGAACTGGAGGTAAAATAAAATGTGTTTCTCTTTTCCCTGTTAATTTCGTGTGACTTTGACGAATACTGCCTGTGTATGTTATTTCCCTGTCATAGCTAAGCGAATCCGGTATACGGTCACGGTTTATGCAAAGACAGTCACTAACAAACCTAGGCCCCTATGCCTAATCTTGCTAGGCAAATTGATACGGCTATAATCAATGTGTATGTAAAGCCAAACAGGTTAGTTATATATATATATAACATTAATGTTCCTTTCTTGTTTTCAGTTGATTGTATAGGCTCAATCATTATTATACTCATTGTAATTACGGCTTCGCTGTTTAGCTGAAATACTTTTAGTGCCTATTCCATCGGTAAAGTAACCCAGTTGGGCGCGCAGGTAAGTCATGCCGTTTAGTCAAACCATCCACAACTGTACAGCTCTCGTGTAACAAGTTTATTTAGTGTGTCAGTTTAGAGTATGTTAGAGTATAAATAGGAAGCATGTTGACCACAATCCCATCTCCAGGAAGATAGACACGAGTTTTGCTTAGAAACACGTGACACATTTTGACTTGATCGTTAAAAGGCCCTAAATTTGGGAACATTAATAACATTCGATGCACGATAAAATACAGAAGTCAAATATAGAATTGCGAAAGCAACATTTCACGTCATCAAGTCTATCAAATGTAATATATCTTTGTCAGTTGAGGTGAAAGAGTTCTTAGAAGTTACATAGAACCAATTATGATGTATGGAAGTGAAGCATGGACGCTTAGCAGAACAGTGAAAAATTATATTGAAACAGAAGAGATGTGGTTTTATAGAAGAATGTTAAGAACACCATGGTCAGATAAAGCGTGTAATGAATATATCTTGAAAGATATTAATTCAAAAAGAGAGCTGCTTACCCGCATCAGAAAGAGGCAGTCCACATTTTTGTACACAGAAGAGAAAAGATGGAACACATTGTAAAAACAGGCAAGTTGAAGAGCAGCAGAGGTAGGGGAAGACCAGGAGAGAAGATGTTTATCAGTTTATCATTGTGGCATGGGAGAAGATGTTTATCATTGTGGCATGGGAGAATATTGGTATTGACGGAAATGATTGACAGCACATGAAATAGAAGGTAGAGGTAGGCAGAGATACAAGTGTGAGAGTAACGTCACGAGATGGACAGGTTAAAATCTAGCAGAGTGCACCATCAAAATAAGAGACAGGGGATGTTGGAGATCTGTTGCAGCTAACTTCGTTGCGGAGACGGCACTTGATGATGATAATGACATAGACGGCCGTGGAAGAATATGATAGCCAACGCTACACTGCATGACGTCACACTGCATGTAAATATAATAATAGGAAAAAGAAGGTCCTACTTATCTGTACATAGCATATACCCTCAGAGGTTGCCTGATGCTGTTGGAGTTCATATAATGAGTGTGTCCCTGGGTCTCATTCACGTAATGGTTACGCAGTTGTGTTTACGAGTAATGGTAATGCAAAATAAGATAAAAAGGTTACTAGAAAAACCTAACTATAGATAAACTATAAATGTGTTTACTGGGTCGCCGGTTCGATGTTGGTTGTGATGTCTTGGGTACAGGTTATTTTTCAGCGGAAACATGGTTCTCGAAAAAAAAAATCCAAATATGTACAGGTATCTGAAGCTAATTATACGTGTCCTAAATATTGCAGTGGATTCTATCCCAGGATTAGATTTGTCATCATTGCCGTGCACACAAGGGACATGTAACAACTTGTCTGAAACGGTTGTCATTATCGTCTGTGATGAACGGCTACCACAAGTCTGAAACTGTTGGACGGCTATTATTATTGTTATTATTAGAATTACTAGATCATTTTAATTGAAGTCCTTGTGAATATCGATGGAAGCTACCTAGTTCCGAGATTTACTCAAGCAGCTAGATTATAATGGAAAAATCCCAGTATAAAAAAATCGATCGTCTACACCTTTTCGGTCCTTTTTTTAAAAGTTGTGTGTATCAGTCTTGCTAAGAAAGGATTTATCAGATCCTCATAGGCTTATCTGTTTTGACTCTTTTATACTATTATAATATTGTATAATTATTTATTATATTATATTATTTCCTCATAGACTTTTATTTCTGTAATCCATCATTTGCATGGTCCGCACCTGGCTTTGTATTTAAAAAAAACAACTTGAAAACAACAACAATGAAGGCAGTGTTAATTTAAGATATTGTAAATGCAGAACAACTACTTATTGTTAATACCAAATGGAAAGTAACAACAACAAAAATGGAACGTTCTTAGATCCCAAATGTTTTAGGCAGCCTTTGTTAGTTCAAATATGTGTCACGTCCAATATTTTTGACAGCCTTTGTTAGTTCAAATATGTGTCACGTCTAATATTTTTGACAGCCTTTGTTAGTTCAAATATGTGTCACGTCCAATATTTTTGACAGCCTTTGTTAGTTCAAATATGTGTCACGTCTAATATTTTTGACAGCCTTTGTTAGTTCAAATATGTGTCACGTCTAATATTTTGACAGCCTTTGTTAGTTCAAATATGTGTCACGTCTAATATTTTTGACAGCCTTTGTTAGTTCAAATATGTGTCACGTCTAATATTTTTGACAGTCTTTGTTAGTTCAAATATGTGTCACATCTAATATTTTTGACAGCCTTTGTTAATTCAAATATGTGTCACATCTAATATTTTTGACAGCCTTTTTTAGTTCAAATATGTGCCCCGTCTAATTTTTAATATAATTTCTTCCAAATTTCTTCTATGTGTAGCGGTCATCATGTGTCTCCTATCATTGAATATGTCGCATTAGTATGCCATTGTTTTCTGAGCCGGTCGAGCCAGCAAAAAAATTCTCAAAAAAATTTTGAAAAAATTAAGCAATATAGGGAGAGAGAAATCTATATAAACCAAGCAGGATTTATAGACACTACAGATGTACTACTCAAAGACTTTTCACTGCTTAATACACACACACTATATATATTATATATATAACATCATACATTATGTATAATACACACCTTGTATTATAGATATAACAAACCATGTATTATGGATATAACACACCATGTATTATGGATATAACAAACCATGTATTATGGATATAACAAACCATGTATTATGGATATAACAAACTGTGTATATAGGTATGTATGTCGCAGCTATAATAGGTATGGACAAAAAACGGCTAGAAAATATTTACAGCTTTGAATACCTCTGGTCAACAATAACCCTACAAGAGATTGTTCAGAGAAAATCAGGAAGAGATTAACAACGGTCATACAAAAACATAACAGATGAAATATCAACGGCACGGGGCAAACATTTTTGTGTGTTAAAATACAACTATTAAGAAGCTATATTTCTCCAGTGGTAACATATGGCTGTGAGACATGGATAATGGAATCTGTGATGGACAATGAAATATTTGAAATAAAATTCTATAGAAAGGTCCTAAAAATATCATGATCAGGAAGGCGATCCATCACATACTTCCGTAACATGAAGAAATGTCAGGAAAGCGATCCAACAAAGACGTCCGTAACATGAAGAAATGTCTGGAAAGCGATCCAACAAAGACGTCCGTAACATGAAGAAATGTCAGGAAAGCGATCCAACAAAGACGTCCGTAACATGAAGAAATGTCAGGAAAGCGATCCAACAAAGACGTCCGTAACATGAAGAAATGTCAGGAAAGCGATCCAACAAAGACGTCCGTAACATGAAGAAATGTCAGGAAAGCGATCCAACAAAGACGTCCGTAAAGTCCGGAACATAGAAGAAGAATAGTTCATCAGAACTATTTAAATAAATATTCAAACAAACATATTTTGGACATATAAATATACACAATTGATTAAACAAATGAATCATGGAGGGAAATTATTCCAGGAAAGAGAACAAAATGCAGATCATGACTACGATGGGCTTATGATAGCCGAAGACTTGTTGAATATGACACTAGAAGATCCTGGACAGCTTGTACAGAACCTGGAAGCTTACAGAGTGTGGATGAAACAACAGTTCTGCAAAGGGAGTGTTACATGACACTAGAAGATCCTGGACAGCTTGTACAAAACCTGGAAACTTACAGAGTGTGGATGAAACAACAGTTCTGCAAAGGGAGTATTATATGACACTAGAAGATGAAGAATTGTAAAATTTAAATGTTTACATCGTTGTTATTTTGTAAGTCTCTGGGAAGGAAATATGACAATGCAATTTTTTAGAACTACCCCCAGGACGAACAGAACAGGAAGACTGATGTGACTTTTAATGTATGTGTTTAACCAACGAGCTACAGGAACTATCGGTACGCATACTCCATCATGTACTGGCAAATACCAATCACCTATGGTTTTACCAATGTCGATATAGAAAACTAAGCTAAAATCTCTCGGTTCTGTGCAAGTTGGCCTATTTCCTCCAGTGCCATGTTCAAAAGATCTCTCAATATCCTGTACCCATTGATATCTTTGGTGGCCATTTTGTCTCGCTCCTGGAATCGTTTTCTATTTGATTTAATCTGTCGAGTCTGTTGTATCGATTACTTCACTCTCCCTCTCATGATTTTCACAATTTAATCTGTATAGGTTTTTGCAACGTCAGAATTGGATCGTTTCTCTGTCCATGATACTAATAAATGTTATATACCAAAACGTTGTGATATTAAAAGGCATATCTTAGAACTAAACGGCTTTTATTGTATGCAAATATTTTTATGGCTGTTTTATGTATATATCTTTCTATCTCTGCACCGCTTAGCTCCCTCCGGAGCATAGGTTTACAACAAACCTCATCTTTCTTGTCCTATCTTTAGTTATTGCTTCCAGCTCTTTCCATATACTACCAGGCCCGTAGATAAACTGGGTGTCCAAATCCCCCTACCCCTTTTAGCACATAGGAACATGACTTTTAGTACTATGAGCTCGGCCAAAATACTTGCCAAAAACTTATTCGCAAAAAGGGGCCGCTGGCTAAAACAGTTGAAAACCACTGCTGATAGCTAACCACTGTTGATAGCTAACCACTGCTGATAGCTAACCACTTCAGCAAAATTGTAATCCAAGAGACGAAACTTGGGACAGGGAATGACGTTTTATTACTCACTGATAGTATACATAAGATATACAAAGCGGCGTTTCGACCAAAAGACCTTTATCAAGAACACAACATAAAAGACGACGATGTTGCATCCTGTGAGCGTGGACAATGTGGTTTTACTCGTGTGTTATGTTGTGTTCTTGATTAAATATATGTTGGGTCAAAGGGCATGAGCCCATGGACCACTGGATCAGCAACCAACCAACCATTAAATATATGTCAAATGTTGAATATATTGAGTAACAGAGAAAACGAAGAACATTGAAGTTTTGAAATTACCGAAACTAAATGAAGGGTGGCTTCCAAATACCTTCCTTCGTAAGAAGGAAACTACTGTATTTTGGACACTTAAAGCTACATGATGGTATGGAAAGGCTGATTCTAGAGGGCAGAGTACCAGGCAGGAGAAGAAAAGGAAGTCAAGAAGACGATGGATCAACGACATCAAAGAATGTATGCACATGTCTCTGGCCGATGCAGGCCTGCTTGCCCGAAACAGAGAGGCGTTCAGAGTATCAACGACGAAGACAACGTTCTGGAAAGAATATGTTACTTGATATATATATATATATTCCGTAAATTGAAAATACGATCTGTTGTGCCTCTGCTCTGTCTAAAACCTGCATGTACTTCATTTAACGCTTCCAGCTTATGTTGTAGTCTTTTCATGATGGCATGATTGATCCGTGCAATGGTTTCTGTAGTTGGCGCATAGTGTTAGATTTCCCTTCTTCGATAACGGTATGTAGAATGATCGAGTCCATTTCTTGTGCCAAACTTCACTTCTCCAGTTCTTGGTGCAGAGTGTGTGATAGATGGTGATTTCTTCTCCTATTTGAATCATTCCAGCAGTTATATTATCACACCCTGGAGATTTCACTCTCTTCGGGTTTTTAATGGCCCATCTGACTTCATCTAAACTGGGTTCTGGTTCTATTTAACTGTGACCTCGACGTTTTATTGGTTTGCCTTCTATTTTGTTTAAATTTGTGTGTGTTACCATAACAACCAAAAATAAATAGTCGATAACATTGACGTTATGTACTTTGGCCGACATTATTGTTCCCATGTGTATTTTCTCCACCCTTCCTTGTAATGATTCAGATATACATGATATAACATTACTTAATTAACATTTATCATGTCAAACAAATAATTTAAACTACGTAAATGCTATCCTTAAATAGGGCCAAGTTGGGCTTCCATAATCGTATTTAAACTTACATTACCTTATCTGCGATTCTTATCACCCTAACCCTGCGGTAGAGGCCAACGTTTTTATGTGTTAAATTTTGTTTTGTAGCATAGGCCTGTAGATTTGTAGAGAAATATTAATATTTTGATAAGTTTTTTTGTATTAATAAAATGAGACAAGGTCAGTGTTCTATTTGTTGTTTGAAAACGTAAAACAAATTTCCGCCAGAGCGACAATTTACTTTTCTGTTTAAATTTACGATTGGGGGGGGGGGGTGTTAACAAAATGCCTTCTATATTTGAAGTAAAGATGTACATTATGTTTTTCTCAGAACTTGGCTAGAAATATTATGCAGAAGGGGGCGATGACGACATATTTGCGTTGTTGGACAAGAACCAGAAAATATGAGAAAACACTCCTATAGAGGCTAAAGTACTCTATTGGACTATAAAAATTAAGAAGGGTGGGTGCTGTTGTGAAATATCATGTGAGTCTACTTAGGACACATTGAAAAGAAGAGTTTGCCGATGTTGATAAATATGTTAATATTAATAGCGTTTAATTGGGAGATTGGAGTGATAATTGTGCCTAGGGATATATCATATAATATATGTTCAAAGTCAAGTGTAGAGGAGATAGGAAAACAAAGAGAGAAATTTCTGGATGGGTTGTCACTGTGGCATATAAAGAAGTCCCGAACTGAGCTTATTAACAACACAAGAGACAAGAGTTGTAGAGAAGCATGATCGCCTACGCTACTCGTCATGTCACATGATTAATTGATATGTAGAGTATTACATTTTTTGATTCGTATGATCGTGTTTTACTGCAGGCACAGATTTTGCATATTTTGCCTACTAACAAATTAAAAAATCGCACATTTGGTTACGAAATAAACATAGTGACAGTGGTATCGTCCGTTGAGAGAAATACATCATACACTGTATCATATTCATACAGTATACACCATTTGTGTATTAGCTTGGAATGTAACGACGTCGGTTTATAGCAACAGAAGCAATCATTTGCACAACAGTATCTAACCATAGTGTAGTAAGTACTAGGCCTATACTATACATAATAATATTCGTTATAAACAAAGTCTACATCTTTCCATTCATAGCCTGTGGTATAGTGAAAGTTGTAGAATTTATTATATAATGTATTAGTAATAAGTAAAATAGCAGGCTTAATAGTTAGGCCTATAATATAGTGAATAGTGTTTGTTTAATGTGATTTAGTCTAGTGCAGTCTCGAAATCTGAGACTGACCAATAACAATGAACTTTTCTCTGTCAGCGTTCCTTGAATGCTGTAGGACTGTAGGCAGGTAGATACGATTTTCCATTCTTAATTTTGTCCACCCATGTTTATTACAGTTAGGCCTATAAATAATATTCCCACACTGTCAGAGGATATCTGATAAGGTAGATAGTGCCTCAGTAACAAAATTAAGAAGTGATAACACTATATGATAAACATTTATTGATTATGAACCAGCATCACTGCATAAGGAGCATTCCCATAAATTTGGCAACTTTAAAGTATTCTTTCACCTCTGCTTGCCGTTCTGTCAGCCATCCAAAAGTATGTAGCTCTAACCTCAGTGTCTCAATCAGTTGTTGGTTGTGATTTCTTCTGGTCTTTCCAATGAGGTCACTTTCATTTCTATCATTGTCAGAACATGTGCATTGTCTTTTTCAACATCCTCTTCATTATTTTGTTATGTATATATGATTGCTCTAATTAATTCAGCCTAGTCTCTTCTTATCACTTTGTCATCCACTATAGTTTTAGTTGCCAATGTGTCAGATCTTTCGTTGCCTCCCGCATGACCAGGACAGTAGATCCATTTGGTGCTCTGGGTATTGTTGAGAAGTGTCACATTCTTCTTATCATACATTTTCCAATCTTGTGCTGTATACTCGGATAGAATCACTGTAGATGTTGGTGGTTGCATTGTCAGCAAAGTCGGAGCTTCTGTTACTGCCTCTAGCTCCATTCTCATGCTGGTAGTTGTGCTGGGATAGGCACCACTTTTCTACCACCATCTTGTCATTTTTGTTGGCTGTGAAGCCCCATTGACATCTATTTGTTTCTCTTACTACTGAGCTGTCTATGTAAATAATTATATCCTCTGGCTTTGAGTACTGGTCTATGTGTTCTTGTATCATTCCCTCTGTCTTATTTGCAGCCCAATCATGTCACTCTCTTCCTAGCACAACCTTCTCTCTTTATTTACTACCATCCATACACAGCCTCTTCCTACCTCTTGAAGCTCGCAGACTCTGAGTAAGGTATCTTCTAATTCTGCCATCCAAAACATTCCTCGTTTGATGTGCCTGCTATTTGTGTTATCTAGACGTTAGTTTAAAGGGGTAATGGTTATTGTTGTCAATTTTAAAGTTTTCTTTCACCTGTGCTACTCAATGTCTTACGTTGATGCTAAGTAGATCTAGAAGAAACCTCATGACAGCAATTGGTGTGTCTTTAGTGCTTGCTATAACTGCCCTCGTATACTCATTCTGGACTCTCTACAGCTTATCAATCTGTGTTTGCAATAGTGTGGGTAAGCCTAGACCATAGTCCATAACTGATAGTACCACTGCCTGCGTCAGCAAAAAGAGTGTCAGCTGTTGCGTCTCTGCAGATGCTATGACTTTAAATGCACTCAATACCCTTCTTAGCTTTTTGAATGACATTGTTGATGTGCTTTGCAAAAGAAAGGCTTCTATCAAACTTGATTCCTAAGTATTATTTCATAGTCTGCTCCCTGTTGATTCCCATGCAGGTGGCAGATGGACATGTGTCAGTAACTATTTTTGTTGTTCAACAAGAATCAGATGACCTTTGCCTTGGAAGGGTTGGTGACTGCATTGTAACTCATGCACCAGAAGAAAAAATGAACTAGTTGACTCTGCCTAACCTCAATGATGTCATATCTGTTTCTGCCAGGATTGTACAATAGGAGGTCATAAGTGAGGACTTTATCTGACCCCCGTTTCCATCAGTGCAATTTTGTAAGTGTACATGGTGACAGTAGAGAATCCTGTGGCAATCCCCGTGTTGTGGATCTAATCTCGAAGGCCCAGGATCTCAACTTTAAAGCAACTGATCTAGACATGAGCAGCATTGCTTGATTCCACTGAATGATCTAGACATGAGCAGCATTGCTTGATTCCACTGAATGATCTAGACATGAGCAGCATTGCTTGATTCCACTGAATGATCTAGACATGAGCAGCATTGCTTGATTCCACTGAATGATCTAGACATGAGCAGCATTGCTTGATTCCACTGAATGATCTAGACATGAGCAGCATTGCTTGATTCCACTGAATGATCCGTGTCGATTCTGAGATCAGCAAGATGAGAATATCGCTGAAACTGACTGTTAGACACATCATCCAGATCTATTGCAGAAACTTGCTCATGAAATAAAACGGCGACACAACTCATTTCCATTGTCTGGACTACATCCTGCTGGAAATCTATTAAGACCATTGTCCTGCTACATGAGATCCAGTGGGAGTTTGAGAATGAACGCTGAATAAGAAAAATGAGAAACTTAGTGGTTGAAACATCAGACAGTTCCTCAATGAAATTTCAATTATTTGCATCAGTGAATTGGTCTGCATGGGCATACAATTATAGATAATGACTGTCCTACTTCATGCATGAAAATTAGTACTAGATGACTAAAGAAAGAGAGGAACCTAGAGAAATTATGTGTAGAAAATAACCATCAAAGACAGCATGACTATGGGTCTTTCAAAAGGCATAGTGGATCAACTTTATATTACTCTGGTTACCTCATGTATTCCATCCCTCTCAATGAATTTGCATGCCACTTGCTGACATTACCATCCCTCAACAAAGTCGCACGCTGCCTGCTGACAGTGCCATCCCTCTCAACGAAGTCGCATGCTGCTTGCTGACAGTACTACTCATAGTACGTACTCAGTGGCTTCAAGCAATAATCCTCAGGGATTAAAAAAATCACTTTATAAACAAGATGACAAAAGACGGAATCGAACTCACAACCTATTTAACACAATGTGAACGGCTTACCCACTACCCAGGGAGATTCCCCCAATTTTTGTAGAACAACAATCAAAGATGGCATGTCTATGGTTCTCATAACATGCAAGGTGGGTGGATGGATGGGTTGTTTTGGATGGATGAATGGATAAATAGATTAGGTAGGTAGATAAGGAAGATAGGTAGGTAGGCAGGCAGATAGGTGAAAAATATCTGTGTGGTTAATAATAATTATGGTTCATGTTAAGCAGATGTAGTCTATTTTTTTGTACAGAACTAAGTATAATCTCATTAAAAAATGTAACCAAAACTCAGTAGTAGGAGATAAGCAGTGTTAATAAAAACACATTACATTTATTGTGTCCTTTTATTCGTGCACAGATGAGGAATATAGCTTGAAGGGGAGACTGCATATTTTAGTGGGGGGAGGATGTTTTGCAAGCTCAGTAAAGAGAAATATGTGATTGCATTAGAACCATGTTAGTTTCGTGTCATGTCATCTGTTGCCATGTTGGTTTCGTGTCATGTCATCTGTTGCCATGTTGGTTTAGTGTCATGTCATCTGTTGCCATGTTGGTTTAGTGTCATGTCATCTGTTGCCATGTTGGTTTAGTGTCATGTAGTCTGCTAATGATGTGAGATTTCTGTGACGACGAGAAAAAAAATACGAAAGATGCACAAACTATAACAGAAATTGCATAGTTGTGTGCATAACATTACAAAAGTTTCATACAGCTACATTTGCCTAATATCTACCATAATTGTTTCATGTGATCCGCAAAAATATTTTTTAAATATTAAATGAATAAAGTGAACATTTTGGCACTCATATGAAATCAATAAATGTGCTTGATAGTTCTGAGTTGTAAAATGTATTTGGAGTTGGTGTGCACTGACAGTATAGAAATATTACTTTCATTTTATCTTTCAGGGCATCATGTCACTTGAAGTAACAGTTCCAGGGAAGACAACTCTTGAGTTGATCGAATATTGGGGATCCACTTCTGAAAATGATACTGCAGCATTTGTCAGCATTGATGAAAATGGAGGCAAACAAAAAATCAGTCGAAATGATGTATTAGAATTTTCTAAACGATTTGCATATAAATTAAACAGCCTTGGTATTAAGAAAGGTGATATAATTTGTAATACTTTGCCGAACTCATTAGAGCGCGTTGTTTGTGAATTTGGAATTCATTTCTCTGGTGCAGCATCCATGAATGGTCAGATTCTACGCTCAGATGGCGAGGATTTTTTAGATGCTTTGAGAACATCTCAGTGTGTTGCTGTTATTGTTGATCCAACTGTGCCCAAAGGTGGGTACAACATTCTCATGAACAGAGTACTGCCAGATAGTGACAACACAGTGAAGTCTGAACAGCTGCCTCATCTAAAGAAATTAATCGTGTGCGCTCGAGATAATAGTGACAGGCAGAATGACTTCATCACAACTTTGAGAAACCCAGAGTTACAAAAGTTTCGAGCTGACGTTTCTCCAACAGATTTGGCTACTGTTATGACAACTTCAGGCAGTACTGGCTATTCCAAGTTGGTAAAACTGTCCCATGCAAATATCTGTCACTTTGGTAAGCAAGTGAAAGGGATTGAACCCTTGCCAAGTGGAACCCACTTTGTTAACTGTGCCCCCCTTGGATGGGCGGGCGGTTACCCTCAGTGGTACCTCTCATGCGGTGTCACAAGACATTTTATAGACATGCACAATGGACCTCCGCCTGATATTCCTTCTCTTCTTTGGAGAATCATTGTCCAGGAAAGAATTGTTTATGGTTTTTTGACTCCAATGTTTGTAAATGCCATTTTGACAAAATGTCCATGGCAAAATGCTGAATGGAAGCCAAAGATTTTATGTCTTGCTGGACAACCAGTTAAGAGGGAGACATTGACTATCATTGGAAAGTTGTGCGCAGCTGTTGATGTGAATTATGGTATGACAGAGTGTAATCTGGTTACCACTCACAGAATTACAGATCCCTCTACTTATACTGACGGTTGTGGTGGCTATCCTGGGTATGGAGTGAAGGTCAAGGTTGTGGATGTTAATAGACAGGTATGTTGTTATTTAAAATCATCCATAACCCTTCAGTGTCGTAGGGGTGCCATTTATAGAAACATCAACACAAAAACTCCATCATGCCTCCCTGTTCTCAGTTCCTTGTTTAAGTGCGGAGAATCTTAGTTCTGTCCAGACTTTAATATTATCAATCCATACTTTCTTTTTACCTCATCTTCTTTGCCTACCCTCAACTGTTCCCTGTAAGATAGTTTTGGAAAAGGAATTCTGCCTCATCACATGGCCAAACCACAGAAGTTTACCATGCTTCACCCGCTGCCATAAGTTGTTCTTGTTGACTGATAATGTATATTTTGTGCTGGAACTTTTACATAGAGAGGAATCAAATTTCATAGATTTCCAATTTTTGGATTAAATTGGTATTACTGTAATAGTTTTATATAAATTGTTTGATTGTGCTCATGTTTTGTAAAAAAATATTTGATTGTGCTCATGTTTCTCATCCCATGCAGGAGGTTCCCCAAGGAAGCACTGGAGAAATTCTTGTCTGGAGCCCATCACTGTGCTGTGGGTACTTGAACAATGATTCAGCAAGGGCATCATCATTTACACAAGATGGATGGTTTTGTACGGATGATGCTGGATATGTGGGCACTGATGGGAAAATCTACGTAGAAGGTCGTCAGTCAGACAGCATAATGAGAGGCGTATATATTCTGTATCCGAGTTGGTTAGAGAAGAAGATGAAAGAGGCTCCTAGTGTGCTAGACATTGTCTTGGTAGCTGTTCCAGATGTGGTGCTCTACAATGAAATCTGTGCCTGTGTTGTGGTAGACGGTGTACAAGGAGTTAAGGCTGGGTGTCTGAACAATTCTGAAAGTCTTTATCAGAAAGTAGATATAACTTTAAACAGCCCTCACATTGAAGATGTGAATGATCAAGTTATGATTACAGAACATAGTATCAAGCCGTCACATAGGTATAATGAAAAATCTGAAGACGTGAACAGTCAATCTAAGGAGTGCAGCACATCCAAGTCATTTGGTTTATGCAGCACAGAATCAAAGTTTGACAAAACAACACAGAAAGATGGAAACCAGTCACCCCCTTGTAATAAAAGTAAAGACAGCTATGATTATGTTGAAGAATCTAATAATAAACAAATTGTTGTAGTTCCATCAAACAATGTAGACTTGGTTAGACTTGAACAACAACTTCGAATTTTTGCTAATAGTTTAAACATATTACATGAAAAGGATGCAATGCGTATGGTACCAAAGTATTATGTATTTTTTGATAATTTTCCTGTCACCAGTACTGGAAAAATCAGTCGGAAAGAGATACGTAAACTTGCCGCAGCTGCTCTTGGACTATAGTGATTTTTTATTTGTATGAATACGACAGTAAAACATGCACTGATGACCAATATATCTCTATGCTATGCGTTCACACATAAACCAACAGGCCCTTATGTGGACACCTGAGGATAAAAGAAAGCCTAAAGAGAAAATGAGGAAAGCCTAAAGCAACCATAAAAATACCATAAAGAAGTGGAAATAATAGGCTGCAAGATCATACAAAAACTAAAACTGCAGGCAGCGGACCGCAACACATGGAGAAGCAAAACCTCTGCTTGTGGCACGAAAGGAACAAACTATGTGTTTACGAACATAGTCAGACTTTGCAGTGCACCAAATTTAAGACTATACAAAATCCAGAGCAACAGACTTAAAAAAAGGTCACCAAGTGCCACCTCAAAGTGGGCTTGCTCAAGAGGTTTTAAGCCTGTCCAAATTCCGTCTGATGCACGCAGAAAAGTTTGTATAGGGAACATAGCTGTTGACATGTTCAAGACTTGCCATAGGAAGTTAGTTCAGATGCCTCTGGGATTGTACCAAATATCTACTGCTCATATGCCCAGGACATATAGAAATTCTTGACTTTTTACCAACAATTAAAAACATCATACACTAGAGCTACATAAAAAATAAATTCCTGAATGTGAAATTGTCTACAAAACAATATTAGTTCTGAACGAGTCTTATTTTGTTATCGTGTGGAAGACAAGCTATCTATATGTGTTTTGTACTTTCATTATATAATTTATTCCTTTTTTAAACAGAAATTATATGTGTAGTGTGTACTTGTATGTATGTGTAAGGCAGATATAATCCACATCAATGACTGCTTTACTGGTTTCCTTCTCAGAACACTATACAACGTACTTGTATGTTGGAACTATCAGCATCACACTTGCTGCCAGCACCTATGTGTACTCCAAAGGATTTCTTACTCAGAAACATCTCATGAACTCTAGCATCAATCAAGTCCTCAATTGTCATTTCTTGTGTAATGGTGTTTTGTCATTTCTTGTGTAATGGTGTTTTGTTTAAAGGTAATTGGTTAATTATATATTCAGGTGACATTCTTTCCAGACGGTAGTTTCTTTTTGGAAGCTCTGAATACCTCACAATTCTGAGCACGTTGACCTGCTGCAGTCACACACATGTTCACACACTCTTACACACATGTTCACACACTCCGAGATGTCTCCTGTCCATCATCTGACATGCAGCACACTAATTCTGACATGCAGCACACACAATTTTTTCTTATTTATCCTCTTATATGATCAGAAAACATGTTTATTTGAATGTTGTTTAGGAGCCAACTTCTCCATTCTCAATGTTCCTAACATCTTGTTTAATTAATATTTTCCCCTATTCTCCATGGTATTCTCTATATCCGACTCAATTTGTCTTAATTTATTAAGTGTATTCTTGTACTGTTCAGACTTCTCAGCAAACTAATTTCTGAAACTTGTCTCTGACAACCCTGGATGGTGCAAAGAATAGGACCACAGTCTTCTTTCCAGGCATGTTGTTGGAGGTAACTAAGGAAAGTTGGCGGATGGTCTGACAACCTGTTACCTGTGAAAAACTGTGCCACTGCATGTCTTGTTTCAATGTTTTGTCTTCTGTCACATGGCCCCCATGTGTCACTGCATGTCTTGTTTCTGTCACATGGCCCCCATGTGTCACTGCATGTCTTGTTTCTGTCACATGGCCCCCATGTGTCACTGCATGTCTTGTTTCTGTCACATGGCCCCCATGTGTCACTGCATGTCTTGTTTCTGTCACATGGCCTCCATGTGCCACTGCATGTCTTGTTTCTGTCACATGGCCCCCATGTGTCACTGCATGTCTTGTTTCTGTCACATGGCCCCCATGTGTCACTGCATGTCTTGTTTCTGTCACATGGCCCCCATGTGTCACTGCATGTCTTGTTTCTGTCACATGGCCCCCATGTGTCACTGCATGTCTTGTTTCTGTCACATGGCCCCCATGTGTCACTGCATGTCTTGTTTCTGTCACATGGCCCCCATGTGCCACTGCATGTCTTGTTTCTGTCACATGGCCCCCATGTGCCACTGCATGTCTTGTTTCTGTCACATGGCCCCCATGTGTCACTGCATGTCTTGTTTCTGTCACATGGCCCCCATGTGTCACTGCATGTCTTGTTTCTGTCACATGGCCCCCATGTGCCACTGCATGTCTTGTTTCTGTCACATGGCCCCCATGTGCCACTGCATGTCTTGTTTCTGTCACATGGCCCCCATGTGCCACTGCATGTCTTGTTTCTGTCACATGGCCCCCATGTGTCACTGCATGTCTTGTTTCTGTCACATGGCCCCCATGTGTCACTGCATGTCTTGTTTCTGTCACATGGCCCCCATGTGTCACTGCATGTCTTGTTTCTGTCACATGGCCCCCATGTGCCACTGCATGTCTTGTTTCTGTCACATGGCCTCCATGTGTCACTGCATGTCTTGTTTCTGTCACATGGCCTCCATGTGTCACTGCATGTCTTGTTTCTGTCACATGGCCCCCATGTGTCACTGCATGTCTTGTTTCTGTCACATGGCCCCATGTGTCACTGCATGTCTTGTTTCTGTCACATGGCCCCCATGTGTCACTGCATGTCTTGTTTCTGTCACATGGCCCCCATGTGCCACTGCATGTCTTGTTTCTGTCACATGGCCCCCATGTGTCACTGCATGTCTTGTTTCTGTCACATGGCCCCCATGTGCCACTGCATGTCTTGTTTCTGTCACATGGCCCCCATGTGTCACTGCATGTCTTGTTTCTGTCACATGGCCCCCATGTGTCACTGCATGTCTTGTTTCTGTCACATGGCCCCCATGTGTCACTGCATGTCTTGTTTCTGTCACATGGCCCCCATGTGCCACTGCATGTCTTGTTTCTGTCACATGGCCCCCATGTGTCACTGCATGTCTTGTTTCTGTCACATGGCCCCCATGTGCCACTGCATGTCTTGTTTCTGTCACATGGCCCCCATGTGCCACTGCATGTCTTGTTTCTGTCACATGGCCCCCATGTGTCACTGCATGTCTTGTTTCTGTCACATGGCCCCCATGTGCCACTGCATGTCTTGTTTCTGTCACATGGCCCCCATGTGTCACTGCATGTCTTGTTTCTGTCACATGGCCCCCATGTGCCACTGCATGTCTTGTTTCTGTCACATGGCCCCCATGTGCCACTGCATGTCTTGTTTCTGTCACATGGCCCCCATGTGTCACTGCATGTCTTGTTTCTGTCACATGGCCCCCATGTGCCACTGCATGTCTTGTTTCTGTCACATGGCCCCCATGTGCCACTGCATGTCTTGTTTCTGTCACATGGCCCCCATGTGCCACTGCATGTCTTGTTTCTGTCACATGGCCCCCATGTGCCACTGCATGTCTTGTTTCTGTCACATGGCCCCCATGTGTCACTGCATGTCTTGTTTCTGTCACATGGCCCCCATGTGTCACTGCATGTCTTGTTTCTGTCACATGGCCCCCATGTGCCACTGCATGTCTTGTTTCTGTCACATGGCCCCCATGTGCCACTGCATGTCTTGTTTCTGTCACATGGCCCCCATGTGTCACTGCATGTCTTGTTTCTGTCACATGGCCCCCATGTGTCACTGCATGTCTTGTTTCTGTCACATGGCCCCCATGTGTCACTGCATGTCTTGTTTCTGTCACATGGCCCCCATGTGTCACTGCATGTCTTGTTTCTGTCACATGGCCCCCATGTGTCACTGCATGTCTTGTTTCTGTCACATGGCCCCCATGTGTCACTGCATGTCTTGTTTCTGTCACATGGCCCCCATGTGCCACTGCATGTCTTGTTTCTGTCACATGGCCCCCATGGATGATGAAGAGATGCAGGTCAGAGGACATTGCAGCTGTGTCCTTCTCTGGTGGCAGGAGTCAGAGGACATTGCAGCTGTGTCCTTCTCTGGTGGCAGGAGTCAGAGGACATTGCAGCTGTGTCCTTCTCTGGTGGCAGGAGTCAGAGGACATTGCAGCTGTGTCCTTCTCTGGTGGCAGGAGTCAGAGGACATTGCAGCTGTGTCCTTCTCCGGTGGCAGGAGTCAGAGGACATTGCAGCTGTGTCCTTCTCTGGTGGCAGGAGTCAGAGGACATTGCAGCTGTGTCCTTCTCCGGTGGCAGGAGTCAGAGGACATTGCAGCTGTGTCCTTCTCCGGTGGTAGGAGTCAGAGACATTGCAGCTGTGTCCTCCGGTGGCAGGAGTCAAAGCAAAAGAGAAGAATTTTGTGTGTGGCTACAATCATATTTCCATTCGTCTATATGAGACTATATAAATCAATGTAGGCATGTAGGATTCTGCTATATTGGTGCTCTAGTCTTAGTGTGGGCTTCTTCTATATTGGTGCTGTGTTAGTGTAGGCTCTTGCTATATTGGTGCTCTGGTCTTTGTGTATCCCCATCTTGATAAAAATGGACATATGCTTGAGAAGGTGAATATCTTCAAATACCTCGGATCCAGTATATGCAGCGATGGTAAATGCAAAGCAGAACTAAAAAGCTGGAGATGGCTTTAGCGTCCTTGTCAAGGCTAACTGTGATTTGGAAAAGCAACATCAGTGTTGGAGTGAAAATCAAACTGTATAAGTCACTGGTGCTTTCTTTTTTGTATGGTTGTGAGAGTTGGACACTCACTGTGGACATGGAGAGAAGATTACAGGCTTTCGAGTACAAATGCTACAGACGAATTCTACAAATTTCCTATAGGGAACATAAGACCAATGTGTACGTAAGAAATAAATTAGAGATGTGTGCAGGTTTCGGGAGCCATTGCTTTCAATAGTGAAACGATGAAAACTAGCATGGTTTCGAACATATATGCAGGCACGATTCCTTGTCAAAAACAATACTGCAGGGAACTGTCGAGGGTGGAAGACATGGACAGACAACATCAAGGAATGGACACGACAAGATATTTCCACACTCATCTGCATCGCTGAGGATAGAATTCGCTGGAGGACTCTTGTGTGCTGAGGCATCCAATGTGGTACCCCTACGATCCTGAAGGGTTATATGTTTATAGATATAGATAGATCTTGATAAAGATATTTTGCTCGAAACATTTTGTTCTTTGTGAAACCTTTTTAACTATATTTATATTTTTGTAAATTATTTTCTACCTTATTAGAATTCAAGTGCATGAAAACAATTTTGATTCCTACAGCGAAGATTCAATCCCACAATCCCCTCTCACAGAAAAATATTCTGTAAAAAGAAGAAAATTAAACTTATGACCATGCAAAACCAGAAGAAGCAGTATTCTAAGTCACAGAATGGGCCACCCACAGACCAGCAACAAAATACCTCAGTTATAAAAAAAACCTAACAACGCCATCTCAGGTACCTAAAGAAACACCAGGTACAAACAACTTGAAAAACCACAAAATGTACAATAAAGTTTGTCAGATGGTGAGGTTTGTTGAAGGTGTATACTCCTCATGGAGCTGAAAGGTGAATAAGTGTACATACAATCATTATAAATAGCTGTGCCAGTAAGAGTTGTGAAGCTTGTGATAGTTCTATTTAAACAATGTCTGACATTTGTTGTTTCATTGACTAGAATTGTACAGTGGAGTCTCTGTATAGTGCACATATTTATAACAAAATTCCACATTTAATAATCAATGTAAAGCATCCTTGACAGATCTATTAAAAACTTACTGTCCTCACTGCCACTCTGTGAGCCTCTTGGTACTATGCAAGCTATCCAGCCTCTTCCAGCGTTATGTTCAGGTTCTAGATATCATGTGTCCAGCTTGGTCTGCTTTTTATGCTTTCCTGAAACTTTCTCCTCCATGATTAATCTTTCTAAACCATTGTGTCTTTTTATATGTCCAAAATATGTTAGCTTGCGCTTTGAGGAGCCAGTGTTTTATGTTCAGGTCTTTCCAGATGTCTGCATTGGTCCGTCTTTCTGTCCATGAGATTCTGAGGATCTTTTTGCTGATGTCATAGCACTTCATTTCAAATACTGATATTTTCTTTTCCATTGCTCTTGTCTTTGACCATGTCTTATAATAGATTGCCCCTTACTAATAGATTTTTAGTTTGTGATGTTTTTATTGGGTCGTGACTCTCATCTCTGGTGGTGATTGCTGTGTTCTACAATATTTTTCACAACTCCCTATTAGCTTATTCCTTATTGTATATAGTAAATGTGATTACATCAATATTTGGTATGTCTGAAACAATTTCTTATACAGCGATTCCACTGTACTTTAATCATATTTATTTATTCATTAATACTCATAAAATAAACAGATTTGCCCATATTGTCATCTTGTAGTTTCTGTAGTTGGCCGTGTCTCATGTACTGTCAATATTTTCTGTAGTACTGATGATGTCTATGCACAGATTTTGTAAATATGAAATAAGAACTTCATCATTCATAATTTCTGAGCAGCCAAACAAACAAACAAGGACCAAAGACTTCAAATATATAAACACACATTTATTATAAAATAACACATAAAACTTATCTAGCAAACTGCAAAATCTGACCTTGGGATTTGATAGCCCAGTAAACAAATCTGTGTTTGAAATATGTCAGGTCATAGATCTGATATGTCAACAATCACAAATTTTACCGACACCCAGTAAACATATTGACATGATCTGCACAATGTAAGTCTGTACACAGTCAATGACATCATAAAACCTGTACACAGAAAATGTATCAGTGAACTATCAGCCAGCATTAAGTATTTGTTGTATTTAGTCAAACACCATATCCGTCCTGATTGTTGATTTTGTGCAACTGCCAAGTAAAATCTTTTCTTTCTTTCTTTTCACTTTATACCTCTTTATGCCATGCAGCGTCAGGGGTAGAAGAGTTCTCTAGAGATGACTTTTTTTGTGTACTTCATATAAATTTTTTTTTTTAACTCTTATTTCTGTGATCCATCTTGTCTGTGTAGCATTGCTTTTTGAGGAGCACTGTCTGAAGGTAGTCTGGAAGCATGTGAAAACCACTTACCCGGTAATCTGTTTTCTGATGTAATCCAGGATTGGTATTGTGTTTGTTAGTCTTCTGATGTTTTTATTTCTGAATCTGTTTCTTATTGTTACTTTGAGGATTTTATGTAGACAAGTCATTTCTGTTGTAACAAGTTGTTGTTTGTGTCTACATTTGACATTGTATTATATTGATGGTATGATGATCATTTTATATAGTGCAATTTTGGTGTTCATGTTCATATTTTTGTTTTTGAAAATAGGAGACATCTGTCCTCAGATCTGGTATGCTATGTTGCATCTATATTGGATTTCCAAACAAATCACAAGCTTTTATATTCCAATTTTTTAACTTAAAATCTTTTATATGAAATATTCAAAGGTGCAATAAAATAGAAATAACTTTCACAGTAAAAATAAATTGGATCACGATTGTCCATCTGTCACATTTCTACGGTTTCCATAAATAATAAAATACTTTAAATCATTGGCCACAATTATACAGGTATCAATGCCAATAAAATATAACAGATGAAAACTGGAAACAAAGTAATGAAGTTTTACTAATCACTGGAATAAACAAACTTGCAGGTTATCAAGAAGCACTTTTGTCAGTGGTGAAATAACATGCAGGTTATCAAGAAGCACTTTTGTCAGTGGTGAAATGACATGCAGGTTATCAAGAAGCACTTTTGTCAGTGGTGAAATGACATGCAGGTTATCAAGAAGCACTTTTGTCAGTGGTGAAATGGCATGCACTTGTTTGGTTTGGATATCTATCTAAAATTATTTTGCGATGAATAGTCAAGGATGGAACGGGAAATGGCGGACAAAGAAAATCCTGGATTAATAACATTAAGAAATGGCCTTGACATGATTTTTCTACGCTCTTCCGGATGTCTGGGGCCAGGAGGGGTGTTAGGAAGGATGTTTTTGCTGATGTCTCCAGTGTGACATCCCTACGACCCAGACATTTTATTAGTCGTATTACTGTAAACACAGGAAACTTCACACAAATCAATATTTCTACCAAATGGCCTTTTATTAAGACAAGAAATGACAAAGTGTGTTTCTAGTGATAAGTAAACGTCATTACCCTGTTTTTAATTTCCACCTGTCGGATTACAGTTTCGCTACAATTGTTCAGCTATTATCAATAAATTGATCCTGCTTGGTCAGCAGCCAAGCTATTCTACATGAACCTGCTTGGTCAACAGCCAATCTGTTCTACATGAACCTGCTTGGTCAACAGCCAATCTGTTCTACTTTTTGCTTTGCATTAAAATTAGTATTAAGATATCACACTGTAATCTTATTCTACTCTCCCTCAAAAACTACTCTGATGAGGTTTCTCTCTCACTCTTTCAATCAAACCTCATAATAAAAGGTATTTCTGCATCCATACAGTAACAAAATCCGCAACTACATATAAGCAAGTAGTTATAGCCATAAAACCAAGCAATAAACTCGGAAATCTAAAACCAAAAAAAAAACTCATAAAAGAACAGTATTTCCAATATACAAAATTATACTAAAAGAAATCGACCTAAGAATTCTATTTTAGAAAGATGTTTTCAGTAACTCGCCTTCTGCAATAAGATGTATCTATAATTCAACAAAGATATGCCCAATTGGGAACACAAAACCACATACTTCTGTCCTGCCCAAAAATTTAAATGAATATTTTCTTCATTTGTTTCTGGAAGTATCTATAGCAACACAAACGAAAAAAAAATTCCGCGGCAATAGTGGTAAAAACTAAAGTATAGCTGATTAGAGTATGTCAATTTGTAGTCGTCCCGAATCATCTTGCCATTGGTTTCAAATGAGGTCAGACAAGAGAATGAGGTCGACGCTTTGAATAACTCTTCCTCACTTAAATCAAAACCATGTGTGTAGTTCATTTTCATACCCACGAAAATGTACAAATAGAATAATAAAAAAAATAAATTTGCATTCTAGTGTTTAAAGACAAAAAGGGCGCAGCATGATGTGATAAGAGGAGAAATGCAGAGGCTCAACAGTGGAGAGTAGCTGGAACGTCCTAGGTAGACCATCTACAGTTGTCATCCCATGACTGAACTGTACAAGGACATTTGCGGCTAAAATAGAGCAACTATCTATATAATTCAAGAAAATAGAGCAACTATCTACATAAATAAAGGAAATAGAGCAACTATCTACACAACTAAAGGAAATAGAGCAACTATCTACATAACTCAAGGAAATAGATCAACTATCTACATAAATAAAGGAAATAGAGCAAATATCTACATAATTCAAGGACAATAACTCCAGCTGAATATCATAAAGTGGATGTAACAAATGATCATGATGTGATGTACAAACAATAAACAAATATCCACTAACAATTTAGGCTGTCAATCATGGACACAATAAATCAGTGGCAAAGAGAATTTCTGCCTCTGAAATTAGATGTTACAAAGAATTTTGAGAATACCATGGATGGCAAAAGTGACCAAGAATTGTTTAAAACAATAAATTTGTATCCAATACAACATTATAGCAAGAAAGATTCAAGATTTTTGGTCATATACAGAGACATAGCAGCATGGAAAAATTAGTAATGGAAGGTGTGGTTGCTGGCAGCCCAAGATGATGATGGTTATATATTTCAGATTGTTTAAATATCAACATGACCAGGTCGTGGCTGCGGCAAGTCAACTCAACCAGAATTGTACAAGATTTAGAACATCCATAAACGACTACGTTCTGGACAAAAATATGCCACCAGAAGAAGAAATATCTAGAATAGCGTGACTTGGTTATGGCATGCTGTAAAACAGAAAAATATGCCACCAGAAGAAGAAATATCTAGAATAGCGTGACTTGGTTATGGCATGCTGTAAAACAGAAACTATAGTTCAGAAAAATGGTCACTACAAGCATCTTATGGACGTTTCATCTAAAAATATTCCTGAATGCATATATCTGTTGGTAAACATGCACAATTCACTCTTGAGGAGGTACTTGATATTTTTTTTAGATCCACAATTGTGGATTTTGTGTGCGGAGTGTTGAATTCTATACTCTCTTTAATGACATGCATGAGCACCCGCACATCTGCGACTGAGGGGATGTTTCTGATAGGCATATCATTTTATCAGATTTATGTACTGCACCAAGACTATACGGCCGCTGAAGGCACAATTTAACATGGCATGTGCACCTACTGGCCTCGTATCATCAAAGCAAGACAAATTTTACAATATTAGCTATGATAGTCTGTATCATCACCGGGATATAAGACAGAGGGGCATGTGAATCTTTAGGGGGCATGTGAATCTTTAGGGGGCATGTGAATCTTTAGGGGGCATGTGAATCATTAGACGTGTGAATCATTATAGGGCACATGAATCATTATAGGCATGTGAATGAATAAGGGCATGTGAATCATTAGAGAAATGTGAATGAACAGAGGCGTGTGAATCATTAGGAGTATGTAAATCAATAGAGGTATGTCAAGATATAACCATGCTGCCACAAAAGAATCCAAGAGAAGTCCTTTTGATTGAAGCATATGGTAACACTGTATTAGGCTATGGTAACTATGCTAATTCTAAGGTATAACTGTGTTAATTCTAAGGTAACGCAGTGTTAATTCTAAGGTAACACTGTTAATTCTAAGGTAACATTGTGTTAATTCTAAGGTAATATTGTGCTAGACTAAGGTAACACTTTGTTAAGATCATTTAAAGAAAAGCTAAAAAGACAAAGGATTTATTTGATTGTATTATGGTCTCCCCAAAACTAATCTACCCCTCTCAACACAGCGGGCATGCCTCCAAAAAAGTACCATTGATGTCTCAACTCTCAACAAAGCAGGCATGATGTGTGCAAAAAGTTGCAAAGAATACCATTGATGCCTCAGCTCTCAACAAAAAGTTGCAAAGAATACCATTGATGCCTCAGTTTCAAGAAATAATCCCTAGCATCTTTTTAAAAAAATAGCACTTATAATTAAGACACTAGGCTAGGGATCAAACACACAAGCTTTTGAGCACAATGAAAATGATGTAACCACTATGCCATTTAGGACTACATTTTTCTGTAACCATCAGCATGGTAGGATTGATGTAGTCTTCATCATGTTGAGGTATTTACTATCCAAGATTTGTTTAGATGTCTATTTCCTAAGACTAGGTAACCCCTAGAACTGTTTGTACTTTAAAAAAATATTTTCATCAACTGGGTATCAAACCCTAGACCATTAACTACAAAGGTCAATGCAATGTTCACTTCATTAGAAAAGTTCTGCCCCCCACCACCCAAATAACAAATGAGCATGAACAAAAGCATATTATTATTATTGTATGTATATATATATTAATATATTATATATTAATTTGTATAATTTTTTTTAATTCAATTGTGTCTTTATGATAAAAAAACATACATGTTAAAACAAAATAAAAGTTAATATTTAAAATACAAGAATTTTGAAAGCTGCAAAAAATAAATATAATGTATTACAAAACATACTGCAGAAAAATCTGACCAATTTGGTGGTAAAACAAATAGTTATATCAAACATATTCACAGAACAAATAATGTACGGACTAGTAAAATGAATACAGCTTGTACTGTAAATTAGGAATTCTGAACATGTAATTAGGACTCAGACTTTAGCATTTATAATTTAGTCAGTTCAATGTCGTAGAGGATTGACTTGATTGTACGCAGGTTTCCACATAAGTATTACGCATGCTCACCAAAACAGAGCAAGCTTCATGTCGAGAGTATTATTTGATACATAACTCTGTAGGTTCAAGCGATAATCCCCAGCGACAACTGGAAAAAATGCATTTGTAAAGTCAATTATGCAGGTCAGTTTGTCTCGCTAGCCTAGAGTTTTTGCTATCAAGCATTTGTTCTGTTTAACAGAACTAGTGCATATGCTGCCTGACCGAGCTAACATCTGCTTTCTGCATCAGTCTCTGGAAACAAGACCATCACTTTAGCATGGGTTAACCAATCCCATCACTTTAGCATGGGTTAACCAATCCCATCACTTTAGCATGGGTTAACCAATCCCATCACTTTAGTATGGGTTAATCAATCCCATCACTTTAGCATAGGTTAATCAATCCCATCACTTTAGCATAGGTTAATCAATCCCATCACTTTAGCATAGGTTAATCAATACCATCACTTTAGCATAGGTTAATCAATCCCATCACTTTAGCATAGGTTAACCTATCGTAAATCACCTGTTAATTTCTTGCTCTTTCTGTTCAACATCGCTAGTGTGACAACCAGGGCATGAACTTCTATTTTACGACAAAAAGAATATAGCACTGTCTTCTTTTCATTCATATTGTAAGAGACAACTAACGATAGTTGGGGGGATAGACTGACAAAAAAAATCCTCATTGCTACATCATGTCTCAATGTTTTACTTTTTTTCCTCTATCAAATAATCTTCATCGATGACCAGATGCAAGCCAGCAAACATTGCACCTTTGTCGTTCTGTGACAGATTTCTAGGTAACATTAAATGCTAGATATGCCAACACTGTGGACGGTCAACAAATCTGACAGAAGAATGATGAGATGCTTGACCCAAAAATCTGTGCAGTGTTCCTGGCAGGACGTGTTATTCCTGCGATACTGGCACACTGGAATGCCTTCCTTTAGGGACTAAACATGTATCCATAATCCCCCCCTTTACATAACCATATCTTTGTGCCAACTTTACATAACCATATCTTTGTGCCAACTTTACATAACCATATCTTTGTGCCAACTTTACATAACCATATCTTTGTGCCAACTTTACATAACCCATGTCTTTGTGCACTGTAAATCGTAACACAGGACATTCTGTTCTCTGGACTATATCCTGCTAATAACCTTACATAACCCATGTCTTTGTGCCAACCTTACATAAACTATGTATTTGTGCCAACTTTACGTAACCATGTATTTGTGCCAACCTTACATAAACCATGTATTTGTGCCAACCTTACATAAACCATGTATTTGTGCCAACCTTACATAACCATGTATTTGTGCCAACCTTACATAACCATGTATTTGTGCCAACCTTACATAACCATGTCTTTGTGCCAACCTTACATAACCATGTATTTGTGCCAACCTTACATAACCATGTCTTTGTGCCGACGTTACGTGAATCTGTGAGTCACCTCAGTTACACAACTGAAAAGAACCTGTGCTGTAATCAAAAAAGCTATGGGCTGTCACAAGCTACCTGCTCACAGCTAAATGGATTAATTCATCATCATCAGTTACTTCTAGGGTTCCACATCTTAATTGTCTCAAAACAAATCCCTCATAACTCAAGCGTCCTGTTTGTTGCTGAAATTTCTCAAAACAAACCCCCTCATCTTCAAAGCGGGAGCAAAGAATAATGACAGGTTACCTGCCATGCATGCCATAAGATGTGACTAAGGAGGTTTAGGCAGTCAAGTTAGCTGTTCCATCCCAGAGTGTCAAAGTAATGCACAGGCAATGCTGAAGCCGGATGTGGCAGATCAAAAGGTGCAGATATTGCAGCTACACTGTAAATCGTAACACAGGACATTCTGTTCTCTGGACTATATCCTGCTAATCTGCAGGAGTTTGAGATGAACGCAATAGAAGAACAAGTTCAGGTACTCTATTCTGGCAATAGTATATGTTTCAAATAGTGGGTACACCTGTGTGTTGATGGGGGTTGGAAGGGCAGCAAAAGATAGCAACGCTGTTAAAGAGGTTTGTTGGGGGGGGGGGGGAGATTTTGCTTTCCAATCTCATAAAGCAGGGGGTTGTCATCCTCTCCGGACGGCGAGACCTTCATACATGTAAACTTTAATGCTCGTGGGTGCTCTTTAACTCACATTGCGAAAGCACCAGATTGAGATTGCCTGGCATAGAGGATCAAAGTGATCCGAAGCTATGCTGACGCTGGATGTATCAGATATGAAGCTATACTGACACTGGATGTATCAGATCCAAAGCTATGCTTACGCTGGAATTAATCAGATAAAATTATCACAGTAAAGCTGGTACGCCATGATAAAACATATTATGTTCTCTGGACTGGAACCTGATAATCTGCATGAGTTTAAAAATGATTAAGAAAAACTTGTTGGAGCTGCTGATGTTGAATGTGTTGGACCACTGGCGCAAATAAAACAGGGATTATGATATATCTCCGTTCCTTGGACTACCATCTTGGTAGAAATCTAGTTGGACCTGCTACAAGAAATATACAGTGGAAGTTTCATAACGCACGCTAACAACTATTAGCGAGTCTCATGACAAACTATAAGTTCTAAACAGCCAAATCTCTACAATACGTTTCCAACTTTACTAATGGAATGTTCTTATACAATGACAATCTGTTGTTCGAATACAATACTGTTTGTAAACTTTTTAAAATGAAACATACACTTTACTAGTGTTTGCATCATACACCTGGCATTTGGTATATAAACAACCAAAATTTTCTTACCAGTTTGGTCTGAAAAATAAATTTAAAATAAATTACAAATTATCATCGGTATCGTCAGCAGGCTCATCGTACGTAGGTTCCAGTGGCTCCCCTGTTATTAGCAAACCTCTCTCGTACAGCATCGATGCTACATTCAACTGGAAAAACAAACAAATAACATTTATATTACAATTTAATAATTGAACCATATCCTGTTTGGGACATTGTTATTAAACTTTGGAGGTCACACTTCTCCATTCTGCCCAGTAAACATCACAACTTTGACTGCAATTAAATTATGATGAAGTCTGTGTTGTGAGACTGTCATACTAACCACTTCAACACAGAAACTGGTCGTTATTTAACTTCAACACAGAAACTGGTCGTTATTTAACTTCAACACAGAAACTGGTCGTTATTTAACTTCAACACAGAAACTGGTCGTTATTTAACTTCAACACAGAAACTGGTCGTTATTTAACTTCAACACAGAAACTGGTCGTTATTTAACTTCAACACAGAAACTGGTCGTTATTTAACTTCAACACAGAAACTGGTCGTTATTTAACTTCAACACAGAAACTGGTCGTTATTTAAAAGAATTGCATAATAAATAAAACAAAGATAATATGACAAACTCAATGGAAACTAGTACCGCTTGCTGAAAACTGATGTGTCCAGTCACAAGTATTCTATCCTACTGGAAATCTGGAATTGTTATTGTCTTGTTACAAGAGAGATCCAGCAGGATGTTTTTTTGTGTGTTATTGTAGTGAAGACATGTTACCTAGACGCTCTATCTAGTCATGTTACCTAGACAGGCTATCTAGTCAACCCATCCCTCTAACTTTTCTTAGTTACCTTCTATGACATTCATGGAAAGAAGACAGTGGCCCTATTCTTTGCACCCTGAACTAGAAAGAACTCCAGGTCCCAGTTGCCACATATGTGACAGAATTATATATACCGGTAACATTAATCACTGTTAACCCATCGATGATATTTTAACATTAAAACTTAACACAAGGATGACATTGTATATACATTGATGATATTTTAACATTAAAACTTAACAAGTTTAACATTAAAACTTAACACAAGGATGACATTGTATATACATTGATGATATTTTAACATTAAAACTTAACACAAGGATGACATTGTATATTACCTGCACTGATACATCCTCTACAGGAAGACTTTCAATACTAGTGTATTCTGGGTAGATGTTTATCAAGTACTCAACTGCTGGTGCCATCTAGCAAAATAAAGCGGAATATTTTCATAAATAACTGCGGCATAAGTATTCTTATTCTGTGTTTGCTCTCTGATAACCAAACAGAAAACTGTGGGGAATTCCGCTGAAATATGTTGTGCTACAGTTTCATTTGCACTATATTTGCATCCATTTTCAGCATGAAATCACACAAGTATAAGACATTGTTTTCCACCTTCTGTTGAATTTTATACCCTAAATTATTCAGCCGAAAACGGATGTGTCGGGCCATTGGGGCAAATAAAACGGTGACACAACGCATTTCCATTCTCTGGACTATATCTTGCTGGAAATCTAGTAGGACAATGGTCCTGCTACCAGGGAGATCCAGCGGGAGTTTGAGAATGAACGCTGAAGAAGAAGAGACTCCAAATTATAATTTTAGTAATATGGCTAGAGTAACTTGTTATGTTCATGCACCTCAGGTGTTAGCTACAAACTCAAATGTAGACATCTAACGTGGGGTGGTACTTCGGGACTACAGTGTGCATATATCTGATGCATATATGTCCGCAGTCCTAGATTTTGTGTGCAGAGAATTATATTATGTGCTCTACATACTGTAATGTGGTCTGCAGCCTCACTCTTTATTTCTGTAAGCAGCTCAAATGTCTACAATAATGATGTCTCTAAAATTATTACTTGGTCGCACCCACTGTGCAGATAAATCTCTACTCATCCTTTGCACACTGGATACCTCTAAGATTGACTAACCACTGACATCACACACTGGCTACCTCTATGGTTGACTAACCACTGACATCACACACTGTCAAGATGTTATGACCTCAACATAGGATTATTATCACAACTTATTATCATCACTAAATGCTATAACAAAATCCTACCACAAACTCCCTTAATTGCCTATTACAACATGTAAGTCAGGTCTCAGTGATGTTATTCTTTATTCCTCTTTTAGCCTTGAAAACACACAGACACCTTCTTTTCTTATTGAATGTCCATCCATAATGAACACCCATAGCAGAGATGCAGATAATGGGAAGATGGCAACACTTGGCGAACGCAGAAAAACAAAGGTACTAATTCAAGCAGAAAAGTTTCAGTGTATGCCAAGTCATCCAATGAAGGAAAGATTCCAAAATCTAGCAATGTGGCGACTGAAAAGAAGCAGCTTTATCCACCAAGCTAAACGACTCCATAGACAACTTACAGACCTACCTGAAGTTGACAACCCCTGTAACAGAACAAACCCCGTGGAGTGAAAGGCATGGAATGCCAATATACATTCAGACCCACATGAAAGGAATACTAAGCGAGGATGAACAGAACAGTTTGCAGCGAAGGACAGTCACCATCAGTTTTCTGGATGAGGAATATTCACAAGACATATGCGTCAGAGTATACACAGATGGGTCAGCACAGAATGCAGTGAGGAATGGAGGTGCAGGTGTATATTAGTATATATAGAATATACACACAAGCCTAGAGACACAATCAGAACACCAACAGGGAAATTCTGCAATAATTATGATGCAGAAATTCAGGCAATTAGGGTAGCAACTGAAAAACTGCTAAACTCCAATCCTGGTCCACAGCCTGTAGTATTCCTGATAGATGCAAGGTCAGTGCTTCAAAAACGACTTGCAAAAACTACTTAATGAACTGTCCTACCAGTATAGGGTAACCATGCAGTGGATACCCTCTCACTGGAATACCAGGAAATTAAAATACTGGCTAAGGAAGGTGCTGCCGAAGACCAACCAGATATACCAATCACCTACCATCAGAAAAAACAGATGATCAAGTCAATAAGAAAGCCACAAACACCAACACAAGATGACTATCACATTATGAACAGATCAGAACAAGTTGTAATTCTACGTCTCAGAACGGGACACAACCGACTCCGCAGTCACATGTACACAAAATTCAAGATTGGCAACACAGCCATGTGTACATGTGGGCAGGCAGCACAGAGTACCAAGAATATACTTCAAGAGTGTTCTGAGTATGAAAAGCTGAGGCAGACATATTGGCCAGAGGAAACAACACTGAAATCAAAGCTCTATGGGCCACTGTATGAACTACAAAAGAGTTTATTAAGGAGACAGAATTACAGATATAGACATGTTTCAAGTGAACGAAAGAAGAAGAAGAATGTCCATGATGTGGTATTTTCTGTGTTTAAACCAGTTGCTGTGTGTTCACAGGATGATCTCATGTTCACATGTGAATGTTTCTTGTGTTCACAGGATGGCATCATGTTCACATATGAATGTTTCTTGTGTTCAAAGGATGACATCATATTCACATGTGAATGTTTCTTGTGTTCACAGGATGGCATCATGTTCACATGTGAATGTTTATTGTGTTCAAAGGATGACATCATATTCACATGTGAATGTTTCTTGTGTTCACAGGATGGCATCATGTTCACATGTGAATGTTTCAGAAACACTGGAGATTATCAGTTGAAGCACTCTGCTGACGAGATCAGTTTTTAATGGGGAAACTCCAGTACAATGAAGTCAATCCTGTATGTCTTTTGATTATAATTTAATTTATTTTGACCGTAACTTACCTCTGGAGTGATCTCAAAATAATTGGGTCCTACTGTCCTGTAAACACGAGCATTATCAACATTGTAGTAGATTCGAACCTTTTCTTCTTCTGTTAGCAATCTGGGATACACAAGAAGCAAATATCAAAAATAAATATTACTGTAACGAACGGTTAGACAAGGATAAAAACAAATATGTGATATTTTACATATGATGTTATATTTTATAAGACAGGGGTGGGCAAACTACGGCCCGGGGGCCGCATGGGGCCCGCCATTGGATATTTTGCAGCCCTCAAACACATTTTAAATAAACGAACGATCGGCACAAATGATTTTTTTCCCCATTAATATTACGCAGAAATCCATTGGAATTTTAATTCGACTTTCTTATATATTAAATATACAATTTTTCTTTTTTCAAAAATATTAATATTGAGATATATATATATATATATATATATATATCGTCAATGGAATTTTACTACGTTTAATATGAGTGTTTAATATTGAGTAATTTACTATACTATAATTGACGTAATTTGATTGGCTGAATGTTTCTCAATGATTATAAGTACTCAGACGATATAATTTTATAAAGGTTGAAAATTGCCTTTCAAATTATAATTAATTGCTTTTAACTTTTAAGCATTATGTCAGGATGTATGTTCAGTTTATATTAAAAATATGTTTCATACAAAATAGAATATATCGCTAAAAGCTGTTATAATTAATAATACATCGTTACAACAATAATGTATCATCAGAAATACCCCTCCCCCCTCCATTCTACGAATGGAATGCGCAAATACTTGATTTGCAATAATTTAAGCTGCGCAGTGCCTGGGGAATTCCCGGTGTGTTTTAATAACCATCACGTTTGTAGTTTCCATTCATAAATTTCCGTAGTTATATTTCAACCGAGTTTTCTAAATCTAAATAATTATATTCGCGCTGCCTGAATCACATTTGTTTTTAGTTAATTTTGCAACATTTTAAGATATTTTTATTATAATGAGTGCATCCAAAAAACGTAAGATTGATGACAAGAGTCGGATTTTCAAAGACGAATGGATTACCAAATTTTTTTTTTGCACAAGTTGGCGACAAATCTGTTTGCTTGCTGTGTCACGAATCAGTGGCTTTTTTTAAAGAAAATAACTTAAAAAGACACTACCAGACAAAACATCCCAATTTCAGAAACTATCTAACATCTGACGAAAGGAAAAGAAAATGCATGGAGTTGGTAAAAACTCTGGAGAAACAACAAACTGTGTTTACAAAACAGTCTTCAATTCAAGATTCCGTAACAGAGGCCAGTTTGGTGTTGTCACACAAAATTGTGAAATGCAACATTTTCTGATGGTGAATTTATTAAGGAATGTTTACTATATGCAACAAACATTCTGTGTCCAGAACAAAACAAAAAAATTGAAGTATTACATTATCCAGAAGAACTGTGGTCAGACGTGTTGAAAAGATAAGTGAAGATTTGACCCTTCAACTTCAATATGCAAGTAAGCTAGAATTTGGAAGAAGATTCCAAGATCTTGGAGCAGCACTTCAATGTTATCAGTTCTCTCAGTGCAGAAGCTGATAAAGCCCTAGAGCACATACAGTTGGAGTTGCTTGAATTACAAGCCAATCATTACCTGAAGGAAAACTTTAAGTCTGAATGTTTGTTGGATTTCTATGGTTCTTTGCCTGAACAATCATTCCCAAACTTAAAAAACTTTGCAGCTAAATTTATGTCATTATTTGGATCTACATATATTTGTGAACCTGCATTTTCTTGCTTAAAAATCAACAAATCTAAGAATAGGTCTTTATTATCTGATTGCAACGTAAATGTAGTCATGCAAATTTCTACAAGTAAATTTGTTCCAGAGATCAAAGGAATTATAAGATCTTACAAGCAATTACATACATCTCATTAGAAATTAATAATATCAATAAAGTTGTAACTGTTGTGACTGTATGTGTATGGTGTTTTTTAAATCTTCATTAAAACTATTGATATGAACCCATATTGTAACTGTATGCAGCATAATATTTTTCAACTATTGTTAAAATATTTGCAAAACCTGTTATCCATATTAGAAAATAAACTGTTTTAGTGTAAGTCTGTTAGAAATGTAATTTATTTCAGAAGTTATCTACATTATGTAAAACTACCTTTCTTTAAATAAAAATATTTAATTGATTACTAACGGAGAATTTTAAACAAAAATATACATAATATTATATGTGGCCCTCCAATAGCTTTACAATTTTCAATGTGGCCCTCTGCACAAAAAATTTGCCCACCCATGTTATAAGATGTTATATTGTATATATGTTATATTTTACATATGATGTTATACTTTATATGATGTTATATTTCTTCTGCAAACTTCGTTCGTTCTCAAACTTCTGCAGATTAACAGGATGTAGTTCAGAGAAATGGAATGCATTGTATCAAGGTTTACACATCTGCTGGGATAGCTGCACCTTTCGGACTGACGTCAACATGATTTCTTTTTTGTAACTTGATCATATAATGGGATAGTGACCAACTCCGATCCACAACTTCCTTAGTAACCTCTTATGACATGCATGGAAGGTAAACGGTGTTGTTATTCTTCACTCGACTTACGGGTCCCAGCAACACACAACCGATTTGGTATATGTTTGATATGTTGTACTTGTCACGGAGAAGAATGGCATAGCCGTATCTGAAGAGCTGATAACAATAGCCTGACTTGAGAAGCTCTAGTTTCAACCTTGAATCTAAGAGGTTCATTAACCATCATTCAGTCGACTTCAAATGTTAACATGTTGATATTTTTGTATGATTTCGTATGATTAAGTTGTATGATTATGGGATCTCCGTAGTCAAGGAGCCTAACAACTTGGCATGTGTTCAGAGTGTATGGCTTCTAAACCTGGCACAGAAGTCTCATTCACAGGTGCAATTTTTCTAAGATCCTTCAGAATAATAAAAATGAGAATAAAACTGCTTATTCATAGCTAATTATTGCAACAGTGTCACTTTGAAATGCTACTTAAGTAGTTTTATTATTGCAACAGGGTTGCCATATTGGCCATTTTGAAATGATGCTGGTCATAAAATGTTTGTTTCTAGTATTTTTACATTTTTATCAAGACAGGGATAAAAATGTAGAAAGAAACCAAAAAATAGCTCAATAATTAAATATAATTCTTCTTCCTCTGTGTTCAGTTCAGATTGGGACTCTGAATTCTATGACATAGTCCGATGTCTGTTTTAGGGTTTCTGCTTTGTCATACACTCTTTAAAGCTGAATGGAGTGGGCCATGTCCTTCTAAGATTTTCATACTGTGGAAAGTCTTGTAAGATATCTTCCACTGTCATATTCACCAGGCTGCAATAGCAAATGTCAGTTGTACCTATTCAGAATTTGGTGTAGATAGTTACACAGAATTCGGTCATGGAAAATGACAGATATTGGACAATAGGGAGCAGCAAAAAAGAAGAATGCAATGGAAATATGGGATGTTACATGTAACAAAAATGCAGTGTACATGTAAAACATATGCAACAGTTTAAACAATAGTCGCTATGAGACCATTTTCAATATGTTTATATTGTTGATTTAGGATGAATCAATGCCAATCTGCTCCTGGCAGATGCACAAGAATGCACGTCTCTCAAACAAACGTCAGAGAGTATACATGAGATTTGTGAACAGGTATTGTAGGAAATAAGCCACAGCTAGAGCACATGATGATAACAATCCCAGAGGGAGTACATTCCCTATGCCAGTCTCATTC
Source organism: Meghimatium bilineatum (assembly GCA_034231615.1). Taxonomy (NCBI): domain Eukaryota; kingdom Metazoa; phylum Mollusca; class Gastropoda; order Stylommatophora; family Philomycidae; genus Meghimatium; species Meghimatium bilineatum. The sequence continues at coordinate 53,286,109 of CM067313.1, forward strand.
ACTATGTTAGGTTTGTTCCCTATACAAGGCTTGTTCCCTATGCCAGGTTTGTTCCCTATACGAGGCTAGTTGCTTATGCCAGTCTCATTCACTATGTTAAGTTTGTTCCCTATGTGAAGCTTGTTGCCCATGCCAGTCTCATTCACTATGTTAAGTTTGTTCCCTATACAAGGCTTGTTCCCTATGCCAGGTTTGTTCCCTATACGAGGCTTGTTGCCCATGCCAGTCTCATTCCCTATGTAAGGTTTGTTCCCTATTCCAATTTTTTTCCCTATGCGAGTAATATATGTGCATTTCAGCCAGAAACATCTGACTTCAGCATGGCTTCTGGGTCAGATTGACACTATAAAGGATGGGACAGCCAACACCACTCCATAACATTCTTTGCTGCCCCTTGGGGTTACATGGCAGTTACACTGTGTAACATTCTTTGCTGCCCCTTGGGGTTACATGGCAGTTACACTGTGTGCCATTCTTTGTTCCCCTTTCTGACTCTGGTGACATACCAGCATGAACACTATTATATTAGTATACTTATTCCAATAAATTTGGTATATCTTGTTTACATGGTATCAAGCCAGCAAGTTTTTGCCTGAAGTGAATATCTGATTTAGGCAATGTATTATGTTCAGTATGTTGCTATTATGCTCTGAACAACTGTCCAAATGTACAGCTGCCTGCAGCTGAATGTGAATCTTGTATATTGTTAAACCTAGGCCTACTTATATTATGTATATAAATATATACCCAACTTGAGATCAAATCAAATCTGTAACAGCTTCATTCTAGAATTGTTATATATTTGTGTGTTGTCATTATCTCCATTTCATCATTCAACTTTGTGCAGTTTTACATTACTTTTATTTCCAGTATTTCTACCTATCTCTCCCTCTCTGTTCTATGGTCATGTTATAGAAATGAACGCTGATGTGCATATTCATATTTTTTTCTTTGCATTCTCAATCACACTCGTAGTTCTAACAATTGAAATTACTTTTAGCATTTACTATGCTAATTGTCTGCAAAATTCTAAACATTTCTAACATATCTTTCTGTTTACACATTGGGTTTTATCAATACACCCTTTGATTTTCCCCATTCGTTCATTTTCCTTTTGCGCTGAAGTTAGCGCATAGGGCAGAGGTCAGATCTCTCCAATTCTGACTGTTCAAAGCTATTCTGTGCAGTTCTTGAATAGTATGAATATTGGTTGTTTTACTTTCTCTAAGTATTGTTCTTGTGAGTGTTTCTTTTGGTCTACCCCTTGCTCTTTTGCCTGTAGGTATCCATGCAAGAGATTGGTGGTGTATTCTGTTGGTGTCTGCGCGTAGGACATGCCCGATGTAGGACCAACGGCGTTTTCTGTAACATCTGTGATGAAATTTTGAAGTGTCTCTTCTCTGATTTTATCATTCGATGTGAATTCACTTCAATGGGTGCTAGTTATCCTACGAAGACATTTGTTCTCGAAATTTAGTAATTTCTTTTCAATTTCCCCCATAGACTTCTATTATTTCAAAAATTAATCGCTTCCTTAGTTACCAAATTAACATAAAATCAGCGGCAGATAGATGAACGATACTGAACCGATGTGGTATACAGATCATGATGTCTCTATGATATGTGATGGCTATATATGTGCGTATGTGTCTGTATAGTGGTCATGTATCTATTAGCTTATGCAATCATCCGCTCCAGACTTCTCAAAGCATTTACCCGTTAGTGGAGAGTTAGACATCTTCTGTGCATGCCTATTGTCTTTCCACATGTGATTTATGGTTGATCATATTAAACATAGGGGTGGGAGCTTAAGCTGTCGTTCCAAGACCAGATGTGTCGCTGTGGTTGTATTTAGTCCGTGTTTGTTCAAGGCTATCTTGATGTTTTCTATCCACCGTTTTCTTGGTCTACCTTTGGCTTTACGCCCGGGTATTCTTTTGTTATATGCTCTTATTAGTATTTGGCTTTGATTCATTCTCATAAGGTGACCGAACCATTTTACTTGCAGTCTTTCAATATGTTCAATACATGATATTATAGAAACTCTTCCTAATTTTTAATTTCTTATTTTATTTAGTTTAGTAACCATTGCATCTTTACTCGGACTCTTCGTTTCACATGTAACGATTTTCCTCTGTTGTAAGACTCTTAAAGACCATATTTGACATTGGTAGCACAGTGTTGGTATAAAAATTGTAGATATTATCTGTCTTTTGATTTCCATCTTGATCTTTGGATGAAGAAGTAATGGTGAAAGTTGGTAGGTCACTGTGTTTGCTTTTTGGCACCTTGTTTCTATTTCTCTGTCTAGTCTTCCATTTTCGGAAAAAATGCTGCCTAAATATTTAAATTCTTTGGCTTGTTTCACTTTGGTGTAATCTATTGTTATATCCATTAACTTTGAAGACGTGCTAATTTTCATAACTTCTTTGCATGCTATTGTACTAAAAATACTCTGTGTATGTCACTGCACTAAAACACAAGAGATATATTGCTCGCAATTCCAGTGAAATGAAAGAAACGTACTCCTACCACAATCATTTGTTCTCTATTCATTGCTGATGTTATTTCGAGTCCCTACCCAATTTAAACAGCCCTGTGTACTCATTAGGTTATTCTTCAAAGTGGCGCTATTTGACTTTTCCATTGATTTTATTGGCTGATGACATAAGCGTTTGACAAATGGTAACCAATGAAAATCACGGAAAAGATCAAATAGCAACACTTTTGGAAGAACCAATGAGTTCACAGTACCGTATAGTTGACGAGGGACTAAGTTATATTGTGCTCAATGCGTGACCTTAACCCCAACTTGTTATCAGACATGACCTTGAACTGATATGAATCGCAAGTTGTAAAACATGAACGGACACAGTACTAAACTTATAGACGCGTATACCATGCATAAGTAATGAGAGCATGAAATACTACTTGAATAAAGATACCAGATCGTTGTCCCACATACATGACACGCGTATAAACATATTATGTCGCTGTCATCATGCGACTACAAGTTGTTACATTTTTCAACACTATTTGTAGGAACTCTCAAAAGATTATTTTTTTTAAACAAGCAGTTCTTGGCCGTTGAACTGCTGCAGCCTAGTATGTTAAGGATATTCTATATTTTTTTACGACGAACTATAATAAGTCAGACTGATGTAAAACAATACTGTAATATTTACGTAAAACACAAGTGAAACTGTTCCACGTCCCTTTGTCGGACTGAGTTATTCACAGTGCTTATGGGTGTTAATCCATTGGAAATTTACAAATAATGGAGAGAATAGTACCTGGGAAGAGGAGAAAGGGCAGAACAAGAAGACGATGGACTGACGACATTAATGATAACATGAATACATCGCTAGAAAATGCAAGCCGCATCACCCAAGACAGAGAGAAGTTCAGAGAGTTAAGTGGGAAGACAACGTTCTGGAAGGAATAAGTCACATGACACCCAGAATTCTTCAACTCTTAGAAGTGGTCGATGCTTTGATAAGCTCTCCCCCCCCCCCCCCCACTACTTAGATGGGTACAGTAATACAGAAATAATGCGTTGACACAATGTATAGAGAGCCGCCGCTGAATCTGGGCACTTGCTGAATAGAGATCGAGGAATGTTTTTAACCAACAAGTCACAGGAACTATAAACATGCATACACTTCGACATCTGCTGGGGGAGACCTATGTGTTTGCCCGAAGTGCAGTGATTAATGACCCTCGGAAAATATAAGAGATATTGACTAATGGGAAATCCAGCCTTCTAAAATGACATATTTGACGACTCCCTTGATTGTCATTGACGGTTACATTAGCCATCATCATCACACCCATCAGTGCCGTAGGGGTGCCACTCAGGAAACAGCAACACACATATTCCGCCGTTCCTTGTTTAAGTGTGGAGAATCATAATGCTGTCCAGTCTTTAATAATATCAATCCATACTTTCTTTTTCCCCACCCTCTTCTTCTTCCTCATCTGTTCCCTTGGTGACAATTGAAAATCGAAGGAACAGTCAATCAAATAAGTCAGTGCGAAAGTTTGATTTCCAATTAAACAGCAGCACGACACTTAACCGCATAAATGGAAATGACAACAGATACATTTTTAATTAGCCAGTGTGTGTTGTTATACTGTAGACCAGACGTTCTCATGTTGGTGCTCTCGTCAAGACATGTATTCCGGTCAAGCCACAAACGATTACACGTGGTCAGTGCTTGCCGTCTGAAAAAGTTGATAACACTTCTGAAGACTGACATGTGTCAAATCATAACCAATAACGTTACACGCAAGTACGAACACACACGTGACCTCGAGAGGTCACGGAGTTTGCTCCAAAAAAAATAAACTTTCCACTCAGCGTTGATTGGTTGTTTCTTAAGGTCAGCTTAAACTACCCACACAGAAGTAGATTGCATATGCTGGAAGCAGCGCCCTCAATGTGCAGAGATGTACTCGTGAACGCCGAGGGGGCGGAGACTAGATTAAACCAAGCATGAACGTGACCAAGCATATTTGTTTATAAGGTAATATTGGTACACGATAATATTGACAGTCGACCGGCTGCTGGATAACTTCACGAGCAAGAAGGACTCGGTAAGTTCAGGAACTATATCTATAACTTCTGATGTATTATTATATGATATGTACTAAAGACTGCGAGGGAGAGGAGATGGTTACCACCCTCATTTGCAGAGCCACTGAAATATGAGATCGCTAACATCTCACACCCCTACGGCATTAATAAATGATACGGGTTACTTTACTTTACTTATAAGATGTAGTGGTTAGCGTACTAGCTTTGCATATGAGTGGTGCTGGGTTCATTCCTCAGTTGAGGCGGAAATGTTTTTCAGATCGCAACGGCTCCCGGGTCAACCCAGCCTTAAATGGGTACCGAATTAATCAGGGAAGTAAAGACTGCGAGGGAGAGGAGATGGCTACCGCCCTCATTTGCAGAGCCTCTGAAATGTGAGATCGCTAACATCTCATACCCATACGGCATTAATAAATGATATGGGTTACTTTACTTACTTTTTACTGTTATATGATCAATAACTCAAAAACTGATGTATATTTATGTTAAACATTGAAAACATTACTTTGTTATGTCATTATCCCAAGAATACAGTTCATGCAATAGAGATTTTATAGACTAACCTATATGAGTCTTCTGTGTTAGTTATAAAACTCCTGCAGATTAGCAGGATGTAGTCCGGAATGCGCTGCGTCATGGTTTACAGCTTGCCTGTGATTTCTGCGACTTTCGGCCTTACACATCCGACTTCAGCAAGCCCGCAGGTGAGAGGGGGGGAATTAGCCATCCCCTCAGCAAACAATAACATGACTAGTAGTACTAGGTATGTAGGTAAAAGGTGAGTAAAACACCTTCCTTCGCGATACTTCGCGATAAGACTTATTATAAGGTTATCACACTTATCAAATTGAAAGAATTACACATGAAAACTGGCCGCTGACCCCCCTTTTTTAAGTACCCCTCCCCCTTACTAAAAACCTATCGACTGCTCTGCTTCTGTGTCCATATAACCATATATGGGAAAGTCAACTCCGCCTCCAAAATCTTCTTAGTTCACCGTGTTAAATACATGTACGTGATAATACCGGGTTCCATCCTCGCCGTAAGAAATTATGCATTCGGTCCATTAAGATAGCAATGGCAAACTACTGCGCGTAAAACAGCGCCAAGAAAATAAGTACAGCCAAAATGCTGGGTTGTAAATACATCCTGAGTAGGTAATGCAGCATTTGTGTGTGTGATTATTTTATTTCTGCAGTCGTTCTTGTGAAATGTTTACAGTAATTTAAATTATTTGACCTACAGCAAGTAGTTCGAGTACGGCGCTTCACATAAACATTGAATGGTAGCCGCAATATCTGCGGGGCTTCACATGGTTGCTGATCCAGCGGTCCATGGGCTCATGCTCTTTGACCCAATGCCATTGTGTGATATATGCATGTGTTTGTGAGCTGTTGTTTTGTTCCGTATAATGTGTTCCATTTATCTGACCCTTGAGGGACGGGGCTTCACATAAACATTGAATGGGAGCCCAAATTTCATAAATGCACTAAAACAGGGAGTATTGGTTTCGTAGTATCAATTTTTATCAAAAGGAGATTTTTGTTCCATAAAACAGAACACTGTGTTCACAGCACAGAGATCTAGTATCGATTCCTATCTCAAGATGATTTCTGCTAGACAATACAAAGCTAAAAGAAGTATGTTTTCTTACGATGCATGACAGGTAGCTCGCTATTATTTGCTCCACCTTTGGACCCGTCAATATACGGGAGACTAACATAGAAGTATCTCAGCAATCATGCACATACTCAAAAGCATCGGCGAGGTCCACGATGCAATTTCTCCCCCCCCCCCCCCCCATTTATGTATTATTTTAATAGACTAGCAGAGTGTACCACCAAGACAGATGACAAAATGTTGAAAGTATTCCCTCCAGCCTTCGATATTGGCATGGCACTTGAATGTTATATTTTTAATATTTATAAAACAGGCCAATTAAATTTTATTTTACTTTTTTTTAAACAATTATATGACTTTTCTCAAGTGGATTGTCAGACCTAGACAAGACTATACAATGAAAACACTGAGGATGTCACAACAGCAGGAGTAAATATGCTTTCAAATACACACAAATAACATGCAGATGTGACGATCTCCAGAATGTATATCAGGCCCTATAGCAAAGTAATGTGACAGGTTGTGGTACTGAGCACATTATCTATAAAGCTGTAGTCAAGAAAAAATATGTGGGTCTAACATTGACTACACATAAGTGCTATTAAAATACTGTTAATGTAACGCAGGTTTACAGTCAATACAAGCGGAAAAATTCAACAACGTTAGTTATATAACCATTACAGTTGTTTTGTGGAAATCTATTTCGTATGTGCAGTGAACAAGAGTGATGAATCACTGGTTTAGTAGCCAGGCAATCTAGGATCGATTCTGATCAGTTTAGTAATAACAAGATAAAACAATGTATGCTATACGTAGTGGAATCAGAATGGGAAATTGTTGGGAGACGTCATTTATTTTCGTGCATGCCGTTTGTGTGTTCAGAGCAATGAGAAGCTGGTGAATTATGTTACTGTATCGAGCAGTAGAGTAATGAGAAGCTAGTGAATTATGTTACTGTATCGAGCAGCAGAGTAATGAGAACTGGTGAATTATGTGACTGTATCGAGCAGTAGAGTAATGAGAAGCTGGTGAATTATGTGCCTGTATCGAGCAGTAGAGTAATGAGAAGCTGGTGAATTATGTGACTGTATCGAGCAGTAGAGTAATGAGAAGCTGGTGAATTATGTGACTGTATCGAGCAGTAGAGTAATGAGAAGCTGGTGAATTATGTGACTGTATCGAGCAGTAGAGTAATGAGAAGCTGGTGAATTATGTGACTGTATCGAGCAGTAGAGTAATGAGAAGCTGGTGAATTATGTGACTGTATCGAGCAGTAGAGTAATGAGAAGCTGGTGAATTATGTGACTGTATCGAGCAGTAGAGTAATGAGAAGCTGGTGAATTATGTGACTGTATCGAGCAGTAGAGTAATGAGAAGCTGGTGAATTATGTGACTGTATCGAGCAGTAGAGTAATGAGAAGCTGGTGAATTATGTGACTGTATCGAGCAGTAGAGTAATGAGAAGCTGGTGAATTATGTGATTGTATCGAGCAGTAGAGTAATGAGAAGCTGGTGAATCATGTGACTATATCGAGCAGTAGAGCAATGAGAAGCTGGTGAATCATGTGACTATATCGAGCAGTATAGTAATGAGAAGCTGGTGAATCATGTGACTATATCGAGCAGCAGAGTAATGAGAAGCTGGTGAATCATGTGACTATATCGAGCAGCAGAGTAATGAGAAGCTGGTGAATTATGTGCCTATATCGAGCAGTAGAGTAATGAGAAGCTGGTGAATTATGTGCCTATATCGAGCAGTAGAGTAATGAGAAGCTGGTGAATTATGTGCCTATATCGAGCAGTAGAGTAATGAGAAGCTGGTGAATTATGTGACTATATCGAGCAGTAGAGTAATGAGAAGCTGGTGAATTATGTGCCTATATCGAGCAGTAGAGTAATGAGAAGCTGGTGAATTATGTGCCTATATCGAGCAGTAGAGTAATGAGAAGCTGGTGAATTATGTGCCTATATCGAGCAGTAGAGTAATGAGAAGCTGGTGAATCATGTGCCTATATCGAGCAGTAGAGTAATGAGAAGCTGGTGAATCATGTGCCTATATCGAGCAGCAGAGTAATGTACTGAGCTGACATATTTAACATCTATGTGAAGCAATACAAGTGCAACAATTCATGAGAGTGGTGATTCCTGTTCCAAGTTTAGAATAAATTAGTTGGGCTTGAAATGTGACAGTGTGAGAAATCACGTTATTGCGTACTTAACCTTATCCTACACGGTGTAATCGGTTTTCTTAATTATTTATTACAACAAACCAATTCAACTCAAATATCTTGTTCATTTTTGTGTTCACGATGTTAACGGTTATTTCCCTTTAAAGCTAGGCATTTATCGATAGATCTTTGAAACTGACAAGATCATACATGTTTTGTATGATATTCTGCTCCCTTAAAAGCAATTTTTGCCCAAATATTATGTAAATGAAAAAATTGTATGCATGTTTTACAAGGTATATTTGTTCTTATTTAGTTTGACTTGAGTTAGTTTTGTCAAATGAAATATTCACTTTTCATACCACTTTGATTGATTTCTTCATTTAGTTTTTATAAAAATAAACAATTTTTTTGTCTAGCTGTACCAATTAATTGAGATGTACCCATTTTTTCTCTACATATACAAATTAATTGAATTGTACCCATTTTTTCCTCAATATATTCAAATTAATTTATTCGTACCCATTTTTTCTCAAGCTGTATCAATTAATTTAGTTGTACCTTTAGTCTAATTAAAAAAATATAACCGGCATTAGTGTACGACACTCAGTAGGGGAGTTAAGTTGTGTTATCAAAAACATTACATTTATTGTGTCCCTTTATTGGGGAGCTTTTGGGGAATATAGCCTGGAGGGGGAGACTATTTTAGATTTTTAGAAAAGGGAAGGGGGAGGATAGTCAGTATTGGAGGAGGTAGTCAGTCAATTGTTGAGGGAGGGGGTGGGGGTTAGGATTGCTGTTAGGTTTTTAGAAGGATGTATAGTTGTTGGAAGGAGCATTTTCATTTTGGTTATTGGAAGATTTTTAGGATTAGAGCTAAAATTTTGGTTGTTTTTTTTTATTTAGGGGGGGGGGGAGGATGTGTAATTGTTGGGGGTGGATTAGATTTGGTGTTAGATTTGACATATTTTCACTAGCGGAATCTTAGTGAATTACATGTGCCCATCTTTACATGTGTGCGCTGACGGTGAGAACTTCTATTGCATTTCCACTGAATGTGTCCATCACTATAGTAATATAAGGTCGTTGGGTAATCTTGACCACATATCTTTTCTCGATGTAACAGTCCTTAAGTCTGTAACAATCGTACAGCATCTTTCTCTTCAGGTAGCAATCTCAGTAAACAGAAATATGCGATTGTATTAGCCATGTTGGTTTAGAGTCGAGTCATCTGCTAATCACGTGAGATTTCTTTGACGAAGCAAAAGATGAGCAAACTATAACAGAAACCATATGGTTGTAAGCGTAACCTTATAAAAGTTCAAAAAGTTGGACTGTTATCACGTGATGAGGCCACATTTGTCTAACATGTACCAAATATTCTCCTTCCCCTTCAAAAATCACATTATAGAGATAAGGGTACCTTGTTCATAGAAACATTAATATACAACTTTTCCATTTTTTAATAATTGGGGGGGGGGGGGCACTAGAATATGTATACTGGAAACTAATACATTTGAAATACCCAGTAAACATATGTTTATAATGGAAAATCTTCAGTGGTGTAATAGAGTTACAGGAGTGTCTGCCAACCAACAGAGAACATAATTGTTCAGTCTTTGTGTAATTGTGGATACACTCAATGGGAGATGACAACATCTCTGTCCAATGTTGTTGATTTGACGACTAATTTAAAGGAAAATTACAATCGGAAAACTTTCATAATTAGATACAGTGGAATCCTGCTATAACAACGTGGTCCAGATCGACAAAATATGTATAACAAATTTGTTATATACAGTACAAACAATATAGAATAAATATAATTAGGGATTTTGAAAATTGTTTTAATATAGAGAAATTTGTTATAAAAGAATGCACTATAGAGGGTTTCCACTGTATTAATGTATTCTATTTGATGAATGTTAAAACAACAGACAACAATGTTTGTGACGAATGGGAGACTGAGTGGCATGTAACTACTATCATAATTTATATCTGATTAGTTCATTTCTTGTTTTATTTTTATCTACAGAGAAAGTACAAAAAATGTCTGGTACCAAAATAGAAGTTCAATCTAAAAATCCACTGGGGGCCTGTCCAGCAGTATTGTTTGGAGACCCCAAGAAAACAACAGGAGCAATAATTGTCGTTCAAGTGAGTGTGTGTATTATGAGTTCACTAGGTCAGTGTTTCTCAATCACGTCTCTAGATTATCATTTGGGGATCTCTATCGGATGAAATGGATGGCTAGATTAGATTCTATAGATGCATAGATAGAACAACACAAGAACATGTTTGACAGGATTGCCCACGGTATGCAGGATAATGAGAAAGACATGGCCAGCACATGTCAGCTTCACAGAGAAGTTCTATGGCTGAAATGAATCAGACAGCAAACATATCAAATCTGGAGTTGAAACTGAGATAATAGACATCAAATCTGGAGTGGAAATCTGACATTAAATTCATTCATTCATTGGTACCATGCCTTCTGGTGTAGGTGATCATGTATCTCCACAGTTCTAAGTTATACAAATATGGACATCAAATATGGAATTGAAATCTGAGATAATAGACATCAAATCTGAAGTTGAGATCTGACATGATAAGATTTGTAGTTGAAATCTGAGTGAGAGATTATTGCCAAAGTAGCATAATTATTAAATTAAACCCAATACTTGTTTGAACTGTACCCATTTTTCTCATGCTGTACCAACTGAGTTGTCCTCATTTTTTCTCAATATATACAAATTAATTGAACTGTACCCATTTTTCTCATGCTGTATCAACTGAGTTGCACCCATTTTTTTTTCAAACTATACCAATTAATTTAACTGTACCCATTTTTTCTCTGTATATAAATTAATTGAATTGTACCCATTTTTTCTCAAGCTGTATCAATTAATTTAGTTGTACCTATTTGTACTAAACGCTTCCATATGCCCATTATTTCTAGGAATGGTGGGGAATGAACCCACACATTCTAGGTGCTGCTAAAGGGATAGCAGAGGAGACCTCGTATGTAACGGCAGTACCTGACCTCTACAGGGGCAAGGTGGCCATTGATCGTGAGACAGCTGGACACTATGTCCAAGATCTCAACTGGCAGGGAGCTGTGCAGGATGTTCAAGGACTTGCAAGGTTTGTTATTCATCTACTGATTTATAGAACAAACATGCTCTATAGAACAAACATAATGTAGAACAGAGAATAAAACAGACATACTACATAGAACAAGCTACATAAGAGACACTAGAATAGACTGAAATACACTAAGTATTTATAGTGCACATGAGACACTATAAAACACTATATAGTGCAGACACATTACACAGTAGAGATACTATATAGTGCAGACATATTACACAGTAGACACACTACACAAGAGAGACTATATCGCGCAGACATATAAGATAGTCAAATTCTCTCATCCACTCTTCCCTTATAGGTCACGGTCAAATTCTCTCATTTATTCTGTCTGTATAGATCATAGATAAATTCTCTCATTTATTCTGTCTGTATAGGTCATAGATAAATTCTCTCATTTATTCTGTCTGTATAGGTCATAGATAAATTCTCATTTATGCTGTCTGTATAGGTCATAGATAAATTCTCTCATTTATTCTGCCTGTATAGGTCATAGATAAATTCTCTCATTTATTCTGTCTGTATAGGTCATAGATAAATTCTCTCATTTATTCTGTCTGTATAGGTTATGGTCAAATTCTCTCATTTATTCTGTCTGTATAGGTTATGGTCAAATTCTCTCATCTACTCTGCCCTTAAATTTCAGCTCCAAGTTTTTCCTTGCTGTGGCAATATTCTTGAGAACTTTCATCGTCTCTTTTCATTGGTTCTAAATTTTGTTCCAAGTCTTCAGTGTCTTATATTTCCCTGTTGGTTCTATGTTACTGCTTGTCTTGAGATACAGTTCTGTTTTCCTTAGAGTGCCTAATGCATCTCCATTTCCTAGACATAATTTGTAAATAAACATTGATCCTGACATGTTCTCAATCAAACCTCCACATTCCTGGATTTTATTTGTCATTCAATATTTCCAATCCTTCTCAGCTTCTTCATAAAAATGTCTGTAACTCAGTAAGAATGGAACAGTCAAGGCGGCTATCAAAAACACTCCTTTGAGTGAAAGCAACACAAGAACTTCCAGAACAATACATATATATCTACAACCTTCTTGCACAAAGATACAACACTGATGACATCGACAAAGACAGATTTATTCATCCCAATGCCTATAAGATAAAAACCATTACAGTGAAATTCTTGTCACATTCTTTTATCACAAATTTCCCTTTTTAACAACACTTTTCTAAATTCCCAATTATATTTATTCTTTATACTGTATATAGCAAATTTGTTATTATATAACATATTTTGTCTGTCTAGACCAAGTTGTTATAATGGGATTAGCTATATAACAAATCATCTGATTTTACATACAATATTTTGTTATGTAAACACCAAAAGTTTTGTACCATCTATCACAAACCACCAAATATTTCTTTAACATAGAAAAACTTGTTATTGCCTATTTTGAAGCCCAATCTTTGATCAAAATGCGATGTTTGTTTGTTTATTTTGCGCTCGCTCCAGAATAATCAGCACAGATATTTGTGCGATTTCCGCAGGGAGCGTAGTTATATTGTGCAACCGTTTGGCGCCTTGTAGTGCCAAGCACAGCCGATTTCGGCTTGCCTTGACATTTCAGGTGGGCTGCCCTGGCCTGACATCATATCTGTTTCCAGACGGCAAATGTGTACTGACTCTACGCCGAGACGGTTGTTCCTTCACATCTATCTTGCACGAGGTGTTCCGCAGCTAGTGAACCTGTCTCATGTAGATATATTGACATATTGTCAAAATAAGAACCTGTCATTAGACATATTGTGCCTGTGCCCATCTGGTACTGAACCTTTTCTCATCCACAAGCCTGGTTCCGAATTAAGAAGAACTCAACAGAACAGCTGGGCTCTGACTCGCTCGTTCTATTAGCTGAAGTGTTATTCACGAACATAGTGAACACTTGTCCAAGTCTGAGTCTATGCACATATTTAGGAGCTTCGGGGCTAGCATTTTGTTCTTGAACTGAACAGAGCTTGCCATCTTGGGCAGTTGTCCTGTGCCCATCCGGTACTGAACCTTTTCTCTCCGCAAGCATGATTCCAGTATAGAAAAAAAACATGACAGTAGAGTTGGGCCCCTCGACAGTAGAGCTGGGCCCGGGCTGGGATCACCGGTAACGAGATGCTTGTCACAAGCTAACAACACTTTAGTTCTAATTTCCTTGAAACGTTTTCCGTTCTCTTTGTACATGACACTGCCCTCTAGCGCTGTGCTTCTCTCTCAGTGTACTCATTATGCTATCCTTATGGTGACTGATGCACCGATTCTTAATATTTTTCATAACATCTGCCCACTTCGTAACATCTGCATTGGCCGCCCCCTCCAATGCTGACTAGTTCCACTGTGTGTAGACATTGCTGCTGCATGTGTTGATGCAGAAGTGTCGGAGATATTGTCTAAGTCTTTTTGCAGTCAAATCTCTTTCCATCTGCTACCTCCACGTTCACGGTCCCCAAAAGGTTTATCCAGAATCAGCACAAGCAGCTGTATTTCTGTTTCCAGGGTGCACCACAGATAGGTACTTTTGAGATCTTGGTTATCTGCTAACCCCAGGTCCGTAGAGAACAATGATGTACCCCTTGCACAACATGAAAATATGATGACAGGTGTTATCTCATACTGAACACTATTTTCAACTAACATCAAAGCTTTGAGCTTGAAATATTCCTCCTTGTCTCTGTTTAGCATCATATCTGATTGTATAGCTCTGACAACCTATGATTCACTATATTCTGAGCTCTATAACTAGTGGCTATATAACCATTTATATCCAGTAACTAGTGTGTATAACCATTTATATCAAGACAAGTAAAACTAGCATGGCAAGTGGACTCAACATCCCCCCCCCTTCCGACTCTATTTGGTTCACTTCTTTTACAGACCAGACTTGACCCCCCCCCCTCCACACCTATATTTTGCTAACTCTTATTGTATAGTCCGGCTCTGTTGCGAAGTGGTACAGAGCACGTCTGTGACGGCCAAAGTACCAAGTTCGATCCCTGCCACAGGCAATTGTGCATCCGGACCCTTCAGAAAACAATGGTACACTACTGAGCGTATTTATATTGCCTAGACAATCACCACAGCCAACAAATGCTGTGTTGATAGCGAAGTCCTGTAATGGATATACTACCAATTTTTTGTTTATTGTATAAACACCATCATTCTCTTGTTTGTCAGTGTATGTCACTAAATATTATTTGAAAATAAGAAGCTTGCATTTCAATGATTTGTTGACAGGCACCTCAAGTCATTAGGGATCAAGAAAGTGGGGGTTACAGGATTCTGCCTTGGTGGTGCCATATCTATTGCAGCCGTTGTAGACGATGACAGCATCGATGCCGCAGCACCATTTTATGGCATCCCAAGATCAGGACAACATACCTATGATTACAGCAAGATCAAAGTCCCTATTCAGCTACACTTTGGGGAGAAGGATGAAGCCAAGGGATTTTCCTCTCCCGAAGACTATGAACCATTCTACGCAAAACTCAAAGAATACGGTGTTAAGGCAGAGCTCTTCACATATGATGCTGGACATGCTTTTGCAAATACAACATCACCCAATTTTAACAAAGAAGCATATGAACTCAGTTTTCAAAGAATGTTTGCTTTCTTCGGAGAGCTTCTCAAGTAAAAAACTTTTATGAAACATTCAACTTATCTGTTACTTTAATTTCTGATTGTCTGAAAGATAAAATAAATATTCTGAATGACCAATCACAAGTAGGTTTGAATATAAACAGATAAAAGACAGGTTACTAAATTACATGGCTATAAGAAGACTCTATGCCTACTATTGATCAATATCAGAGGAAATGAAATAGTCATTGGTTGCAGAATAATGGTAATTGATAATCAGATGTCGTTATGTAAAGCAGCAATAAGGAGGTAGTATCATACACGTAACTTGACAGGAACACAAGGGGAGGAGCTACAGACAAGATCGACAGAATAAAAATACAAGTAGTAAGTTGACTGCACTAAGAAATATATGGAAATTAAAGAAAACAAAAACTGCAATGCTAAGAATATTTTAGCTCAGAAACGTGAATAACAAACAGAGGCAACAAGAAAAGTGTATACTTTCATAAACACATGCTTGATTAGAATAGTAGGTTTGAAGTAGTTTTACAGGGCTGCCAATGAGTAACTTTAAATAGTAGGTTTGAAGTGATATCACAGGGCTGCCAATGTAGAGGATCTACTGAACACCAGCAGAAATAAAAGCTTACAATGATGGTGAAGGATAAAACAGCAGAAAGAATGACAAACGTAGCATCCAAGAAAGAACTAAACTTTTTGCGCATGCGGTTGCGTCTGTGGGTCTCACCAATGGCCCACTAGACAAACCAACCATGCAACAGAAAACCTTAGTAGATGACATGCCTTTATATTGAGGTTATCTTCTTATAGAAGCTTCATGGCATCTATACAATCCTGTAGTCGTAACCTTCGATAACAGTTACCATGTTGTTCCGACAGCCTGACGTTGTGCTTGAACTAGTTACGGGCACGGCGTGGGTGGGCAGAACAAGAAAGAAACCTGTCGCAAGGGCCAGAGTTGTGCCCTAATGACATCTGTTTCGGCAGCAATAGACTCGAAACACCATCATGTCGAATGGCTGCTGGAAGAGGGGGGCGGAGCACTTATGGGAATGCCCCACGTGCTGTGAGGCCAGTTTCTAAAAAAGAATCAAGAAAGACGTAAAGATATCACTGTTTGACGAGTGAACTAAAATTTTACTGTTCCATGATTCCATGAACTAGAAAAGGACAAAATATTGTATATTCAAATATACAACTTGGAAAAGGACACTAAGGAAGATATATATATGTATGCTCTATCCCTTGTTTGTCTTGTGTCGTCAGGGGTAGAAGAGTCCCTGGAGATGGCCTTCTTGTGTGCTGCTTGTAAGCTTGTTTCTGTGGCTTCTTTGATTTCTGTGATCCATCTTTTACATGGTCTGCCTCTGGCTTTATAGCCGTTATGTCTATGTGTATAGACATTTAATAACTAATAACATCTAGTGTCCTTCATAAATCTTGTCCTCATGAAGGACACTAGTTATGGACATACCCATTTGTATATGATGCATATGATGAGATTTATATGCAGGATAGTACAAAGTTTGAACTGAAAAATGTTCTTAAAACCAAGTACAAATATGGCTGACCTAAAACTCATGTTGTTGGCCAAGCACACATGTTTGCAACACTTTTACATTAAATTAACTTGCCATGTTATTATTTTGTTTGTTTAATGGATGTTTTCAAATATACATTTCAGTTTGTATTTTTCTACATGTAATAAATCTGACACTGCCCAAATTGTGTGTGTTTATGCTGGCTATTTGTTTAGTATTTCTTTTGAGGATTAAATCATTTGTATTAGTTTGTTCAGAATTTTGTAGTTTGCATTTTGTAATTGAAGAGATTGTTTTTTTTTTTTAATAATCAAGATTGATCAAGTCAAACGCCCGTGTGTTGCCAGGGCCCAAAAGGAGAGCAAAGAATAGCAACACTGTTTACCTTCCACGCATGTCGTAAAAGGCGACTAAGGAGGTTATGGGATGGATTTGGCTATCCCATTCCATATAAGGTCAGTGACCCAAAGCCATGCTGAAGCCGGATGTGTCAGGCCGAAAGGCACAGATATCGCAACAATGCTGTAAACCATGATACAACGCATTCCGTTCTCTGGACTACATCCTGCTAATTTGCACTGGCACAGATAGAAAGCACGACAACTGGCACAGAGAAAGTATGAAAACTGACACAGATAGAGAGAAATCATGAAAACTGACACAGATAGAGAGAAGTCATGGTCTGGCTGCGACAAGGCTCCAGTAGAAGACCTGTTTGCTAAGTGAAGTTGGGCCCCCATTGGTGATGTTTTTTATTATTCTCTTGCTTCTCCACCAGTATTTATAAACTTGAAGACGAATGCCAAAAATAGAGACGGCAGACCAATAGAATGCATGGAAACCAGTTCATGTTTATGTTGACAGTCTCCTATACTGACGATCAGTCACGGTTTGGCACACGTTATGAGTAAACATCCTTGTACTTCAGGCAAACCCACAGGTGCTCAATCTCCACAGAGAAAAATGTTGGTGTGCATGTATATTGATGGTTCCTGTGGCTCACTGGTTTAACACGCTTTTCATTCTGTCCCTCAAATGTGCAGTCCTACCCATGCCACACTTACTACTAAATTATCGCAATGGCATCCTATATGAAACAGATATAAATAGTAACAAGGATTTGTAAAGAAACAATAAGGAAGTTAGAAATAAGTCATTAGGATTACTAGAAAAATGATGTCCGACACTGGCTCAATACTCACCATAGTCAGATCTGTTGGGCCATTGGTGCAATAAAACAGCTACACAGCTCATTTTCTGGACTACATCCTGTTGGAAATCTAATAGGACTATTGGCGTGCTATAAGAGAGATCCAGTGGGAGTTTGAGAATGAACGTTGAAGAAGAAAACTGGCTCGATAGAAGAGAATTGAGAAGTTATCAGGCACACACACAAAACTTGGGAGTTGCAACACACAACTAACTTGGGAGTTGCATATAAGAACCAACGCCATTTACACTCCCAACAAATCGCAAGTTGGGCTGTGATCTGTCTCTTGCACCGGAAGATTTTAGCGGTTTAAACCGTGACACAACAATGTTCTACATCCTGATAATCAGCGGGAGTTTGAGAATGGATAATTGACAAATACAAGTGACAATACACAAATAAATCTGATATATTACCTCAATGCGCCTCGTCTGATTAGTTTCACAGTCGTGTCAGGTTGGAGCTCGGATACTCCTATAACTCGGGCATGCTTGGGTTCCCATCTCTCTCCTGCACCATGAACACTGCAGCTCCTTTCAGCTGTGGATAAAATGATGATTGGTTATATTCAAACCCAGAAACTGTTTTTGTGGTGGTGGTTGGGGAGTTCGCTGTGCCTCTAGTATCTGTACTCAGTAAATGGAAGACTGTAGTAAGACTGCAAGAATAGGTCAGTTAATGTATCAAAATTTCAGGCATAACAACAATTGTCTATCCCCAGGTGAATGATTGTTGATTGCATTCACACTTGCTGTTAAGTGTAGGGGTGGGAGCTTAAGCTGTCGTTCCAAGGCCAGATGTGTTGCCAAGGCTGCATTTAGTCCATGTTTGTTCAAGGTTATCTTGATGTTTTCTATGTCTACCTTTGGCCCTACGCCCAGATATTCTTGTATTATATGCTCTTATTGGTATTTGGTTTGGCTTCATTCTCATAAGGTGACAGAACCAATTTACTTGCCGTCTCTCAATATGTTCGATACATGATATTATACCAATTCTTTTCCTAATTTCTTCATTTCTTATTTTATCTAGTTTGGTAACCATTGCAGCTTTTCTCAGACACTTCATTTCACATGTGACGATTTTTCTTTGCTGCGAAGCTGTTAAAGACGATGTTTGACATTGGTAGCACAGTGTTGGAATAAAAATTGTAGATATTATTTGTTTTTTAATTTCCATCTTGATCTTTGGATGAAGAAGTAATGGTGAAAGTTGGTAAGTTACTGTGTTTGATTTCTGACACCTTGTTTCTATTTCTCTGTCTAGTCTTCCATCTTCAGAAAAAATGCGGCCTAGATATTTAAATTCTTTGGCTTGTTTCACTTTGGTGTTATCTATTGTTATATTAATTGGTGTTGAAGACTTGCTAATTTTCATAACTTCTGTTTTTTGTACATTAATTTTCATGTTGTACTTCTGATATGCTAACAGCAATGCATTGATGTGCTTTTGCAAAGTTTCCTTATCTTTGTTTATTCAACTTTGATCATCGGCAAATTTATAACAACAATAGGTCAGTTAATATGGCAAATTAGAGGCATAACAATCGGTAAATAACAGTTTTACGTTGAATAATACATAAGAGTGTATCCTTCTGTGTTCAGGATTATTTTTGTCTCGTTAGATCTTCAGGCCAGTCACCAGGATGAAGCTCCCAGTCTTCTCTAGGTCAAAGCATCTGCCTCAAAGTTTTTACCTCAGTTCAGTCCATTGTGACCATGTCTTGCCTCACAGTTCTTTGTATTCTGGACAGTTTTGAAGTATGTGTTCAGGGGGTCTGTATGCTTGTTCCACATGGATATTCATTTGTGTGGGCCACCCTGATCTGGTACAAGTGACTCTGTATCCTGCAGTGGACAGTTCTAAGTCGAACGATGATGGTCTGTTGCTTATGATGTTGATGTATGGGGTCTGAATTCGAGCAGATAACCATATCTTTCTTCCACTGTGATGTATAATGGTTACTGATTAGTGTTTTGGCCTAACAGTATGGCAGAGGATAGCTGAATTGTTCCATTTTACCTCCTGCTTTAGCCAGGACTTCAGCTCCCTCATTTCCAATGATACCACATGGGCGGATAGCCATTCCAGTGTGATGTTTGAACTTTTTTTTATGCTTGTCAGTTCTAATCTAATTTTGTGTGTTTTCATTATTATTGCTTTGTAATGCTTCCAATAAGGACCTGCAGTCCATGAATATTATTACATTGGATGGTGTTGAAAGATCTGTGGACGCAACTCTCAGTGCCTGCACGAATACCTTGGTTTGCTCTGAAGTTTGAGCATGTCTTTCCTGTGAGAACGATTTGCTGAGGCTTTTTCTGTTATTATATCTTATAAAGATGCCTCCTCCTCCATTTTGTTTAGAGCTCCCTCTGCAGATTCATCTGTGTACACGAGCCCATATTTAAGGATCATATTTGTGTTCAGTCATTTACTATGCCAGAGACTTTAGCTTAGGTGACATCAGGTTAGTTAGAAAGTTAGTCATCGAATCATCATCACTGCAATCTGGACACGTCCATAGTTGCTCCGATCCCTAAGTGTATCCGCCATTACACTTCTGCGGACAGTACCGGTCCTCTGCAACAGGTGTTCTCTGTTGATGATCCCGGGGACTTCTTTGACGATGGAGATGTTTTTTGGACTGTACATTGGCCCATCAAAACTACAAAGCATTTCCATTTCTTAGGTGTCATTTGAGAAGATATCTTCCTGTTGGTGATAGTTGATTTGATATGTGCAGGAAGCTAGTTCTCTGCAATCATTTTTGTGTGTAACTGTTGAATTTGGGGTGCATTGAATGATTTGTCATGCAAAGCATCATCTGTCTGTGTAAGAGTACACTTTCTGTGCGTCTGTTTTCAAGTGGCCGAATGTTTGTTTTTCAATTGATTGAATTGGGGTGGTCTTCATGCCAGGTGATAAGAATGAGACCTGCATTTTGGACTTTCTGTGGGTGTTCTGTATTTGTTTTGGATGCTGTTGTACATGATTTGGATGCTATCATCCCATATCTATAAGAGATTGAACTGTTCCTGTATATATGCTTCTAAATTTCCTATAGGGAACATAAGACCAATGTGTACATGAGAAATAAAGTAGAGATGTATGCTGGTGTACAAGAACCATTGCTTTCAATAGTGAAACAGCGAATCGAGAATGGTTTGGACATGTATGCAGATATGTTTCCTCTCTAAAATAATACTGCAGGAAACTGTTGAAGGGAGGAAAAAGCAGAGGAGGGAAAATAAAGGCATCGACAGACAACATCAAGGAATGGACAGGACATGATATTTCCACACTCATTCACATCACTGAGGATAGAATTCGCTGGAGGACTCTGTGTGCTGAAGCATCTAATGTGGTACCCCTATGACCCCAACGGGTTTATTGATTGATACTCTTCTAAATATGTTGCTATTCGACACCCCAACTTGTGTCAGTTAGTTTTTCTTCTTCTTCTGCGTTCGTTCTTAAACTCCTGCAGTTTAGTAGGATGTAGTCCGGAGAATGGAATGCATTGTGTCGTGGTTTACAGCATTGCTGCTATATCTGCGCCTTTCGGCCTGACACATCCAACTTCAACATGGCTTTGGGTCACTGACCCTATATGGAATGGGACAGCCAACTCCATCCCATAACCTCCTTAGTCGCCTTTTACGACATACGTGGAAGGTAAACAGTGTTGCTATTCTTTGTTCCCCTTTTGGTTCCGGCAACACACGGGCGAGCTAGTTTTTCATGAGTGAGAGCTTTCTGTTCTACCGCAGTCAGATGTTATTTCCAGGAAAGTCACTTATCCAAGTTAACTCCAAGGTAGGTAGGATTTTCTTCTATGAAAATATCATTTTCATACATTATTAGGTTGACATTTTCTTACTGATCTGACAAGGTAAAACATGTTGCTGTTGTCTTAGAGAGGTTGATCTGTACTCCCCATCAGCTGATGTTGTTTAGTGCTGTCTGCATTCTACTCGTGACTTTGTTGATATGATCTGCAGCACATTGCAAGGTCATCAGCATGGAGCGCTTTGGAGACGTTGTTGGTTAGCTTATCCATCCATCTATATATCTATATATTGGATAAACACTTTGTTGTCTGTCAGGGGTCGAAGAGTTTTCTGGAGATGGCCCTCGTGTGTGCTAAGTATATTGTGGAGTTTGTCACCTCTTTTATTCCTGTGGTCCTTGTTTTCGTGGTTGGCCTCTAGGTCTGCCTTCACTGTATCTATGTAGCATAGCTTACTGTGGTATGCTGTCAGGTGGTAGTCTGCTGATGTGTGCAAACCATTTAATCTGTTGTCTCTTAATATATTACAAGATTGGGGTAGTGTGGGTTCTTTGTTTAATGTCCTCATTCCTCACGCTGTCTCTTAGCGATATTCCTATGCTTGTCTATGTCATTAATATAGATAAGGAATAGAGTTAATAGAATAGGAATAAAGGGATGCACTGAATAGCAATACTGTCACCTGCCATGTATATTACAAGAAGTAACCAATGACGTTTGAGGATGACGGCGGCCACATCCCATGTCACAGTAGTACAAAAGCTACGCTGAAGTCGAATGTCTAAAGACTGAAAAACATATCACTAACAAGCTGTTAACCCTGATACAGCGTATTCCATTCTCTGGACCATATTCTGCTAACTGGCAGGAGTTTAAGAATGAACACAGAAGAAGTAGAACAACGATTGCATATTTTGATCTTATTGTTGCCCAATTCATACTATGAATCATGAAATAGTACCACATGCCAATGACAGCAGACACAAACAAATATACTAACCTTCTGAAAGAACTGGAGGCATGGAATCATACATCAGCTGTTTACCCATTTGATCACACGCTGAATCAATAGGTAGGGACTTGACCAGTGTTGATACCAAAGATTGTGTTTTGGCTATAAATGTTTTCCTCTCTGGAAGATCCTGTATTTGAATACATTGATAAAACAAAAATAATCATTTCTTCCGGTTCAATTGTTCATATTGTATAAATCTGCCATAAATCAAGCAAAGACAAGATCATTCCCACGTGCTGACATAGGCAACGACCACGACATGCCTTTTGATGAACATTAGGCTACATTTAAAAAAGAACTATCACCGTAACAAAGGGTGGTGCCTAAGATTTGACTTGGAAAAACTAAAGGCAACAGAAATAGATAACCAAGGCAACAAATAGGTGGTAAATTTGCAACTTTGAATTTATTGGACAAAGATATCAACTCACTGTCTGAGAACGTGAACGCAGTGTTAGTTGACACAGCAACACATATTAGACAAGAAACACAAACCCAGTAAACCCTGGGTAACTGATGACATAATAAACTTATGTGATAACAGGAGACATCTAAAACCAAGGACAAAAAGCAGAATCCATTGGCAGCTTGGATTTATAGTGTCTTAAACAAAATTATTAGAACTAAAATGAAAAAAGCTAAATAAAATGGAATCAATGCACAATGTGATTCCATTAACAACATGTCGCAGGGTAATAGTAAAACAGAGTTTGAAACTATAACAAAAAAATCACACAACAAAGAAAACCCAAGATTTCTATTATAGAAGACAAAAATGGAACAAAACTGAATATAAAAGCTGAATAAACAGTACTGAATGAGCACCTGGATTTCTAAACTCATTATATATTCTATACTCCTTTTATATATATAATTCTAGAGATTATAATTTTAACATATAATAAATATATTTTTTAAATAAAAAATTACATGTATATATATATATATATATATATTTCATTTAATTATAAATTAATTAAATAATGAAAAAAATGTAATATAAAAATTTTTTAAACCACTGAGACAAAAAAAAGGCCATGACACAGAGAGAAGACGTCCCGTCAGACAAGAACAAACATAACTGAGAAGATTCAACACAATAATTAGGAGCACCAATAAAGAACACCAGTCCACAAAAAGTCCATCTAAAGGCTACCAAGCCAGACTACGACCTAATGTCTCACCACTATCACTGGAGTACAGCATAGCCACACCATAGACCTTTTAAGGACTGCTTCTAGAAGGCACAGCAGCGAACCCGGCTGAACAGCCACGTTCTAGCCGTCAAGCCACAAACAACATAGGTCCCCAAACGTCCTGATATAACCAGTATGGACACCAGTCCTGGGTTCAAAGAAATGGGCCTCGACCAAATGAGGCGAAACCATCACTTAACAAACAAACTGAATGAGTACTCATACATTCTTCAATGTCACTGGTCCATCGTCTTCTTGGTCTTCCTATTCTTCTCTTTCCCGGCACTCAACCTTCCAGAATTTGCTGAACCAATATAATGGCACATATGCTCAGTGTCTATCAGCAGATAGGAAGAAAAAGAAAGTTAAAATATTGTAATCGTCATCTGTTAGGTTCTCTTGGTTATACCTTATCATCAAGATCTGGCACGACAGTCTGAAGACTGATTATGCTGTTGTTTGAATAGGGTCGCTGTATCTTATCATTAAGATCAGATAAGTCAGTGTTGTTTGTTTGAGAACC
Source organism: Meghimatium bilineatum (assembly GCA_034231615.1). Taxonomy (NCBI): domain Eukaryota; kingdom Metazoa; phylum Mollusca; class Gastropoda; order Stylommatophora; family Philomycidae; genus Meghimatium; species Meghimatium bilineatum. Next base: position 53,310,525 of record CM067313.1, read on the forward strand.
GTAGGAATTGCGAACTATTAGCTCTTACTTCCTATGTGCAGTGGTGTGGTTTTTCTGAGATTTCTTTCATACCCAGGAGACTTCAGCTTTTCGCTTAGTTCAATGCCTATTGAAGGAGTCTTCTACTCAGTGGGGGTCAGAAGATTGGTCTTCTTCAGCATTCATTCTCAAACTCCCACTGGGTCTCTCTTGTAGCAAGACAATGGTCCTGCTAGATTTAATTTTCAGCAGGTTGTAGTCCAGATAAGGGAAATGTGTTGTGTCTCCATTTTATTTGTGTCAATCTTTGGTCTACCATCTTATACATCATTTCATATCTTATTTTCATATCTTACATGCAAAAATATGTGTCTACCATCTTTAGTGGTACTTTCAGTTGTCCATGCTCAAGTGTTAGCAACAGATAAATTATTAAGCTTACTTCTCGACATATCGCTTATTTCCCCCTCCCCTTTTAACTTAGCATTCCAAATTTTCTTTTGCGTTGATTCTCAAAATCCTGCAGTTTTGCAAATTCTAGTCTAGAGAACAGAATGTGCTGCATCATGGTTTACAGATTGGGTTGCGATATCCGTGCCTTTCGACCCCACATCTAACTACAACATAGTATGGCACATAATACAACATAGGTTTATGAGTTACTTTGATCCTCTATGTTATGAGAAAATACCCTCACCCCTTCAACTCTTTAGTCGCATCTTACATGCATGACAGATTACTGTTGCTATTCTTGACTTCCCTTTCATGCCATGGCAACATTCAGATGAAGAAAAACATCTAATGACAAATGTACATACCTTTTCAGAATGAACAACTCCCATGTAATTCAGATAATTTCTTGGTAATCCCTCTCTGAACACTGAGCTCTCTTCCATGGCTACTTGAATGGCAGCTGGAAGCAGCTGAGGAAATAAGAATACATAGAGATTTGCTTGCAGTCACACAAAAGGTAAAGATAGTCTGGGGAAAAATGGGAGCTAAAAACAAGACCAAGAGTTTTGCTATAGTCTGTTAACAAATTTATGAACATTGCTGGAAATGTAAAGCTATATCTGTTACACTACATGATAGAATGTATTGTATTTTTGCATGTAGTCTTAGAATAACTATGATATTAAAGTAATGTCAATATTAAATAAACAGACATTTAGAATTATTTTAAACACATTCCTTTGAAATTTGTGTACCACTGCAAAACAAAGAGTCATACATTTTATTACACTATACGCACAGAATATTTAAATTATAGACTTTATTTCTTACGTACACATTGGTCTTATGTTCCCTATAGGAAATTTGTAGAATTCATCTGTAGCATTAGTACCCGAAAGCATGTAGTCTTCTCTCCATGTCCGCAGTGAGTGTCCAACTCTCACAACCATACAGCACAACAGAAAGCACCAGCGACCTATACAGTTTGACCTATACACTCCAACACTGATGTTGCTTTTCCAAATCACAGTTAGCCTTGACAAGGAGGCTAAAGCCATCTCCAGCCTTATTTTTAGTTCTGCTTTGCATTTACCATCGCTGCATATTCTGGATCCGAGGTATTTGAAGGTATTCACCTCTTCAAGCTTGTGTCCATTCATCATGATATTAGTCTGGTTTTCTGTGTCTCTGCTGTTTACCAAAATTTTGCTCTTATCTGTATTGATTTCCATTCCGTACTTGCTGGTAACTTTTTCTAACTTTGCTGTTAACTCTAGCAATGCTTGTTCTGACCCAGCTATAAGATCAATATCATCAGCGAAATGCAAGCAGAAAAGTTTCAGTGTATGGCAAGTCATCCAATGAAGGAAAGATTCCAAAATCTAGCAATGGGACGACTGAAAAGGAGCAGCTTTATCCATCAAGCTAAACGACTCCGTAGACAACTTACAGACCTACCTGAAGTTGGCAGCCCCTTAAGGTCTGTACCAGAGCAAACCCCGTGGAGTGAAAGCCATGGAATGCCAATATACATTCAGACCCATGTGAAAGGAATACTAAGCGAGGACGAACAGAACAGTGTGCAGCGAATGACAATCACCCTCAGTTTCCTGGATGAGGAATATCCACAAGATATATGGGTCAGAGTGTACACAGATGGGTCAGCACAGAATGCTGTGAGGAATGGAGGTGCAGGTGTATATATAGAATATCCACACAAGCCTAGAGATACAATCAGAACACCGACAGGAAAATTCTGCAATAATTATGATGCAGAAATCCAGGCAATTAGTGTGGCAGCTAAAAAACTGCTGAACTCCAACTCTGACCTACAGCCTGTGGTATTCCTGACAGATGCAAGGTCAGTGCTTCAAGCTCTCCAGTCTGGAAAACTAACAGACTTAAAAAAACTACTTAGCGAATTGTCTTACCAGTATAGGGTAACCATGCAGTGGATACCCTCTCACTGTGGAATACCAGGAAATGAAAAAGCAGACCAACTGGCTAAGGAAGGTGCTGCCGAAGACCAACCAGATATACCAATCACCTACCATCAGAAAAAACAGATGATAAAGTCAATAAGAAAGCCACAAACACCAACACAAGATGACTATCACAATATGAACAGATCAGAACAAGTTATAATTCTACGTCTCAGAACAGGACACAACCGACTCCGCAGTCACATGTATACAAAGTTCAAGATTGGCAACACGGCCATGTGTACATGTGGACAGGCAGCACAGAGTGCCAAACATATACTTCAAGAGTGTTCTGAGCATGAAACGCTGAGGCAGACATATTGGCCAGAGGAAACAACACTGGAATCAAAACTCTATGGGACACTGTATGAACTACAAAAGACAGTGAGTTTTATTAAGGAGACAGAATTACAGATATAGACATGTTTCAAGTGAACGAAAGAAGAAGAAATCATCAGCGAAATGCAAGTTGCAAATAGAGCGACCTACGATCGATATAGACGTGTTGTAATCATGTAATGTCTCTTGTATGATGTGCTCTAAGTATATGTTGAAAAATACTGGAGACATTATGCATCCTTGTCAAACTCCCATATTTGATTTGAAGAACTCTCCAATTGTATTGTTTACAAGAAAGCATTATTTGCATTTTATTACAGAGCTTCAATAATGTCTATGATTGTGGTGTCAAAATTAAATTGCCTCAGTATGTGGCACAGAAAATCATGCCAGACACGACCAAAGGCCTTTGTAAAGTCAATGAAATTGTGGTATAGATCGTGTTGGTGCTGAATATGTTTTTCAATCAATGTTCGGATGTTAAAATAAGTTTAGTAATTTTTAATGAATCTGGCAAGTCTGTAAAATGGCTTGGTGAAAAGAACTTGACCCACCACTGATCAGTTGGTGTTTGTCCATCACATGATGATGATGCCCATTTGTTACATCCACTTTCGAAATTCAGTTAGAGATATGTCCTTGACATTGAGCTCGTAGATGGCTAATAAGCTCTATTTGAGCTGCAAATGTCCATGGACAGTTCAGGCATGGAATGACCACTGTAAATGTTGTTTTTTTGTCTATCCGTGACTTTCTAGCTAATCTCTGCTGTTGAACTGTTGCATTTGTCCTCTTTTCACAAGATGCTGCGCCTTTTTTTGACTGTAGAGCACCATGTAGCTCTATTTTGTGCAAATTCTTTCCATGTATGTTTGCCTATTTCAAATTCTTTCCATGTACGTTTGCCTATTTCAAATTCTTTCCATGTACGTTTGCCTATTTCAAATTCTTTCCATGTACGTTTGCCTATTTCAAATTCTTTCCATGTACGTTTGCCTATTTCAAATTCTTTCCATGTATGTTTGCCTATTTCAAATTCTTTCCATGTATGTTTGCCTATTTCAAATTCTTTCCATGTATGTTTGCCTATTTCAAAGGCTTTAAGTGAGATCTGTAGCGATTGTGGCCACCCTAGGAATGTATATATTTCTTCAACTCACCACAGAGTAGTATCTTTGGCAGGCGATGATCTGGCATACATACCACATTTCCTGCCCCACGGTTCTGTGTCTGCACTAGAAGTGTCAATGATAAGAAATACCAGATTTGATTTGTCAAGGAGAGTGGTATCAGGAATCTTGTCCTGCCACTGATCTAAGCTCACAGGAAACATAGAAAGCAAATAGCAGACAAGAAAAATGAGAAAGAGGCAACAAAGATAATCATAACAAGGGATCACATTGTTGAGACTAGTAACACAATTCTCTGCTTCCTCTATGCATGTACTTTCTCTGTTGTTCACATTTCCATGAGTTGACCACAACTGTCAAGCAGTAGTTGGCACCTTCTGATCTTTCAAGATGATAGTATTGTTTGCTATAAGAAGTATACCATCCATGGTGATGGTTGACGTCACTGACAAGATGATAGTATTATTCTTTTCTATAAAACATATACCATCCATGGTACTGATTGACATCACTGACAAGACAAGATCTGCCAAGCCTGTGTTTTATTATTGATAAATATTAACATTATCTTTACTAATTTTAACTCTTCAGTTTTGAAAATACAGTACTTGTACAGCATGAGCGTACCTTCAGTAATAAATCTCCCCATGTGTTGAGCTGATAACAGGATACTGTAATATGGAGAGAATGTTCATCTGTGGCATCCCCCTAGGGATAAATATGAAATAAGACACATTACTATGAGAGATGATGAATTAAGACACATTACTGAGGACTTGCATGAAATAAGGCACATTACTATGAGGACTTGCATGCCATAAGGCACATTACTATGATGACATGCATGAAATAAGGCACATTACTATGAGGACATGCATGAAATAAGGCACATTACTATGATGACATGCATGAAATAAGGCACATTACTATGAGGACTTGCATGCCATAAGGCACATTACTATGAGGGGTTCTTGTCTGGGATGTGTGCCTACATATTTTATTATTTCCCTTGGCTATTTTTTATCATTTACTACTTTATATATAAATTTATTTAGGGTTAGGGTTAGTTATGTAAAAACTCTCCTACCCCTAAAATAATGAATATTTAAATTAATTGTTGATAGAATATTTAGATTAGTTATCTCTAAAATAAGCTGGTAGTCACACTTTCCAGACAAGAGCATATTACTGACCTGTGACACATTACTATAGGGATATATATTGTTGGTTGGTTGCTAATCCAACAGTACATGGGCTCGTGTCCTTTGACCCGATGCCATTGTGTGATATATGCATGTGTTTGTGAGCTGTTGTTTTGTTCCATATAATGTGTTCCATTTATCTGACCCTGAATGGAGAAGCATTTTCATGTCATCCAGCGCTGGGCATTCAAAAAGGTGGTGGTCAACGGTTTCATAGGAATGTGTGCACAGTCGGCACTCTGTTCAGGTGATTGTTAAGCTGTGTATGTTGTGTGCGAAGTCAGTTATCTGAAGATGATATTCTGAACTTTCCTTCCCAGGAGGTTGATATTGTCTTTAGAATTTGGGCTGGTCATATATTTATAAATTTTCCTCCCAGTGTTTCCCATGACCACCTGTTCATCCATCTCTCTTTGTTCACAGATTTCAACTCCTGGCCAGAGGATACAAATTTGAAGCAAAAACTATGGGGCAGAAGTCTGACCTGAAGAAGACAGTGTACTTCACCCTGACAATATAACATTACCGCAGATGCTGAACACAGAAGACAGATTTCAACGTCATTTTAACTGTGTGCATTGTTTGTGTACTAGCTGTTCTTGTGCTCCCTTCTTTGCTAGTATAACTACCTTGTCATTGTCAGGTGTGTTTGAGTGGCCAGGAATCCACTGCATAACAATGCCGACTTCATAAGATGTAAGTAGTTGGTTGGCATTGTTATATATTTTAACTAGCTCAGGCTTACAATGTCCATCATATTCTAGTGCTTGAAGAGTGGATATACAGTCTGTAAAAACCACAATGTTTTGGACTTTTGATTGGAAGGCATCAAATATGGTCTTCAGGTGGTACAAGGTAATTTCTAGTGCTGTTATTTCAGCTTCATAGTTAGAACATATCTCCCCACAGGCATCAAACAACTCATCAGATGTTTTGTCTGGATATTCTATATAGACATCATAACCTGCTTTGACGATGGCTTTGAAGGCAGACCCATCAGTATAGACATGAATCCATTGTTCTGGGTAGGTGTCTGTTTTCTGTGCTGCTTTCATAAAACTTACTGGGTCGGAACTTTTAATTCCATTATCTCTTAATTTTGTCTTGAATTTAAAGCCTGCTTGTGGTGGTAAACATTTTTCTATTCTTTGAAGTTCTTGTCTGGGAGGTGATAGCTGTATTTTATTTCATTGACATGGCTGAGGACTAATTTGTTTTATTCTGTGGTTTGGTTGCCAGTTTTCTACAAGTTGTTTATTTGGGTGGTCTTTGTTCATTCTTTTGCTTTTCAAAATAAGCCTCCATTGCAGCCATATCTCTCCGCATCTCAAGGGGTTCTACATTTGTATGTATTTCACATGCAGCTGCTGATGTAGATATTGCTCCACTAATAAGACGTAGGGAATTGTTCTGCACTCTGTCTAGAGATTCTACATTTGTCGTGGAACATGCTGTGAGAAGTGCACTCTTGTATTCTAAAGCAGAACGTATGTAACCAAGATATGGTCCTCTAAGGGTATCCTTGTCTGATCCCCAAGATGTGCCGGTGAGTCTTTTCAGTAGTTGTAACCGTTTAAGTGCTTTATTTTTGATATTTTCTACATGCTTCTTGAGGGTGAGCAGCCGATCAAGCGTGATTCCAAGATATGTGGGATGTTCTTCTCTTGGCAATTTCTGTGTATCCAACCATAGACTGATATTTTCTTTGGCTACCTTATGACTCTTGGTAAAGATGGTATAGACAGTTTTCTCACAGTTTATTTTTAGCTTCCATGTTTGACAGTATTCATGTAGTCTTCTTAAATCTCCATTAAGTCTTTGGACTGCACATTCAACATTCTCATGGCTCTGCCATATTGTTAGGTCATCAGCATAGAGGGCTTTTTCAGTTTTGATATGTTTGGCAAAGTCATTAATGTAAATAAAAACGAGGGTGCAGCTCAAAGCAGAACTCTGTGTAAGCCCTCCTCTAGAACTTCTTTAGATGAGATTACATCATTTATCTTTGTCTGGATTGTTCTGTCAATGAGGAAGTATTTTATCCAGTTATATAGCTTTCCACTAATTCCCATCTCAATCATCTTCATCAAAAGACCCTTTATCCATACTTAATCATAAGCCTGTTGTAAGTCAAAGAAGATGACTACAGTGTGTTTGTTTTTCTGGAATCCATCCTGGATTTTCCGTGTCAACCTAAATAGTTGGTCTTCCGTGCAACTGCCTTTTCTGAAGCCAGCCTGTTCATGGCAGAGGATGTTTGAGCTCTCGAGGAACCAGTAAAGTCGAATGTTAACCATTCTTTCTGCCAATTTCCCACGACATGATGTTAATGATATGGGATGGTAGCTTTTGGGTTCATCTGGAGGGTTGTTACTTTTCAGGGTGGGAAATGAAAACAGACCCCATACACCAATTTCGTAGGCAACAACAGACCATCATCTTCCGACTTAGAACTGGCCACTGCAGGTTACAGAATCACCTGCACCGGATCAGGGCGACATACACAAATGAATGTCCATGCAGAACAGGCATACACACCCTGAACACATACTCCAAGACTGTCCAGAACACAAAGAACTGCGAGGCAAACATGGACACAATGAATCGTACTGAGGCAAGAACTGCGAGGCAAACATGGACACAATGAATCGTACTGAGGCAAGAACTGCGAGGCAAGCATGGACACAATGAATCAAACTGAGGCAAAAACTGTGAGGCAAACATGGACACAATGAATCGAACTGAGGCAAAAACTATGGGGCAGCCACTCTGACTTAGAGAAGACTGGGAACTTCATCCTGGCAGCTGGCCTGAAATCTAGTGAGACCAAAAAATTCCTGAATGCAGATGAAGAAGAAGAATGTGAAAGATAGAGTATTTCTCTAGTTTTTAGGCAGCTTTCCATTTCTCCAGGTCACATTTATTAGTTTGACTACTTTCCCTGTGTCCATGTGTGTTAACATTTCATTTTTATTATAAATTTTATCTGGTCCAGGAGACTTTCTTGGTTTTAGTTTCTTCAGCCCTTTTTATGAGTTCCTGAATATTGAAGTCATCCTCAAATATGGATAAGCTAGTAATTTGGAATTTTTCTTGCTGCTTCAGTAGGTAAAGGTGCTTCTTGTCAGCCTCAGAGAGCTTCCCTTCTCTGTTCACACTGATGAAAATGTGGTTAAAGTGTTCTGCCCTTTTCTGGTCGTTGGTGATTATTTTGTTTCCATCCATCACAGGTTTATCATTTGTTCTATTTTTCCCACGGACCTTGATAACCGAGGCGACGTCTGATCTCCTATGTTGTAATTAATATTTGTAATGGCATTATAGTGCATGGAAGTCTGGATTTTCAACCCATATCCTGACCACAGACAGAAAATAGCTATCACACCACCATGAAGGCAGGTTTCTACTTATGCACTGCTCCAAGCTACTGCAGCCAAGATACGGTTCACTGTGCTCATTCCCTGCCACCAATTGCCTACTGGTTAAGCTGAACTTCTCTATTGTTCCAGGTATGCAACCAAATGTTCAAGACAAAATGATTGTCACGTCCTGAGTCACTGTGCCTCAGCCAAATGAAAAACAGTGCAGTTAGTTTTCCCTTCCCCAGTGCTGCACAGTACATCTCTGGCACTCTCCCAACCACAGAGGTTGCATGTATTTATGAAAATAACACAGCATAAAAGACAATACAACAAAATAAAACATGAAAAGTATAATCGTATAGATGACATGCCGTGAAGCTTCTATAAGAGGAGAACATCAATATAACTGCATGTCATCTACTAAGGTTTTTGTGTTTATGGGTGGTTTGTCTAGTGGGCCATTGGTGAGACCCACAGATGCAAACGCATGCGGGAGGACATGCATAAAATAAGACAGATTACTATGAGGACAATGAATTATGACACAACACTATGTTCAAATATAGCCGAATGCAGTAGTGCACACAAATATAGCCACATGCAGTAGTGCACACAAATATAGCCACATGCAGTAGTGCACACAAATATAGCCGAATGCAGTAGTGCACACAAATATAGCCACATGCAGTAGTGCACACAAATATAGCCGCACGCAATAGTGCACACAAATATAGCCGCACGCAGTAGTGCACACAAATATAGCCACACGCAGTAGTGCACACAAATATAGCCGCACGCAGTAGTGCACATAAATATAGCCACACGCAGTAGTGCACACAAATATAGCCACATGCAGTAGTGCACACAAATATAGCCACATGCAGTAGTGCACACAAATATAGCCACATGCAGTAGTGCACACAAATATAGCCACATGCAGTAGTGCACACAAATATAGCCACACGCAGTAGTGCACATTAATATAGCCACACGCAGTAGTGCACACAAATATAGCCACACGCAGTAGTGCACACAAATATAGCCGCACGCAGTAGTGCACACAATTTATCTAGAAGAAATATTACCTGGTGTATTGTTCCCCTCGGAAAGTAAAGTAGATCCCCAGCTTCTAAAACTGTATCAAGAATAGGTTCTCCTAATTCTGTCTGTGAAAAGTTTTCTGTTCATGATAAAAAAACAACAACACTACATACACTGTGAATAGTTTTGTTAAAGATAGAAATGTTACTATTCTTTGCTCCCTGTATTGGCCCTACCAACACCCACATGACAGAATAATATAATTATAATAAAACATGTAACTCATTAGCGCAGTAGATGTGCCACATTGGCATCAGCAGCACAAAAAACCTGTCAAACATCCAGGTCCTCAACCATACAGATGACTGGATAAATCACACCCTGGCCTCCTTCTGCATTCATTCTCTCATTAGAAAGATGTCTGGAGAATGAAATGTGCAGTGTCACGGTTTTAAGCTTGGCTGTGATAGTCACCATTCAGAATGACACAACTTCAAAGTGGTTTTTGGATCAATGTGACCTATGGGATGAGATGGCCAACTTTACGCTAAAACCTCCTTAGTTGGATCTTATGATATGCATGAGAGGTGGCACTATTCTTTGCTCTCTATTTGGACCGTATTAACACTTGATGTTACTGACACAAGATTTTCTTTGTCCACCTCTTCTTCCAACCACAACTGTCGGTGTTAACATAGTGAAGTTGGCTTCCTCATGGGCTACAGCAGATGTAGTCAACCTGGTGCTCTCATAAGGGCACATGCTCATGCCATACAAGTTAAAAAGTCAGCTGGAAGTGTGTGTTGTGTCATGGTTTACAGCTATGCTGCGATATCTGCTCCTTTTTGCCTGACACATCCAACATTCAGCATGATTTCAGGGTCAATTTGATCATATATGGGATGGGTCAGCCAATTCGGCCCCCATAACTTTCTGAGTTGCATCTAACAACAAAAAAGGTAAGTAAACAGTGTTATGATTTCTTTGCTCCCATTTTGGAACTGGCAACACATGGACGAGTTGTATTTTTAGAAACTAAAAAGAAAATATACCTACCACTGGAAAACCTTGGCAGGACTTCATCCTCTGTTCTGTAAAACAACAAACAAAATAGGTAATAGTCAATACAAAAAATAATCAATAATAATATAGATAATAAACCTGTGTTTGTCACTTTTTATTTTTGATGTCCAGACTAGGGAGTTTCAGATTCAAATCAGTGTTTACTGCCCAAGATGGATGTGTTGCACCATTGTTGCAAATAAAACGGAAACACAGCATATTTCCATTCTCTGGACTACGTCATGCTGGAAATCTAGTAGAACCATTGTCTTGCTACAAGAGAGATCCAGTGGGAGTTTGAGAATGTGTCCTGCTACGAGAGAGATTCAGTGGGAGTTTGAGAATGTGTCCTGCTACGAGAGAGATTCAGTGGGAGTTTGAGAATGTGTCCTGCTACGAGAGAGATTCAGTGGAAGTTTGAGAATGAAAACTGAAGAAGATCAGTGTTTCTTGTTGCCGTCTTTTTTTATGTGGAAATTTTCCATAACTTTTGTTTGCAAGTCCCAGATCAACTTGCCTGTAGAGTGCAACGCTGTGAGCTGAACAGTTTTCTATTACGGAGGGTCCTTCCTATAACTTTCTTGCAATCTTGAAGCAAACTGTGTTGATTTCTCCTAGCCATAGACCTTCAGCAGACTTCACCATAGCGGAGATAAATGGGGCGGTGTAATCAGCTCCATTATCAATCTCCTTAGTCAACTCCTATGACGTGCATGGCAAGTGTCAGTGTTACTATTCTATGCTGCCCTTTCAGACTCTGCTACACAAAAGTGTAACATACAAAGATAACATGAAACAATAAGTCAAGATATTTCATACAAAGGAGAAAATAATGAGAGGGATGTAAACAAGTTCATCTCGCTCATTGAAATCCCGGCATTAGTCCATAATCAAAATGTCAAAGCACCTCCACACGGTGCATACTGGAAACAGGTATTATATATTTTGTGATTTGTTTAGTCAGTGTTTAAGAATCAAGTAATATACATAAATCCTCAGATTCTTCTTCAGTGTCCATTTTCAAAATCCCACTGATTTGCAGAGTTTAATTCAAAGAATTGTCTCTCAAAGTTCCACTGGCGTGCAGAGTTTAATTCAAAGAATTGTCTCTCAAAGTTCCACTGGCATGCAGAGTTTAATCGACTATAATGACAATTGACAGATAAATTATTGTTACTATTTGTTGCTCTTTCAGACTAATTCTCTGATTTCCCCAATAGTTTAAACATACTAAAAGATGCAGCACAATCTCATAATCAATCCAAGTTCATTTACAGCCGTAAATCCTTCAAATTACTTGGAACAAACTCACTTGAATATTGTAAAATACAATGATACGTTAACATTAGACTCAAATCTCAAGATCTATCTGAACTTGCAACTATAAAACCAAATATCACCCCGATGGAAACCTAACCCTGCACCAGTGAAATGTCTCTGTCATTCTGATCTCATCTCAAATTGTCATTTCTCAAGAGTAGCTGAACCACCTGGAACTGTCAAATCTCTAGAACTTTGAAATCACTCGGGGTTATCAAATCTCAAGAACTTTGAAATCACTCGGGGTTATCAAATCTCAAGAACACTGAATGAGACTGTTATTAGTAGAATGGGATGAGTGATGGGAAAGACTAGGAAAATATACAATCAGCGCAACACGGGAACTCCTAATACATACACTTTGCCATCCGCTGAAAGAGGTACAACCCCCTAAGGGGATGCCCAGAGTGTACTGCTGGTAATTCAGATAATCAATCACAAAAGCACTGAAAACTCACTCGGGAGTGTGAAATCTCCAGAACTCAGAAATCACTTGGGAACACTGAAAACTTACCTTGGACTGTACAACCTCCAATGCTTCTTGCCCTCTAGTTGAATAATGAATGCTTCTATATCGTCGTAGTGAGGTGCAAATCCTTGAGTACCAGGTGGGGTTAAATATCTGGACATGAAACAGGAGATCAATAATCATCATGAGTCTATAACAATGGAGATTCATGAATACAGATTGAGATTCATGAATACAGATTGAGATTCATGAATACAGATTGAGATTCATGAATACAGATTGCTACAACTACTTTTAGTTAAAGTGGTATAATCATGAGTTACCGGTACATAAAACAAGCTTACAAACTGAGCCGTGTATTTTGTTCGGAGAAATCACTTAATCCCTTGGCTGCTGAAACGTTACCTCTATTCTGTGGACATCTCCATATGGAGCAATGGGCCATGTATTCATATAATTCATCCCAAATAGCACCACACAGTGTTCAAATACTCTGAGTGGCTAATTCAAGCTGTCTAGAGGTCATCAATTGAAATTCAGCATTTGCACATGTTTGTAAGCCTAATTTCTAATTTCTGTTTGTTGACACAACTGGCCTTTCTTTGTGGTGCCATTTATCCTTGATCTACAACTATGGTGATGTGTAGAATCAATTCATTTGAAATTTATAAACATTTGGAAGAAAGTTTCTTTGATAATTCTAGCATTCATTATCTGACTCAGAAAGTTAGTTAGAAAGTGTTATTTGCATTGTAATACTAGCTGATTTGGAGAACATAGTATAATTTGCAGAGCACATATTTCAATTTCGTGGTTAGACAAGTGATACGGTAAGGTCTACAATTTTGCTTTCTGGCAATACTGGTGTAATAATTCAGAACATTGATTATACAAACATTTTTAGAATCTTTGAATGTGTATCACATGGTACTCTATACAATATATTTGTGATGAGACAAATAAATATGCTGAAAAATATATTACTGATAGGAAAAATTTATCGAATAAAATGTATTTGTTAAAAATAATGTTTCATTTTGTGAGACGCATAAAGGTTTTTACTCTCCTCCATAATATAAAGAAAAATTATGCTTTTAAATTTATAAATGATAGTATACAGCACAATACATTCAAATTCGTGAATATGAGAATGCGGTGAAAAAAATTGGTATGGGGAAAACAACCATTAAAATGTCCTCACACTGCAGTTACAATTTGACCTGTTTACCCTCAGTCAAGGGGTTAACTAGCCCTGTGGCCCTGTTTTACGAGTTAAGAGTAATCACTTCAGCCCTATTTTATGACTTGGAGACATGATGTAACCAGTCCTGTTTTATTACCTACTACATCTCTCAAAGACAATAATATAACCAACCCTTCTTTATATTTAAAAAAAACTTAACCAACTCTCTGCCAGGAGGGTAAGTTAATTTCTTAAGTAATAAATTTCCTAAGTTAAGAACCAACCACATTCTATGGCTGAGAAGCAGGGTACAACCAGAAAAGTTCAAGGACATGAAATATAATTAGCCATGATCCAGACTCAAAGATCTCCTTCTGCTTTCATTCACCAGATTAGCAGGATGTAGTCCAGAGAAATGAATGCATTCTGTCATGGTTTACAGCATAGCTGTGATATCTGCTCCTTACAGTCTTACACATTCAACTTTAGTATGGCTGCTGGGTCATTATAACTATACATGGAATGGGAAAGCCAACTTTACCCCAAAACCTTCTTAGTTGTCTCTTACAACTTGCATAGAAGGCAACCGTGTCTATATTCTTTGATCCCCTTACAGGCCCTGGCAACACAAAGGAGGACTCAGTAATCTGAATCAATTGCGATTCTGGCATGATTTTGTCAATCCCAGGTTGTTGAGTTTCCATTCTTTTACCTACGACAATAAGGAGTTGTTTCTCGACCCACTTTTCATACACTAAACATAGCAGATCTTGGTGGTTGGTTGCTGTTATCCCCAACACACACCATCACAAATTATACTCAACACACAACAATACAAGTTATCTACAACCAGCAACTCACATATTTGCTCCAACACAACAACCAAAGTACTCCTGCAAGACACTAAGAACTTTCCAGACATTCCTACTGTATGTCTGTGGATTTAACAACCTCATACTGCAACCTGCCTGGAAAAAAAACACCAAAACAAAAAACAAATCAAAATCACAGGAAAACAAAAACAACAAAAATGAATGCATTCCGTTCTCCGGACTACATCCTGCTACTTTGCAGGAGTTTGAGAATGAACGCAGAAGAAGATTACATAATCTATACAAGCTCATGTCCAACTCTGTGGCGGATCGGTACATGGCACTTCTGTGACAGCCAAAGTACTGAGTTCGATCCCTACCACAGGCAACAGTGCATCCAAACCATTCAGAAAGCAATGGCAAACTACTGAACATATTTATATTGCCTAGTCAAAAATCACTACAGTCAAAAAATGCTGGGTTGATAGCCACGTCCTGAATAGGATATGTTACCATTTTTTTTATTAAGAGTTCATAAGAGAATCAAAATACATGTCAAAAATATAACGACACAACAAATTAGGTGCAGGTGTAAGGGTTAAAATAATGATACCATTAAAACTCATTATAATATTAACAATATGTACTAATAGCACAAAACTGAAATCTAAAAGATAAAGCTTGAAACAGGGTAATGGGAGTTTTGCTGATAACTAGAAACACACACATTGACATTTTAACCAAAAGGTCTTTATCAATATTATGTACATGATTTTACATGTATATAACCATGATAAAGGCCTTTTGGTCAAAATGTCAATTTGTGTGTGAGATTATGTGTTTCTAGTTATCAGCAAAACTCCATTACCCCATTTCATACAATATTAACAAGAATAACATTAGAACTCATACAATATAAACCACATAATAGCAGCCCATGATTCTCTTCAAACTAGCACATCTGACGTGCAATTTCATTACATCTTGCAGATTGTGTGCTTTTATGGTGTGTGTGTTGAAACAGAGAATATGTGCAAGGAAATTGGGACTAACATACACGCACACACACATATACAAGTGCTACCTGGTACATATCCCAAACCACTGGAGCGTGTGCACGACCAGTCTGGTTGTGCGTTTCTCTCTTGTCGTTGATGAAAGAAGTTGCATCAAGGTTAACACCCCATTGAATGTTTTCCTAAAAGTAGATTAAGTACATACATTTGACTAAGTTACATCAAAGTTAACACCCCATTGAATGTTTAAACTAAAAGTAGATTAAGTACATACATTTGACTAAGTTACATCAAAGTTAACACCCCATTGAATGTTTAAACTAAAAGTAGATTAAGTACATACATTTGACTAAGTTACATCAAAGTTAACACCCCATTGAATGTTTAAACTAAAAGTAGATTAAGTACATACATAGTATTCATCATCAAGTGCTGTCTCCGTAATGAAAGTTGGCTGCAACAGACCTCCAACATCCTGTCTCTTGTTTTGGTGGTGCACCCTGCTAGACTGTAACCTGTCCATCGTGCGATGTTACTCTCCCACCTGTATCTCTGTCTACCTCTTACTCGCTTCCCTTTGACTTTACCCTCAAGTAAGGTCTTCAATAAGGTGTCATGTCTTTTAATGTGTCCAAAGTATTTTATTTGCCTGACCTTTATTTCTCTTAGTAGTTCTTTATTCATATTAAGTGTCTTTAGCACCTCTTTATTTGTTTTCTTCTCTTTCCGTGATGTTCTCCCTATTCTTCTATATACCCACATCTCAAAGGCATCAATTCTGTCTTCTAATTGTTTGTTTAGTGCCCATGTTTCTCAGCCATACATTAATATAGAATAGATGTAGCATTTTATAATTTTTTAATTTGTTTAGACGTTACTATTTGTCTCATGTCATTGAAGGTACTTTTAGCCATTCCTTTCTCCTTTTAACTTTTGTTTTACATCTGCCATCATTTGTGATTATGTGTCCAAGATATTGATAATGTTTTACTTGTTGTAGTTTCTCTACATGTATGTCTATGTTAAGAGCTTGTTCTTCTGTGTCTTTGCTGATTATCATAGTTTTTGTTTTTTGAATATTTATATCCAGTGCATGTTCTTTACTTGATTTATTGACTTGATCTATTAGTCTTTGTAGTTCATGTTCACTTTCTGCTAAAAGAACAGTGTCATCTGCATATCTAAGGTTTGTTTATTATTTTCCCATTGATCCAGAGTCCTAGCATTTCTTCTAAAAGTTTAAAGATATTCTCTATGTAGATATTAAATAGGCTTGGGCATCCTTGTCTAACCCTTCTTCTTATTTCTATATATGGTGAGTAGCTGTTTTCACACCTTATTGATGCAGTCTGTTCCCACTATATATTTCTAAATAGTCTGAAGTCTTTTCCATCTATGCCTATTTCTTGAAGACATTCAATTCATTTTTCATGTTCGACTCTGGCAAAGGTCTTGCTGTAGTCTATGAAGCAAATATAGATACTTTTTTTGAACTTCTATATATTTATCTATCACTAGTTGGATACTAGAAACCTCATGGGAGTACGTTGGCAGGATTGAGTACCAGACATGAAACCCTTCAAAAAAACCTGTATGCTTCTTCTTCTTCAACGTTCATTCTTAAACTCCCACTCTATCTCTCTTGTAGCAGGACAATGGTCCAACTAGATTTCCAGCAGGATGTAGTCCAGAAAATGGAAATGCGTTGTGTCGCAATTTTATTTGCGCCAATGGCCCAACACATCAGTCTTCGGCGGAACCAATATGCAAACATCCATGCCCTGCTGACTAGGTTCCAACTCCGCTGGACTGGCCACATTGTCTGTATATCAGACAAGCGCCTTCCAAAGAGATTATTCTATGGGGAGCTGTGTGATGCTAAACGTTCAAGCAGAGGCCAGAAAAATCGCTTCAAAGATCACATTAAAAAAATTTTCTCAAGCACTGCAGAATCAATCCTAGCTCTTGGGAGATTACAGCCCTTGATACAGCTTGGCACAACCACATCCCTAAATTTGAAAAAGAAAAAACACTGGACAATTTACAAGCGACGAAAGCAAAAGGACAAATCTGAAAAATCTCCTACCCTGAACACTCTGCAATAGAACTTTCCTGGCATAAATCGGACTCATTAGGCAGAACATTCCTGGCATAAATCGGACTCATTAGGCAGAACATTCCTGGCATAAATCAGACACATCGGGCAGAACATTCCTGGCATAAATCGGACACAACGGGCAGAACTTTTCTGGCATAAATCGGACGTCTACAAACTCAAATTAGACAATCACAAATGTCTTGTATTTTTCTACTTGTTCGTCGCATGTATTGTTGTCATCATCATCATCATCATCATCATCATAGCATTACTACAATCAGTTATAACTGAGACGAGGTTAAGCACAACTATCAGGAGGCAAAAACTAGAATGGACTTTGCCCTTTAAAGAAGCTATCCCTACCTGTCTGAGGATTTTGTCAAACTCTGCCGTTGAGAACCATCCTCTGTTATAGTCTGGAGTATGACGTTTCACCAACAATGGCTTCTTCTCCCACAACTCTCTTGTAAATACATTAGGGATAAAAAAAAAACATAAAACTATAAACAAAGGATAAATCATTCGCCTTTTTAAATGTCATATCATCCATTTATTCTTGACACATGTCACTGCTATGTATAATAGCAACACTGACTACCTTCCATGCATGTTGTAAAAGGCGACTAAGGAGGTTTTGGGGTGGAGTTGGCTGTCCCATCGCATATATGGTCAAAGTGACCCAGAAGTCATGCTGAAGTCAGGCCAAAATATCACAGCTAAGCTGTAAACCATGACACATTCCATTCTCCAGACTACATTCTGCTGATCTGCAGGAGTTTGAGAACAAATGCAGAGGAAGAAGTAGAAGCATAAGTACATGTATACAATTCTAAGCATCAAAACACAACTATGTCCCTGAAGGAATTATATAAAATGAAATGATAAACATACACACACAAACAAGAACTATAAACAAATGTCATACAAATCTGTTCTTACGCATCATGTTATAAACAGATTCACTAACACAAAGTTCTGGAGAATTTTGAAGATGTATCAATAATTAGCTCTGTCCTGTGAATGTATGTAGTGCCTTTCTTACTCATTTATGTTTTGAATGTTCTTAACCTTTAGCAAGCCAGATTAAAAAATACGAAACGTCTTCCTGCCACCGGATTCTTTTTTGAAAATTTGCATTATTGATGGTGACTGTTTTGAAAATGTGATAATTTTTTGGTTGTTAGAGATATTTAAATAATATTTGCACATATAAATAAAGAATTGAATTATGCATATATTGGTGTAATTTATGTACGTGTGTGTGTGATACCAGACGTATGAGAAAGTGGTAAAGACGTTTTTCACAAAAAACATATATTTTATAACAAATAAAGAGGGAAAAAATAAGAAAAAAAAATAACTTACCTTACATATCGAATTCCTTGGCAACACTGTAAACTAAATCACGTAAATCTGTTGTATTTATGTTCTTTCACTGCGAAATTATCAAAATATAGCCGGGGGAACTGTATAAAACATGTAGATTTGCAGTAAAATCGTTCTTTGAGCTTAGGCCTAGAGTTATTTTTTCTGCCACTTCAAAATATTCGATATCAAACGTACAAGTCCCCAAACCAGCACGGCATTCTGTATATTCACTGCTGTGAAACTAAATAACCTAATAATCCATGATTCAATCCACGATTCAATGTTATTTTATTCGAAATACGATGAAATAAAGGTCTGTAAAACCGATCCATCATCATGGCATCGTACCGGTGTACAGATGTGGTCAGATTAATTGCTCTTAAACTTTTACGAATAGCCAGCCATTCTCAAAAACGATCATGTCGGAAGTGGGGGATGTACCGGCTTCGATTGCGCATGTCCCCAGCTATGTGCACGGAGTGTGGTACGTGTAAATCTCACGATAATCTCGCTGGGTGGGACGGCCCGCCATCAGCGCGCGCGGCCATTTTGTTTTTCGGCGGCTGGATATCATATCGGCTCGGTGAAGGTTAATAAAGGCCTCATGGTCAAAACATTGATATGCATGTTATAATATGCACTTTCAGTTATTAGCAAAACTTCATTACCCTGTTTCAAACTGCCTGTCAGGAAAAAAACAGGGCAGACAAGACTGGAATAAGTGAATGAACAGGATAGATTTGTGTCACATCGCAGAGATCGGCACTAAGTCATGAAGGTAGTTGAGGGATTGTGATAAATTCTGCATCACGGGCCACAAGTGTGTCGGGTACGATAATGATGAGTAACACTTATGTATTAGTGAGGAGGAAAATCAACCTCAATAAGCATCCACACAATACTTATGAAGGCGCAGGCACGCTGGGCAGGCCATCTTGTGCGCATGGAGAACTCGCGATTGCCAAAACAAATATATTATGGAGAACTCAAGGCAGGATTTCGAAAAGCTGGTGGACAGAAAAAGCGTTTCAAAGACACGCTCAAGTCATCCTTGAAACATCTTAACATTGACGTAGGCGCTTGGGAGAGCCTCGCTCAGGATAGAACGGCTTGGCGTTACAGCATTAGAACGGGAGCACTAGCGGCAGAAGAATTCAGACAAGAAACTGCAAGACAGAAGCGGACACGTAGAAAAGAAAAAACATCTCAACCTCACACAGATACATTCTATTGTTGTCAATTCTGTAAAAGAACATTTTGTGCGCGCATTGGACTTGCTAGTCATTTAAAAACGCACTATTAACTTTATTATTTTATTATTTATTGTTATTATTATTATGGTTGAGTTTTTGGTCATCGTCGATCACGACGGACGAACATCATCAGTGAGGAGGCTGACTCTGTTCAAGAACAAATACTGAGTTGATCATACGGCATCGTGGGCAGCTACCAAGCTGCATGTGCAAATCATTCCCGTAGGACTTTTTGTGGTTCTTGTTGGAAACCTATATCTCCCTTCTTATTTTAGGATTAATTAATCTAAATATTATTTAATTTAAATAATTAATTTATTCATTTTTAGGGTTAGACATAACTAACCCTAACCCTAAATAAATTTATACTTAAATTAATAAATGATAAACATAGCCAAGGGAAATAATCAAATAAGGGAATACGGGTTCCAAACAAGAAATTATTTATTGTACATTACACTGACCCCAGTCTTGTGTACTCAGAGTCTAATTATATGCCGGGCACACTTTTTCATGGCACACAGTGATATTTTAATGGGTACTTTTTCATCAAGTATTAAAACAAGAGATCTCAACATAATTTAATAAAGTTCATAAACTTACGAGAAGAATCTGTCTGGTTTAACAGGGTGAATCATACAGTCAAATAACTTGCAGGCCTCTGCTGTGCTATCGTACATGTATGGCAACTCTGAGGCTCCGGTTGGTCGTATCTGAAAATTATTTATGAATGTAAAATTAAGATGAGTTATGAGCCAGCATTATAATACATGGTTTACCCATAAGTACTCAGCTACCTAGTGTGTGGCTGACCAGAAACCACCTAACTAGTTTCGCTACCACTCTTGCTCAGTGGCAGAGCAGAAACCACCTAACTAGTGTCACTACCACATTTAGGGTCTGTGGTCATGTTATATTATCAGGGTGGAGTCTACTGTCTTCTTCAGGTCAGAGCGGCTGCCCCCATAGCTTTTGCCTCATGTCTGTATCCTCGGGCCAGATCTGCTGTCTCTGCTCTTTGTATGTTGGGCAATCCTGAAGTATGCGTTCAGGAGTTTTGATTCCGAATCTACAGGGACATTCATCTGTGTATGAGATCCTCAATCGGTAAAGGTGACCAAACAGTCTGCAGTGGCCTGTTCTAAGGCAAAATATTGTGGTCTGTTGATATCTTTGGAGGTGATGTATGGGATCTTGGTTACCTGCTAACCGTAGTACTGCACGAGAGCAATGTGATTCCCTTTGCACCCTAAAAATGAACTAAAATAAGATACTAAAACCTTAAATAAAGCCTCTACAGACATGAACAAACAAAACATTTCTCCTTTACTAGATGCTAAAGTAACAACCTGCAGTTCTGACATCATCTAGTGGTGTCTTCTTGTAGAATAGAAACAAACTCAACCAGTTTCATTTAACTAACTCAAGTTTAGTTAAAATAATCAATGTCACTGCATTACAGCAGAACAATAGGAGCTCAGTCTCTTTCAGCAGATGGTACATGAATGCATGCTGACAGTACCCATTTCTTGCTGGTTATAATCATTTTACCAAAGCAAGATAATTGTTGAAATGTTAAGTAATTTATTGCCCTTGTGCTGTTAGGGTCTGAAAAGGAGCAGCGTAGAAACACTGTTTGCCTTTCATGCATGCCATAAGAGGTGACTATGAAGGATATGGGGTCGAGTAGGCTGTCCCGCACCATATAGGGTCACAATGACACAGAAGTCAGATGTGTAAGGATGAAAGGTGCCATGACACAATGCATTCTGTTCTCTGGGCCACATCCTGCTAACCTGCCGGAGTTTGAGAACAAACAGAAGAAGCTATTCATTAAAACTGAACTCTATAAGCAGACTCACCTTTGTAACTTTAAATTGATTCTTGCCACTTCCAACTTTCTGTTTTTTATGTGGCATGTCACTGTTTGAGTTCTCTGTCTCTGGTTTTCTCTTCTGTCCCTTTTCCTGCTTTATGCTTTTTTCATCAATGTCTCCATTTTGTACAAGTTCAACACCAGGCACTTTCGTAGACTTTACAGATGCTGTAGACGTCTGACGTTTCAAACCAATCAACACGTCCGATGTTTGTGATGACGTTCTGGGCAAACCAGGAGATCCTTTCACTAGCAGTGTCAGATCTCTTGGACTCTTTCTGGTCACTGGTGTTGTATCTATGCTTGGTGCATCAGCTGAGATCAATAATGTCAATGTATAATCAATACAACAACAAATATCACAACTATTATGGTAAAGTAGAGCTCTAGTGTGCTAAAGTAGAGCTGTAGTATGGTAAAGTAGAGCTCTGGTGTGGTAAAGTAGAGCTTTAGTGTGGTAAAGTAGATCTTTAGTGTGGTAAAGTAGATCTTTAGTGTGGTAAAGTAGAGCTCTAGTGTGGTAGAGCTTTAGTGTGGTAAAGTAGAGCTTTGGCGTGGTTAAGTAATAAATAGGTTTGGTATAGTTAAGTAAGTTATTACTTTAAAATTTAATTAAACGAAATTACTTTAAATGGACAACAACTTGAAAAAGTACACAAAATTTCCAATCTAGGAAGCAAATTAACACTCGACAGTGATGTCATGACAGAAATTACAACTCGCAATGTCCTAGCATCAAGTGCCTTTAACAGACTGTCTAATATCTGGAAGTCAAAGTCAATCAGCACACGCACGAAAATGCGCTTATTTAATTCCTGCGTTATTCCGGTGCTATCATATGGATGTGAGAGCTGGAAAAGCTCTTTATCTTTAGAAAAGAAATTGCTGAGTTTCGAGAATAAATGTCTTTGTAGGATAACTAACACCCATTGGAGTGAATTCAAATAGAATGATAAAATCAGAGAAGAGAAACATCAAAATTTCATCACAGATGTTATCAGAAAACGTCATTGGTCCTACATCGGGCATGTCCTACGCGCAGATACCAACAGAATACACCACCAATCTCTTGAATGGATACCTACAGGCAAAAGAGCAAGGGGTAGACCAAAAGAAACACTCAGAAGAACAATACTTAGAGAAAGTAAAACAAATATTCATACTATTCACGAACTGCACAGAATAGCTTTGAACAGACAGAATTGGAGAGATCTGACCTCTGCCCTAACTTCAGCGCAAAAGGAAAATGAATGAATGAATAGTTAAGTGATTGATAGTTTTCTTCTAGCAAAGTAAGGGAGAGTTATACGAAGTAGCTTCAAAACGTTCCAGGAATTATTGGATTATATAGAAATAAGTAACAATAGAATTAGTGGATTATATAGAAATATGTCACGGTGTGTGTGCGTATGATATATGCAGAAAAATCAGAAAGTGGTCATTCCATGCCCAAACTGTCCAAGGATAATTGCTTATTAGAATAGGGCTTATTAGCCGTCTACGAACTCATAGACATGGATATATCTCTGATTTTCAAAAGTTGATGTAATAAACGGTTATCATCACTTGTGATGGACGAACGTCTGAATTATTCAGGGAACTTTTTGAAGCTACCTCATAGTATGATAAAATTGTTAATAGTTTTGGTATGGTAAAGTAGTTAGGTTTTTGTTATAGCAAAGTATATCATACAGTGGCATACATGTTTGAATGTCTATGTGTTTTGGTATGGTAAAGTAGTTAGGTTTTTGTTATAGCAAAGTATATCATACATGTTTGAATGTCTATGGTGGTTTCTGATGGCTCCATGTGCATACATGTTCCATAATAATTGCACTTAATTATAACACAAATGCTGATGTACTAATATCCTTCTTCTGCGTTCATTCTCAAACTCCTGCAGATTAGCAGGATGTAGTCCGGAGAACGGAATGCGTTGTGTCATGGTTTACAGCATTGCTGCGATATCTGCGCCTTTCGGCCTGACACATCCGACTTCAGCATGGCTTTGGGTCACTGACCCAATATAGGATGGGACAGCCAACTCCATCCCATAACCTCCTTAGTAGCCTTTTACGACATGCGTGGAAGGTAAACAGTGTTGCTATATTCTTTGCTCCCCTTTCAGGCCCCGGCAACATGCGAGCGAATTGTCCTAATTGTCAAGAGACATTACAATGACACATGTACACTGTCAAGGGACATTACGACACAAGTAAACTGTCAAAGGACATCACAACACAAGTACACTGTCAAGGGACATTACAACTATATATTTTTAGAAGCTCTTCATGACCTCTAATTCTCACCTTTAACACTGAGCTGAGCGAGTCCCATAAATGGACTGTCTGAGTTTACAGATGTTAGAGAAGCAGGTCGCATCTTTTTGCCAGACAACCGTATACTTTCTCTGATGTTTCCACTTCTTAGTGCATTCTGAACAGAAATATCATACACAGTACAAAGCAATTAATCATCCATCAAATCACTACACAAAACTAAACCAAACAGCAAAACTATGAATGTTCATGGGGTTGCTAACTTTGAATCCTGGCCACTAGAATTGTGGTATTGCTATCCTGGCCACTAGAATTGTAGTATTGATATCCTGGCTACTAAAACTGTAGTATTGCTACAGATGTCTCAATGTGACAACCCTACGACCCTGACGGGTTATGAGTTTTATTATTATTATAATATGAACCTATATTTTAGGCCTACTATTCCCTTTCTGATGAAACTTATCACCATTTAATTTTTGTGAATAAAAATAAAAAAGTGTTATCTTACCAGGAATCTCTTGCCCCTTGAACCACTATCAGTTCCTGGCTCCTTTTGCTTCCCTGTTTTTTCAACAGAGTGGGAACTGTGCGCTCTCATCATGGGCAGTTGGATTTTCCCACCAGATGGTGGTCTGCTTGCAGTTTGATCTTCTTTGCTCTGTGAAATATCATTGAGTCTTACACATCTGTTTTCTAAATTCACAAATTTTAACTGTCAATTTCTTATCTTCTATGTACACTTTCTTCTACTATACACACTTGGAACAGACCTGGAGAAGATAGTGGACTCTGCCCTAGGAACAGACTGGACAATTTAGGTTGGACACCCAAATTTTGGAGAGAGCATTAGGATGGATTTAGCACATGCTTAGTAAACCAGTTAAAAAGATATATCTAGAAAATCAATGATTTGGAACCCGCAGGGAAAAAAAGGAAACAGGGAAGACCAAGAAAAACATAGAGAATAAAGAAAATAAAGGACTTGAAAGTGATGGTAATAATATGAGGCTGAAAATAAAACAAATGATAGCGATAAATTGAAAAACCTTGTCTGTGGCCAATGCACCAGAAGATGTGTAAGTATTTTATGAAGCCCAAGGGGGCGATTTAACCACATACGATTTTGTTATTTGGACGAAAACATAACAACATTTTAAACCTTATAGAATGTTGTTATTTGTATGAACATTATAACAATTTTTAACCACACAGAACTTTATTTGTATGAAAATAATAAATATTTGTAACCTCATAGAACTTTATTTGTAACCTCATAGAACTTTATTTGTATGAAAATTGTAAGGTTTTTTATGGATCACCTTCATTGCCCAAATATGATCCTAACCCCTTAGCTGCGGAGGTATCCTTAAGGATACGACAAGGGGTTGCTACCATTTTACTGTGATCTTCTACTTCTTAGTTTCCCAGGGAAACAATTCGTCTCAATGCTTTATTATAAACATCCAGACACATTTTTCCCTGGGAAGCTAAGAAGAGGAGGATCTCCGCAACATGGCAGTGTTTTTTCATCATATCATTAAGAATGCCTCCACAGCTAAGGGGCTAAGTATTTCTTCTTCTTCAGCGTTCACTCTCAAACTCCTGCTGGATCCCTCTTGTAGCAGGACAATGGTCCTCCTAGATTTCCAGCAGGATGTAGTCCAGAGAATGGAAATGCATTATGTTACCGTTTTATTTGTTCCAATGACCCAACACATCTGTCTTTGGCTAGTTCCTAGATATAATTAAAAGAATTCAGTGTCTCTAGTTTCTGTTCGTTCATCATAAATAGGTAAACATGTGGTAGCCTCCATGCTCCAAACAAAAGTCAAAGGGAAAAAATGTGCCTGCTCCAGGGTCAAAGATGTGCCAAGCTCCAAACTGAGTCAAAGAGCAAAGATGTGCCAAGCTCCAAACAGAGTCAAAGATGTGCGATGATCTAAACAGGTCAAAGATGTGCAATGATCCAAACAGAGTCAAAGGGCAAATATGTGCCATGCTTCTGTCTGCTTGTATAGAGTTAAAAACAACTAAATTGAACTGTACCTTCTTTTTGGCAGTAAACACAGTAAATGCTGAAACTCGTTTCATGATCTGGAACTCTGAACAACTTTAAAACAGGCACTGCAAAATAAACAAAGTAACACAATTTCTTAGCAGAATACACACAGTATTAATGGTAATACCATGAAACCAGAGCAAAGGTCACAGTGTACACCTGAATGAGAAATGTGCCTTGAATTGTACTGTATGTTGCTGCTGTTCACTTGAATGTCACTGTCTGTTTTCTTTTTGTATCAATAAATGTATTGTCCATCTGTCTGAAGTTTGTATCAATAAATGTATTGTCCATCTGTCTGAAGTTTGTATCAATAAATGTATTGTCCATCTATCTGAAGTTTGTAAAATGGCGACTCCTATGCTGAGTAGACAGCGCATTTCTCGCTCACGTGAACTTTTCTCGTTCAACTGTGACCTTTGCTCTGATTTTGGGGTATTCCCTAACCTTTGTTGTGTGATTTGGTAAGTTTAAGGCTAAGTACATAAAGTAGAGTATGGTTAGGATTAGAAATAATATTTCTAATGTGTGCGCGCACATCTCAGTGTGTGGTGCACAGAAATAATGAGCACGCAGTACAAATCATAGGAAAAATTTTTTTAATTATGTAAATTGGAATAGGAAAAAGAGTATACATAATTTTGTCTGTGTCTACAGTTGAACTCGGTGATTGTCAGGATGTGACATCACGGCAGCCATTAATTTCATTGGTGGTACACGGAAATCCATGATGTCGGCTAGTTAAAAATGTAAACAATGTGCTATTTATAGCGCAATGTACACCTGAATGAGACATTTACGGAGTAGACTAAAACATTAGTGTCTGTCTGAGGCCGGCTGAAGTACATTATAGTTCTCAGCTGTGATCTTTGCTCTAGTTTCGATGTGTTTTCTTACCTTTGTTGTGTGATTTTGCAAGCTTACGGGTAAGTACTTACAGTAAGGTTAGGATTAGAAACAATATTTCTAATGTGTGCGCGCACCTCTCTCCGTGTGTAGCAGGCAGAAATACTGATCGCTCACCACAAATAATAGGAAATTGTAAAAAATGTGTAAATTGGAAAACAAACAGATTATGCATAAGTTCGTCGGTGTCTAGAGTTGAACTGTGTGATTGTTGGATGTGACGCCAAGGCAGCCATTATTTTGATTGGTGTTACACGGGAATCCATGACATTGGATCGTTAAAATTGTCAACAGTGTGCTATTTATAGCACAGCGGAGAACTATTCTGTACTTTCACCTCTGAGGCCTAGATGTCTCACTGGTTGCGTGTGTTCCTTAGACTGTACACAACTGTACTGTGTAAGGTTTGTTTTTTGTAATTAGAATTATAAGTAGTATTATAATATTAATTAATAAATAATCAATGCATTCTGTTTTCCTTGAGATTCCTTCTATAACATGTCTTCCTATGCAGTTATTTTGTGTTGTATACATGTGTACAGTACATTCAGCACACGTACACAGTTAACTTAGTACTTTAGTTATTAGTTAAGTAATCAAGATATTGAATTATTAATCATTTCATTGGATAATCTGCTGGTTTCTCAGTTTGGCGCAATCCACGTATCTACGGTCATGGTGGAATTTGACCTAGTTTTGAGGTATTCCCCAAAGCTGTAGTTGCGCGGATCCACTGTTCGCGCGGAAATGTGCCACGGCGTGCTAGAGGTTATGATATCACGGTTCGCGCGGGAATCGTTTTGGAGTTAGTTAGTTAGGTTGTGTGTGGTTTTAAGTAAAATAAAGGAGATAAAAAATAATAAAAAAGGAGAGGGAGGGGTGGTATAAAAAAAAGGGGGGGGGGGATACATGGCATATGAAAGTTTAAAAAGGGGGGGTTGAGGGGGTCTCCCCCCTCATAACATTTGAATGTCCAGTTTTTATTTCAAATTATAAAATTATTGAAAAAAAACACGAAAGAAAGCACTCAAATCTGGTGCTTTATGATGAAAAGAGTTGGCAACACTGGGCGAGGAGTGATCAGAAACCAGCAAAAGCCCGCACATTTCAACAAGTGGATCGGTGCTCATGGTTTGTGTTATTCTTATGATTTGAGATTTATATTATAATTAATGCATGGTTTGCGGAGAATTTATCCGGTGAATAAGGTAAGTGCTTCATTTTACCCATTTCACACTGTTTACATTTTTAATTAGGCGACTGCAGATTTCCGCTAGTGAAATCTCTGCTCAAATCGATCAAATCTTTAAAAAAAAAAATGTCCGCCACGCACAAAATCGCTTGCCGTTCGTTGGGTGTGTGACGTCATTGCACGCGGGATTTGATTGGTTGCCGGATTTTCTAGCGGAACTCAATGACGTCGCTTGTTTAAAAATGTCAACAGTGTTCTATTTTTAGCGCGGTGACCGTAGATACGAAGATTATACCCTCAGTTTCTGTGTTGTATCAGTGTGTGTGGGGAGTGTTGTTATATATGTAATGTTCCATGTAAATTTTTTTGATGCAAAATTAATTCAAAAAAAATCATAACTTTTTTCAGAATTGACGTACAGACTTGGTTGATGTATCATTGAATTGCAATTTTCAAGAGCTATCTAACTGTGGTATTTATAATGCTGTAAACCCATTGGTGAAAATTTTTTGCTAATGTCTACTATATGTAAATGTTATGGCCTCTCAATAGATGGGTTGAAGTCTCGTGTATGTATGGAGTAAATTACTCAGTAATACATATTTGTTGTGATCGGCAACACAACAACAAAACTACGCTAACAACACACACGTAACACAGTGACCTACTCAGCACAGTACTACAGTACACTGAACACAGTACAGTACAGTGAGTAACTAACTCAGTCGCTCCTGGACTGTGTAATAATTTACTAATTTCAATTACTAATTTGTGTGTGCTGAATGTGATATATAATTATAGTCAAGCGAGTACCGACTGTGAAAAACATAACAACAACTTATAACGTCAAAAAACACAACAGTAATCCCAAACAAACAGTATATGTGAGTGAGTATAGTATAGTATACGAACAACTTCTTCCAACGTACCAAACACAAACTACTGAAACCACTGAAACCACTTACCTCGTCAAACTAAGTCCGCGTTAGATTCAAATTGAATAAGATCGATTATTAATCCTGTGCGTACTGATTAAAATTTCGTACCAGGTACAAGCCAAAGATATCTACAAAACAAATCAATGACGCACGTAAAATAATATTGTCACCTACACAAGAATATTCAGACACAGACAGAAAGAAGGGTTCTTCTGCGATTAATTTCCTATGCTCATAAGTCTATACAGGAAGGTGGGCCACCTCCATGAATTCAGTCGTCAGTAGGAGGCCGTCACGGTTGCCCCACAGCTCAGGCTTTTGGAAACAAGTGCTACAGACATTTGTTAAGAATTAGCAATATAGAATACAATAGCTATTTGTCCTATCCATGTGTACCGCTAGGCGTCATGGGAAGCCAAAGTCTTCTTTCTTTAGCTAACTGTCATACCGCAGCCTTTTTGTCTATACAGTATTTCTCTGATGTCATCTATCCATTTTTCGTCTGGGCCTTCCTCTGTTTCTCTTTTCAGATGATCTTTTACTGAAGGCTATCGATAGAATGCGATCTGATTCCATTCTGATTAGTGGCCGAACTATTTGATCTTTTGTGTGTCTATGTATTCTTTGCATGATATTGTTTTCATCCGATTTCTTCTAGTGTCATTGTTTATTTTATCTCTTTGTGTTACCCACCAGTGCTGCTGTTCTCATGCACTTCATTTCGCATATTTTTCTTCTTCTGCGTTCGTTCTCAAACTCCTGCAGATTAACAGGAAGTAGTCCGGAGAACGGAATGAGTTGTGTCTTGGTTTACAGCATTGCTGCGATATCTGCGCCTTTCGGTCTGACACATCCGACTTCAGCATGGCTTTGGGTCACTGACCCTATATGGGATGGGACAGCCAACTCCATCCCATAACCTCCTTAGTCGCCTTTTACGACATGCGTGGAAGGTAAATAGTGTTGCTATTCTTTGCTCCCTTTCGGGCGCCGACAACACACGGGCGATTTTTGTTCTAGTTTCTCAATCAGACCCGTAATTAGGGGGGGGGGGGTTTAGCAAATCAGAACATTACTTTTAGTGCTATGAACTTGGCCCCAAAAAACTCCCTCTTTGGCGATTTGTCACAAAAAGGCCATTCAATTTTTGCATCAAGACCTGACACACGAATACCCTTTTTTGTAAACCCCACCCCCCCCCCCAAATCACAGCAATAACCAAAAACATCACGTAAGGAAGCTGATTCGGCTGTTAGATCTTATTTCGAGACTTTGGTTGCGGTTTTCGTATGTCTCAGGGTTTCCACTCCTGCTTCAAAGTTATTGCAGATTTATGCAATAATATACATATATATACAAGCTATGACGAAGAAACGTTAGTTTCGTGGGGGGGGGGGGGGAAGATTTAGCATATCTTCTTCAACGTTCATTCTCAAACTCCAGCTGGACCTCTTGTAGGAGGACAATAGTCTTACTAGATTTATATCCAGCAGGATGTAGTCCAGAGAATGGAAATGCGTTGTGTCATAGTTTTATTTGCGCCAATGGCCCGACACATCCGTCTTCGGCGGATGGTTAAATAGAGGTATGATATCATGGGAAAATTAGTAATAGAAGTAATAGGGGAAAGCTATGATGATGATAGAAACATGAGGCATTTAGTACGTAATAAATATGTTGGTCCGCAGCCATCTCAAACCTGAGTTCCTAGTCATTTTAATGTCCCGCAATGACACATTGTCTACAGAAGTTAGATTATGTTGTACATAGGAGAGACGGCCCAGAATTTGTACAGTATATTTGTACACCTAAACTGATACTCTTGATTTTTCTGTGTTCAGGGTAATTTTTGTCTTGTCAGATCTTCAGGCCAGTCTCCAGGACTAAACTCAGTCTTTTCCAGGTCATAACGGCTGCTCCATAGTTTTTGCCTCAGTTCAGTCCAGTATGGCCATGTCTTGTCTTGCAATTCTTTGTAATCTGGACAGTCTTGGGGTATGTTTTCAGGGGATATGTGTTCCTGCTCAACATGAACATTAATTTGTGTGGAACACCCTGATCCTGTGCTGGTGAAGATCTGTAGTCAGTTCTAAGTCAAATAGTGACGGTCTGTTGTTATCCATGAAGTTGGTGTATGAGGTCCAGTCTCTGATTACTATCCATATTTTTCTTCAACTGTTATGTATAATGGTTGCGGATTACCTTGCAGTATTTTGACGTTACTGTACCGGCATACGGTGGCTGAATTGTCATCTGTTACCTCCTTGCTTTGCTAGGGCAATAGTTCTCTCATTGTCAGTGATACCACATGGACAAGTTGCCATTTAAAAATGATATTTGAGCTACTGGTACTCCTATTGCTGACCACCAGGGTATCTGTGATGTTCATGTGATTGCCATTAAGTCATGCGCCTTGGATTACCAGACTCTACACACGGTTGAGAACAATTTCATCAATCAATTTGGTGTGAAATAGTGTCATTTGGAATCAATGAATACCCTGTTGCTCTGTCATTTTTCTATTTGTTTTGTTGTTAGTTTCACATACGACCTAGTTGATACTTTTCCGTTGTGTATCCATATTTAGCTCTGTCATGTGGACGTGCCGTTCATGTTTTGTTATATTATGGTGTGAATGTATTCTTGATAAATGAATTTTGGTCGAAACGTCGATTTTCGTATTATTATGTGGTGTTTAATGTGATTAGTAAAACTTCACCGTTTCTTAATTTTATCTGTTGGACTAAAGTTTTACTGCAGTTATTACATAGTATCAATGTACTGACTGCAGTTGATGTCAAGGGACTGAGTCTATTCGCTAAACCCTTTATTGCCTTTCAGCGTCAGGGGTAGAAGAGTTCTCAAGAGATGGCCCCCGTGCGTGCTGAGTATATTGTGGAATTTGTCGCCTCTTTTATTTCGGTGGTCCATCGTCGGCCTTCACTGTATCTGTGTAGCATAGCTTGCTTTGGTATGCTGTCTGCAAACCATTTGATCAATTGTCTCTTAATGTATTCCAAGGTTTTTGGCATTGCCGATTCTTTGCATAATGTCCTCATTTCTCACTCTGTCTCTTTAGCGATATTCCTAGGATTCTGCATAAACAAGTTCAGCTGTCACAAGTTTACGTTTGTCTTGTGCTCAGACTTCTTCTTCTTCTTCTTTCGTTCACTTGAAACATGTCTATATCTGTAATTCTGTCTCCTTAATAAAACTCACTGTCTTTTGTAGTTCATACAGTGTCCCATAGAGTTTTGATTCCAGTGTTGTTTCCTCTGGCCAATATGTCTGCCTCAGCGTTTCATGCTCAGAACACTCTTGAAGTATATGTTTGGCACTCTGTGCTGCCTGTCCACATGTACACATGGCTGTGTTGCCAATCTTGAACTTTGTATACATGTGACTACGGAGTCGGTTGTGTCCTGTTCTGAGACGTAGAATTATAACTTGTTCTGGTCTGTTCATAATATGATAGTCATCTTGTGTTGGTGTTTGTGGCTTTCTTATTGACTTGATCATCTGTTTTTTCTGATGGTAGGTGATTGGTATATCTGGTTGGTCTTCGGCAGCACCTTCCTTAGCCAGTTGGTCTGCTTTTTCATTTCCAGGTATTCCACAGTGAGAGGGTATCCACTGCATGGTTATCCTGTACTGGTAAGACAATTCACTAAGTAGTTTTTTCAAGTCTGTTAGTTTTTCAGACTGGAGAGCTTGAAGCACTGACCTTGCATCTGTCAGGAATACCACAGGCTGTAGTTCAGAGTTGGAGTTCAGCAGTTTTTTAGATGCCACAATAATTGCCTGGATTTCTGCATCATAATTATTGCAGAATTTTCCTGTCGGTGTTCTGATTGTATCTCTAGGCTTGTGTGGATATTCTATATATACACCTGCACCTCCATTCCTCACGGCATTCTGTGCTGACCCATCTGTGTATACTCTGACCCATATATCTTGTGGATATTCCTCATCCAGGAAACTGAGGGTGACTGTCCTTCGCTGCACACTGTTCTGTTCGTCCTCGCTTAGTATTCCTTTCACATGGGTCTGAATGTATATTGGCATTCCATGCCTTTCACTCCACGGGGTTTGTTCTGGTACAGGCCTTAAAGGGCTGTCAACTTCAGGTAGGTCTGTAAGTTGTCTGCGGAGTCGTTTAGCTTGATGGATAAAGCTGCTTCTTTTCAGTCGTCCCATTGCTAGATTTTGGAATCTTTCCTTCATTGGATGACTTGGCATACACTGAAACTTTTCTGCCTGAATTAGTACTTTTGTGTCTCTGCGTTCGCCAAGTGTTTGCATTCTTCCCATTTTCTGCATCTCTGCTATGGGTGTTGATTTCATTGCTCCCAACATTATTCTAAGTGCCTGGTTTTGCACTTTATCTAGATCTTGTAATGTTGTGTTTGATGCAGGACACCACGCAGCTGAACCATATTCCAGGTGTGGTCTTATGCCTTGCTGGTAAACTTTACTGAGTATATTTCCACTGGCTCCCCATGTGGTTCCACTTAGTTTTCTCAGGATAGCTAGCTTCCTCCTGGCTTTTGTTGTTGCTTTGTTTATGTGCTGCTTCCATGTCAGCTTATCATCAAAAGTAACTCCGAGGTATGTGGGTTGTTTGTCTTCTTTCAAGAGCTCTCCATCTATCTTGATATGACCAGCTTTTTGTTTTGGTGAGAGGGT
Source organism: Meghimatium bilineatum (assembly GCA_034231615.1). NCBI lineage: Eukaryota > Metazoa > Mollusca > Gastropoda > Stylommatophora > Philomycidae > Meghimatium > Meghimatium bilineatum. The sequence continues at coordinate 53,344,533 of CM067313.1, forward strand.
AAAGAGTGTAGTGCTGCACTTATCTGTGTTAATGCTGACGCACCATCTATTTGCCCATAAGGTTAGGGCATCGATAGCTCTTTGTATTTGTTTAGTGGCCACTGTTGCATGTTCTTCCGTGCACCAGATCACCAGGTCGTCAGCATACATTGCCACTTTGATCCCGTGTGGTAGTTCAGCAACTAGATCATTGATGTAAACCAAGAAAAGTGTGGGTGACAGGACTCCTCCCTGGGGGACTCCATGACGCAGTAGAACTTTCTTGCTCTTGCGACCATCTAATTGTACCCTGGCTCTTCTATTATGCAGGTATGCTTTTACCCATTTGTACATTCTTGAGCTAACCCTGCAATTTCGCAATTTCTTTAGGAGCCCTTCTTTCCAGACCTTATCAAATGCTTTCCTGAGGTCTATCCATGCTGCTAGTACCAGTTTCTTTTCTTGGAAGGCATCCTCAATCTCTTGGGAGAGGTAGGTTGCCTGATCTTCAGTAGAGTAGCACTGTCTGAAACCTGCTTGCTGTGATACCAGAAGGTTTTCACTTTCAAGGTACCACTGCATCCTAAGATTGATAATGCGTTCCATTGTTTTACATAGACAGCTTGTGAGGCTGATGGGCCTGTAGTTGGAGACTGTGTTGCCATCTTTTCCTGATTTGAGGAGTGGTATCATTATTGCTTCTCTCCACGCCTGTGGTACATTACCTGTGGACCAGCTTGTGTTAAAGATCTGCAGTAGCTTTGCTCTTGCTGCAATTCCCAGGTTTCTAATCATTTCATTGGACACTCCATCAGCTCCAGGGGACTTTTTCATTTTCAATTTGGATATTGCATGCTCCAGTTCTCTCATTGTGATTGGTGCCTCCATGACTTCAGGTATAGGTTCGCCTTGTCCAATGTTTTTCTGGTTCTCTCGAACCTCCTGTTGTTTGTCTGGGCTGACTTTGACGTTATTGTCTTCTGCAAAGGAATCTGCAAAGTAATCAGCTGCATGTTTACCTGTTAAAATGTTTCTATCTTTATAAAGTGTGATCCTGGTATTTCTCCCTGTACCTTCATCATTTAGTTGTTTTACAAGTTTCCATAATTTCCTAGTATCTCTTTCTAGGTTCAGCGACTCTGTTTTTTCTTTCCAGCTGCTCCGTCTGGCTTGTAACTTGGCTCTTTGAAATTTAGCCTTTGTTTGCTGATATTTGTTGTGATGTTCTTGGCTAGGTCTGTTCTCAGCCTGCTGTCTAGATGTTTCCATCTCATTTTGCAGCTTTTCCAGTTCATCATTCCAGTAGGGTTTGTAGTTTTTGCGTGCCCCCCTGGGTATGGTTTTACTAGCAGCTTGTAGTATACATCTATTAAATTCACTCACTGCTCTATTGATGTCTTTGTCCAAGTTCATGTCCTTAGCTAGAACACTGGTTAAATGCTGGTACATTTTCCAGTCTGCCCTTTTATAGTTCCACCTAGTGAGCGTGCTGCTGTCCTTGGTAAATTCATTGTGGATTTCCAGAAATACTGGTCTGTGGTCACTACCTCCAAGCTGCTTTCCAACAACACGTGTGATGTTCCATTCCAAGCCTGGTGAGTGGAATGCCAGGTCTGGTGTAGAGGTGGTGTGCCATGCTCTCGAGTAGAAGGTTGGCGAGTCTGCTGGCTGGTTAATAAGGATGAGATTATTTTCATCCTGCCAGCTCTCAAGTTCCTCACCTCTCTTGTCGATATGATCGTAGCCCCAGCTCTGAGAGTGGCTGTTGAAGTCACCACACACCATAAGTCTCTCTTTGTCTGGAATTGTGTCTAGTGCCAATGGTTTATCATTTGGGCAGTAGTAGTTCAGGAGATGGAATTCTGCACTGTCTGTTTTTAGGTGGAGCATCTGGTATTCTGCCCCTTCCATATATACTTCAAGCTGACATGCGCTGATATTGTTTTTAACAAGTGTCAGAATTCCACCCTTTCGCCTGTCCTTTCTGTCAGACCGGTAGCACTGGTAGCCTCTGATTTTGAAGGCTATGTCGCTGCTGAGGTGTGTTTCTTGGATACAGCATATACTAACTTGTTCTTCACATAGTGACGGTCTGTTGTTATCCATGAAGTTGGTGTATGAGGTCCAGTCTCTGATTACTATCCATATTTTTCTTCAACTGTTATGTATAATGGTTGCGGATTACCTTGCAGTATTTTGACGTTACTGTACCGGCATACGGTGGCTGAATTGTCATCTGTTACCTCCTTGCTTTGCTAGGGCAATAGTTCTCTCATTGTCAGTGATACCACATGGACAAGTTGCCATTTAAAAATGATATTTGAGCTACTGGTACTCCTATTGCTGACCACCAGGGTATCTGTGATGTTCATGTGATTGCCATTAAGTCATGCGCCTTGGATTACCAGACTCTACACACGGTTGAGAACAATTTCATCAATCAATTTGGTGTGAAATAGTGTCATTTGGAATCAATGAATACCCTGTTGCTCTGTCATTTTTCTATTTGTTTTGTTGTTAGTTTCACATACGACCTAGTTGATACTTTTCCGTTGTGTATCCATATTTAGCTCTGTCATGTGGACGTGCCGTTCATGTTTTGTTATATTATGGTGTGAATGTATTCTTGATAAATGAATTTTGGTCGAAACGTCGATTTTCGTATTATTATGTGGTGTTTAATGTGATTAGTAAAACTTCACCGTTTCTTAATTTTATCTGTTGGACTAAAGTTTTACTGCAGTTATTACATAGTATCAATGTACTGACTGCAGTTGATGTCAAGGGACTGAATCTATTCGCTAAACCCTTTATTGCCTTTCAGCGTCAGGGGTAGAAGAGTTCTCAAGAGATGGCCCCCGTGCGTGCTGAGTATATTGTGGAATTTGTCGCCTCTTTTATTTCGGTGGTCCATCGTCGGCCTTCACTGTATCTGTGTAGCATAGCTTGCTTTGGTATGCTGTCTGCAAACCATTTGATCAATTGTCTCTTAATGTATTCCAAGGTTTTTGGCATTGCCGATTCTTTGCATAATGTCCTCATTTCTCACTCTGTCTCTTTAGCGATATTCCTAGGATTCTGCATAAACAAGTTCAGCTGTCACAAGTTTACGTTTGTCTTGTGCTCAGACTGAGTGGGGGCATAAATTAGGCTGGGATTTTTATAGCTCTTTGAACTGAAAAATAATGACCGGTACTGAGAGGAATGAAGCTTACAGCAGCTCTAAAACACAAGCACCAGCTTGAGAACAGCAGTTATGATAGATCTTACATTTGTGCTGGCCTAGAAGAGATTGAGTTGCTATTGCATCAGACCTGCAAGACGCAGACAGAGTACATTGCTCCTACATGCATGCATGTGATTGGGCGGATCTACTGCTGACACACAAGATCAAGAGCTGATAGGCTGACTTCATGAGTAATGTGATTGGTCCAAAGATTACAGACAGAAAGAACATTCCCAGGAGACTTTGATCTAAGATTTTGGAATTGGGTACGGAGTGAGCATAACTAGTACAAATAACCAAACTGTCAGAGGATCTTCGACAAGGTGAAGAGTAGCAGTAACAAACTGTCAGGATATCCGACAAGGTGAAGAGTAGCAGTAACAAACTGTCAGAGGATCTCCGACAAGGTGAAGAGTGTAGCATTAACAAACTGTCAGGATATCCGACAAGGTGAAGAGTGTAGCAGTAACAAACTGTCAGGATATCCGACAAGGTGAAGAGTAGCAGTAACAAACTGTCAGGATATCCGACAAGGTGAAGAGTGTAGCAGTAACAAACTGTCAGGATATCCGACAAGCTGAAGAAGTGATAAATACTAAGTTATGTAATGTGCAGCAGTTGTACACGTCATGTAATGTGCAGCAGTTGTACACATCATGTAATGTGCAGCAGTTGTACACATCATGTAATGTGCAGCAGTTGTACACATCATGTAATGTGCAGCAGTTGTACACATCATGTAATGTGCAGCAGTTGTACACATCATGTAATGTGCAGCAGTTGTACACATCATGTAATGTGCAGCAGTTGTACACATCATGTAATGTGCAGCAGTTGTACACATCATGTAATGTGCAGCAGTTGTACACATCATGTAATGAGCAGCAGTTGTACACATCATGTAATGTGCAGCAGTTGTACACATCACGTAATGAGCAGCAGTTGTACACGTCATGTAATGAGCAGCAGTTGTACACATCATGTAATGAGCAGCAGTTGTACACATCATGTAATGAGCAGCAGTTGTACACATCATGTAATGTGCAGCAGTTGTACACATCATGTAATGTGCAGCAGTGGTATATGATCTAATTCATGAAAAAAAAAAGAAATAGAACAAATTTCCACATTACATACTCAAACATTTCTGTACTTTTATAACTCAATCATTTTGTGTGTTTGTTATGTGGTTTTTGTTTACAAAGATCCCTGTTGGATCATAATATTGAAAAAACTTCGGGTTCCTTTATTTATTATTCCTTGTTATTTGTTACATCGTATAGTCACATGACATGAACTTCGTATTGTTTAGAGTATATCTAACAAATTCAAAATCTAATGCTGCGCTGTTTCCTCATCTGCTGAAAGTAACTAAAAACTTATAGATGTGCAGTGATGTCGGCTTAGCCAGCCACTAATGTTCCCTCTAATTTTCTTCTCACATGAGAAACTGAAATGTCCGAGCGGTGAATATTTCTGTGTGAAAGTTTATAAAGAACCTGTAAAACATTCCCCCCCCCCCAAAAGGGTTAAAGATCATTCGTCCGTACATTGCCAAATGGTGGTACATTTCATGGGTGATATCTTATAGTGAACATTTCATGATGATACATTCAAATGATGGGAACACACAACGTGAACATTTCATGATGGGAACACACAAAGTGAACATTTCATGATGGGAACACACAAAGGATGTGACAAAGAAACCAGGTAAAAAATATTTAGAATTTATTCATGAAGTAAGATCTCACAGATGACAATGTACACAAAATAAAGAGATAATAATTCTACTCAATCCAAAAATAAGTTGGTATATACAATTGTCACTTTACATAAATAACCAAAAAAGTGTGTATACAGTAAAATTTCAAAGGATATAAATAAATATTATCATGAATTTGACCCTCTACAAGTTGTACATGAACATTTTACAGTAAAACTTCATCATCATCAAGTGCTGTCTTCACAACAAAATTTGGCTGCAACAGATCTCTAACATCCAGTCTTTTGTTTTGGTGGTGCACTCTGCTAGACTATAACCTGTCCATCTTGTGATGTTATTCTCCCACTTGTATCTCTTGCTCGCTTCCCTTTGACTTTACCCTCAAGTAAGGTCTTCAATAAGGTGTTATGTCTTTTAATGTGGCCAAAGTATTTTATTTGCCTGATCGTTATTTCTCTTAGTAATTACCAAGATCAAAAGGCTACAGTGAAGTTATAGGGCGATCTCTCAGAGTAGTATGAGGTACAGAGTGGAGTAAGGCAGGGATGCACACTCTCCCCATATCTATTCAACATCTACGCAGAAAGTATGAGGAATGTGAGAGATCATATACAACACGCTGACTACCACACTTTAAACATCGGTGGATTTGAAATCCCTGAACTAAGCTACACAGACAACACAGTGCTTCTTTCAAATGATATACACGGATTGGAACAACTAATCAAGAACACAAAGAAATACAACGAATTACAAAACCTGTATTTAAACACGCAAAAAGCATATCAACAGATATAACACAACAACCAAAAATCAGAATAGACAATACCGAGATAGAATGTGTGGATAAATTTGAATACTTAGGAGCAAACATCAACGGTGCAGGAGACTGCATGGCAGAAATAAGGAAGAGATTGGCAATGGCATATTGTAAAATAACATGGTTGAAAAACAACAAAATAGAAATGAAATTGCTAATGTTATGAACTTTTATCTTTCCAGTTGCAACATACGGCTGTGAAACATGGACCCTAAGTAAAACAGCACCAAAGAAGATCAACGCATTCGAGATGAAATGCTACAGAAAGATACTTAGAATATCATGGAAGGAAAAAAAGAGAAACTCAGATATTATAAACACATTGAAGATTCCAGAGTGTTGGTTACTAAACACAATAGCAAAATGAAAACTACACCTGTTTGGTCATATAAAGAGACACAATTGATTTCCTATACCGGAAATACACTTGCAGAGAGAAAGGGTTCAGCACCTGATGGGCTCAGGCGCTATTGGAACAAGGTTGTTCAGCTCGAGAATGCCTTGCTCTCAAACGCATGGTGTGAGACTCCAACTTGTGCGACGGGTTCACGATGTCTGAACGACGCCTAGGGTAGGAGGGCAAACGAGCCAGGGTCCACCTCTTCTGGCGAGTTCTTCCTCATACGGAACCAGGCTCGCGGATGAGAAAAGGTTCAGTACCCGATGGACCCAGGCAGAGTTCGTCCAATTGCACGAGATGGGTTTATAGACGGTGGAGCACCTCGTGCCAGATAGACGCGCTCGACAAGTGTCTTGGCGAAGAGGCACTACACACCAGCGTGCCTGGCGACAAGATACACAGGCTGTCACGGACTAGGGACCAAACCCAAAATAAAGGAATGACGAAAACAGATGTGCTGGACCTAGGACGTTCTGACAACACGTGGCCAACCGGGGTGCAAATAATCACAGTTTTACTGTGGAACTTGCAGCACAACATACTCCCTGACGGAAATCACACAAAATATTATTTGAGAGCAAACGCTGAAGAAGAAGAAATGCTTTGAAATTGTCAATAAAATACATGTATAGATCTGCTTTGAATTCTCTACATTTTTCTATAATGATTCTCATATTTAGTCAATGATCTTTTGTGCCTCTGCCTGATTGAAATCCTGTTTGTACCTCATTAATTAACTTTGGTTTCTAATTTTTGCTGTATTCTTTTCATAACTATTCTTAGTAAGATCTTGCTTCCTTGGCTAATTAATGCTACTGTTCTATTTATTCAGTTTCATTAGTGTTGAAGTTAGCGCACAGGGCAGATCTCTGAACACAAAAAAATGTTTGTTGTTGTTGTTTTAATTTCCCTAAGTATTGTTCTTCTGAGTTACCTTTGCCCTACCACTAGCTCTTCTACCTGTTGGTATCCATGCAAAAGATTGGTGGTGTATTTTGTTATTGTCTGAGTGTAGGACATGCCCGACTGTTCTAAAGTTAGTACATAATTGAAGATATTTTTCTTGCCATGGGGACATATATTGATTTTTTCCATTCTTCAGGCCATGTTCCGCTCATCCGAAGTTTGTAGCATAACATGATATATTTCTGCACTTGCTACTCCTCCTCCAGCTAGTATCATTTATGTGGTAGTACCGTCATTACCTGGAGCTTTATTTTTCTTCAGATTTTTTATTGCATGTTGAATCTGGATTCTTTTGCTTGTTTCTTTTATGCTCACTTCTGGGATACTTTGTGTACCGGTACCTTTGCACATTTGACAGTATTCTTTCTATTATCTCGTTCTCATCCTTTAGTGTTTTCCATGTTTTATCTTTAACTACTTTTAGCGCTGGTTTGAAGTTATTTTGTGTAATGCTTTCGTTAATTCAAACATTTTGTGTCCTTGCTGTTTGTAATCTTCTACTTCCCTGCTAATCCTACTATTAGCATAGTAATAAAACAAATAAATAACTATACTTCTCTAATGAGTGTTTTTTTACTAGTAGGCTAATAGTAACATTATTTTGTTATTATCACTTGTAAAAACATGCAACAAAACATACCAGATCCTAGGACAGATGACACGCATTTTCAAGAACAAAAATGTAAACATAGACACCAAAGTTGCATTATACAAGACTATTATTATTCCAGCACTATGCTACCAGTGCCAAACCTGGACAGTGACAGCACAAGAAAAATAGTGACAACAGAAATGACATGTCTACGAAGAATACTCGGAGTGTCATTAAGAGATAGAATTAGAAACAATAACATCAGACAGATAACCAAAACAATACCAGTATTGGAACATAAAAAACAACAGATCAAGTGGTTTTCACACGCTTCCTGACTACCAACATATAGAATGCCACAAATGGCCATGACACATAGACATAACGGTTATAAAGCCAGAGGCAGACCATGTAAAAGATGGATCACAGAAATCAAAGAAGCCACAGGAACAAGCTTACAAACAGCGCACAAGAAGGCCATCTCCAGAGAACTCTTCCACCGCAAGGCAAACAAGGGACATCTAGGTTCTAGGTTATCACTTCTAGGTTAGTTGTCGATCCATCTTCTTCTTCTTCCCGTGTATTTTTTTTAAGCTAGTATAGACCTTTACCATTTTGGTACCCTCCATTTTTTTCAGTATTAGTTATGTTGATATCTTCACACAATTGACATGCCCAGCGCGGTTTACAGTCTGGTAAATCTCTCAGTGTGTAGCAGATGATGGTTTTGGCTCTGTTCCTCCAGAAATATTTGTGATGTGTTACTTTGGGCTATGCGTATCCTCACTCCCAATTCATGCATTCTTAATACGGATATACTCATTGACATAAAATCTGCAGTTTTATGCCATGGTAACAGAATAAGCCAGATTGTCCTTTCATTTCTCTCCACTTCCTGACATCCAGGAACAAAGATGGACGTGATCACCACTCACTACCCTACATGTCTTGTGACAGGTGGCACTAGGTGCGTATGAGCAAGTTTATAAGCTCATGCCACCAGATGGGGCCACCGACCCCACCCGTTGAATGGTGATCACATAGTGGAACAACAGAGTTGTATACACCCCAAAATGGGATATGCAACTGTAAACAACAATGGTTTGACCGCTGGCTCAGAAGGAAGAGTGCTGTATGCAGACATGTTCCAACCAAATCCACACAGCAGCATAAATAGGACATACAGCAAAGATTAAATAACAATATTTCTGTGGCGAAAAACACATGTACAACTTAACTCTTTCCGGACCAATCGCCAGTATACTGGCATTGATTTGATATTTTATTACTTCACAAGGCTAACTCTAACCTTGTGAAGTAATTACATACCATCAATGTACTTATATATTCATATTCTGTATCCATTCCCTTTTCCAATGATATATTACACATACACTATTTATCAATATTAGTATGTCAAGTGATACAATAAAAAACACATATAAGGAAATTTTATAAAATTAAATTGGTCCAAACCTAAACATAATCAAGTCCTGAAAGAGTTAAGGAAACCCACAGCAGACCATACACGATACTGCAACAGACAAGAGGAAACAGTAAAATACTTCATTTAATGCCCTCTGCCGCCTGTGTTTTGTTGGGGGTGGAGGGTGTGTGTGTGTGGTGAAGGTCATCCAAAATATAACATCACTATTTACCTGTCATAAAAGGTGACGGGGTGGATTTGGCTGTCCCATTCCATATAGGGCCAAAGTCACCCAGAGCCATGCTGAAGTTGGATGTGCCCCACCGAAAGGTGAAGTATATCACAGCAATGCTGTAAACCATGAAACAACGCATGCCATTCTCCGGACTACATTCTGCTAATCTACAGTTTCAGAACGAAATGCAGTACAGTACAAGACTTGTGAGAATAACAATTACTACAAACCCCTCTAACACTTACACCCTCTATACAGACACAATATAGCTGATGAAGACATGCATTTGTCACTAACCTCGCAGCAAAGAAAGAGAGAAAACTCCAGGGATAGGATAAGCAAGCAGATGTATATTCATGAGACTGAGTGGCAGAAATCCACGCTCCCAACTGTTCACACACACATCTTCAAAAATTTATTGTTTTAGATTGCAATTAAAATAACAATGACAATGCAGTTATCAAATGAATAAAATCCTATACTCAGAATGTTAGAAATCAGGAACACATGAAGTTGTGGGAGGAATCTCGAATGCTGTATCCCTTGATCACAAAAGGACTTTGATACCATATACAATCAAACAGACCTGTGCTATGACTCAACTCATTAATATCAGGGGTTGCTACAGCGCACTCTGATTTCACATTCAGTCTCTGTGTAAGAAAATGCCCATGATCTGGCAAATTCTCTTTGTCTGCTGAGATGTGCAAGTTGTTGAACTGAATATGAACTTCACAGTGTGAGAGATTTTCCTGACAATCTTTCCGGTCAGACAACTTTTGTTGAACTCCATCACATTCAGCATTTTCCCTGTGTGATTTTTTTGCTGAGAACACTGAACTGTTTTTACCTTGAATATCCAAGAGATCGAGACCAGACATCTCAAAATCCCCTTCACCCATTGTTAAGTCATAGCAGATAGGCACAAGATAGTTGCAGCGAAAATTGAAAGAAACAATAGCCCCAGTCCGGGGCGATCGCAGAAAATGTTTGGGTATGAATCCTTCCAATGGGCATGACCGAGGAGCTGAGACGAGTACCATCAAGCTTGTTGGAGGCATGTTCGCACTCATTGATCCGAGGATATCCTCACCAATGATCTGTAAAGATATATAGATAGTTTACGTGTCAGTTTAATGATTAAATTATAGTCAAGAAAAGACATTAAATAATTAGTTAGAAAGTGTGTGTAACTATCATGCATGCACTGCGTTGTGTGCTGGGAGAGACTAAGCAACTATGAGTATGTCCTGATTTCATCAATATCAATTGAGAACATTATACTCTTGACCAAATGTGGAGCACATGGCCATGTGGTTCGAATACCGTTCTCAGACCCTTGAGGTCCCGGATTCAATCCAAGGTTGTGACAGGATTTTCATCTTTCGGAGATACAATAAAAAATCCTTCTTGTACATGTCGTGGCGTCTGCTGTGGCAAAGTGGCCTTTATTTCCAGTCTACAAACCTTCCTGCACTCCCTCACAGGAAAACATGCAGTAACGAACGTGTTTTTTTGTGTGACCAAATGCTGTTGAAACTGTTCCATTTGATTTAATTTCTTTTAGCAGAAGCTGGATGTATCTGGTCAAAATCAAATATGAGATACATCACATCTGTTATCTGGACTACATCCATATGCTGGAAATCTAGTTGGAAAATTGCTTTTGCTACAATCATAAAAGTACCATAGATATTCTGCTGACTGTGTTTCTCTACATTCTGTAGATATTCTGCTGACTGTGTTTCTCTACATTCTGTAGATATTCTGCTGACTGTGTTTCTCCAAGTTCTGTAGATATTCTGCTGACTGTGTTTCTCCAAGTTCTGTAGATATTCTGCTGACTGTGTTTCTCCAAGTTCTGTAGATATTCTGGTGACAGCACAGCTCTAACAGTTATTCTGTATTGATGTATTCTTAATATTTTTTTCATTTGTTTTCAAATTTCTTCCAAAGTAGTCTGGAGAATGGAATGTACCATAGTTTTCATCCCAACTTGAACTTTTAACAGGATGAGGGAACTGACTCACATGCCGCCTCTTTCAATATGCATGGCAGGTCACATTGTCACTTCTATCTTACGCAATATAGAGTAAATGTACCCTAAACAGTACTACCTACAGATGTATTAGCAAGTCAACAAGAACCACTGTTAACTAACATGAAACTTTGTATACTCCGGTGGTATAAGGACGTTATGAGACATTCCTTGATGACAATAAATGTTATTCAAAGTACAGTGGTGGAGGGTGGAAGAAGATGAGGTTGTAGGAAGATATGATTGGATAATATCAAGGTCTGGACACAGTGTGAAGTTTCCAAACTCATCAGGATGGTAGAGGATAGAGATGACATGGTTATCTTCATGCACCAAAATGTTTAAATGTGACCCCCTGACGTTTGGATTTACAGCTTGACTGCGATATCTGTCCCTTTTGATCTGACATATCAAAGTTCAGCATGCCATTTGTGTTACTTTAACATATAGGTTAGTACAACCACCTTCACCCTCAAACTTCTTTAGTCTACTCTTATGACATTATTCTTCACTTCCACTTTGGACTCAGCATCACACGAGCATTAGAGAATTAAAACTTGCGCACAACCCTACTTGGTCATTGCACAAATCCTGCATGGTAGGTTGAACTACTTGGTCACTGCACAAATCATGCATGGCAGTTTGAACTAAACTAAGTCCAGACTCCAGTGGCCTCATGGGTGCAACTTAGTTGAGAAATAACCATTAATCCTATATTACACGATATAGTCTATTATAACAGTTTATAGTGGGTCAAAGAGCATGAGCCCATGGATCACCAACCAACCAACCGTTTATATTACAAGATGTAGTGTTTTTTTCCAATATATTAATTCGACGCATGTATCTTGGTCATTTTTGTACAACATCAATGATTATTCCCCTTTAATACCCCATGTTTTTTAATGGACCCGTGAAACTTTCAAGGTGATACATGAATTTTAGGATATTCTGCGCGTAATTAAATTTGTTCCACAAAAAATTATTTAAACATAAGAAACATTTTGTGCATTTTATACAAGGAATATTTTTCTTTCGGTTCACTTCAATTAGTTTTCTAAAATAAAATATTTGGTATTGATGACACTTGAGTTTCTTCACACATTCAGATTTTGTATTAAAAAAAAACAACAAACACCAGATCTTTCAAAAAACACATTACAGAGAAAAGGGTACAATAGCAACAATATGCATCTTTTCAAAATTTGTATTTACATATTATTTACACCTGAACCTAATATAATAATAATAAGACCCATAACCTGTCAGTGTTGTAGGGGTGTGTCACATTGAAACATAACCCGCCAGTGTCGTATGGGTGCCACACTGGATGCATCAGTCCACAAAATTCTCAAAACATCGCCATTCTGTCATTCAGAGGAGTGCAGTAAAATCACGTTCTTGATGTCAATCCAGGATTTTCTTTGTCCTCCTCTCCTTCCACAATCGACTGTTCCTTGCAAAAATAATTGATCTAATACACTTAAGGAAAACCTTAAATGAAGGGTTGAAAAACTGGCACAACACTGTCTCAAGAGTACATGCAGCTCAGCAACTGGATACTGTCAACAAGAACACATTTAGATATGAGTAAAGTAAGTACACAAACTTGACATACGTGTTGAAAAAGTGTTCGTTTGCAGGACAAGAGCGGGATACTGTCAGCATCTGGACAAGGAGGTGGGAACGAGATTAAATATGATTCCTTTGGGTTCGTAACTGTTGCTCCCAGAATAACAGCAACCTGCAAGTAAACAATTGCAACGCAAGAATCATAATAAAATGTTACATGTTTTACAGAATAATTTTCATGTTAAATCTCACACTCCTGCAGGTTATCAGATGTGGTCTAGAGAATGACATCATTGTAATATAGTTTACAGCTTGGATGAAAAATTAGATACCTTTCAGTTCATAGATAATGACAGAAATCATATTTAACTTCAGCATGGCATATCTGGGGCTCTTTGACTTACAATATGGGATATCCAGCAATCATCAATTGTACCAAAAAATATGGGTAGAAGCTCAAACTTGGATGAGATATTTGTGATGTTGGTGAATCAAGTCTAGTTCAACTTTTGTGTTTGAGCATTTACCTATACTGGAAGAGACTCACAGTTGATAAACGCCAGTACCCAAGGATACAGGGGGCAATAGTGTCTAATTATGAGACAAGTTCACAGCAGTGACACACCTGGTATGAAATTGATGTAGTCAACCAGTCTAAATACCTGCTCACCACCTCCTCGAAACTGTTACCCACAGATATGTTTTGGCCTGCAAAGCCCAAGGGAACAGTGGATGATAAGCTGACATAGCATGGAGTAAATACTCATTTGCCTGGCAACATATAGGAAGGCTGTCACAAACTAGGGAAGTTTCCCGGAAATAAAAGCATGCTGAAAGGCTAGGTCAAATGACGCAGCTCCGCTGTAACAAACAGCAAAGTTAGTTAGTTAGTCGTCGGATCATCATCACTGCAAACTGGACACATCCATAGATCTCTCCTTGAGTGTATCCGCCATCATTTCTGCTGACAGTACCGGTCCTATGCTGGTTGACCATCATTCTTCTGCGCCCTCCAAAATGTTCACCTCTAGCAACACCGCATTTCAATCCCTGATCTTTAATCCTAGCCATTGAAAAGGAATCATCATCCACATTAGTCTCACTCTCGCGTGTTATATCTCTTAAGGAGTTCAAAACGTCAGCGCGATCCATTGCCCCATCGCCCTGTGCCACAATCGCACACGATGCCAGTTGATCTGCTCTTTCATTGCCTCGAACACCCACATGTCCTGGCACGAAAATAAATGTAACCGCTTTCAAGCTCGCATTTCTCAAGGCCTCAATCCACTGTTTGTGAACAAGACCCACTTGTACCTTCTTAATCATACTCATAGAGTCACTCAAGATGCAGACCTGCGTTACCTTCTGTGTGCGTAGCCACTCAAATGCCTTGGTCACCACCATAGTCTCCATGGTAATACTACTCGTAGTGACCGCAAAGGCACCACTTTCCTCCTTGATCGTTTTACCTGCGCACTGAGCTGTAAAGGCCCAAGCACCGCGAACATGCCTAATTACAGATCCATCAGTGTATATAATCACATCCCCCTCTTTGGTATTCTCACTGATTAAAGCCTGCACTTCTTTCTCCACAGCTGTGGGACACCATTCTCTGCATTCCCTGCTAAGTGATATTACTACTCTCAAACAAGTTTCGAAATCTGTGGGTAGACCTATCCATTCCGCACCAGCTGCCACATCCTGTAATCTGCACACGCTTTGTATTACATCCTCAGCACGTCCCATCCACGACCTTCCTCTCTTGAGTCTGCTGCCTTTAACTTTCTGTATTTCGGAATGCAACGGGTGTTCCTTATCTGCGTGTATTTGAAGGTACACCCATGCACTGCAATACTGTAATCTATGCTCAGCTGTTGGGCAGTCAAGTAGGTATCGCATAGCTCTTGTCGATGTGTCTCTTGTGCATCCCAGAATGATACGCATTGCTGCATTCTGGACTCTATCCAGTCTTTCGATCTGAGTTTGGCTAAGAGTCAGAATTGCCAGTGCATATTCCACCACAGCCACAACCAAACCCTGGTACAAAAGAAATAATCTTTGCTCACACTGCGCAGCAGCCATAACCTTCATTGCTGCTAAGCCTTTGCCTGCCCTTATGATAATGTGGTCAACATGTTCCCTGAAACTCAAGCTTCTGTCAAAAAACACACCCATATATCTCATTGTGCTAGTTCTTTCTAAACTTTTCCCGGACAACGAAACTTGTGGCATGGGTGTCTTTACCATGTGATTGTTCAAGGAAAACCACATCACGAATGCCTTGGATGGATTAACCACTGCTCCCGTATCTCGACACCAATTTGTCAGTCTGTCCAGCTCCTTCTGTAGTTCCACGACGCACTCTTCTCGATTTCTGCCCTGTCTATACACCAGGATATCATCGGCATATGACATCGTTCTGCCAACACCTGTGATTTGATTGCCAGCGATATGTACTGTGTATACATTGAAAAGTACAGGAGATAGAGGCGATCCCTGTGGCAGGCCAGGGCTAATAACCGTTGGTGTAGATATCCAGTTACCACTCTTAAGAACTACAACCCTGTGCATCAGGGCGGCACCAACCCAACGCATGACAAATTGATTAACTGCAAGATTTAACAGCTGGCGCATCAAGATATCCAAGGACACCCTATTGTACGCATCCTCAAGGTCTATTGTGACCGCACATGTCTCCATGCGCGAATCGAACCCCTCAAAAACATCCTGCGCAAATATGGCTGCATTCTGCCATGTCTTCTTTCCTGGACGATATCCTCCTAACAATGTTGGTAAACACGTATTTCTTTCAAGATAACACGATACCTTCCGGGCCACAATTTTTACCAAAAGCTTGCCAATCGTATTCTGCATTGTTATTATTCTGTAGCCTTGTATCCTGGTGTGGTCCTTCCCATGTTTGGGCAGTGGAACTAAACAGCAAAACATACTTCAAGTCCCCTGGCAGAAATAACACAAAATTGTGTGCTAGTTAGTTATAGAGCAAACGCAGAATGTCTATTTTTGCGACTACAGCGCATTTTTTTTGTCTGGAAGCGCTCACAAATTTCATATGCAAGAATTGCAGCAATCGTGACTGTGTGTCTTCCAGGTCTGTATGCTTCATAAAGCTTCTGGAAACTCACCCCCAATTTCCATATCTAAGTTTATATTCTTCTTCTTCAGCGTTCATTCTCAAACTCCCACTGGATATCTCTTGTAACAGGACAATGGTCCTACTACATTTCTAACAGGATGTAGTCCAGAGAATGGAATTGCGTTGTGTCGCCGTTTTATTTGCGCCAATAGCCCGACACATCCGTCTTCGGCAGAAGTTTATATTCAAGTCTAGCAATAATTTTCTCTAGAATCTTTCCCTACATGTTTTGTCTGTGTAATAATATTCATTCATTCATTTTCCTTTGGCACTGAAATTAGCGCATAGGGCAGATCTCTCCAATTCTGTCTGTTCAAAGCTATTCTGTGCAGTTCTTGAATAGTATGGATATTGATTGTTTTATTTTCTCTAAGTATTGTTCTGAGTGTTTCTTTTGGTCTACCCCTATTTTGCCTGTAGGTATCCATTCAAGAGATTGGTGGTGTATTCTGTTGATGTCTGCGCTTAGGACATGCCCGATGTAGGACCAACGGCATTTTCTGATAACATCTGTGATGAAATTTTGATGTGTCTCTTCTCTGATTTTATCATTTGATTTGTATTCACTCCAATTGGTGTTAGTTATCCTACGAAGACATTTGTTCTTGAAACTTAGTAATTTCTTTTCTGAAGATAAAGAGTGAACTGACATCTGTTACACAAATCAGTCTGGACTTCACGATGTTAGTTGATTAATCCAATGATCGACGCAATGACCCAGACAGGAAGAATGTTACAGGAAGTCGTGTAATAATATGGCCTTTTATGTCTGTTTCATCTTTGCCAGGGGGATAAGATAGTCATGGATGGAGTTCTGGCTTCACACTCTTGTAACTGTCTATAATCTTTGCTAGTACATCGCCTCAGATGTCCTTAAGCATGCTGTACCTAATTCCATCAAGTCCTGGAGCACCATTAGATGCCGTTTTGATAGTAACTCTCACCAACCACCTCAACATCAATTAGCTGGTCTTCATTAACATTTGTTTCCATATTTTATGTTTCAAGTCTCTAAAACTGTTTTATGTTTCAAGTCTCTAAAACTGATTTATGTTTCAAGTCTCTAAAACTGTTTTATGTTTCAAGTCTCTAAAACTGATTTATGTTTCAAGTCTCTAAAACTGTTTTATGTTTCAAGTCTCTAAAACTGTTTTGTTTCAAGTCTCTAAAACTGTTTTATGTTTCAAGTCTCTAAAACTGTTTTATGTTTCAAATCCTCAATGGTCTTTTTTCAGGGTCACTGACTCATGTTTGATCTCTGGGATGATATTTCTCTTCTGCTGCCAATCTTTGACAGCCTGTTTCTTAATCAATCATACTGGTTATCTTCTTAGTCCACCACGGGGGCTGAGAAATGTTGGGTCTCACCTGTCTTCCACTGTTCCAATGATTTTTAAGAAACAGTTCAGCATGGAGTAAAAAATTGTGTGTGCATGTATTTATAATACGTACTAACTGCGCAAAACTGAAATCCAACAAGCAAAGCTTCAAACAGGATAATGAAATTTTGCCAATCAATGGAAACACACATAAATCGTGTGCACATATGTAAAGACACACTGCATCTTTGTCAATCTACCATGCTGTCCCTTTATACTTGCGGTGTGTGGTTATGTTATTATAAGTGTCGTCCATTTAGTGTCAGTCACTCCATCACATGACACGTGTATGAAGTCAATTGCCAATTGCCAAAATATGAAATTGTGACATTGGTGACAAAGTCTAGTCATTTTATTTTTGGCAGCAGAGTGGACCCAGTCTCAAAACATGAATGCTGTATAAGAAGAGTGGGTCTAGTTTCAAGACAGATACACTGTACTGGCGAAAGGTTTTTTATGTATTACCAGCGTGTAACAATTTGACAATAGTTGAATGTCAAATTCCTGTACAGAAAACATATCTACAAAAACTCCTCAATAGACTGATTACTTCATTAAAATCAGCAATATTTACATGAACACATGAACCAAGAGGAAGTAATACACATTTGATATGAAAACTAACCTGTTCAATTTCTGGACACAACTCAAAAGCTTTTCGCAAGCTCTCAAATAATTGTGTGATCTCACGTATAAGAACCTTTGCCTTTCGATCATGAAAGTGCTTGGATGCTGGTGCTTTAGTCTAGATAGAAGAATTCGAGCAAATATGCTTTAAAAACACTGTTAAAAAAATATCACAGAAATACATTGAAAATATGGTTTTAATGTAAACACAGCTGCTATGAATGTTCTAATAAAATGTCTACAAAAAGTGTTCTAAAACGGAGTCAGACAAGGATGCATACTCTCACCAAATCTGTTTAACATGTACGCAGAAAACCTCATGAGAAATGTATGGGAAGACCTAAATTATGAAATTTCAACATCTTAATATCGGAGGACATGAAATTTCAGAAATCATGTATGCAGATGATACAATGCTAATATCCAGAAGCTGTTAATGCTATATTCAAGTAATAATGCAACTGAATATTCTATCCGATAATAGTACAGAAATAGTAAACAAAGGAACAAGGACTATTTCTAGAAACGAATATAAATGGAAAACAGAAACTGATTTGGTTCTTTCCCCAAAATAAGTGCACACTTTTGATAAAATCTGAGATCAGCAAATTTGTGTAGTTTTGTGACGCCATTTACTGCCTGTTTAGTCCTAGATACAAAATGGCTACCCCAATTATATTTTTTTAAAGAGACATACAATTCTGTAACAGTTGCAAGGACTGCTGCCAGACTATGATTTTTGTGCCACCCACTTAGAGCCCTCACCCATCTGCGCACCATCCACTGAAAAACCAATCCATACAACATAAAACATTTGGCAACTGAGCGTTTTATCGGTAAGTATAGACTGATAACACAAGGGAAATAAAATTACTTATATTTCACATCCTGGATAATATATAGGCCCTTATTTTGGGAAAGAACCACATATTTAATAAAAATATGCATAAAGATGTTCTCACCAACCTCTGACAGTTTAGCTACCGGGTATATATACTTATCAAATAAGCCTCACAGGTCTAGAACACACGATTGTCAAATATCATGGTGAGGCTCAAAAGTATGTCAAACATAGCGAGGCTCAAAATTATGTCAAACATTATAGCGAAGCTCAAAATCTAAACTAAACTACAGAAAAATCGGAAGTTAAGATTTGAACTAGGTTCACTCTCAGTTGACATATATTCGCCTTGCAACTTGAGCTAATACGTTTTCCAATTCTACCATTTCATACTGAAGGGGGGGGGGGTGTATCATAGTGGTTATACTTTTCAGATCACAATGACTCCAGGGTCGACCGAGCCTTAATTGGGTACCAGATTAATCCAGAAGTAAAGACTGAGAGGGAGGGAAGATGGCTGCTGCCCTCATATAACAGAGCCTCTGAAATGTGTGAAATCACTAACATCTTACACACCTACAGCATTAATAAATGCTATGGGTTAACTTGACGCTCAATATATCTAAAATAAAAATGAGGGGTTTTTTAGTGAAGATTTCCAACATGTAGCCTATATTCAACTGATTATCAAATATGATTAGTCAATCAAAACAGAAAACAACAACACACACTGTACAAGTATGAAAATGCCACAAGGACCACAAACATTTAACACTAGTAGGCCTACAGGCCACCTGGCTTCAGTACTACAAAGACAAAATAGGCCTATTTGTAAACATGCACAACTAGACTACATTATAATGATTTTTAGATACACATGCGTGAGTCAATATTGAGAATTGTGCAAGCTGGGAGTAAGGATTGACATGATCATGGAGAACGACTTCAAGAAGCACTGACCCAATATAGAACTGGAACCACCAGCTACGATATCCTGATAGATTTATTACTAAAATAGATATCTGAGCACCTATGGTTATGTTTTGGTATGCGAATGAGAGCAATCAAGATACCTAACACCTCTGTAATAGAAGCGACACTCAAACAAGGCTATCTCAGAGGCAGTTTTGTAAGGGAGGGAAGTTTATAGATAAATGTTTATTCCAGAGTTTAAGATAAACGTTTATTCCATGAAGGAGGCATTTTAGTGCATGAGCATCCTAGAATTACCACATTCTGCAGTAAACATACGTGGGGTCAACTGTTTTATCATTCTTTAATCAAAATTGTTCACCCATTTGCAGTGATGGCACATCAAGCATTCCCTGTTTTCTAGGGGGGAGTCTGCCACAGAAGGACAAAGGTGCAATGTCTGCATCCCTTCATCCTCTATGATGACTATTATTATATACAAGACAAAAGTAAGAAATTAAAATAAGATGTAACCAAGATTTTTTTCACAAGTGACAGGTTGTCAGTATATTTCCCAACTTTCTGTAGTGTTCTCCTATGAATGCATGGAAAGAAGAGAGTGGCACTATTCTTTTCCCCTGAGTTACAAGTTCAGATCCTGGTTGCCACACGAGTGAGCTTCAGTAAAACTACTGGCAGGTTGACAAGAAACGCTTCATAGACTCCTCTAAAGAGCTTCAACATTAACGTCACATCCTGGGAGTCTGTCACAACCTCCCTGTGTGGCACGGGAACAGTAGAAAAGTGGTTGCATCACTCAACTGAGAAGCATAAAATCTCAGGCACTGAAAACGATATGATGCCCATTAAGACACAGATGCCCGAACCTGATCATACATGTTCCTAATGTAGCAGTGGATTCTATGCTAGGGTTGGAATTTTTCAGTCATGACCACACACACACAGAGAGATGCAACAACTTTGAATACAAAATCAGAAACTTTAGACCTATTGGCTATTCATATTAATAAATAGTAGTGTTATCGCATGCAATGTCCAGCTCTGTGATGGCCAAAATACTGAGGTTGACACCCCCCAGGCAAATTTGTATCTGGACCGTTCATAAAGTAATAACAAACTACTGAATGTATTTATATTGCCTAGAAAATCACTCAAAACATGCTGGGTTGATGGCTATGAAGTATGTCACATGTGATGTCCAGTGGTCGCTGGATTGGTAATGCTACCAATTTTAATCCCCCGCAATGGACATATTTTTGATTAGAAACTGGCTTTACAGCATGCGCAGCATTCTCATAAGTGCTCCACTCTCTGTTCCAGCAGCCATCCCAGTGTATGTAGATAGGTATTAGCACTAAATTTTCAAATTGGGTTTATAACATTATAAACACCACAGTTAGATAGCCCTTGAAATTTGCAATTCAACGATACCTCAACCAAGTCTGTAGGTCGATTCTGTGAAAAGTTATGAATTTTTTTTGTCGAAATTTCAGGAAAAGATAATTACATGAGAGCATATATAAAATATGAACGGACTGATGATGAAAGTTGTGACCAAGAATTGAAGCAGAACTAGCATTTTATGAAATATTTCAGTTATTTATGATAATATATGCATAAAACTATACATTTTTGTGTTCGGGAAGGCAAGACGCATCTGTTGAATATACTGTACCAATTGTCAGGCATAATTGGGGCTAATTAATATTCAAAATGGTGGCTAATTTGCATAATTTACTTGTAATTTAATTGTCTAATTATTAATTATTTCACTTATGTATGATAAAACACCATACAAACTATACATTTTTGTGTTCGGGAAGGCAAGACGCATCTGTTGAATATACTGTACCAATTGTCAGGCATAATTGGGGCTAATTAATATTCAAAATGGTGGCTAATTTGCATAATTTACTTGTAATTTAATTGTCTAATTATTAATTATTTCACTTATTTATGATAAAACACCATACAAACTATACATTTTTGTGTTCGGGAAGGCAAGACGCATCTGTTGAATATACTGTACCAATTGCCAGGCATAATTGGGGCTAATTAATAAGAAAATTCTGGAGGTAAGGTAGGACATAGCGAATGCCAACTGACTAGAGTACAGGAACTGTATGGCGAATAACTAAGTGGGAGGTTTGGAACAGAGGATGAAAAAATGCAGAGGTGGAGAATACAAGAGGAAAAAAGAAAAGAAGAAAAAAAGAAGAAAATATGTGGTGGATAGACGGAAGCCCCGAGATGGAGATACGCCAGCAAGAAAGTAAAGTGTGGGTGGGAGGGATGAGGGAACCCAGATGCCTAAAGCCTTATGCATTAGGTCTCCAGTCATAACATCACTGTCACTATCAGAATTAAATAGAATATCCAATAATGCATCTTAAAAATTATCTTTACGGTAATTCTAATTTATACCTAGACCTACTAATAATGTTTGAATAGAAGCTATCTGAGTTCGATTACAGTGACTGTGAGACACAAACACTTGTCATCGTCATGGTAACATGGGCTGCAAGCATTCTGACGCGCTGACATGTTTTTTTATCTGTACCCTTGAATAATTTAATACAATACTGTTTGAAGACATTTCAATAAACACTAGTACATAGTGTCACATTAAATTAACTAAAGGATGATAAGATGTAGAAATTCATTAAACTGTAACTTAAATTTTTAACATTATACACGAATATCGATAATTAACGGCGCGGCAACATTGAACAGCCGAAAACGAACTCTAAAGTTAGTAGCGTGGTCGGTCGATCACCATAGCATTTTTTAAATTTAATAATAATTAATAGGTACTTCTAGAAATGTTAAAATTTGGTACATAAAGATAGAAATGGTTGCTGAATATGTTAGACATGGTTTCACATATTACTTTTAATCAAAATTTAGAAATATACGTGTGCAAAGACAAAAAACACCTACCTCATCTTGTTTAATTGCTTGGTGTTAATTGTAGATAAGGTATCTCCAACATTTATAATCTTAATACACTGCAGAAATGGATGATAAAAAGTATACAGTTCACTTTTATATGATCTAAAGCTGCGTGGCATCACTAAATGACAATTCCATTGGATAGTACACACGTGGTCCATGAAAAAATGAAAATGTCGGCACATGGCATTTTTATCAAGGGACATTACTCTAAATATCTTTTTGCGGAAATATTTCGATTAGTGCTAATGCCTAATGTAGACTAGAGTCCCAGTCAGATGTTGATTGTGTGATCTTTGGGACTTTCCAAAAAAATGATTACTTTTTTTCCCCTCACCTCTAGATACTCCCATTTCTAACATTCTCTATATGTGTACATTCTCAGCCTCATTGACTTCATCTTGAAATGAATTTATTACTGCCTTCATAAGTCTGGCTTTATCTCTTCTCAGCAATGTGCCGTCTATCACCACATTGCCTGCCAATAAGTCGGCTCTCTCGTTTCCTCTGACACCAGCATGACCGGACAATGATTAAGTCAACAAATACAAAATATAGACTTGTCAGTTAACTGCTGTCAACTACTAAAACATGATCTAAATTTACTAACATATATAAAAACGTGATCACTTGTATGTATACTAATACTTACCACTGCACGTTGATGATTAAATCCACGTAGAAAAGCGCCATTGTTGACGTTGTGATTGTTAGTGTCGAACTGTCGAGCATTATTACATGCCACATCAACATTAGTAAGATCAACCAAAGGAATATCAGACTTAACACTTGGTTTCCAAAAACCAAATGATTGAGTCTGCATTTTGTTTGTCTCATAGTCTGGTAAACTATGAGATTTGTGTTTAAAGTGTAACACATCCTGATCTGGGTTGGAGTTGTTGACTCTCACTCTTGTCGAATTTTCCTCTTGTGCAATTTGTTCTCTTAATTCATCCACAGGTAGTGGAATCTGCTGGCGTTCATATAGAAAATACTTAATTAGCTCTACGACCAGAGATGACCTAGTATTAGAAAGCAAAGCTCCATCAAAGAAAATATCGTGAGAAAAATGCTTAGCTGCAAATTTAGACTTGTTCGAGAGGCCCGCCATCGCTTCTTCCTTGTAAGGGAGTTAAAAATGTGACTGCTTCCGTATTGTATAGCATCCAATCAAATACTTCATATCATAACGAGCCTATTCAGCGGATATTTGCTTTTGCATAACGCGTTACCACTCCTTGTATTTAAAAAAATAAAACATGGGTTTTTAAAAACAAAAATATTAATCATATCTCACTATTGTCTTTTCTCTGCTTTTGTTGTGTTGTTCGTCCATCACAAGTGATGATGACCATTTGTTACATCCACTTTTGAAAATTCAATTTTAGTTATGTCCTTGATTATGAGTTCGTAGATTGCTAATGAGCCCTATTCGAGCTGTAAATGTCCTTGGACAGTTCGGACATGGAATGACGGATCTTGGTCTATCCGTGACTTTCTAGCTGCTCTCCGCTGTTGAGCTGCTGCATTTTTCTTTTCACAAGATGATGCGCTCTTTTTTAATTTTAGAACGCCATGTAGATCTATTTTGTGCAATTTCTTCCCATGTATCGTAGTCTTTTTCAAAGGCTTTCAGGGAGTTCTTTAACGAGTCATTGTAGCGCTTCCTTTGGCCATCTTGAGATCGTATACCCTTCTCTAGCTCACCATAGAGAAGTATCTCTGGCAGACGATGGTCTGGCATACGCACCAAATGACCTGCCCAATGAATCTGTGTCTGCATCAGGATCGTGTCAATGCTAGGGATACCAGCTCTATCAAGGACAGTGATATCTGGAATCTTGTCTTGCCATCTGATGTTCATAACTTGTCTGAGACAATTTGTATGAAAATGATTTGAGTTTTTTCACATGACTTCTATACACAGTCCATGTTTCAAGACATAGCAGAATGACAATTGATTTTCGGGCAATGGCACGTTTGGTCGCTTGATATATGCAGTAATATTGTGACCTACGCATGTAAGAAAGAAGACTAGCGTCGGAAATGTCTAACGAAGAGATGCTGAAATGGTCACATG
The DNA here is from genome assembly GCA_034231615.1 of Meghimatium bilineatum. Taxonomy (NCBI): domain Eukaryota; kingdom Metazoa; phylum Mollusca; class Gastropoda; order Stylommatophora; family Philomycidae; genus Meghimatium; species Meghimatium bilineatum. Next base: position 53,369,482 of record CM067313.1, read on the forward strand.
TGAGACGGGGGTTAATATAAGAAAGACAACTTGATTTTTTTTGGACGTTGGGAGGATAGAAGAATAAAAAGAAAATCCAGCATTGATAACATCAAGGAATGGTCTGTGATTTCTCTACACTCCGCCAAATGGCTGCGAATAGAAATGTTTGGAGAGTTCTTTTGCGCTATGTGTCTCTAGTGTGGCACTGGACCCTGACGTGTTATGGATCTTATTATAAATTCAACATAGGCCTATGAATAAAATGTCCTTGAAATCTTGTATTTCTCATAACTGAAATTTTACTTTGGTTTTCACAAAGTAATTTGCACACCACAAAAAAATACAAGAATACAAATTATCTAAAAAATTACATTCATAGGTCTAAGCTGAATTATGAAAGTAGGCCCTATAGTGAAATATTATTACTATTTGAGAGGACTTTTGAAACTAAACAATTTGTGAAAGCAAATCTTTCTTTTCATTTTATACTCCTTTGTGCCTTGCAGCATCAGGGGTAGAAGATTTCTCTGTGGGTGGTTTTTCTGTGTGCTTCATCATAGGGGCCTATATATTTATTTTCGTTTACTTCTTTTATTTATGTAATCCATCGTTTGCATTATCTGTCCCTCGTTTTGTAACCATCGTGACTGTATAGTAATGCATTTTCACAATAAAGTCACTGAGAACGAACCAATCCAGACAAGGATCATTACAACAACTACAACGAACATCCTGTACAAGTATTGAAGTATCCTCAGGACCACAAGCATAGAAATTGTTCGTTTATCCTCATACTTCCCTATTTGAATTTACCTGAACAGATGGGCAGACTGGTCGATATGCATTTAGTGAAACAACACAACCAAAGAACAATGACAACATAAGCACACTCCGCAGGAGAGATCAATCTCCTATCTTTCAACTTCGAACTGAACATACTAGAAGAGTCATCATCATGTGACATATTCTTTCCAGAACGTGATCTTCCTTATGGATTCTCTGAACACTCCGCAAGTTGACCTGCCGCAGCTAGAGATATGTTTAAGCAATCTGGTATATCACTGCACCATCGTCGTCATGGACGCCCTCTTCCCCTGCTGTTGTTAACTCTGCCTTCAACTATTAATCTCTCCACACTACTATGTCTCTTTATATGACCTAGAAGAGCCAATAACCATTTAGGCCATATCAGACCCTACACTTGAAAAGGTACACAAGTTCTCCTATCTAGGAAGCAAATTAGCACTCAACGGTGATGTCATGACAGAAATTATAACTCGCATTGCACTAGCATCAAGTGCCTTTAACAGACTGTCTAATATCTGGAGATCCAAGTCAATCAGTACACGCATGAAAATGCGCTTATTTAATTCCTGCGTTATTCCGGTGCTATCATATAGATGTGAGAGCTGGAAAAGCTCTTCATCTTCAGAAAAGAAATTACTGAGTTTCGATAACAGATGTCTTCATAGGATAACTAACACATATTGGAGTGAATACAAATCAAATGATAAAATCAGAGAAGAGACACATCAAAATTTCATCACAGATGTTATCAGAAAACGCTGTTGGTCCTACATTGGGCATGTCCTACACGCAGACACCAACAGAATACACCACCAATCTCTTGAATGGATACCTACAGGCAAAAGAGCCAGGGGTAGACCAAAAGAAACACCCAGAAGAACAATTCTTAAAGAAAGTAAAACAATCAATAACCATACTATTCAAGAACTGCACAGAATAGCTTTGAACAGACAGAATTGGAGAGATTTGCCCTATGTGCTAACTTTAGCGCAAAAGGAAAATGAATGAATAAATGAGACCCTAACAACTACCAACATGTAAACATTTTTCTCATTCAAATGAAACAGTGGAACACCTCCTTATTGACTGCCCTTCCCTTTCAACTGCCAGGACCAAATATTTACCAACACCCTTAAGTCACTAACTGACTGTATGGATCACTAGGTCAACTTCAGAAGACCTGCACTTTTTTTTAAAGAATGGCATTGAGCTGACAAGAGTACAACTACTCAGTAGCCAATTTGATATCCAACAACAACAACAACGCACATACAACAAAACACACACACACACACACAACAAAACAACAACATACAAGAAACTAACAAAAATATCAATTTTATAAATGCTTTATATTCAAATACCTTTATTGACACCACCATTCAACCACAGGGTTTTAGTATTCCATGTATACAGTTACATATGTCATTTGTCATAGTTTAATTCTTGTGTTTTTTCTTTGTCGCTGTACATCTGTTTTCATACTTGCATATATGATCAATGTCTCATTACAAACATCAATACAAATTATTATAAACACTCACCCTGCACACAAAAAATGCATACACACACACTTGTATAATGACACAGGAAGACTTGAAACAAAAATTAGCAATTTAACTACACAAACCAAATCTTCAATTCTAGGTAAACTGGAGATTAAAACCAAAGGTTCAATTTAATTAAAATCAAATTTTACATTTTGAGGTGAACTGGAATTTAAAACATATTTTAGTGGAATCAAACAAACCAAATCTTTAAAACTAATTTTTTTAAAAACAAAAACAGAAAACTGCAGATTAAAGAGTGAAATTAAGATTATCAATTTAGAATGTTACTGAAAGATGAAATGCAAATAAGAAACAAATATACAACTGATTAACTCATAGAAGACTAGCTTTAGAACCCATTCTGGTGTCAACTACTTAACAATGTCCCTAACTCAGTTTCCTGTGTCCACTTACAGCTACTGCCTGCTTGTATATGACTTGACAGAATGAGTGAATCATGCAGGTGATTGATGTTACTAGTTATAATGATCAAACAGAAGTCACTATGCACTTCATGTGATGCTGTGGGGGTCTGTGACCATGTCAATAGCGGTACAGACAGCAGCAAAAATGTCACAACATGCTTATCTTGGAGCATGGTGACCACCCTGTAAGTATGAGAACCAGATCTCATGCACGGAAAGGGTCTACTTCTAGCTATATGGTTATAGACATCCGACATTCAGTGCAAGTGGTAAAAACACTGAACATATTAGAGTTACCAATGCTGAAGTTACACAACGCACTTCCATTCTCTGTACTATGCCCTGCCGTAAATCTAGTAGGAATATCCTGTTACAAGAGAGATCTGATGGGAGTTTGAGCACCAAAAATATTATAATGGTTTACCAGTCTACGAGATGGCAATCATGATAAGGGGACAGTTCAAACATAAGCAGAGGTTTATAGGGATAACCATGTATACATCCGACGAGTTAATGGGCCATTAGCAAGCATGTAGAGCCTGCTGTGCTGGAGCTACAGTTGAGTTCTCTCATTGTGTGATGATTTACCACTTTTTGTAGAGTCTTATTTGTATCTTCTGACAACAGTAAAATATATATTGAAGGCAATATACAGGGCCATAGATAAGTCATCAGTAGAGGGAGGGGCGCTCGCCTTTAACTAACAAAATAATAAGAGGATAACACTTCCTTGTTGCAGAATCTCTAGAGTTCATGAATAAGGTGTTCTAGTAAATCTATTCTTGCAATCTAAAAGCTAGGCAGATAAAACCACAATATGACATCAACTGTAAACATAACACTAGGTTAAAAGCTGCAAATATTGCAGCCTCTCTACACATAGCAGCACAATGTCTGTATGCTCAAATGACTTCCAATCATGACAGAGAAATCTATGTGTTGATATAAAAGTTAGCAAAGATAAGTTAGGTATAAAAGAAACTTTAGATGACATTTATCTATTCACCTTTCACTCCCTGTGGAGCATAAGCCCTCAACAACTCTCTTTTTCAAAATGTCAGGTTAACGCGGATAAAAAAACAACACAACTATGAGTTTCTGCAAATATGACAGCAAACGTTTTAAAACTGAATGATAACAAACTAATGAGAGAATACATGGCATATAAAAACATACAAAAGAATAACCCGTAAAAAAACTAAATACATATCAAGAAAACAAAGAAGCAGGTCTATTAAGAAATATCAGATGACAAACATTTAAATGTACACAAAAAATTAATTTAAACAACATATCAACACCAAATAAGAACAGGACATTAAAATCTATGAAATAAAAAAATGAAGAGAGTCGTAAAAAAGACCATGCTAAACATGTCATAGATCACATGATCTAGTACACAATCTGAATATAAAAACAAAACAATGACAAATATCTATATCCAAAAGTAATTGTTAATTTCCAGGCACACGCAGCACACATCAATCATACAGTATAAAATACATGGTCAGTAATAAGCAACAATACAGTTTATACATGTCACCAGTGGGGATGTTACGTACAGGACACATCAATCATGCAGGGATATTCACTCGCAACATCTAGGCATTTATTTGCAACATCCACATATACACTTGCAAAATCCACACACATATATTCACTGGCAACATCCACAAAGATATATCCACTAATATCATGGATATCCAATTACAACATCCACACAAGGATAACCATTTTTTTTATATAAGTGCAATTTTGGTTAAGTTGAATCTTCGCAGATATATCCACACTCACAACATCAACACAGATATCCACTGACAACATCCATGCAGAGATATCCACACAGAGATAACTAATTTGTATACAAATGCAATTTTGGTTAAGTTGAAAGATAATATGATAGAAAAATACCAGATTTCAACAGCATATTCCAACATTGATAGTATCTGTACATGCATCCGTTTATGTACACATTGAAAAATATGTGTACCATGGATAATTTGAAGAATAATTATGCATAAGGCATTAGCAGAATGATCAAAAATTCTGCTTGTTATATAAAATGTGTTTACAACCAACTCAATATACAATTGTTGTAAGTACAAAGTAATCCAGCCAAGGTGAAAGAAGTCATTGTTGCAGTCAAACATTCAATTTAGATTCCACAATAATCTTACAACGCATTCTTGTATGAAACATACGATGACTGAGTGCAGTGAAAATAAATAGGGCCTATAATTAAAGTGATTAAAATGGGTGAAAATAATCTTCTTCTTCAGCGTTCATTCTCAACCTCCCACTTGATCTCTCTTGTAGCAGGATCATGGTCCTATTAGATTTCCAGAAGGATGTAGTCAAGAGAATGGAAATGCGTTGTGTCTCCGTTTTATTTGTGCTAATGGCCAGACACATCTGTCTTCTGCTGAGAAAGTAATCTAGATAAGATATAATGTAGTCAGATTGTCAATGATAGGGACTTCATAGTGATCTTATTGGTGCAGTAGTTAAGTCATTTTCTTGCATCCACACATGTAGCAGGTTCGATACATGGTAGTGATGTTTTGTTTATAAGTGTATTTCTCTGTAGAATATAAGGATTATCGCTTAATGCTAGTTAAATCTCAATCCCTGAACTCCTTTAGCATTCATTCTCAAATTCCTGCTGAAACCAAATTCTTGGACAATGGTCCTACTAGATTTCCAGAAGTCTGTGGTCCAGAGACTAAGGCATCCGTCTTTGGATGAATCCCTAAACACAGAACCTTTTCGTAAGCCGGTGACTGTATGTAAACAACTGAGAGAATCTAATTAGTGACTGCTAACAAACTGAATCACTATGTGGTTAAGCATGTATGGATTGAAGAGGGAAGGTAAATTCAGTGAAATATATCCCAATCCTGTTGTACGTTACAATATCAATGTGCAACAAATTTCCTTTTACAAGGATGATGAAAAAATAATAAAGTGATTAGCGCAGTCAGTTGCAAGTTTTACCTGTTCGGCTATCTCTGGTCTTGTATATGGAATCGGTATACAACTGCGTCTGGTGCATGGCCGAGAAGTTAGACCGTTGGTCTCACATCCGTGAGGTTTAGAGTTTGCTCCCCGGTAAGGACTGGGTTTTTTATTCTACCGTAGGGTAAATTAAAAAAGTCACCATGTATATGGTGTGATGACAGCAAGAAAAATGCTCTTTATCACACGGCTACAAAATCCCTGCCCGTAATTCCCTAATAAGAAAAAATTCAATATTTGACAGTTTGACTGTAACTATATATATATATATATAGCTTGAAAAAGTTCCTGGAATGGTCAACTAGTCTTTGAATGAAAAGATGATGTTATGGAGATTCTATTATATGTCTAGAAGCGTGTAATGACCTTGACAAAAGGACATGGTAGACGTGATCTTAACATATACTCTCGAAAAGAAGATACAGATGTTTGTATATGTTTTGTGCTAATTGCATCATGGGAGCTGAAAATGACCTTAATTGAATAGTGTATAAATGTCAAATTCTGTGTTGTGCTTGAGACGTCACCCTTAGAGACTAACATTGATTCCCAGGGTATTGTTTACCATGACTTCATTCCTGAAAATTTAACAATTAACAAGAAAATGTACGTTGATATCCTCCGTCATCCAAGACAGGAAATCAGAAGAAAATCACCCAAAAAGTGGAGAACAATTGTGAGCAATTTGCAGAAAATATGTAAATTAAGTGATAAGCTAAACACTTCAGGTATAAAATGTGGGTCTACACCAAGTGATAAACTAAACACTTCAGGTATAAAATGTGGGTCTACACCAAGTGATAAACTAAACATTTACAACTACACTAGACTGGATACTGAACAAAATGAAATGTATTAAAACCATAAAATGACTAGACTTGTTCTGAAAAAATCAAATTAAACGCCGCTGTATAGCATATCATACTGTAGGGGCATAAGCTACCTCACAGTGCTTAGTTTAGCTTCCTATTGAGTTGAAGGGGTCAATTCTATTACTCACAATCTTACCTTCATCAACAGTACAGGCTAGGTACCCATTTGTACAGATGGGCTGACTGGAAAGTGATCCCAACAGGAGTTGAATTCAGAATTTTAGCATGGATAAATCAATGACTGAACCAATCACTCAATTTATTCAACAAAGAAGAACATAAAAAAAAAACATTTACACTTTCACCAAAACCCATAATATACATGACATATCTTTACATTCTTTAACCTTTTGTAATGGTAAAATTAACAAGTTCATATAATAGAAACAGTAACAAAAAATGTTAACGTTAAAATGACAATAATATCTGCTCAACACAATAAAGTACAGAGGAGCACATGAATCATGGATGTCATAGAGGGCAGGGCTCCCAACAATTTGCTAGCAGTGACCCCATTTCTTATAAAAGCAGTCACCCCGGTATATTTAAAAAAAAGGACTTAATAGGATAAAAGAAAACATTTAAAATATATTATTCTGTATAATATTATGATTTAAATGTGAGCTCATTCACTAACAAGCATATAAATTTGTGGTTGAGTTTTAGTTAATGCCAATCTCATGTCATTCTTAACATTTAATCTGTTTCTGGTTTTCAAATGAAGAAGTATTGAACCATCCCCTCTTACTGAAAACTATACAGAAAGCAAATGGGAATAAAACTAATGCAGATTGTTTTAAAAGCAATAGATTATTACTGTTTCAGCCAGTGATGTTTCAGAGAACTCTTCAGAAAACCCCATGGTTGTTAATTAATTTCTCTGAGCATTGAAGTTTATGCACACTAGTATTCTTGAACTGTGAATCTAGACCTTACTATATCAGCTACAATTCATGCATATGAAGGATATACGGTATATTATCACGGCTATCTTCGCTATGAACTGGTATAGAATCACAGCTATCTTCACTATGAACTGGTATAGTATCATGGCTATCTTCACTATGAACTGGTATAGTATCATGGCTATCTTCACTATGAACTGGTATAGTATCATGGCTATCTTCACTATGAACTGGTATAGTATCATGGCTATCTTCACTATGAACTGGTATAGAATCACAGCTATCTTCACTATGAACTGGTATAGTATCATGGCTATCTTCGCGATGAACTGGTATAGTATCATGGCTATCTTCACTATGAACTGGTATAGTATAAAAACCATCTTTACAATAAGCTGGTATAATTCTCACCTTGACAGTTCTAAATTGCTTGTCCATAGAATAGAAAGAACTAATAATGAAACTGTATATTTTAGACTGTCATCCAACTAATATTCTAACAATAAAGAACAACTTTTGTTTATACCAGACTTAACTATACAGAAAACAGTTTCATTTTAATAGCAGAAACTTGACACAACTCTACACACAATAGTAGTCATTAACATAAACTTGGTTCTACAACAAACACGTAGTTCATAACATAAACTTGACTCTACAACAGACAAGTAGATCTGTGGCATTGGACAGCTAACTCCACAACCAAACCTACACAATCACTTTTGACAACATGAATAGCAGGTCACAGTATCACTGACACTGTGTTACATTTCAGGTCCTGGCAACACATGCCAGTGATTATATTTTGATCTCAATCTTTTTCTGACCAATGCTTTAGGGATGGAGCTTGACTTTGTGATGTTTATATAGAGGGACATTTGTATGCGCCCTGGATGAGATAAATTCCTTGCTACCAGTTTTAATAAATACTGTCTGACATTGAGCAAGCTCAGGATTGAGAGCTCTCATAAATGGAAGCAGACGAAATTGATCCAATGGCTAAGGTAATGTTCCCTGCTGAGAACATACTTTCAGTAAACAGAGCAGGTGAAATACATCTTATAAAAACCCCTCAAAGTACAAGTCTTCTACTACAAGGGACTGTGCATTTGTCAAGGGTTGAAGCCTTCAGAGTACGAAAGAAAATTCTGAAAACAATGAGCCGAATGTAGAAAATCCATAATATGTACTCACTACAGTAAAACTGAAATCCCAACAGGCAAAACTTGGAACAGGGTAATAAAGTTTTGCTAATCACTGGAAACACACTCTAATCAATATTTTGACCAAAAGGCCTTTATCGAGAACACATTCAAACAAAAATATGAGTAAGCATGGTTGAAGAGTCAATTTATGTTTGTTATGTGTACTTTCAGTGATTGCCACAACTTCACTACTTTGTTCACAATTTCACTAACCTTTTCCAAGTTTTGCACGCAAGAGTATATAACTACAGCATTTTAGATTTGAGCTTGAATTAATTTTCAAATTTATGCACACATCTCTAAGTGGACACAAAGTGACCCATGTCCAAAATTACTGAGAAGAGTTTCCTTATGCAGAACTAATCTCACAGAGATAAACTAGTTTAGCCCCTGAGGGGTATAGTGCTATCTTAATACACTTATAACACCTTGCAGAGAATACATAGAAAGGCAGCAGATGAAGTGGTTTGGCCACATTATGTGAATACATCATGACAAGTTGCCAGCAAAGGCATATAACCAAATGAGATCAGGGTATAGAGCCAGAGGAATACCACAGAGAAGATGGATAGAAAACATCAGGGACATCTTGAACAAACATGGTCCTAGCACAGCTGAGGCAACACATTTGATCTTGGAACACAAGCTCGAGCTCCAGTCACCCATACACTAAACGGCAGGAGTGGATAACAAACCAATAGATACACAGAATGTGCCTTGTAAACAGGTACTGTCACAATCTCATAGAAATAAAACTAAAAATGCAAGCAGGAATTATATATATAAGGCGGAATGAAGCACAGCAACAGCTAAACAGCAAAAAATAACACAATATAAAATAAACATATATCCAACAAGGTGTAATCTAAATGGTTTTCCTAAAACACAAAGAACAAACAGGTCTCTGAACAAGCTCAACATTATTGGAGAAATTATAGCAACTTCATGTGTGAATTAACCTGCTATTATAGCAACTGCATGTGTGAATTAACCTGCTATTATAGCAACTTCATGTGTGAATTAACCTGCTATTTGACACTTGATAAGATGAAGTTCATTATATTCTGTATGCCAACAGCTCCAATGAATAATGAACAAAATGGCTACATACAAAGACAACACAGCAACCTAACTCTAGCCATCATTCTTATACAATCCATATTCTTCTCTTCTTCTTCATTTACTTTCAGACTTTCACATTGATGACTCTGACAAAGGGTAGCAATCAGCACCAGGTCCCAGAGCAATGCTAGTTTTTTTCTATGACAGGAGATGACTAAGTGTTTCTCTGTTCTTCATTGTACGTTGAGCAGGTATTCGGATGTTATAAGGCTAGTAGCCCATATTTGAAGCTCAATATACAATGTCAGTACAGAAGACTGCTTGTATGGAACATTTAAAAATAAACATTGAAGCAAATGAAAAACAAAAATAAATAAAACACTTCATAAATACTCAATATACGGGCTAACATATACCAACACATCACAAAATTACTAGGAAAAAAAATCACAAGGCGGCAAATGGGATTTGAACCAGGTCTGTTCAGCTGGCATTTATTCCCCTCGCAACATGAGTCTTCACGTTTTGGGTACTTGACCAATCCGCATCCCATTAGATGAATATGGAAAATGTAAGAACTCTAGTTATGAGGCGAAATAGATGCCAGCTGAATGAACCTGGTTCAAATTCTGCTTGCTGTCTTATGATTTTTTCCTATAATAGACCCTCAATGCTTCTTAATTACATTATCCACAACATTACTATTACACTTTAGTGATTGCTCGAATGTTTTATATTAATATTCCAACACCAAGAGCGGTAGAGTTTTCACAACATTACTACTCCAACAAGTGCTAGTAGTAGAAACTTTCACAACATTACTACTCCAACAAGTGCTAGTAGTAGAAACTTTCACAACATTACTACTCCAACAAGTGCTAGTAGTAGAAACTTTCACAACATTACTACTCCAACAACCTGGTGTGTGGTCGAAACTTCCACAACATAACTACTTCCATCAAGTTTTCACAACATTTACAGTTGGAAAAAACAACTACAACAACTTCAAAGCTATTACATAGAAATCAAGATTAGCACCTTTTTCTCACAACCTTTGGCCGTATTGAAAGCACTCAGTTATAAAAGACTGTGTGGTCAAAATGGTCAGCAAAATATAGCACTAAATAGTTGCAGGTTTTTATGTGATTAAATGTCTGCACAAACAATATGGTAGGACAAACCTTCTACATACACATAGACCTAGGTTTACTATTTTCAAACTAGTGTACACTGAATGGAGTCTTCTGAGTATGAAAGAAAACTGTGGAGAACTCCCTCACTGGACATAGGAAACAAGAGTTTCATTGTTTGAGAATCCCCTCACTGGACATAGGAAACAAGAGTTTCATTGTTTGAGAATCCTCTCACTGGACATAGGAAACAAGAGCTTCATCTTGTGTAGTAGCTGGGGGATGGAAACAAACATGCAATACTCACAACCTGATACATATCATGATTCAGCAAATAATAAAATGAACAGACGTCTATGGTTGAGACATTCATACAGAAAGCATTAATGGTGTATATATACATACTTATAGTCTGCTGCATGATTCTCACAGAGGAGCTAGCTAACTTCAACTTCATGCTTCTAAAGAACTACAGATTAAAAAATATATAACAATTCTTTTATTTCTATTCCTCTAAACCAGAGGTTCTCTATCTTTTCATATAACACAATGGAATTCATTTATAGCTTGTACAGCAGAATCGGTTCATTATGGGAAGCAGAGGCCAGATTTCAAATTTTTAATATTATGTATATTTTCATTCAGATTTTGTGACATCGCTGAACTTCTCAGTGTGTAGCGGGCAGACCGCTGGATCAGCCAGTAGTCTTAGCTACTGTGATATGCATCTTTATTGATATTTAGTTTCGTTAAATAATATACGTATATGTTTCAGAAAAAAAGTGGCGACTGCTGCTCATGATGTACGGTGGAATCCCTCTAGAGCTCATACATCTATCACAAACTTTCCCTATTTAACAACATTTGTATACATCTCCAATTATTTTTATTATTTATATTGTGTATCCACCCATAAGCACATAACCTGTCAGGGTCGTAGGGGGTACCCCATTGTCAGGGTTGTAGGGGGTACCACATTGGATGCACGAGTCCTCCATTATTTATATCTTCAGTAATGATTACAAGTGAGGAAAAATCCCCACCTGTCCAGTACTGGACAGTTATCTGTCCATGTTTTTCTTTTACTTCCTCTGCTCATTCCACCCTTCGACTGTTCCCTACAGTATCATTGTGGACAAGGAATCATGTCAGCACACATGTCCAAACCAAACATTCCACCCTTCGACTGTTCCCTGCAGTATCATTGTGGACAAGGAATCATGTCAGCACACATGTCCAAACCAAACACAAAATTTTCCTCATTTCATTATTGAAAGCAATGGTTGTTACAGCTGTATACATGTGGATTTCTGTTATTAGATATATGCTTAGTCAGTACAGACAAAGTTGCTCTAATGGAATTTAACTTTTCATTGAGATACAGCTGTTAAACATATGTTGCATCAAAGGGTAAAAATGGAAGCCAACATTCACTGAAGAGTAACTTCAGTATAACGTCACTATCAACACACAAGGTCTTCACTATAAGTATTGTCAAAGTTTGTCACACTGGAGGTACAGGTCATCTAGACTTCAAGCCATCTGTAAACATGTGCTGAAATTTAGAGATATGCCCTACATATATGTATTTCATACACACACTCAAAGTGTCAGACACTAAACCAGCAGTTGGAATGTGCCATACCTGTTTGTTGTAGTGGGAGAACAGGTATCTCCACAAAAATCGATTCCTAGTTTGATGATTCTTGAATGATGATATTTTTCTGTGAATGATTCTAGACTTTAGAAGAATGTTCTCACAAACACACACCCCCCCCCCTCCCGATTTTGCCAGGCAGTGTACATGTACCAACCTTTTTTTCTCATGCCTGGCACATAAAACAGTGAGACCATCCCATAGATATTAATGGTCATCATTAATGTTTTAACTATCTCAGCATGTCAACAAACTATCTCAGTGTGTCAATATCCTATGTGAATAAATATCTCAGCATGTCAACATCCTATGAACAAAATGAAGTCTAGAAATGCAGAAACCCAGGATGGTCATCAGTCTTATCTCTCTCTCTCTCTTCCACCCCCCCCCCCAATCCCTCACAGGATTGAAAGTCATTTCTGTGTAAAAACAAAATAATCCATATAAAATAAAATTTATACTGACAATGTGAATTATCAAGGAAACAATGTGAATTATCCAGAATAATTTTCTACTTGACAGATCAAATTATAGAGAAAGGAAACTTTTCCACCTAAACATAGCTGGAAGTAAAATTTCTTGTTTGAAGAATCTCACTTGCCAGTTAGGGAAATATTTCAATCACACAAACCACTCTGCACACAGTTGCTGTTACTATAGAAAAATCTGTTCATATGTATAGAAAGTTGTGAAATGATGAAACAGACTAGTACTCTAAAATTGCTGTATATGTCTATATAGCATATTGTATCCCCCAGCAAGCTGAGGCAAAATATATTTGCTACTAAGTTTCCAAATCTGAGGGGCTGATTTCTACATTGATGACTGTGAGATAAACATCACTGTTTAAATTGTTGGTGATGTATTCTGACAATATAACCAAAAACATTCAGGTGGTCACAAATTAATATTAAGTGGAGTTTGTGTATCTTGGTGACAATAATCTTATATCAACTACCAGGCTTTAATTTTTCATACAATTATCCAGACAAATTCTGTGGATGAATCTTGAGTATCTGTTACCAAGAACAAAAGACCAATGTGTTTGTACATGATATAATGAATGTATTAGCCAGCAAAAAAACAACAACACTGTTAACAATTGTGAAACTTTGTAAACTCCGGTGGTACAGGCACGTGACTTGATGTCAAAAGATGTACTTCAAGGTACAGTGATGGGTGGAAGATGATGAGGTGGCAGAAGACATGGTTGGATAATATCAAGGACTGGACAGGGTATGAAGTTTTCATACTCATCTGGATGTAGAGGATAGAGATGTGTGGAGATCTTTTTGTACAAAATGTCTCGATGTGACACCCCAACATGTCTCAATGTGACACCCCAACATGTCTCGATGTGACACCCCAACATGTCTCAATGTGACACCCCAACATGTCTCAATGTGACACCCCAACATGTCTCAATGTGACACCCCAACATGTCTCAATGTGACACCCCAACATGTCTCGATGTGACACCCCAACATGTCTCGATGTGACACCCCAACATGTCTCGATGTGACACCCCAACATGTCTCAATGTGACACCCCAACATGTCTCGATGTGACACCCCAACATGTCTCAATGTGACACCCCAACATGTCTGAATGTGACACCCCAACATGTCTCAATGTGACACCCCAACATGTCTCGATGTGACACCCCAACATGTTATGGGGTTGTATTATTATTATAATTATATAGGCATATAGCTAGCAGTGAAATAATGAAGGTTCTAACATCTATAAAAATCAACTCCATCAAGTGAATATTGTGTCAAATAACCAATATTTACTAACAGCTACTGAACTATTTATTACTTTGCTTATGAGGCTACAGCCTCTACCTGTCAAGGCACACTTACTTTCAACCTAAGACAAGTGTCTAATATGGTTATATCAGGATGTAAAACTTAACCTATTTTCAATAGGTACTTAAATACTTTGTGCTCAAGAATATTGAACACTATCTGTGTACTGGCAGAGAGCTGACACAGATTTCTCTGTAACATTGTACAAATAAAGCACAGATTTCACAATGAAATGATAGAGATTCAGCAAATGTTTATACATTTGAAATGATTGATGATGTTAATATATTCGGTAAATGAGGCAATTTCCATTTTCATGAACACAAAGCACCATGGGAAATCAGCTTGCTTCCTGCATGCAGTCGAAGCTAACTTGAAGATGCATATAGTGCCAGATTTTTAAGGAGTAAATGCTAATCTGGATATCGTGATGTGATGAGTAATTTCATACATTTAATCTGATTTGAGAACACAATCATGCTGCCTTGTGACGACCACCGCATAGATGACACATAATCCCACAGCGATGGCAGGCTTTGAGGGGAAGGTAGCACCATAAACATGGGAGAAGCAGTGACAAGAAAGTCAAGGTTGTCCATTTCTTACATAGCTTGGTGTCACCAGAATCACAAGAACAGGGATGATGAAACTCTCCATCGGCGTCTGCCCAACAGTGATACATCAGGCACTGTGTGCAGGAGACACAAGAAACACATTCGATGCAATGTTCCACAGAGTCTGGAGCATCCTCACAAGACCCCCTAGGGTTATCGTCTAATGAAAAGACTTCTCTGCAATGTTTGCACTGTACTTGAGGTGAGACAAGACGGCAGCGTGCCCCTGCATGTACTTGCTTTCCCGCATCCCCCCCACCAGTGCTGCTACTTTTAATCTTAGACTTGTTTTTTATTGGCAGCGGGGGATAAGGCTGTGATGTGTGACTCGGTGGTGAACCGGAAGATTCCACTTTAGTACTACTACGTGGTGCATGAGGCCTTTGTGAGGGTTCTAAATTTGGGTAGCTGTACTCATGTAGAGCGCCAACCTTACTTTTGTTGAAGACAACATACGACTCCTCTTTATACAACTCTCTATGCTGTCTTTCAGTAGAGTCACTAACTATCAACCCTTGTTCTGATTTGTCACTCAGCGATGAAGGATGCAATGAAGTCCTCACCCAGCCCTCATCCTGGCCAGATATACTGTCAAAACTAGACCTTTTTTGGCTGATTGGTGATTCTGGCTGGTATTGACTCTGCTGCTGCGGAGATTGCGGAGGACGATGAAGTCTATGCTGTTGTCCTATATTTGCATGAATGTTACATTGTGGAATATATTGACTGCAGATGTAATGTACTCGATGCAAATGGTTGTGAGGGTTCGCAAAGTTGAACGGATCGTTGTTAGGAGATTGGGGTGAATTGGTCCCAGGGCTGCTAGTTGTGGTAGATGTGGTAGAGGCTGACCTAGATAAACTGTCCTTCCTCACCAGAGAGAGAGGCATATACTGAAAGTGAAAAAAAAACAAGTTAAGTTTGATCTTCACAGGATTCTTCTAGGGGGGGGGGGAAGAAGAGAAGAAACCTTCTCGTCCACATTTTTAACATGTCTACATAGCAATTAGGGGGTAACAATAATATACTCTTATCTTTAATTTAAGGGGGAAAAAACCTGTCATCTGTATTATTCCTGTTAGGGAGTCACAGAGAGTATTCGAGTGGATTTTGTGATAAAGGCTGCATGCCCTGCTGTCACCACGTTAAGTTCAGGGTGAGTTTGTTAATTTACACTCTGACATAAAAACCCAGTCCTTACACCGGGGATTGAACTCTGGATATCAATAATATTTCTAATTAAATAATTCAATATCTCTCTATCCATCCTTCATTACATCTCCATCTATCTATCTATCTATCCAATTAAATCTATCTATCCATCCTATTTTTACCTACCTGTCATCTATCTATTCTATTCTATATAACCAAAGTCCACAAAGGTCTTTCAGCATTGAGAGTAATAGAAGATTGTAACATCTACTCATACTGCTATACAGGACCTGCTGTTTCTAGAATAGAATATGCTTGTGCCATGATATTCACATGGTTAGCGATTTAGATTGCCGTACGTTTCCCCAGACTCCAGAAAACATTTTGCAGACTTGATGATGTGAGAACTAGAATATGGCCCCAAGAGACAGATCTGAGTGTAAAACTGTGGGGCAACTCTGAGGACCTCCTGCTGACGACTGAATTCATGGAGGCGGCCCCCCCCACTTCCTGTATAGACTTATGAGCATAGGAAACTGATCGCAGAAGAAGACATGGAGGCGGTCCCCCCCCACTTCCTGTATAGACTTATGAGCATAGGAAACTGATCGCAGAAGAAGACATGGAGGCGGTCCCCCCCACTTCCTGTATAGACTTATGAGCATAGAAAACTGATCGCAGAAGAATACATGGTCAGACTGGACAAGATTCAGAACAAGGTCGTCATCATGGAATACAACCTGTATAGCTACGAGGTTTCTTCTTGATGTTCCGACTGTAACTGCTGGAATATAGATGCAGCAAACTTGGGCATACCTTAGAATTAGTCCTGATACATTTGAAATCTCAATGAGGTGAAAGATTCCTGGCCCAGATGGGGAAGATTGAGGTTGGGACAGGCAGAAAGACCTACTTGCATTATTCCAGATGAGGGGTAAATACCCACTCGACCTACTTGTATTATTCCAGGTGATTATTATTTCATGGGTAGATACATACTCCACCTACATTATGTGGTACTTTCTCTGCAATAATCACACTCAACACAAGGGGGGGGGGGGAAGAGAATATTAGGCGGTGGTGGATGCAGAAGTTAAGACACTCATTAACGATAATATTGTAGAAAATAATGTAATAATATACACTAATATATTGTCAGTCATTTGTCATCCATTCTGCGTTGTCCCATAACTATTCTCATGCATGAATACTTAGTGTCTCAATGAACATGCTCCACAAAGTTGAAGGTGGAGCAGTCTGCTCCACAATTTCCGAAAGATTACATGTATACTCGTGCCAAGACATCTGGGTGTTGAGGACAGTGAGTGAGCCGATACACTTGGAAGCATGGTCAGTTTCAGAATGTACATCCATAGATCGATCTGACATAATCAGTATACAGAGAGACCTTGTCTACTTAGAAGATTTTCAAAAGTGCGAATCATGGTCACTCTCAAGATTGGTGTAGAGATTTGAACAGCCCATAAAGAGAAACATAAACAGAGATATATGAAGAGAGAGGTAAATCAGCGTATAACTGTAATTGTCAGCCGCTACACTGATGGATTTATTGAGACAAGGAGTTATGAACTTGTCTAGTGTACACTGATGGTAACCTGCGCCCATAACTCAAGCTTGAGTCTTCTACTCTATGACTCTCTTGCACTCTCCAGCCATCAGAGATCATGAGGTGGGGTATCAACTCCCCCATGTTCAACTTTCATAGTCCCCCCCCTCCATTCACAAACCACCAGTCACATTTACATGTTTTGCATATGTATATTTGTGGTCATGTCTCAGCTACTTGTGCCGTAAAGCACTGTGCTGATGTCTATGTTCTATTGGCACATGTGTTGATGTAATCCCATGGTACATATATTGATGTAATCCCATGGCACATATGTTGTTGTAATCCCATGGTACATATGTTGTAATCCCATGGCACATATGTTGTTGTAATCCCATGGCACATATGTTGTTGTAATCCCATGGCACATATGTTGTTGTAATCCCATGGTACATATGTTGTTGTAATCCCATGGTACATATGTTGTTGTAATCCCATGGTACATATGTTGTTGTAATCCCATGGTACATATGTTGTTGTAATCCCATGGCACATATGTTGTTGTAATCCCATGGCACATATGTTGTTGTAATCCCATGGTACATATGTTGTTGTAATCCCATGGCACATATGTTGTTGTAATCCCATGGCACATATGTTGTTGTAATCCCATGGCACATATGTTGTTGTAATCCCATGGCACATATGTTGTTGTAATCCCATGGCACATATGTTGTTGTAATCCCATGGCACATATGTTGTTGTAATCCCATGGCACATATGTTGTTGTAATCCCATGGTACATATGTTGTAATCCCATGGTACATATGTTGTTGTAATCCCATGGTACATATGTTGTAATCCCATGGCACATATGTTGTTGTAATCCTATGGCACATATGTTGTTGTAATCCCATGGCACATATGTTGTTGTAATCCCATGGAGTTGTAGAATGTCTCTGATATTTTTGTTACATTTACATCTTGGTCTTCCTCTTGTCCTCATCCAGAATATTCTGTTGTTATACACTTTCGACGGGAGGCAATCAGGCTCCATTCTCATGTAATGTCAAAACCATATTTTTTGGTATAGGTATATTTTTCTATAGCATATTTCTTTGTTTTCTCCACTCGTCAAACTTCTGCTGAATATTTCTCTTGTAGCAGGACAATAGACATACACAGTTTCCAGCAGGATATACTTCAGAGAATGAGATAGAATGTGTCAAAGTTTATATCTGCACAACTGACCCAACAAATCTGTCTTCGACAGTGGTATTTAGGCTAAGTGTGTTATCAATTCCCATAACTGATGAATATCAATAACCATATTGTTGGTAGTTCATCCTGTTGTCACAAACTGTTTATTAGCACAGCTCACCAACTTGTTTGGTCCCCAATTCAAATTGCGTCCATGGCATCATTGCTTGATCCTTTCATGACATTATGGGTCGCCATTGACTTGACCACAGATGCCAACAATATTTCACCAATTTATTTCACGTGTAAACTCTGCTTTTTCTTGTATCAGTTTTCTATGTGAGCTGCACACATGATGAATCATCTGCAGGTCATCATAGAAGCTACCCCATAGTTTCTTTTTTTTCAGTATGTTTCTTGGGACCAGATTTTAACCCTTATGTTGCCAAAGACAGGATATATCTGCAGGATGTGTTCTGGAGTCTTTTGGCTATCGTGGTATGGGGATTGTCCAGCAAGAACATCCTTTATTTTGTGGTGCATTATTTGAGAATGACACAACAATATCATCCATGTGCCAACTAGACTTCTAGTTCACGGTGCAAGTAATAACAGATATGATCAGTTATTGTTGTCACTGATTGCTAATATAACAAAGAGCAAATATGCCACATACAAACTAATGTCAATGAGAAATAACAAAAAACAAAGACTTTTTTCCATGTTATGATCAAATAGGGGGCCTTTATCAATAGGGACTGTGATAGTGCCAACTTCCTTCGGTGGCCACACATATGTCTATAAACTCCCCTTAACACAACCATGAGTTTGAAGACAGCAAACTTTACGTATTTGAGTGACACCTCAGTTACTCAACTGAGGAGAACGTATGCTGTGGGCTGTTAAAGAGTTACCTGCTCACAGCTAAAGGTATTATTTCAACATAATCATATAAATATTTCAATATGTTTCACGAGAGAAAATGATGGACATAAATGATAAATTCATGTTTATGCAACAGAAAATAGACAACATACTTGAAATGTAACATTGAAAGATAAGATGTTAAACTGTCACCTTGAATAAAATGATATTGTCACCGTGAATAAAATGATACTGCTACCATTCCAATAGACCAAGATGTAGAAGATGATTATATATATATATAGTGCTCTATATATATATATATATATATATATATATATATATATATAGAGCACTCTCATATAACAATGAAGATCTAAAGCAAATTGCAATCAAGCGAGAGACATGGAAATCTATGACATCCGTCCTATGTTGGCCCTAGAGGAATAACTAACTCTCATATAAGAACATGTCTAGTATGACAAATCAATGTGACATTACCGAAAATATTCCTTCCTGTGTGTCAGCAGGATCACTGCCATCACCAATACCTGCAACAACAATAAAACAACTTTAACACAATGAATCTCTGTCCATCATCTGATAAGAAATTTAGTAACTATGGGATAACTATTACAACTCATGAAAGCGAACAGTGTCTCATTACTTGCCCAAACCATACAGGATAACATGTGAAAGGGAATAGTGTCTCATTACTTGCCCAAACCATACAGGACAACCCATGAAAGCGAACAGTGTCTCATTACTTGCCCAAACCATACAGGATAACATGTGAAAGGGAATAGTGTCTCATTACTTGCCTAAACCATACAGGACAACCCATGAAAGCGAATAGTGTCTCATTATGTGTCCAAACCATACAGGATAACATGTGAAAGGGAATAGTGTCTCATTACTTGCCCAAACCATACAGGACAACCCATGAAAGCGAATAGTGTCTCATTATGTGTCCAAACCATACAGGACAACCCATGAAAGCGAATAGTGTCTCATTATGTGTCCAAACCATACAAGTTTAGAAGTTGTAAATAGTTCATGCAGGTACAATAAGAAATGTCTGGGTCACCTGTAGATATTTGTTCTACTATTGGAGTCCTATGCTGATATACATGTCTGGGTCACCTGTAGATATTTGTTCTACTATTGGAGTCCTATGCTGATATACATGTCTGGGTCACCTGTAGATCTTTGTTCTACTGTTGGAGTCCTATGCTGATATACATGTCTGGGTCACCTGTAGATCTTTGTTCTACTGTTGGAGTCCTATGCTGATATACATGTCTGGGTCACCTGTAGATCTTTGTTCTACTGTTGGAGTCCTATGCTGATATACATGTCTGGGTCACCTGTAGATCTTTGTTCTACTGTTGGAGTCTTATGCTGATATACATGTCTGGGTCACCTGTAGATCTTTGTTCTACTGTTGGAGTCCTATGCTGATATACATGTCTGGGTCACCTGTAGATCTTTGTTCTACTGTTGGAGTCCTATGCTGATATACATGTCTGGGTCACCTGTAGATCTTTGTTCTACTGTTAGAGTCCTATGCTGATATACATGTCTGGGTCACCTGTAGATCTTTGTTCTACTGTTGGAGTCCTATGCTGATATACATGTCTGGGTCACCTGTAGATCTTTGTTCTACTGTTGGAGTCCTATGCTGATATACATGTCTGGGTCACCTGTAGATCTTTGTTCTACTGTTGGAGTCTTATGCTGATATACATGTCTGGGTCACCTGTAGATCTTTGTTCTACTGTTGGAGTCCTATGCTGATATACATGTCTGGGTCACCTGTAGATCTTTGTTCTACTGTTGGAGTCCTATGCTGATATACATGTCTGGGTCACCTGTAGATCTTTGTTCTACTGTTGGAGTCCTATGCTGATATACATGTCTGGGTCACCTGTAGATCTTTGTTCTACTGTTGGAGTCCTATGCTGATATACATGTCTGGGTCACCTGTAGATCTTTGTTCTACTGTTGGAGTCTTATGCTGATATACATGTCTGGGTCACCTGTAGATCTTTGTTCTACTGTTGGAGTCCTATGCTGATATACATGTCTGGGTCACCTGTAGATCTTTGTTCTACTGTTGGAGTCTTATGCTGATATACATGTCTGGGTCACCTGTAGATCTTTGTTCTACTGTTGGAGTCTTATGCTGATATACATGTCTGGGTCACCTGTAGATCTTTGTTCTACTGTTGGAGTCCTATGCTGATATACATGTCTGGGTCACCTGTAGATCTTTGTTCTACTGTTGGAGTCCTATGCTGATATACATGTCTGGGTCACCTGTAGATCTTTGTTCTACTGTTGGAGTCTTATGCTGATATACATGTCTGGGTCACCTGTAGATCTTTGTTCTACTGTTGGAGTCCTATGCTGATATACATGTCTGGGTCACCTGTAGATCTTTGTTCTACTGTTGGAGTCCTATGCTGATATACATGTCTGGGTCACCTGTAGATCTTTGTTCTACTGTTGGAGTCTTATGCTGATATACATGTCTGGGTCACCTGTAGATCTTTGTTCTACTGTTGGAGTCCTATGCTGATATACATGTCTGGGTCACCTGTAGATCTTTGTTCTACTGTTGGAGTCTTATGCTGATATACATGTCTGGGTCACCTGTAGATCTTTGTTCTACTGTTGGAGTCTTATGCTGATATACATGTCTGGGTCACCTGTAGATCTTTGTTCTACTGTTGGAGTCCTATGCTGATATACATGTCTGGGTCACCTGTAGATCTTTGTTCTACTGTTGGAGTCCTATGCTGATATACATGTCTGGGTCACCTGTAGATCTTTGTTCTACTGTTGGAGTCTTATGCTGATATACATGTCTGGGTCACCTGTAGATCTTTGTTCTACTGTTGGAGTCCTATGCTGATATACATGTCTGGGTCACCTGTAGATCTTTGTTCTACTGTTGGAGTCCTATGCTGATATACATGTCTGGGTCACCTGTAGATCTTTGTTCTACTGTTGGAGTCCTATGCTGATATACATGTCTGGGTCACCTGTAGATCTTTGTTCTACTGTTAGAGTCCTATGCTGATATACATGTCTGGGTCACCTGTAGATCTTTGTTCTACTGTTGGAGTCCTATGCTGATATACATGTCTGGGTCACCTGTAGATCTTTGTTCTACTGTTGGAGTCCTATGCTGATATACATGTCTGGGTCACCTGTAGATCTTTGTTCTACTGTTGGAGTCTTATGCTGATATAAATTTCTTCAATGAACTGTACTGTGATCACCAGTCATGATATATGGCTGTAGAGCTTGTCTGTCAGTGTTTCAGGTGACCACAGTTTTCTAAATGTGTCGTATAGTTGGCAGTTACATAAAACATATTTGATGTTTTCTGCAGATTACCTACATGGGCACATATCAGTGTCATCAACTCCAAACCTGTATGTGTGTTTGAGTCTGTTGTGGCCTGTTCTCAAACTAAAAAAGGAATCAGTTTTTTCTTCTAAGTTTTTGGATTGGCTGTATGGGTGAGTTACATTTCATGTTTATCAATCTGTTGATAATGTAGGTAGGCAGATATACAAGTGAAAGAGTAACATCATAAGATGGACATGTTTGTCTAGCAGAGTGATTCATCATTATGATCACAGCCTGAACTTTGAAGAAACATATTTCTATAGAAACTATGGGACAATTTCCTGGACACAAGTAGTAGAACGATATAACCAATGACCTGAACTTTGAAGAAACATATTTCTATAGAAACTATGGGACAATTTCCTGGACACAAGTAGTAGAACGATATAACCAATGACCTGAACTTTGAAGAAACATATTTCTATAGAAACTATGGGACAATTTCCTGGACACAAGTAGTAGAACGATATAACCAATGACCTGAACTTTGAAGAAACATATTTCTATAGAAACTATGGGACAATTTCCTGGACACAAGTAGTAGAACGATATAACCAATGACCTGAACTTTGAAGAAACATATTTCTATAGAAACTATGGGACAATTTCCTGGACACAAGTAGTAGAACGATATAACCAATGACCTGAACTTTGAAGAAACATATTTCTATAGAAACTATGGGACAATTTCCTGGACACAAGTAGTAGAACGATATAACCAATGACCTGAACTTTGAAGAAACATATTTCTATAGAAACTATGGGACAATTTCCTGGACACAAGTAGTAGAACGATATAACCAATGACCTGAACTTTGAAGAAACATATTTCTATAGAAACTATGGGACAATTTCCTGGACACAAGTAGTAGAACGATATAACCAATGACCTGAACTTTGAAGAAACATATTTCTATAGAAACTATGGGACAATTTCCTGGACACAAGTAGTAGAACGATATAACCAATGACCTGAACTTTGAAGAAACATATTTCTATAGAAACTATGGGACAATTTCCTGGACACAAGTAGTAGAACGATATAACCAATGACCTGAACTTTGAAGAAACATATTTCTATAGAAACTATGGGACAATTTCCTGGACACAAGTAGTAGAACGATATAACCAATGACCTGAACTTTGAAGAAACATATTTCTATAGAAACTATGGGACAATTTCCTGGACACAAGTAGTAGAACGATATAACCAATGACCTGAACTTTGAAGAAACATATTTCTATAGAAACTATGGGACAATTTCCTGGACACAAGTAGTAGAACGATATAACCAATGACCTGAACTTTGAAGAAACATATTTCTATAGAAACTATGGGACAATTTCCTGGACACAAGTAGTAGAACGATATAACCAATGACCTGAACTTTGAAGAAACATATTTCTATAGAAACTATGGGACAATTTCCTGGACACAAGTAGTAGAACGATATAACCAATGACCTGAACTTTGAAGAAACATATTTCTATAGAAACTATGGGACAATTTCCTGGACACAAGTAGTAGAACGATATAACCAATGACCTGAACTTTGAAGAAACATATTTCTATAGAAACTATGGGACAATTTCCTGGACACAAGTAGTAGAACGATATAACCAATGACCTGAACTTTGAAGAAACATATTTCTATAGAAACTATGGGACAATTTCCTGGACACAAGTAGTAGAACGATATAACCAATGACCTGAACTTTGAAGAAACATATTTCTATAGAAACTATGGGACAATTTCCTGGACACAAGTAGTAGAACGATATAACCAATGACCTGAACTTTGAAGAAACATATTTCTATAGAAACTATGGGACAATTTCCTGGACACAAGTAGTAGAACGATATAACCAATGACCTGAACTCTGAAGAAACATATTTCTATAGAAACTATGGGACAATTTCCTGGACACAAGTAGTAGAACGATATAACCAATGACCTGAACTCTGAAGAAACATATTTCTATAGAAACTATGGGACAATTTCCTGGACACAAGTAGTAGAACGATATAACCAATGACCTGAACTTTGAAGAAACATATTTCTATAGAAACTATGGGACAATTTCCTGGACACAAGTAGTAGAACGATATAACCAATGACCTGAACTCTGAAGAAACATATTTCTATAGAAACTATGGGACAATTTCCTGGACACAAGTAGTAGAACGATATAACCAATGACCTGAACTCTGAAGAAACATATTTCTATAGAAACTATGGGACAATTTCCTGGACACAAGTAGTAGAACGATATAACCAATGACCTGAACTTTGAAGAAACATATTTCTATAGAAACTATGGGACAATTTCCTGGACACAAGTAGTAGAACGATATAACCAATGACCTGAACTTTGAAGAAACATATTTCTATAGAAACTATGGGACAATTTCCTGGACACAAGTAGTAGAACGATATAACCAATGACCTGAACTTTGAAGAAACATATTTCTATAGAAACTATGGGACAATTTCCTGGACACAAGTAGTAGAACGATATAACCAATGACCTGAACTTTGAAGAAACATATTTCTATAGAAACTATGGGACAATTTCCTGGACACAAGTAGTAGAACGATATAACCAATGACCTGAACTTTGAAGAAACATATTTCTATAGAAACTATGGGACAATTTCCTGGACACAAGTAGTAGAACGATATAACCAATGACCTGAACTTTGAAGAAACATATTTCTATAGAAACTATGGGACAATTTCCTGGACACAAGTAGTAGAACGATATAACCAATGACCTGAACTTTGAAGAAACATATTTCTATAGAAACTATGGGACAATTTCCTGGACACAAGTAGTAGAACGATATAACCAATGACCTGAACTTTGAAGAAACATATTTCTATAGAAACTATGGGACAATTTCCTGGACACAAGTAGTAGAACGATATAACCAATGACCTGAACTTTGAAGAAACATATTTCTATAGAAACTATGGGACAATTTCCTGGACACAAGTAGTAGAACGATATAACCAATGACCTGAACTCTGAAGAAACATATTTCTATAGAAACTATGGGACAATTTCCTGGACACAAGTAGTAGAACGATATAACCAATGACCTGAACTCTGAAGAAACATATTTCTATAGAAACTATGGGACAATTTCCTGGACACAAGTAGTAGAACGATATAACCAATGACCTGAACTTTGAAGAAACATATTTCTATAGAAACTATGGGACAATTTCCTGGACACAAGTAGTAGAACGATATAACCAATGACCTGAACTCTGAAGAAACATATTTCTATAGAAACTATGGGACAATTTCCTGGACACAAGTAGTAGAACGATATAACCAATGACCTGAACTCTGAAGAAACATATTTCTATAGAAACTATGGGACAATTTCCTGGACACAAGTAGTAGAACGATATAACCAATGACCTGAACTTTGAAGAAACATATTTCTATAGAAACTATGGGACAATTTCCTGGACACAAGTAGTAGAACGATATAACCAATGACCTGAACTTTGAAGAAACATATTTCTATAGAAACTATGGGACAATTGCAATGATGCGGCTTGCATACTTGCTGAGAGTACTACTCATAGCATATACCCCATACCTTCAAGCAATAATCAAAAAAAGAAAGAATATAAACAAGATGATGCAAAACTGATTCAAACTCATAAATTCTTACGCACACAGGAAATGTATTAACCACTATGCCAGGGAGATCTTTGTTTGACAATAACAGTTCTGATGTAACCAACATGACTGAGGTTGAAAGCAGCGATCCTCATCTTAAGAGGTACATTTTAATTTTCACTGCACAGGAGAGGTAACTGAAAACCAACTACAGAGCAGAGTGAGTAGTGATGATTAACTATCAGTCTACACTCAACAACACCTGCTGAGAGGGACTGAGAACTTACTGTTCTACTTGAAATGTTATCACAAAAAATCAATTTGATTTTATCCTGTTACATCCATTTTTGAAAATTTAGTTAGAATTATGTCCTTGATTATGAGTTCATAAATGGCTAATAAGTGTATCTTGGTCTATTTCAAAGACTTTTAGTGAGGTCTTTAATGCGTTCTTGTAGCACTTCTTTTGGCTACTTTGAGAATGTATGCCTTTCTGCAACTAACCATAGAGAAGTATCTTTGGCAGGTGGTGATCTGGCATATGTACCAGGTGACCTGCCCAACGTATCTGTGTCTGCATCAGAATAGTGTTAATGCTAGGAATTCCAGATCTGTCAAAGACAGTGTATCTGGAATCCTGTCTTGCCATCTAATGTTCATAACTTTTCTGAAACAAATTGTGTAAATGTTACTGAATTTCCTCACATGTTGTCTATATATAGTCCATGTTTCATCAGCGAATAATGGCACTGGAAGTACTACTGCTCTGTAAACTTTCAGCTTAGTCTGTAGGTTAATGCCATTTCTTTGCCACATATCTGCGTACAATCTACCAGAAGTGCTGCTTGCCTTGATGATCCTTGTATGCACTCCTTCATCACTGTTGGCATTTTGTGATAATGTGAGAGTTGGCATTTTAAAAATCTATTCACAATTTTCAGTGTGACGTCATTTACCTTATGCAGGGCTCGTGATAGTTTTTGTCAGGTGCTGGTTGCAACATGACCTGTTTTCTCTGTGTTAATAGTAAGCCAAAAGTTGGTACCAGTCTTTGGAGAATCTGTCTATAAAAATTGATTAAATATATTGATTGTATATATTGAACACATAATTACATACCTCCTATAAGATCAGCGACAGCTATTCGAATGCCTTGATCGAAAGCCTTGGCATCCTCAGAACGTTCAAAGGTCAGACCATACCTTTTCTCATCTGTTTTCCAGTGGTGCCACTTGGGATTGGCTTTTGTGTATTGTATATCCTTTTTTAACCTGCAGTCAAGAATAACCTGAAATGAAGACAAATATACAAAGCAAAATGAAACAGATGATCTTGGCAACATTGATTGACCTGAACAATATATTTAACCATGGTGTAGATGTTGCTTTCCAACATACAGCAATGGATATAACTTTACTTTTACATGACACTAAACCCATAACCCTTCATGGTGGCAGGGTTGCCACTGTGCAAACACTAAACCCATAACCCTTCATGGTGGCAGAGTTGCCACTGTGCAAACACTAAACCCATAACCCTTCATGGTGGCAGGGTTGCCACTGTGCAAACACTAAACCCATAACCCTTCATGGTGGTAGGATTGCCAATGTGAAAGCAACACCAAAAGCCCACCATGCATCTCTTGTTTCCATGTATCATAACCCTCCTCATTTAAGTGTGGAGAATCTTAATCCTGTCCAGTCTTTAATATTATCAATCCATACTTTCTTTTGTCTTCTTCCACCCACAGCTTCAGGGTAGTTTTGAAAAATGAATCATGTCTCATCACAAGAATAAAAAATCACACAAGTTTGCAACATTTCACCACTGCCAAGAGATGCTAACCTGCAGGAGATTTCATTATGTTTCTCTTGTATATGAATATACACATACAGCTACTGCACAGTGAAACTGTGCTTGAAAAGATTCACAATGACAGCTGCTGATATGAATGGATGGAATCTATAGTTACATTCAGCCTTTTGTGCATCACATGAATCTCTAGGTATGCCCAGTGATGAGAGAGCAGACCTGCAGCTAGGACATTTATGGTCAGTGAATTGAAGATGGACAAGACAAATTCTCAAACAAAGTCCACTGTATGGAATGGAAAATAAAGTATCCACAATGGAAAATAAAATATCCTCAATGGAAAATAAAATATCCTCAATGGCAAATAAAGTATCCACAATGGAAAATAAAATATCAGCATTTGAAATGAAATGTTATAGAAAGATTCTAAGAATATCATGGACACAAAGATGAACCAATGCAGATGTCCACAAATATCATGGACACAAAGATGAACCAATGCAAATGTCCACAAATATCATGGACACAAAGATGAACCAATGCAGATGTCCACAAATATCATGGACACAAAGATGAACCAATGCAGATGTCCACAAAAATCTGAACATAGAAGAAAACTGGCTCCTGAAAACTTTCCAAAAACGCAAACTGACATATTTTGGACATAGAAATAGACAATGGTTTGAAAAGATTAATCAATGGAGTGTAAAATTCCAGGAAAGAGAACAAGAAGTAGACCAAGACTACAATGGACACATGACACTGAAGATCTGAAAATGACACTGGAAAAAGCTGGGCAGCTTGCACAGAATTTATAGGCTTACAGAGTGGCAGTTAAGACAATGTTACACCATGCCACATCTCAGGTTTCCAGAGCTAATGATTTTAATTGCATTCTTGGTTCATAAATATTTGTGAATATCATTTATATTTCTGTGATTAAGTTGCAACAATATGTTAGTTAACATGAAGATAAACACACACAAAAACCGAGGCAATGTCAATCGCAAAAACAAAAAGAACAACCACTATTCTCATCAATGACCAACAACTTAAACAGTTGAAAGAATTCACCTATCTTGGAAGGATCATATTATGAAATTGAAAAAACACCACAGAAATCCAACATAGCATACAGGATCTTGGGGTAGATGTCTCCTATTCTCAAAAACAAACATGTGAGCATGAACACCAAAACTGCACTATATAAAACAATCATCGTACCATCACTATGCTACCAATTTCAAATGTGGACATTAACAACCAATCTCTAGAGAACTCTTTCACCCATGATGCAGCAAGGCATAAAGCCATCTCCTGAGAACCCTTCTAACTCTGACACTGAAGGGTATAAAGAGAAAAGAAAGAAAGAAGAATACCACTATGCTAGCCTTTTAATCATGTGTTGCTGGGGTCTAAAAAGGGAGTAAAATATTTTTGCTCACCCTGTTTACCTGTCATACATGTTGTAAGAGGCAACTAAGGAGATTATGGGTTGAAATTAGCTGTCACATTCCATATATCAGATATAAAATCACAGATGTAAGCCATGACACAACACAATTCCATTCTCTGGACTGAATCCTGATAATCTGCAGGAGTTTGAGAATGAATGCAGATGAAGATGACAAGGCATGCAACAGACCCATTTGATGTTTCAACAAAAAGGACTTTTACAACAATTTTTAATTTTAAAAAACATGAAGAGATAATGGTATTGCTCAAGTTGAGATTACCTATAGACAGGATAAGTTTAAATAAAACAGTCACATTCCAGATGTGGAATAAATATTGAAAGGGAATGAGAAGTTACAAACAGCACACACAGTTACAAACAGCACACACAGTTACAAACAACACACAAACCTTACAAAAAGAACACAAAAACTTACGAACATTGCACAAAACGTTACAAACAACACACAAAATGTTACAAACATCCCACAAAAAGTTAACAAACATCACACAAAAAGAATATAAAACAAAAAATATGTGAGTGCTGCTATAATGGGAATACCAAAATGATCACATTGATAAATGCAGTGAGTAAAGAAAACAGCCACAAATAACCATAAAAAATATATAACAATTTGCAGGTATTTGTGTCCAGCTCAACAGCAACCAAGACAGTGTTAAAAAAATGTATAGTAACACTAATCAAGGATGCATTCAGATTTGTGAAAAAAATGCAGCATACAGTCCATCAACACTGGTAAAAAGAATGTTACACACAACAGGCTGGTCTACTGGCAATATGGCCACAGATGCCCATCCTTCAGTGGAGTTGGTAAAACACTAAACTATTAGTTACAACAGCCGATGTCGGATGTGTTAAGGGCACAGGCAAAAATAGAATGGCAACATCATTTTCTGGACTACATCCAGTTCAATATCTAACAGAACTATTGTTTTGCTGGAAGAAAGATTCAGCAGAAGTTTGAATACAAAATTAGGTTATAAAAAAGTACAAAATTAGAAGTTTGAATACACGTTTGATATGCATGCACAAACAATAATGTTCAAGAGAAACTGCCCTAGTAATTATTAGTGATATGGACATCTGTGTGCTGTTCATGCCTGAAAGGGCAATGTGGTCATGAAAATACACAACAAAGGCATCAATACTAGAGGAAGTAAATATGCACAAAAATGGCAGTCAGATCACTACATTTTTTTAAAACTGTCAATACTGCTTGGATGTGTGTGGCTTGCATGATAATGACTGCATGCCCTTGCTTTCACCAAGTCACCTATTACAAAGTGCATGGCAAGTCACAGTATTGATTTTTCTGCTCTATTTTGGGCTCTGGTAATATGTGGGCGTTTCCTGGGTATAACATTTAATATTGAGAAAAATCTACCACAATTAGCAAAATAAGCAGAATACATTATTGTGCATATATATATGCAAAACTTGGAATAGGGTAATGAAGTTTCGCTAATCACTGAAAACATGCATAATAACACACCATAAATTGACGTTTTGACCAAACAGTCTTTATCAAGAATACATTGACAACAACTACTACGAGCAAGAAGGACACTATTGACATTCACATAGCAGAGATAAATATAGGCACATATTATGTGTGTATGTATATATATATATATATATATATATATATATATAGCTTGTTTTAATCCCCAGGAATGACAAGTAAGGCAGCTTTAGTTTCCTCCAGTGCTTTCCTTCATACCCAGAAGACTCAACTCTCAACACAATACAATGTTTTGAAAAGTCTGGTCTGTTTTATATGTACAAAACAGAAACAAAAAAGAATCTGTAAATATCTTCATTACCAAGTCATAGAAAATGTACAAGAAAATTAAGGAAGAGAACAGGAATGATAAAAATGACAACATGAGATAGAACTGAAATACAAACGAGTAAACATGAATAAATGGGAAGTGTGAAATTCCAATACAATTAATTCCAAATGCAGGAGATAGAAAATAATTAAAAATGCACTACTATTTTTAACAAATAAAAAGAGCATAGATCTATCTATCTATCTATCTATTCGCTGAAACCCTTTGTTGCCTTTTGGCATCAGGGGTAGAAGAATTTTCTGGAGACTACCCTCTTGTGTGCTGAGTATATTGTGGAATTTGTCGCCTCTTATTTCAGTGGTCCATCGCTTTTGTGGTCGGCCTCTAGGCCTTCGTTGTATCTGTGTAACATCGCTTGCTGTTATATGCTCTCTGACAGTAGTCTACTGATGTGTGCAAACCATTTGTTTGGTCTGTTGTCTCTTGATGTATTCTAATATTGGGGTGGTGCCGGTTTTTTGTTGGTGGCCTCATTCCTAACCCTGTCTCTTAACGATATTCCTAGGATTCTGCATAAGCATGCCATTTTAGCTGTCACAAGTTTACGTTTGTCTTGCGCTGTCGTTGTCCATGTTTAGCATTGGTAGCACAGCGTTGGAATAATAATCGTTTTGGAATTATAGAAGAACTAAAAAGAAATAGTCATTTGTACAGATATAAATAACCAAACTTTCAGAGGATCAATAACAGCCTTTTTTTTGTGAAAGACTCTTAGTCTAATGTTGCCATTTCCGAGGAATATCATGTTCCACCAGGAGTGCAGCCAATTAGCTCTAACAAGAGTAGTGGTTGTTGTGCATTTTAGGTATTAGTTTATTTATTATCCTCCTTGCACACTGGACATGTCCATAGATGCTCCGCTTCAGTAAATCTCTCAGGGTATAATGGCTGATAGTTCCAGTTCTATGTTGGTTAACTGCTCTTTTTGAAATCTTTGTCAGGTGTTCTCTACAGGCCACACCCACCTTCACTCCCAATTCTCAATATTGACTCATGCTCATTCATCTTAAAATCCTCTCACCCTGCAGACTCACGAAGAGCAATGACTATGTCCGCTCGGTCCATAGGCTGACCATCTGTTATGGTGGCATGGCTGGCTAATTGATCAGCCTGTTCATTTCCCTCTATGCCTGAATGTCCGGGGGCAAAGATAAGGGTTAATTTCCACAATGGATGCCAGCATTCTAGCTCTCTCTAATGACTTCACCCACCCCCTACACACAAGACCTGTTTTGACTTTCTGAATATGTTTATTGAGTCACTTAGTGTGCATGCATGGGAATACGCTTGCAATTCCAGCCAGTTAAGTACCTGCGTTACAGCCGATACTTCCATTGTGAGACTGATTGATCTTGTGGTAAAGGCTCTACCTGCTTCATGCACAGTTCATCCGTGTGATATGGTAGTAAAGGCCCATGCGCATGCCCAGTGTTCAGCATCGTTATCCGCTGATCTGGGAATGGTTTCTATTTGGCTTTTTAAGTGGCAATCGGTAGCTGTGCAGCCATTATTTCTTGATAGTACATTTCTTAATGCTTACATGTTAACATTCATACAAATGCTCCGTGCTAGTAAATGTTAACATTCGTACAAATGCTCTGTGCTAGTAAATTTAAGCTTATTCAATTGTACTCACTGCATTATCAGCTACCCTCTCTCCATGAATTATATACTCCGGTTTTCGATAGCCATCTGTTGATATTTGTGGTCTATCTCCAGCATTGCTACTATCAGCACAGCAGCCACTGCCTTCCAGTGGAGACAACTTGCATAGCCTGACTTTGCTGAGTCCACCACCACCCATAGGTACCCAACCTCCTGTTGAGTCATCGCGTGTCATCACCTGTGCAGAAACTTGCACAAGGTAGTCCGCACTGAAAACAAAAGAAAATACAAACATGAACATTGAAACGAACTTTAAAACTACTGACCTAGACATGTGGGTGTTCGAGGTAATGAGATAGCAGACACAACTGTTCAGATCAAATTTTGAGGTTTAAAAAAAAAAAAGTAAAACTCATAAACTGTGCACATAAACTACTGATAATACAAATAACTGTATTAAATTCAAAAAAACTAAATTAACAAAGGATAAAATTTCAAATTGGTAAAAATGCAAAAATAACAAATCAAAAATATTTCTTTAAGGCCAATATGTTTCCAAAATGTTACACTTGGCCATGAAATGTTACCAATATATTTCCTAAATGTTACACTTGGCCATGAAATGTTACCAATGTTTCCAAAATGTTACACTTGGCCATGAAATGTTACCAATATGTTTCCAAAATGTTACACTTGGCCATGAAATGTTACCAATATGTTTCCACAATGTTACACTAGGCCATGAAATGTTACCAATATGTTAGCAAAATGTTACACTTGGCCATGAAATGTTACCAATATGTTAGCAAAATGTTACACTTGGCCATGAAATGTTACCAATATGTTTCCAAAATGTTACACTTGGCCATGAAATGTTACCAATATGTTTCCAAAATGTTACACTTGGCCATGAAATGTTACCAATGTTTCCAAAATGTTACACTTGGCCATGAAATGTTACCAATATGTTACACTTGGCCATGAAATGGCAAACGGGTCATAGTGCACCATCCTAAAAGATAATATAATTTGGACAGAGGCCAGGGAAAAGTAAAAAATGTAGACTGATAGATATGCAATCTCCCCACTATTTTCAAAACAAGAGAAAAGTGATTACTGTTTATGTAGTACATATTCTTCTGCGTTTGTTCTCCATACTCCAGCTGATTAGCAGGATATAGTACAAAGAATGGAATGTCATGGTTTACAGCTTCACTGCAATATCTGCAACTTTCAGCATGACACCACATAGTTTCTGGGTCATTTTGACCCTCTATAGGATGTGACAGCAAACTCCACCTTCCTTATTTGCCTCATGTGCATGGCAGGTAACAGTGTCAACATTCTTTTCTCCTCTATGAGGCTCCGGCAACACAGGGCAGTGCATATTACAATAGAGAGAAAGTAGAAAGTAATGACTAATACATAGATGTGTGTTTGAGTGGGATTGAAGTAAGTCAGATAGTCGACCATAGACAATAATATAATACACAATTTGGCAAACGTAAAAGGTTGAACAATTTGTTGAAAAGGTTAGATTGTACAATTTGGTTAAAAGGAAGCCAGATTTTATGAAAATCTAAGGTTGAACTCAAGTTGGTGCCATATCCTATTCAGGACGTAGCGTGCAAAAGATAATTTTTTAGCTGTAGTGATATTCAAGGCAATATTATATGTCCAGTAAGTTGTTACTGCTTTATGAATGGTCCAAGTGCACAATTATCTGTGGCAGGAATACCTGGTACTGTGGGTGTCCGAGATGTGCTCTGACCCTCTCAGCCCCAGTTACTTGATAGAAATGTGCAATCGGGTGCATGGGGATTTTCATTGTTCCCGTGCAATCCCACGGTTAGCAGATAACCAAGATCCTAAAAGCACCCCTCGTGGTGCGCACTGAAAACATTGCTTTGATGCTTGTGTGAAGCAATTTAACTAATGTTTTACGGATGGTTTCCAGGCAGAGTAGACAATTGGAATGCCTTGTCGAAGACGGATGTGTCTGGCCTTTGGCGCAAATAAAACGCAATGTTGGGATAGAACACAACACATAACAGAGTCATATGTAGACAGAACAACACAACTAGCAAAACAATATTGTGAGAGAACAATATGTGGACAGAACAATATGAGGACAGAACAATATGTGGACAGAACAACACAACTAGCAAAAAAATATGAGGACAGAACAAGACAACTAGAAAAACAACATGAGGACAGAACAGTAAAACTAACAAAACAATCTGTGGACAAACACAAGCAACACAACTATCAAAAACAATATGTGGACAGAAGAATGCAACAAAACAATGTGGACAAAGCAGCACAATTAATACAGCAAAATCTAGACAGAACAATATGTGGACAGAACAATACAACTAACAAAACAATATGTGGACAGAATAACACAACTAACATAATAATATGTGGTAAGAACAACATTAAGAAAACAATTTGTAGAAAGAATAACACAACTAACAAAACAATTTGTAGAAAGAATAACACAACTAACAAAACAATTTGTAGAAAGAATAACACAACTAACAAAACAATTTGTAGAAAGAACAACACAACATAACATTTTGTGGTAAGAACAACACAACTAACAAAACAATATGTGGTAAGAACACAACTAACAAACCAATATGTGGTAAGAACAACACAACTAACAAAACAATATGTGGTAAGAACACAACTAACAAACCAATATGTGGTAAGAACAACACAACTAAAAAAACAATATGTGGTAAGAACAACACAACTAACAAAACAAT
Organism: Meghimatium bilineatum; assembly: GCA_034231615.1. Classification (NCBI taxonomy): domain Eukaryota; kingdom Metazoa; phylum Mollusca; class Gastropoda; order Stylommatophora; family Philomycidae; genus Meghimatium; species Meghimatium bilineatum. The sequence continues at coordinate 53,405,877 of CM067313.1, forward strand.
ATGTGGTAAGAACAACACAACTAACAAAACAATATGTGGTAAGAACAACACAACTAACAAAACAATATGTGGTAAGAACACAACTAACAAACCAATATGTGGTAAGAACAACACAACTAACAAAACAATATGTGGTAAGAACAACACAACTAACAAAACAATATTTGGACAAAGCACAACAAACAAAACAATATGTGGTAAGAATACAACTGACAAAACAATATGTGGTAAGAACAACACAACTAATAAAACAACATTTGGACAAAACACACCTAACAAAACAATATGTGGTAAGAACACAACTAACAAAACAATATGTTGTAAGAACACAACTAACAAAACAATATGTGGACAAAAAATATGCGGACAGAACAATACAATTATCAAAACAATGTGTGGAAAAAACAACACAACTAACAAAGAATATGTGGACAGAACAGAACAACCAACACAACAATATGTGAAGAGAACAATACAATTTTCAATACAATATGTGGAAACAACAACACAATTAACAAAACAATATGTGGTAAGAGCAATAAAACTAATAAAACAATATGTGGATATAACAACAACTAACACAACAATGTGGATAGAACAACACAACTAACAAAAAAATATGTGGACAGAACACAACTAACATAATAAAATGTAGACATAAAAATACACAAAAACTATATGTGGACAGGGCAAGATAACTAACAAAACAATATGTGGACAGAACAACACAACTAACAAAACAATATGTGGATATAACAACACAACTAACAAAACAATATGTGGACAGAACAACACAACTAACATAATAAAAATGTAGATATAAAAATTCACAAAAACTATATGTGGACAGAACAATACAACTAAAAAAAATATGTGGTTGAACAATACAATTATCAAAAAAATATGTGAATATAACACAACTAACAAAACAATATGTGGATATAACAACACAACTAACAAAACAATATGTGGACATAACAACACAACTAACAAAACAATATGTGGACAAAACAATATGTGTACAGAACAATACAATTATCAAAACAATATGTAGACAGAAAAACACAACTAATAAAACAATAAGTGGACAGAACAATACAACTAACAAAACAATATGTGAACAGAACAACACACCCAACACAACAATATGTGAAGAGAACAATACAATTAACAAAACAATATGTGGACAGAACAACACAACAAAACAATGTGTGGACAGAAAAACACAACTAACAAAACAATATGTGGACAGAACAATAAGTGGACAGAACAATACAACTTACAAAACAATATGTGGATATAACAACACAACAAACTATGGACAAACAACACAATTATAAAAATAATATGTGGACATAACAACACAACTAACACAACAATCTATGGACAGAAAACAATACAACTAACAAAACAATATATGGACAGAAAACAATACAACTAACAAAACAATATATGGACAGAAAACAATACAACTAACAAAACAATCTATGGACAGAAAACAATACAACTAACAAAACAATATATGGACAGAAAACAATACAACTAACACAACAATATATGGACAGAAAACAATACAACTAACAAAACAATATATGTGGACATAAGAATTAAACAAAATAATATGTGGATACAACAACAAAACAAAATGAATGTGAACAGAACAAAAAACAACAATGTATCTTGAAAGAACAAACACCACTAACACAACAATACAGCTGACTATCCTGTTCATACTGGGATCATTGTTTGACCCTTTAGATCTAGGCCTAATTAATAATAGGATTAGCACTAGGCTAAAATGATAATTTGGCCACTGTTTTTTAGAAGTTTATTTATTAGAGATATAATTTAGATCCTACATTAACATGTATCATTGTATCACGTATGATTGTATCTACTGCAATTCGGTCCAGAAGTATTGTACACGAATGAATGATATTGTATTTCATAGCACGAGATAAACACACATAACAGACACAAAGATTCTATTTAAAACGTAAGTATTACACGTGCCACATCGTAAAGTAAACAAGAACTATGTTATGTTTATTTAAGCTTCCATTCAGTCATTCACTGAAAATGTACACTCCTTAAGATAAGGCTGGTTTCCATGTCCTAGTTTCAATCCCATCTTTTTTAATACGCTGTTTGAACACAGAAACGAAACCCAAAGAAAGTAATAAAACGACACTTCAAAACAATTAGAGCTGATAACGGGATGAATAAAAGTGCAGCTAACTTTCTATAATCATTAATGACCACTAGCATTGGCATTTTTTTCCACGTTCTGAGCCGTGACCTTTATCATTCACATCAGTTTATGAATGAACAATCGCGGACTAATACATCACATCCCGTGTTGAAATGCCTTCGCTGTATACAAGTTGAGCTGTATAAATCACAATAAAACTTGTCTCGGCACTGTTTTCAAGTTAAATTACGTTTACAATCTTGAGCACAAGTGTTTCGGAGAATAATAAACTGTGATGTCTGATAGAATTCACGTATCGAAGTTTGAAGAATATGGTCTACATCCACGATCTGTGTTGTTAGAAATTTCAAGTCTGCATGCAGACACACAGTCAGTCGGTCACCTTTCCTATTTTAGTCTGCTGACTTCAGCAAACTAAATATCCATGGAAATCACAAACATCAATACTTACTTTTCTGCCAACCCTTTTATCATCTTCGTCGGCTCATTTTGTGAAATAACCGGGTATTGCTATTCGACCACATAAGAATATCAGTGAAAGAAGAAACCTTTCACTTCAAGTTTACCAAAAAGACAGGAAACGCTAAGCACACATCGCTAGGATATCATGCGACTAAACGATATAGTTCGACATTTCCACAACTTTTTCTAGATCTTAGCATACCACAACTAATATATTTTCGCGAATATTTCAATTATTTAGTCGGAATTGTACATACAACTGATATATTGTTAATTTATTTACGAAACAAGTTAAAACATTTTTGTGCGCAATAATATACGGTTAAAAAAATAAGAAAAAAACTATAGCTAGATTCCAAATAGTCCATAGGGGGTCACCCTCTCTCCCCGATTGCAATACATAAACTGTCATTGTGAGGAGGCGCATGTGAATAGAGTGGACATGTGTACACGTTTAGTAAGCATACAAGCACATTGAAAATTATAAATGATGTATGACAAACAAGCAGTATTAACTCATGTGGATTTTTTTTTAATTTCTGAAATGTGTAAATTAAATTTTAGATTGACTTTCTGGGGCGAGTAACCAAATTTGTTTTTGTAAAAAAAAACTATTGTAAGTGAACAGAACATGTTACACAAATTTAAAGTTACTTTATAATTTAACAATTTATTTTAAAGGATAAAAAAAAACAAGGTCGAAAGTTAATAATGGAAGAGACAAGGAATACAGAAAAGATTAACAAAAGTAATTTCCAAGACTACTGTTGAACTGTGATCCTACGTGGGAACAACTCAACGCTGTACTACTACGCCACGGAGTCAGCAAATGAACCCGAAGTTTCGCAGAAATCCAGCCCAGCTAGCTCTGCCAATCATCTCAAAGACCGCAAGGATCTATACCAAGACACAGTCCGTGTTGTTACATCAACCGATCGTATTGAAGTCATCCCGCCCCCAACGTCCAGATTACGCGGGTCCTTCCTCGCGCTGCCTAGGTTGTTGTCGCCCCTACCCAACGTAAACAAACACATGGGGGATGGGGTAGAAGTGATGGACGCAACGTCTCTCGCGCAGGGCGTGTGTTGGCGTATATTGATTATTTTGTACTTTGTTCATTCATGATCCTCTCTACGCTGACAAACGTGTCAAGTTTTCCACTCATTCACTCATTTGACCCAAGCAGACGACATGCTATCGGCTGGATCAGGCGATTTCATCCAGAGACTTCAATCTATAATATACTCTTGTTCACACTATAATATGTGTGATCCCAATTATTGCACTGCGTTCTACAACGACAGTTAATTATCAGCCGAATTGTTCTATATAACGTCCATAACACAGAAAACGGCGGGAACAGAAATCATTTAGATGTTTGCAATTAGAAACAATTTAAAATGTTAAAACAGCACAATTATATGTTAAAATCTGAGACGTCTAAATGATTCCTGTTCCCGCCATTTTTTGTGTTATGGACTTGTTCATAATGCGTCCTGGTTAGACCATGCTCTAATCTCGTGAATATATCATCGTCTTACCATATGTCTGCCTCTATGTAAGCAGGGCCATTGTTGATAATATGTCTGCCTCTATGTAAGCAGGGCCATTGTTGATAATATGTCTGCCTCTATGTAAGCAGGGCTGTTGATAATATGTGTGCTTCTATGTAAGCAGGGCGTTGTTGATCATATGTAGTCATCTATGTAAGCAGGGCCGTTGATACGTGTTCAAGTTAGAGGGCATTTTACCTATACAATAAGGCCATTCGCTCATTTTCTTGTGTAATTACCTGCTTTTTGCTAAGAGATTTACTTGTAAAATGACAACACTCTTACTAGATTTATAGCAGGAAATTGTCTAGAGAATGAACATCGTTGCGTCGCCGTTTTATTTGCGCCAATGGCCCGACACATCCATCCAACCTATTAAAATGCTTGAATATATAACATTTCCACAAATTCTGAATAAATCATGTAGTTTTCTTCATATGTTTGTTTCTGCTGACTATAAACAATATTCATGTTAAAGATTAGATTAATAACATTCTTCTGTTGAGATCAGCGCTTCTAAAAGTGGTGATCCGTGAACCTTTGCCGTTCTGCGAGCCATCAGCGCAATTCCTTATATATATCATATGCCAAAAACGGATGTGCTGTGTTGAAAGGCGCACATAACACAGTTCCGCTGTAAAACTAGCAGCACACAGTATTTCACGCTAATTATACGAGATTGAACGCAGAAGAAGAAGAACACGAATACATATATCATTTAAGACCAACTAGCCTCATCACCCACGTCTGTTCCTAGAAGATTGGGAAACAAATTGTCGGTCCATGGCGTCACCAAGTTTGAGAACGACTCGTTTAGACGGCTGTATGATATACTCGTATACGCCATGTATTGCCCCCATTGCCCCCACCACCGACAAATTGTAGCTGAATAGTCATGCACATAGGCATTCAAGAAATTGTGCTTTTTAATTAATTCACATGTTCTATGAATTCTAATGTTCTATGAGTTCCAATGTTCTATGAATTCCAAAAAGCTGCTGCAAAATGAGTGTTTCTACTAATCAGCAGAAAGAAATATAGAAAGAAAGACAACACGCATTTTTTTTGCGTTGTGACTATCATGATAAATACACGTGAGGGAGATAATTAATATGTTTTGTCTTAAGGCGATATTGAGGACAAGGGTTCTTTCCATAGAAAAGGGTCTACCGTCCATACTTTTAAATAAATAAGCGCCATCCGAAATTTTGTGACGTCACTTACTGTCGGCTCCCTCCTGGATACAAAATGACTACGTAATAGTAAGTTTGTTAGACATCTAGAAAGTTTGTTACAGTTGCGAGTACTGCTGTGGTTTTGGCAGAGCCACTGAAATGTGAAATCGCTAACATTTCACACCCCTACGGCATTAATAAATGCTATGGGTTACTTCAATCTTTTACTGCTGTCGGATTCGACAAATCTGCGCGCCTCTCACTGAGAGCCTCCCCCCCCCTTATGCGTACCATCCACTGTAAGATTCACCCATAAAACCTTCCTAAATAAAATACCTCGACCCCCAACAACTGATCAGTAACACTGGTCGACATTGAAATCGTTACTGATTTAAAAATGCCCTGTAGTATCTTGGTGTGCTCAACACGAATATAACCATAACAATTTTGTTTACTGACTCTCTTTTTGAAGATATTCCATATAGTTCAATTTCTATGTACATTTATCCAGTATGACTGCAGCCAAATCGTTAATAAGCCTAAATGATGTAATGTATATCGCAGTGCATAATACTATCATGAACACATCATCAAGAGTTGATTACATAATTTTCTGATGCAATGCAATACTACTACCAGTCGGCTGTTGAAGTAAGCTCACGTCAGCAGTGTACTATATAAAGACCAGCCGCAAAGGTTGGGTACTTAAATAATTTCAGACTTTGTGCGAGACAGTTTAAAATAATGTTACATAAAACTGTTATTATTTTATCCATTTACGTACAATACAGAACAGGTGGTGCCTGGACTGTGCGTTAATTTCGTGGACAATTGCTGCTATATATGTGGGGAGGCGACATTTGCCAAACAGAAGAAAAGTCTCAGTTCTCAAGACAAGCCTTGGGCACTGCATATATGCTGCGCTATATGTACAATGCAGCTGTCACAGTGTTGAATGGCAAAATAACATCAATGTCATTTGCAGACAATGCAGCTGTCACAGTGTTGAATGGCAAAAAAACATCAATGTCATTTGCAGTCCCCTTGGTGTGGAGAGAACTAAGCAACCACATAACTGACTGTAACTTCTGCTAAGTTTATCTTATTTCCGGCTGAATAATGAAGCAAAATAAGTCGATAATAGTCTAGCATAACATTCCGTCTAGTTCCACATGGTGAGGGAGTTCCTATTTCAGAACCTCCAGCAGAATATTCTCTTGATTCATCTGATGAAAATGAAGGTGATCCGAGCTGTTATTCTTCTGGTCCGTCAGCATGCAGCGATCTAGATTTTCACTATGGTGCATCCTCAACCCCACACAGAATCACACAGGATGAACTAAATGACATGGATCGTGATTTGGAGTTTATCAAAGAAAAAGGCATAATTGCTCGGATCAAGTCTCCAACAATGGAATCTCCTAAAAGAAATCTCCTAATGTCACAATTACTTCATATCAAAAGCGCCACCAGCAGCTGGGGACTTTCTTCAGAAATGAAAGTAATCTGGTATTCTGTTCCGATATTGAGAGTCTCATGAATGCCTTAAAAATAACTCATAACCCATTATAGGCAATGGAAATAATTTGTGGGGAAAAAAATCTCTAAATTTAGTTTCACTTTTGGTTTTAAAAAAGGTAGACCCTTTATCTGGGAAAGGTCCAGGACAAGTACAGAGGATTATCTTCACTGTATTTATGTTATCCAAGTGCACTTCGTCCCTCGTAGAAAAATAGCAAGATGTCCGATGAAATTATAAGACAAAGCACTAACTCCGTTATTTGACCATTTCACAGAAGAAATCCCACGATTCTTAAAAATATGCACCACAATAGAAGTTTCGTGTTTTCGGAGCACGTCCCAAACATGTGCACCACAATAGAAGCTTCGTGTTCTCGGGGCACGCCCTAAACATGCCGGAAATGTAGGTGCATGAAAACATTCAGGTAAGATATCTGTAATCTGTGAACTGAAGTGCATAGATGAGATAACAATGTTCATTGACCGTCTGATGGATGGTAACTTGGTGATAGATGATGCATCTAGACCAGGGTGTTATTTTTCAACCTACGACTCGCTGGCCAAATTATCAGGCCCGCCAGTCTTTAAACAAAAGTTGTACCTGCTGTGTTCTTAAAATTAATAAACATTAATAAAATTTCTTATTTGAGCCTGGTCTAAATATGACGACAGGACAATGTATAAATTTGTCTTCAATTAATACGTAAATGTCTGTTAGTTCCCACATGTTAAACTGTACATTTAGTTTCACTAACAGTTTGTCATTAAGCTTTCATATGAGCTATTTTTATCGTCCGGCCCACGAACAGCTGTGCAATTCTGCTTCCGGGCCTCGGACCAAAACATTTTGCCGATCCCTGATCCACGACCGGGCCCAAGTCATATCTGTCGACGGCCACGCCGGATCTTGACGGTGATTGATTGAATTTGGTGTGGCACGTGCAGCAGTGAGGAAACTGCGGATCAAGAATTATGGGTGTATTCATTCAGCGAGCCACGGGAACCATCCGTACGCATATCTTTTGATATGCGGGGAGAGACCGACTATCTATGGATGTATCCAGAGTGCAGACATGTGGATTATGAACCTGTAACCCAAATCTTACCCAGTCGTATTTGTTATACACTTCGAAAAGTGGTATTGACATAAATTACAATGACTAATATCAAAAGTGGCCTCGTCCTTCCAATCGTTAAATGATCATACACCCAGATATAGCTAATTTTTTCTGGTAAATTCTTGCATCGAGAACATGACACTTAATCCTCCTTCGTTTTCTTCCTCTTCAGCGTACATTCTCAAACTCCCGCTGGATCAGGACAATAGTCATACTAGATTTTCAAGCAGAATGTCGTTCAAAGAATGGAGATTCCGCCGAATACTGATGTGTCGGGCCATTGGCGCACATAAAATGGCGACACAATGCATTCCTCTGGACTACATCCTGCTGGAGCTCTAGTAGTCCTGCTACAAGAGAGATACAGCGGGAGTTTGAGAATGAACGCTGAAGAAGAAGAATGGAGATGAATTGTGTCTCCGTCCATTAGCCGGACACATCCATCTGCGCAGTATGTAAATCTCCAACTCCATGGTGGGCACATTTTCAAGATAATCAAGAGACAGCTGTACGAGCTTTAGATATTGTAAAGAAAAGTGAAGAATCAGAGATGACCAATACGTAATAGGACAAAAACAACGAGGGCTATTACTCACCTGGGTACACACATTGTTGTCTGTAATTTTACTGTCAGATGCTATATGCTTGAATGAAATAGTCAATCTCTCTGTGGAGGAAATCAAACTGTTTTAGTAATAGAAATTTTGTGATCTCAAATCGGCGCCGTGTATTATGTGATCTCTGCTGTGTATGTTGACACATCTCATCCAAATTGTGTTGTTTCTGCTGTGAATGCAGAAGCAGAAGATGACGATCTGATGATGGAGTAATTAGCTGCGAGCAGGAAGCTTAACAGCACGTAGTCTTTCTGACAAAAGCATAGATCACACACAGTTGAGTAAGCAAGATGATAAACTCATACGTTTGCTATCACAAAAGTATGGTTGTTTTGGGGATGTGGGTGGTTATGGATGCATGTTGATTCCCCAAGGGGAAGCGTGACAGAATCCTATGATGATCACGTCCTGCCAGGATTGCAACCTATACGTCTGGGCCAACTAGTTCATCATTGTTCTGTCAGATCTGTGTTGATCCATCTGCAGTGATGCTACATCTAACATCCCCCGTAACCTAGGATTCCTCAACAGGTGTCCTGTTCGCTGATATGTATCTCTCTGTCATTCATGGATGACATTTGACAGAAGACAAAACTAAGAAATACAGCATGCAGCGACAATGATTCCCCCCCCCACAGATGATAGGTTGTCAGCCCATCCTCCAGCTTTAGTTAATAACCCCCTGCAACATGCTTTGAAAGACAGTGCCATTATTTACACTCAACTACTAGTTCAGGTCCCGGTTGACACAATGGGCGAACATGAAGAGGAAGTAATATAACTAATGGCACTCAAGTTTATATATTTATATAAATGGATAACTCCATAACTCTATGTTTTTGTTGTTCGCGAAAAACTCGAAAACTACATCACGTAGGCGAATACAATTTGGTGTGGTTATAGGGTAACTCCTGAACATAGTTCGAACTGTCCTGAAAAATCTTAAAACTTCTGTGGTCCAGCTTCTTCTTCTTCTGCGTTCGTTCTCAAACTCCTGCAGATCAGCAGGATGTAGTCCAGAAAACGGAATGAGGTGTGTCATGGTTTACAGCATTGCTGCAATATCTGCGCCTTTCGGCCTGACACATCCGACTTCAGCATGGCTTTGGGTCACTGACCCTATATGGGATGGGACAGCCAACTCCATCCCATAACCTCTTAGTCGCCTCGTTCGACATGGAAAGTAAACAGTGTTGCTATTCTTTGCTCCCCTTTCGGGCCACGACAACACACGGGAACTGTGGTCCAGCAACTCTGACCAATGATATGATTGGTTAACCTTTTACCTTTGAACAATGTAAAAAAAAATCAAGCAACTGTAAACAAATTTATAAATAACATTCAATCGACTTTTACTATGTTTTAACAGGTTCAATATTCTTTCTCCTTGCCTTTTGGTATTGCTGTGTATGTTTCTGTCTATGAGTGAATCGCATAATATTTTTTATATTTGCAATCTTCATATATGAGGTCAATTTTACTATCTGTGATATTAGTCTCCATTAGCGAAATTGGTAACAGCTCAAGTCCGAATATTTTTTTTTTAATGTTCGATCTCTGCGGTTGTGGGGTTTTTTTCTTAACACTAATATGCATATTATCACCCAGGGAAACACAGGGTATTTCTTATAGTAAATAATAATTAGACCCACAACCCGATAGGATCGTAGGCGTGCTACACATCGTGGAAGAAAACAAAGAACGTCCGGTGGAGGTAGAGATGGACATAGTTGATATCAAAAGATGAGTTGTGGAAAAGAGAGAGAGAGCATAGCAGTGTCTGGTGGAGGTAGAGATGGACAGAGTTGATATCAAATGTTGAGCTGTGGAAGAGAGAGAACACACCAGTGTCCAGTGGAGGTAGAGATGGACAGAGATGATATCAAATGTTGAGCTGTGGAAGAGAGAGAACACACCAGTGTCCAGTGGAGGTAGAGATGGACAGAGCAGATATCAAATGCTGCGTTGGAAAACGGAGAAACACCTGGAAAAGAAAAGTGGGGGAAGAGACCAAATCAATTGAGACCTTATGGTGCAAATGAAGAGGACAGCACAAAACATAATGCGTTGCAGAGCTACAGTTGCAATCCTATGTTTCACGGGGAACAGACAGGCAAGAGATTTGAGTGCAGTAAAGTTAATCTCGATATGTAAGATATGAAAGTATGATGTTACACAGTTTCCCTAATCACAAAGTAATCAAACAATCCAACGAACTGATGAAAGTACGTTACAGACAAAACATACATAGTATAAAACAAGCAGAACACAGCAATAATAATATGTGACGAGATGGATTTCTAACAACTGTGCTGTGCGTGTGTTACTGCTGATGATTTTATGTCCGCTGCGACCTGCACTTTTTTTACGAATGGCATTGTGCTGACAGGAGTAGAATTACGCATCGACATTTGGATGTCGACAATAACAACAACATGTCTGCTGCGCTGAAACTAGACAAGGGGCACCGGAGCGGTCGCTTCGGGTGAATGCACCAAAATGAATACCTGGAGGCGCCATATCCGTAATGAGTTTGGTTTATATAAAGGCGGATTGGGAGGGGAGGGGGGGGGGGAGGTGGGCGTTCTCAGTGCGTCACAATTCATAGGTTCGTCACTGTATGCCTGTTTGTATTTATTGTGTACCTTGTCTTTAATAAACATCCCTTGGCCGAAACGTTTATTTATTATGTTTTTGTGTGATTGCTATTTCACTGTGCTTCAAAATGTATCTTTTCTTTTTTACTTGTATGTTAAATAAAAATTGAGATATAACGTGAAAATAAGGAGCCGTCCATATATTAGTTAAACAATTGAGGTATAACGTGAAACTAAGGAGCCGTCCATACGTTAGTTAAACAATTGAGATATAACGTGAAAGTAAGGAGCCGTCCATATATTAGTTAAACAATTGAAGTATAACGTGAAAGTAAGGAGCCGTCCATACATTAGTTAAACAATTGAGGTATAACGTGAAAATAAGGAGCCGTCCATACATTAGTTAAACAATTGAGGTATAACGTGAAAGTAAGGAGCCGTCCATACATTAGTTAAACAATTGAGGTATAACGTGAAAATAAGGAGCCGTCCATACGTTAGTTAAACAGTTGAGGTATAACGTGAAAATAAGGAGCCGTCTATACATTGTTAAACAATTATAGAACGCGGAGGTGGTCTGAACAAGTTTGACTATTGTTGATAAGGGTGAGTCTGGGGGAGGTTGACAAAAGTTGATATCAACAATACTGTTTTTAATGCACCAGTTAAATTGTTTGAATGTGAAATATTTTCTAAAAATGTGAAACAAATCATGTAGTATTCATGCAGTGTTTCACGTAATTTTTCTGCTAAAAATATTCAAGAGATTGGGGGGGGGGGGGGGGGTGTTCACTGAACTTTCTTTAGTTGTTGACAAGGAGGGTGGAGGGAAACATTTTCAACAAATGGTTGCCATAATTTGTGGGCAGACCTGGACTTTAAATAAGACAAAAAAGGATAGAGGTTCACATGGTCTCGCATTGCTCACACGCCGACCCAGGGTTTGTAGATAACTAAGATCCTAAAAGTACCTCTTCGTGGTGCATCGTGAAAACAAAAGCACATCTGTTCTCGCTGTATCCCTGGCTAACACATTTAGGCTCGTGTCCGTGAGTGTGGAGGCTGCAGACGGAATGAGAATTCACTGCATAGAAAAGCAATATCTATGTGTCACCTCTGTGCCAACACATACACGGTTTTTGTCGACATACAGCGACGCAAGACAGACCACCCGAGCATTTGGGGGAAAGGGGAGGGAGCGGCAAATTCAATTGACACAAAATAAATCAGAACAAGTTTCTAGTCTCCAGTGTTCCTAAACGCGCGTTGAGACTTGGACGAGGGTTCACGATTTCGGTGAAGGATACCTCGGCTAAGAAGGCGAACGAGTCCCACTCTTCTATCGAGTTCTTCCTAAACTGGAACCAATATCGTAGATGAGAAAAGGTTCAGTACCCATGGGCACAGGTATAATACGTCTAATTACTCGAGGTAGTTACACTGGATGCAAAACACCTCGCGCGAGATAGACGTGAACGACAATCGTCTAAGCGTAGAGTCAATACACAAGAGCCGCCCGTCGATAGATAGGCAGTCTGTCACAGGCTAGGGAAGTCCATTACCCAAATTATGACATGACGGAAGCGGATGTGTTGTCTTTAGATGTTCGGACTGCATAGTGAGCCAAACAGTTGCAAATAACAGGGGGTCTGATGTGTTGTCTTTGGATGTTCGGACTGCATAGTGAGCCAAACAGTTGCAAATAACAGGGGTCTGATGTGTTGTCTTTGGATGTTCGGACTGCATAGTGAGCCAAACAGGTGCAAATAACAGGGGGTCTGATGTGTTGTCTTTGGATGTTCGGACTGCATAGTGAGCCAAACAGTTGCAAATAACAGAGGGTCTGATGTGGAATTTGCAGTACAACGTACTTCATGCTCCCCTAGCGGAAACCACACAATTTATCGTGTTGGTTATCAGAGAGTGAACGTATAAAAAGAAGGATACATTAATGTGAAAGAAAGTGCTACAGAATGATTCTACGAATATCATGGAAAGAGAAAAGAAGAAGTTTTGAGAATATTGAAATTAAAGGAAGGGTGGCTTCTAAATACAAACATAAGTGCAGTTTTGTAACACTTACAATACATGATAATGGAAATGCTGATTCCTGAGGGCAGAACTCGGGTGGGTGAAGAGGAAGACGATGGAACAACGATATTAAAGAGTGTATCAACATGTCCCCGACCAGGCCCATGTGCCCAGGACAGAAAAGCTTTCAGTGTGTATAAGATGTTTACAATGTTTTGGAAATAATACGTCACATAACAAAATAATACGTCACATAACAAAATAACACGTCACATAACAATGTATGAACTGCCCCTAAACATGGAATATTTTGTAAGATTTTGGAATTCGCCACCTCGTCACTGGTTATCTGAACAATTATAATCTAAATGTTTTCCCGCTGATATTAGCTTTGAAGTTGTTGTGTACAATGTCGTGTACATTAGTTTTGAATTTGTCGTGTACATTTTCATGTTCATTAGCTTTTAATTTGTCGTGTACTGTACATTAGTCTCGTGAAACTGGAGAGCTTACTTGTCTGTATATATATATATATATATATATATATATATATATATATATATATATATATATATATATATATATATATATATATCTGAACACGATATTTCAATATCTAGTAATGATCGTATTTATTAAATTTAGCAAGTGAAATTGTTCACGTCGACTCCATGTTATTGATATGTAGTTACCACTGTGAAACCTATATCTTTTGTTGTAAAAACTCCTGCATGTTATCACTGATGGTACACATTATTATAATCTACATTTATTGTTGTTCCAGTGTATGAACAGGAGCAATGTGTTCATTATTTGTTTTTCTCTCGGAGGCAGCTCCAATTAATATATTTAATATAAAATGGTAAGGCTTAAATATTAATTTTAAAAAAGCTGTGAATACTAAGATTGAAAATTAGTACATTGCAAACACAAACTGGTAACAGAACAAAACAACCTTACCGTTAACAATTACCGATCATGTTGGACGCAGCAGTTCATAACTATACCGACTATGTGACTGGTATTGATAAATGTACGATATAAATTTAACACTGAAATATTTTCTTATTGAATACTTTATTCCTGAAATGGCACACTGTAATAATACATGTATATGACTTCAGAAATATATACATATAAATAGGAAATTACTTGGAACACAACTAAAAACCAGGTAGTAAAATTCGCATACATTAAAATGTATGTTGGTATGTGCAGAAATTCAGTGCCTGACGGTATGTATAAATTTCCTTGAATGGCGGAGATATAATGAATTCACGGACTAGGTAAAGATACACACAACTTTATTCTTTAATCGATCGCAATAGCAAAACTAATAGTCACAAACTAAAAGAACCGTTCCTTGCAACCTCCAGCTGCATAATGTTGCAGAAAATGTCAGTTTATATGTGAAATAATATCGATAAATATTATGGCAACACGAAATTAGAGCAGACGACACCATTATCGACTTTTGAAATCTCGCACGAAGGAGAGTTGCCTGTATATGACGTCATTTCGGGAGAAATCGTTAGATCAGGTTTTTTTTTTTTTTTTGGTATGTAAAAACAAATAGAATCAACACAACATTGCTAATTAAACTGAGAGATGGGAGGTCAAATTCAAGAAAAATAAACAAACACTGGTCACAACACCCACAACGTAAACAACAGAAAGCGTTTTAAGTCTATGGAGCTGCTGTTGATCAAGGACTACGATGTATCATGCTATATTATACAGAGTGTGTGCAGATGTGCTACCTGGTGCGGAATGGAGTCGTAAGCCCTTAGATTGTCCGTCATCCTTCACAGTAAAAATAACACTCAGAAGAGAATGCAGGTCATGGTGTCCGACAGTGGTGGAGTCGGAGGTACTCGCTCTATTCGGTGAAAATTCCAGGGAAGGTGATATGATTATATATACAGATGGGTCGGTTTAGAGACACATCAGAAGAGCCTGGGTCTTCACGGCTCAAAGGACCACCAGAGAGGAAAGTGATGCATTCGCTCAGACGACAAACAGCATGACAATGGAGATTTTGGCAGTAACCACAGCTTCGCAATGGGTGTGCTCTCTGCGAGCATGCCTGTATACTCAGTGACTCGATTAGCATGATTGTGAAAGTTCTGGCGGGGTATTCGGAAACAGTGGCTGGATGCACTGGAGAACTCATGTGTGCGTAAAATGACTTTCATTTTTGTGTCGGGACATGCGGGAGTCCGGGGTAATGGTTAACCTCACACGCTGCTACTACGTCTGTTGGTTGAGCGATGGATCGAGCAGACATTTTTAACGCCCTACGGGAAAACGCACAAGCAAATGACTGTATAAGTGACGATGACTTGTTCCATGACTAGAATAAAGGAATTTGAAGGAATTTAAAGGAATAAAATTGAAATGTGGTGTCGCTAGAAGAGCGGTTTCGTGGACACGAAAGAATGATGGTCAATCAACTACGTACTGGGACCGTCAGTCACCGTGTAATAGCGGCTACACTCAAGGAGAGATCTGAGCACCTATGGACTTGTCCTGAGTGCGGCGACGATGATCTAACGACTATCTATCTATCTATCTATCTATCTATCTATCTATCTATCTATCTATCTATCTATCTATCTATCTATCTATCTATCTATCTATCTATCTATCTATCTATCTATCTATCTATCTATCTATCTATCTATCTATCTATCTATCTATCTATCTATCTATCTATCTATCTATCTATCTATCTATCTATCTATCTATCTATCTATCTATCTATCTATCTATCTATCTATCTATCTATCTATCTATCTATCTATCTATCTATCTATCTATCTATCTATCTATCTATCTTGCTATCTACCTATCTGTCTGTCTGTTTGTCTGTCTGTCTATACGCTGTGGCCCTTGTTTGCCTTGTGGCATCAGGGGTAGAAGAGTTCTCTGGAGATGGTACTTATGTGTGCTGTTTGTAAGCTTGTTCCTGTGGCTTTTTTTATTTCTATGATCCATTTTTTACATGGTCTACCTCTGATTGTATAGCCGTGATGTCTATGTGTCATGGCCATTTGTGGCATGCTGTCTGTCGGTAGTCAGGAAGCATGTGAAAACCACTTGACTGTTGTTTTTTGATGTGTTTCAATGCTGATTTTGTTTTGATTATCTGTCTGTTGTTATCGTTTCTAATTCTATCTCTTAATGATACTCCGAGTATTCTTCGTAGACATGTCATTTCTGTTATCACTATTTTTCTTTTGTCTTGTGCTGTCATTGTCCAGGTTTGACACTGTTAGCACAGCAATGGAATAATAATAGTCTTATATAATGTAAAGTTAGTGTCTATGTTTACATTTTTGTTCTTGAAAATACGTGTCATCTGTATTCTAACCCTAACCCTAGGATCTGGTATGTTTTGTTGCATCTATTTTGTATCTCTTTACTGTTTTTCCCGTCACTCGTTATAATGCTTCCTAAGTAAGTGAACTTATTGGACACTCCTGCATCTGTTCTTACTTCACATTGGCAATTAGCATAAATTCCCTTGCATATGTTGATTAAATGTTCTGCTACACCGTATATTGATAGTGTTTTCCATAGCTGTTGTCATACTCTGTCGAAAGTCTTTTCGTGGTCGACGAATGCGATGTATAATTCCTTGTTGTTTTCTGTGGCTCTTTCTGTTAGCTGTCTAGGTGTAAAGATAGCGTCCGTGCAGCTTTTGTTCTTACAGAAGCCCATTTTTATGTTTTTAAGTTGTGGTTCAATGTATGATCGTAATCGTTGTTCTAATATTTTGTTAAACATTTTTCCTGTGTGGCTTTGTAAGGATGTATATCTCTCTGTATTTTGAGCAATCTTACTGCCTTTAAAAAATATTCCATATGTGAATTATTGTCGCGTTTCTCCAGTCTTCTTGTGTTTCTTGTATCTTCCATATTACATTGAAAAGTCTGTGTAGCCAATTTCTCCCGCTCTCTGCTGCTGCTTTGATAAGTTCTGTTTGTATGTTATCATGAGCCTGCTGCTTTGTTTATTGGTGCTTTGTTTATTGCATTTTCTATTTTCGATAGTTGTATATTTGGTTCTAGGTTTATTGTTGTAGTGTTTATTGTTGTATCTTCTTCTTCTTCTTCTTTTAGGTTCAGTAGTTTCTTGAAATATTGTTGCCATCTTTCCATTATGTGCTTCGATTCTTTTAGTGCATTATCGTTTTCGTTATTTATTATTTCTGTTGGTTCATATAGATCAATTTTGTTTCTCATGTTCTTAATTTTCTTGTAAAATCTCTTTTGTGAATTTTTATTGTCTGCGTTGAGAATGTCTCTATTTTCTTTCCATGGGTTGATTTTGGCAGTTTCAATTACTTTCTTGGTATTTGTTTTTGATGTCTTGTATTTTATTTAATCTACTTGTTTTTTTTCTTTTGACCCATTGCTTATATTTCTGTTTATTTTCTCTTGTGATTTTTTTTTTTACTTCTTCATTCCACCATGCTGTTATGTTTGGTTTCTTTATACTGTTGTTCTTGTAACCGCTTGCTTCTCCTGCTCCTTGTGTTATATTGTTTTTGAATAATTTCCATTCTTTTTATGTTGTTGTAGTATCTACTGGTAGTTTTTCGAATTTTTCTGTGATTTTTTGTGTGTATTGCTCCTGTACCGTATCGTTTTTAAGCTGGTGTATTTTAATTTTTTTTTTTTTTTATTATCTTTGTTGACTTTCTTCTTTCTCTTTCTGTTTGTTTTTACAGATACTATTACTGTTTTATAGTCGGTGTTTACACATATGTTTGGTATGGCTCTTGCGTCTGTTATTTTCCTTCTGTTGGTTCTTCTTGTTAATATAAAGTCTATCTGGCTTTTGCAGTCTAAATCGTACCACTTGTACCAGGTGTGCACTTGGGATTTTCTGTGTTTGAAAAATGTGTTAGTTATAAATAAGTTGTTCTGAATGCACATTTCAATTAAACTGTAGCCGTTGTCATTTATCTTGTTTATTTTGTTTCCAAACGGTTCAATGTATTCTTCTACTCCATATCTTTCCCCATATCAACGTGTGCGTTAAAATCTCCTAATACAAATAAGTTTTCTTCTGTGTTATTGTTGTTATTTATTATATCATTTATGTTATCAAAAAAATCTTCCCTTTCCGTTCCGTTGTTGTGTGCATTACAGGGTGGGTATGTTTGAATGAATGATATGTTGTCGTTGTCTATTGTAACGGTTAACGCGATTAACCTTTCGCTCATAAAGGTCGTGTTTATGACATGTTTGGACATCGCGGGGTCAAGGATGAAAGCCACGCCATGTTTTGCTTTCGTATTCTGGTGCACACCACAGTATATTAATTTGTAGTCTTTGTGTACATTTGTATTGCCTTGTCCCTTAATTCTTGTGTTTGCTAATCCTAGTAGAATGATATTTCGTTTTTCCATCGTTTCTGTTAGATCTACAGCTTTATTATCGAATCCGCAGATGTTAGTGGATCCAAATTTGATCGTTTTTCGTTTAGTCGTCTCCTGAGTACTCTTCATTTTCTATTAGAAGTGTGTTTAGTCGCTGTCGGTTTGCTAGATCTGTGACAGCGTTGTTTCAGAGTTTCTAAATGGTTACATTGTGTTCTAATCTATCGCATTCAGATGTTGACATTACCTATTCCATCAGAAATACACCGAAAACTACTACCCGGCCTAGAGGCTGGCCGAAAGATGTATCGTTGCCCGATGTATCGTTGTAAACATCAAAAGTCAATGATGCTTACTTCCCTTCTACTATATCAGATCAGTTATTCATGTGATATATCTTTTCTCATGTCCTGCAGTTCTGTGTGATACCAAACGCAGTGGCTTTCCCTTTTTCCTTGGATCGCATCAACAGAACTTAGAGGAGATGGGCAAGGCACTTTCCCCATATAACCATTACAGGACAGCAAGCAGTAGGAAAAATAAAACACCAGCTGGCATTAATTGTCGTTAATTGTCTAGAAAATCCGGAAAGAACACGAAATTGACAATTGAAATAAAAGTTTCGATTTATCGGGCATGTTTACTTCCGGCATGTGTACTGCCGGGAATGGGTACTACTGGGCATGTGTACACAGTGTTTTCCTTTATCGGTCTTCTTCTTCATCACCGTTTATTCTCGAACTGCCGCTGGTTCTGTCTTGTAGCAGGACATTCATCCTACTAGATTTCCATCAAGATGTAGTCCAGAGAATGGAAACGAGCTGCGGCGCCCCTTTATTGCGCCAATCTTCCGTCACATCCGTCTTCGGCGGTATGAAAAAATGACACCATATTCACAACAATAAACAAGATATTCAATGTCTTTCATTTCTGGTGTCTTCAAAAATGTTGAACATCAAGTGGAAGGATAAGCTTACATACAGCGATGTGCTGCACAGAGCCATGTTTCCAACAACGATGTCCTGCACAGAGCCTTGTTTCCAACACCGATGTCCTGCATAGAGCCATGCTTCCAACTGCGATGTCCTACAAAGACCTAGGATAATCTTGTTCTATCGACGAACAATGACATCATATTGACTTGTTCTATCGACCAAATATTACATCATATTGACTTGTTCTATCGGCCAACAATGACACCATATTGACTTGTTCTATCGGCCAACAATGACACCATATTGACTTGTTCTATCGGCCAACAATGACATCATATTGACTTGTTCTATCGGCCAACAATGACATCATATTGACTTGTTCTATAGACGAACAATGACATCATCTTGACTTGTTCTATAGACGAACAATGACATCATCTTGACTTGTTCTAGCAATGACAACATAGTGACTTGTCATATCAACGACAGATGACGTCATATTGACTTATTCTATGTCTTGGAACTACGAGGGAAGAAATTTCCTAGAACTATGACTGAAGAAATGTTTTGGAACTATGAGGGAAGAAATTTCCTAGAACTATGACTGAAGAAATGTTTTGGAACTATGAGGGAAGAAATGTCTTAAAAATATGAGCAAAGAATGGGTTTTTTTTTTTTTTTTTTTTTTTTTTTGGGACATATGAGTGATGAAACTGTCACAACAGATTGAGAAGTCACATGTTCCGAAAGCTGAAGATTGGTGAGACAGACCTGTGCAACTGTGGACTGAGCCCAGAGACTGCAGAACACATTCTTCATGTCAACTCTACCAAGAGGAGAGGGAGAAAATATGGCCTACTGAGACGGCACTGCTTCCAGACTTGAGGGGTTCCATGGATGACCTGAAGCGAATCACACAATTCATTGAAGCTATTGGTGCTGTAACCTGATATCTGACTGAAGCTATTGGTGATGTAACCTGATATCTGACTGAAGCTATTGGTGATGTAACCTGATATCTGACTGAAGCTATTGGTGATGTAACCTGATATCTGACTGAAGCTATTGGTGATGTAACCTGATATCTGACTGAAGAACGATGAAGAAGAAGAAGTGATGAAATATCTTGGAACTATGTGTGGCAAAATTTTTCGAAACTATGAGAGAAGAAATATTCTGGATCTATGAATGAAGAAAAAATTGGAGCTATGAGTGAAGACATGTCTTGGAACTATGAGTAACGAAATGCCCTGGAACTATGGGTAAAGAAATGTTTTGGAACTATAGGCTTACGTTAAGAAATGTTTGAGTACTATTGTTGAAGAAATGTCTTGTACTATGAGGGAAGAAATATTTTGGAACTATGAGTGAAGAAATGTCTTTGAACTATGAGTACCGAAATGTTTTGGAACTATGAGCGAAGAAATATCCTGGAACATTGAATGAAGCCATCCTGAAACTATGAGTGAAGAACTGATTTAGACATATGAGTAATTTATTTTAGGGGGGGGGGGTAGAGAACATGAGTGATGAAATATCTTGGAACTATGGATGAAAAGATGTCTTGAAACAATGTGTGACTAAATTTTTTGGAACTATGTGTGGAAAAACGTCTTAGAACTATGAGTGAAGAAATATCCAGGATCTATGAATGAAGAAATAAATTGGAACTATAAGTGAAGAAATGTATTGACACTATAAGTGGTGAAATGTCTTGGAACTATGAGTGAAGAAATGTCTTGGAACTATAAGTGAAGAAATGTCTTGGAACTATAAGTGAAGAAATGTCTTGGAACTATAAGTGAAGAAATGTCTTGGAACTATAAGTGAAGAAATGTTTTGCAAACATGAGTAAAGAAATATCATGGAAGTATGAGTGAAGAATTGTCTTGAAACTATGAGTTAAGAAATGTCTTGGAACTATGAGTGGCAACTATGAGTGAAGATATGTCGTGAAGGTAAGAGTGAAGAAATGGAACTATTACTGAAGAAATAACTTGGAACTATGAGTTAAAAAATGTCTTGGAACTATGAGTGAAGAAATACACATTTTAAAAGTTTCTCTATTACTGATTTATAATATCTTCTCCTGTTGTTCGTTCTCACACTCCTGCAGAGTAACAGGATGTAGTCCGAAGAATCACATACGCCGTGCCATAGTTTACAGTTTGACATATTTTACCTGTATATGTGAGTCTTTTCTGGACACACCAGACAACAGCATGCATTCTGTCATTAGAACAATTCTCGTAGACGACAAGCCACACGATGTTTATGCAACCGTCTCCTACTTGTAAAGTTTAAGATATTTGCATGTTCAAGTGGAGTAGGACTTTGTGTTCTTGAGCCAGGCAGAGTTGTTTGTAGTTGACAAGGGGCTGACCAATATTACGTCACAGATTATTTGGGGGGGGGGGGGAAGGGAGGATCAGAACAAGTTTGGCAGCTATTTACAGGAGGGGAGGACAAAAGGTGACACCAACAATCCTTTTTTAAAAATCTGTGTCATGTGACGTATTCCTTCCAGAATGTTGTCTTCCCAATGAACTCTCTGAACCTCTCTCTGTCTTGGGCGATGTGGCTTGCATTTTCTAGCGATGTATTCATATTATCTTTAATGTCGTCAGTCCATCGTCTTCTTGGTCTGCCCCTTCTCCTCTTCCCAGGTACTCTTCCCTCCATTATTTGTCTTTCTAAACAGTTATGTCTCTTTATATGACCAAACAGGCGTAGTTTTCTTTTTGTTATTGTGTTTAGTAACCAACACTCTGGAATATTCAGTGTGTTTATAATATTTGTTCAGTGTGTTTTTTATCTACACAAATTAAATTCCTGCAATCTGAAACTTTTTTCTGAAAATTTTGGGGGGAAAAAGTGTCATCTTTTTATACTTTTTTAAAATGTATCTAAGATAGGGGGTACATTTTGTTGACATTTTAAGCAGAGGGTTGGGGGTGGTTCCTGAATTATTGATAGTTGTTGACAGGGGGAGAGGTAAACATTGACAAAGTGAAGTAATTTATAATAATATATAATAATAATAATATATAATAATAATAATAATAATAATAATATATAATAATAATAATAAGACCAATAACTCGCCATGGCCGTCACGCTGGAGACATCAGCACAAGGTCAGGGTCGTTGGTGTGACACACTGGAGACATCAGCTCAAGGTCAGGGTCGTAGGTGTGTCACAGTGGAGACATCAGCACAAGGTCAGGGTCGTAGGGGTGACACTGGAAACATCAGAACAAAAATATCTCAAAACATCTCTATCCTCATGCATTTGGAGAAGTGTAGAAAAAAATCATGACCATGCCATTCTGTGATGTTATCAATCCAGGATTTTCTCGATCCGTCTCTTCTCCTCCTACCCTCGATTGTTCATTAACGAAATTTACTTGTCATGGTTACAAATGTTTTAAACGTGGTTAGTTTAAGATTTGTGTGTCTACAATTCCATAATTTTTCTTGCCGGAAATCCAAAATCAATGCTATGACTTTGTTAATTGGCTAAGTTACCATCAAATGAAATTATTGATTTTTTTGCGTCTGAACATTAGTATGAAAAGTTTATCACTGATCGTTAAGAGATATTCTAACCAAATTAGTTAACTTTTCATGTAACTTCAAACCACAAAGAACGTGAAGTGCGCGTATGTTAAAGAAATCCGGTCAGGTAATTCATAACTTTTTATACCTAATACGGTAGTCGATGCAAGTACTTCTCTAATGATATTCTTATTAGCTGATCTCAGATCAGCCCAGATTGGTGAAGTACTTGATATTTTTCCTTGCCTTTTATTGGCTGCCGGAACAAAGTATATGCGAAGTGATCAATGAGTAGTCGGGTCAGCCTAGATGAATGACTCCGAACATTGGACTTACTGGAGAAAAACTTCGCTAAAGTCATGTTTCCTCAAGAGAACAGGAAACAGGAATAACTCAATTTAGTAGGTCAGTGGGTTTAATTTAGCATCCCCCAACCCCTTTCCGTGTTCATTTCTTTAAAAATATTCCTCACGCACTAAGAGCTTCTAACATCCGATGTTAATCTGGTTCACTTAAGTAAAACATATGTGCTTCCGGCAGGGATAACACGCATAACCTAAAATTCCCGATTTCTAAAAATATGAATTGTGGTTTTTCTTAGACTTGACACAGATGCCGACGTTCACAGAAATGGTGATCAGATTCAAAGTACGTTTTGGGTGGACTCAATCCGTAGCATTTGAGATTCTAAACTAAACATATATGGCCTACATTGCGGTGGTATCAAGCCCGCCTATCGTCTTCTTCTTCAGCGTTCATTCTCAAACTCCCACTGGTTCTATCTTGTAGCAGGTGAATTCTTCTTCTTCTTCAGCGTTCATTCTCAATCTCTCGCTGGATCTCCCTTGTAACAGAACAATGGTCCTACTAGATTTCCAGCAGAATGTAGTCCAGAGAATGGAAATGCGTTGTGTCGCCGTTTTATTTGCGCCACTGGCCCGACACATCCGTCTTCGGGGGGATAGCAGGTAAATGTTCTCGTAGATTTCCAGCAGGTTATAGTCCAGATAATGGAAGTGCAATGTTTTATTTACAATAATGACCCGACACATCCGTCTTTGGCGGTGAGACCGTATGTAGGTAGTTCCGGTAGTGACGTCCGTTGATGGAGGGTGTTTCTCTAATCAAGTCTGGGTCATTCCGTCGATCGTTGGATTAATCAACTAACATAGTAAAGTCCAGACCGATTTGTTTAACAGAAGTCAGTTCATTCCAAACTAGGAGTATACTACGTGCTTAATCATTCATTTGGGCTGAGCTCACCGCTAATTGGTCACATCAGGGCTAAGTCCACCGCCCATTGGTCACTTCGTATATTTTTTGTCGGCAGCCAATTAAAAACACGGACACAGCCAAATCCGGTAATAATCGTGGCTGCTCTGAGGTAAGGGCATGGGACTATATTAGAGAAGGACTTGGTGACGCTAGTTCACAATTCTTTTGACATTTGCCATTACTTGATTAACAATTGGCGTTCAGGAACTGTGAACATCGGGCTGCTTGATGACGATTGGCGTTCAGGAACTGTGAACATCGGGCTGCTTGATGACGATTGGCGTTCAGGAACTGTGAACATCGGGCTGCTTGATGACGATTGGCGTTCAGGAACTGTGAACATCGGGCTGCTTGATGACGATTGGCGTTCAGGAACTGTGAACATCGGGCTGCTTGAAGATGATGTTAAAGTATCTTACGGAGTCCGAAATTTCTCAAAAGGGCAAACAATTAGTAACACAGTGACCTGTCATCTATGTCGTATGAGACAATTAAGGAGACTTGAGGGAGCGGTGGCGGAGATGGCTGTTCCTTACCTTTGGTAAAAGTTAGATTCCTCAGTCGTGAAACCTTCCCTAGGTGCCTCCTACGACATGCATGGAAGATGAACAGTGTTGCTATTAGTTGCTTCAATTTTGGTCCCAGCTGACATACAGGTGAAAATCCATGCTGAAGTTGGATATGGTGCGTCAGTTTGAAAAAAACTGTGTAAATCTAACACAGTTAATTTCGTTATCCGAACTACGACCTTCTAATCAGCTGTAGTTGTCTGAGGATCAACACAGAAAAAGTAGGTCAAAGGGCGTGAGCTAATTGAATTTTCTGGATCAGCAGTGACCCATCTCAAAGTAAGACCCAACAACAGAATGAAAACAAAGCAGAATCAGCCTTCTTACATCACGTCATGTTGTTGACTGTGTCCGCGATTTCTGTTGATCACTATTTATGTACTCTTTATCGCCTGGGTGCCAAAGCCGAAAAACGAAAGGCAAGGGAATAATTGAAAACATTTGTTTAGAATTATATTGACAGGTATTCCATTGGTGACTTCAAGATCAACAACCAAGTTGGTTTGCTTAATTAAGTAAAATAACAAAAATAACAACCCCACCCACCAACACGCACACATTTATGGTGAGAAGCGCTCCTTTCAACCGCGAACGTCAATATATTTTAGTTATTAGAGCTTTACAATCATACAAAAGTGGAGGTATCGGTTCTAGTAATCCCGTCACTACGACCACCAGATTTAATATTCTGTAACAAACTATACTACGGAAAACTAATGTGTCGTGCCATTTGCGCAAATAGAACTGTTGCGCAACGTATTTCCATTTTCTGGACTGCGTCCTGTCAGAAATCATGTAGGACTTATTGTCCTGCTATAAGAGAGGTCCAGCGGGAGTTTGAGAATGAACGCTGAAGAAGAAGAAGTAATAAACTACCAGCAACAATATAACCAAACAGCACATAAGACGAAGATTGAATATCTGGAGATTTACTTAAAGTGTCATCTCGTTTCCTATAGCAACTCAAACTACAATAAGCTCGTCCAGAAACTTTGTTGAACAATTATGGCAGTAAACTAAAAGGGGATACTTATAATTTTCTGACGCATACAAATACAAAATAAACATTCTGACAAGAGTTTAGAGTAAGAAAACAACAACAACAATATACCAATATGTGATGTGTTGATTTATTTCTTGGTCTTTGACTACCCTAGTGAGTAGCACAAACAGGTCAGTGTGCAATATGCAAAGTAATATACACAGATCGATACGCATTGCACTGGCGTCGAGAGATATAGCCTTCTGGGGATGGAAGAGTCCAAATAATATTCTCATTGCTTGAGCACAGGTTCTCAAAGTTTCTCGAATCATAGCCCTTACATTTTACAGAGGAAAAGTGACCCGCAAACAAGATGCAATTAGAATATTTAAATCTTAATTATTCATTTGACTATTCCCACGATTTCCATTTGATTATTCCCACGATTTCCATTTGATTATTCCAACTATTTCCATTTGATTATTCCCACTATGTCCATTTGATTATTCCCACTATTTCCATTTGATTATTCCCACTATTTCCATTTGATTATTCCCACTATTTTCATTTGATTATTCCCACGATTTCCATTTGATTATTCGCAAGATTTCCATTTGATTATTCCCACGATTTCCATTTGATTATTCGCACGATTTCCATTTGATTATTCCCACGATTTCCATTTGATTATTCCCACGATTTTAATTTGATTATTTCCACGTTTTTCATTTGACTATTCCCACGATTTTAATTTGTGACTGTGATTATAGCTTGTGTGAGACGGATGGGTACGATAGAAGTGGTGTCGTTGAGATGTCATATGTAGACAAAATAGGGATAATTTCATGGAAAGAGAAGAAAACCAACAAAGTGATTATATCAACACTTTGTATGAAAAAAAATAATATTAAAGGACATAAAGATCAAACAAATAAAGTACTTACAATATTAAAAGGCATATTTGTTGTTGCAGACCTTACTTGAGAGTAGAATATAGGGGAGGCAAGCAAGAATTAGGCAGACGCAAGTGGGGGAGTAACGTCGCTAGATTGTCAGGTTACAGTCTAGCACAGTTTACTATCAAGGCATGAGAAATGGACTGCTGCAGGCACATTGTAACCAACATTCGTTGCAGAGGAGGCACTTGATGACGATAATCATTATAGTCAATGAAAATGAAGAGAATAGCCAAATTAATCGTTGTAAAAGATTGGATTACCTAGTAGTCAGTAGGTCTTACATTGTAGACGGGTCATACCAATACGACCATAGTGTATGAGATGTCAGCATGCTCTATAGGCACAGTACAGAATATCTGTACACATCGGCAGATATACATGATCTGTACACAGTACAGAATATCTGTACACATCGGCAGATATGCATGATCTGTACACAGTACAGAATATCTGTACACATCGGCAGGTATATACATTCTCATTGTATGCATTACGACCTGCTAACTGACAGGAATTTGAGAACGAATATACAAGAATAACAGTAATTATCACCTTTGACTTGCAAGGACCAGAAAGGGGAACACAGAATAGCAACACTGTTTACCTTTCATACACCTTGCAAGAGACGACTAGAGAGGTTATGGGGGAGAGCTGACTGATAAATTCCTTATAAGGTAAGTCACACATACGTCATGCTGAAGTCGGATTTCTCAGGCCGAAAAGCGCAGATACCATAGCAATGCTGTAAACCATGACACAACGCATTCAGTTTTACGAACCACATCCTGCTAATCCTGCAGGAATGTGAGAATGAACGCAGAAGAAGACAAAGAATAACAATAGTTATAATTGTTTCGTTTTGTAACAAATAATTCGAATTTTCGATGTTGAAATTTCTAGATTGTACACGGCAGACAAACATCTACAAAATCGAAATCATGCCAAGGACTGATTCGAATCAGCCCAATAGAAGAGTTTTGACAACATTACAGGAACAAAACAAATCGTGGGTTTAAGAAAAGATCAACAAAAAACAAACCAAAACAAACAAATTACAACATCCGTTGTTTTCCGGGTTGAGTTTTTGTTTGATGAAATAGTCATTATGGAATCTAGCTATTTGCTGCAGCAGAAAATAATAAAAACAAACGGCTACGCATTTCCGGTCGATACCTGGGACTTTCTCAATGTATGATTGATATTTAAATATAGAAACGGCAAGACACGTTTGTGGCTGAGCACACAGAATTAGCACACAGAGTGTTGGTTCTCTCAGGTAACCAAATGGCTGTTTACAGAACGTTTTCATTTCTTGTTGGCAGCTTCTGAAGTCCACGTGCAAACATGTTGACACAAAAATGTGATCCCGCGTTGCGTTCAAATGTTGTGTCTATGGATAGTGTTTAACGGTGGTAATGTTTGCATGTAACATTGGTTGTTTACCACTGAATTGGTTGTTTATGATTGAATTGTTTATGAATGAATTGTTTATGAATGAATTGTTTATGAATGAATTGTTTTTTATGACTGCTGTGTTTATGACTGAATTTGTTGTGTATGACTGAGTTGTTTGTGACTGAATTGTGCAAGACTGAATTGTTTATGATTGAATAGTTTATGACTGAATTGTTTATGAATGAATTGTTTATGACTGATGTGTTTATGACTGAATTGTTTATGATTGAATTGTTTATGAATGAATTGTTTATGAATGAATTGTTTATGACTGATGTGTTTATGACTGAATTGGTTGTGTATGATTGAATTGATTGTGACTGAATTGTGCAAGACTGAATTGTTTATGATTGAATTGTGTAAGACTGAATTGTGTAGCCTGAAACTGAATTGGTTATTTATGATTGAATTATTTATGACTGAATTGATTATGATTGAATTGTTTATGACTGAATTGGTTGTGTATCACTGAATTGGTTGTGTATCACTGAATTGTTTATGACTAAATTGTTTATGACTGAATTGCTTATGACTTAATTACTTATGATTGAATAGTTTATGACTGAAATGTTTATGATTGAATTGTGTATTACTGAATTGTTTATGACTGAATTGTTTATGACTGAATTGTTTATGATTGAATTGTTTATGATTGAATTGTATAAGATTGAAATGATTGTTTATGATTGGATTGTTTATGACTGGATTGTTTATGACTGAATTGTTTATGATTGAATTGTATAAGATTGAAATGATTGTTTATGATTGAATTGTTTATGACAGAATTGTGTATGATTGAATTGTTTATGACTGAATTGTTTATGACAAAATTGTTTATAATTGAATTATCTAAGACTGAATTGGTTGCTTATGACTGAATTGTGTATGAATGAATCGATTGTTTGTTTATGACTGAATTGTTTATGATTGAATTGTTTATGACTGATTTGTTTATGACTGAATTTTGTATGACTGAATTGTGTATGACTGAATCGATTGTTTGTTTATGACTGAATTGTGTATGCCTGAATTGTATACTACTGAAATGGTTGTTTGTGACTGAATTGTGTATGACTGAGGTGTGTATGACTGAATTGCGTATGACTGATCCGTGTATGACTGAAGTGGTTGCTTGTGACTGAGTTATGTATGAGTGAATTGTTTGTTTATGACTGACGTGTGTATGACTGAATTGTGAATAAATGAATCGGTTGTTTGTTTATGACTGAATTGTGTATGACTGAATTGGTTGCTTGTGACTGAATTCTTTATGACTGAATTGTTTATGACTGAATTATGTATGACTGAATTAGTTATTTATGACTAAATTGTTGATAACTAAATTGTTTATGACTGAATTGTTTATGACTGAATTGTTTATGACTGAATTGCATATTTATGACTGAATTGTTTATGACTGAATTGTTTATGACTGAATGGTTTATGACTAAATTGTTTATGACTGAATTGTTTATGACTGAATTGTTTATGACTGAATTGTTTATGACTGAATTGTTTATGACTGAATTGTTTATGATTGAATTGTTACACAAGACATCGTATGTTTTGTGTGATTTATGCTTATCTTTATTAATAGAGTCTAACTTAAGCACACATCACAGCAAATAGAAATAAGTATTTCAATATTACCAATATTTGTAAGTAAAAACATACTTGCAACTAGAAACCGTTACCGACGATGTTTCGACTAAATGACTTCATCAGAACGACGGGAAACACACCATATAAGCAATATACTAAACGTAAAAAAGCACATGTGGTGTAACGATTGTAGGAGGAAAGATCAACGGCTTTGAATAGTACTGAAGTAAAACTGAATAAGGTTGACTAACTTTACAATTCAATACTAGAAGACCTTAATACTAGAATGTTTACGTTATTTCTACTTGTGAACATAAATAGGGAAAGATGGGGCTTAAAGTCTCAAGGATAAAAAGTCATACATAGCATTACAGAAATCTGAAGTGGAGACACTGAAAACAATTTCTTTATTTCATTTATTTTTAGGTACAAAACTTATATGGGGACTACGCTACCAATACTTGTGTAATTATTCCAATTTTTTCATTTGCCCGATGTTGAAATAACGTCTTCGGTGTGTTTAAAACAACTTGTCATCAACAAAATGGTTTGTTTTTTGAATACAGTGTTAATTAACCTTTTACTAATGTAGTGTAAATGTTCTAATGTAGCCTTTTACTAATGTAGTGTAAATGTTCTAATGTAGCCTTTTACTAATGTAGTGTAAATGTTCTAATGTAGCCTTTTACTAATGTAGTGTAAATGTTCTAATGTAGCCTTTTACTAATGTAGTGTAAATGTTCTAATGTAGCCTTTTACTAATGTAGTGTAAATGTTCTAATGTAGCCTTTTACTAATGTAGTGTATATGTTCTAATGTAGCCTTTTACTAATGTAGTGTAAATGTTCTAATGTAGTCTTTTACTAATGTAGTGTAAATGTTCTAATGTAGCCTTTTACTAATGTAGTGTAAATGTTCTAATGTAGCCTTTTACTAATGTAGTGTAAATGTTCTTATAAATGAAATATATCAATATTTTGTGTGAGCAAATGTTAAATATTTATGTACGGATGGGGGTAAAAAGTCACAATGTTAGGTAGTTGCGAGTTCCTGCCCCATGAAAGAATTTTCTGTTTTTCACCTCTGTCACAGTTTGCATCTTATGTGACAAATTTAGTCAGTTAATATTATTCTTCTTCTGCGTTCGTTCTCAAACTCCTGCAGATTAGCAGGATGTAGTCCGGAGAATTGTATGCGTTGTGTCATGGTTTACAGCATTGCTGCAATATCTGCGCCTTTCGGCCTGACACATCCGACTTCAGCACAGCTTTGGGTCGCTGACCCTATATGTGATGGGACAGCCAACTCCATCCCATAACCTCCTTTTACGACATGCGTGGAAGGTAAACAGTGTTGCTATTCTTTTCTCCCCTTTCGGGCCCCGGCAACACACGGGCGGTTAGTTAATATTAATCATAAAGTGTTACTATCGAATGCTATGTATTAATTGTTAATATTTGTGACTGTTATGGTCAGACTAATTATTAACTCTTAAAATATAATACTCAATTTGAAATGTATCTCAGTTGTCCCCATGTTTTACTAGACGTCAAATGAAGTAGCTTTAAATATTATAATCAGTACTTGTTGACATTGTAGCTCGCAAAAACATACTTTTAGTCTATCTATACTCATATTTTTGTTGTTTTATTATATTATTAATTATGAGTATAGTTAAATATATTTAACATTGTCCGCAGGTTGCTAAAATTAGAAAGTAAAAGCGCCATACAGATAAGGAGACATTTAATAGAGATGAGAAATGGCAAGTGTTGTTGCTGTAATGGACAACACCCTAGTGGTCAAATTTCTGAGGAAAAAAACAACAAAACCCAATGGATTATTGCTCGTCTTCCCTGATTGTAAAGATATCGGTGAAGTACTCCTGTCTTATGTCCTGCATTTGCTCCCAGAGTTCTCTCCTGATGCAACTAGGCAACAGGGACACATATGCTTTCACATAGGAACAGCTGAGATAATTTATGATTGAATAATGAGTTAAACTTTTTGCCCCACTGACTGTGACTTATTTTAATTTCTTATGCATTTCGTTACATTTTTTCAAGTTCATAAAACGTTATTTTTAGTTAGTTAGTTAGTTAGTTAGTTAGTTAGTTAGTTAGTTAGTTAGTTAGTTAGTCGTCGGATCATCATCACTGCAAACTGGACACGTCCATAGTTGCTCTCGTCTCTCCTTGAGTGTATCCGCCATTACACTTCTGCTGACAATACCGGTCCTATGCTGGTTGACCATCATTCTTCTGCGCCCTCCAAAATGTTCACTTCTAGCAACACTGCATTTCAAACCCTGATCTTTAATCCTGGACATTGAAAAGGAATCATCATCCACATTAGTCTCACTCTCGTGTGCTATATCTCTTAAGGAGTTCAAAACGTCAGCGCGATCCATTGCCCCCATCGCCCTGTGCCACAATCGCGCATGATGCCAGTTGATCCGCTCTTTCAGTGCCTCGAACGCCCACATGTCCCGGCACAAAAATAAATGTAACCACTTTCAGGCTCGCTTTTCTCAAGGCCTCAATCCACTGTTCGCGAACGAGACTCCCTTTTACCTTCTTAATCATACTCATAGAGTCACTCAAGATGCAGACCTGTGTTACCTTCTGTGTGCGTAGCCACTCAAATGCCTTGGTCACCGCCATAGTCTCCATGGTCATACTACTCGTAGTGACCGCAAAGGCGCCACTCTCCTCCCTGATCGTTTTACCTGCGCACTGAGATGTGAAGGCCCAAACACTGCGAAGCACTGTGAATTTTTAGTCTGTTCTTAGTTAGAGGAATGGGTGAGCTATCAAATGAGTACAAAGCAAAAATGATATCTTGGAAGGTAGAATAGGTATATACAGGACAACAAAAGGATTGAGACTTTAAGCCCAATCTTTCCCTAACACATTAACATAAACAAGGTAGCTTGTGACATGGGTAACATGTATACTACAATATAGAAGCACTGAGGATTTACTAACAAAGAAAAATCACGCAACAAATAAGATTTGAAGCAGGCTCGCTCAGATGGCATACAATCGCCTCGCAACTTGAGTTAAACACGTTTTCCGTCTTCGGCCATGTGGATTTTGCCAGATTGAGTACGACGCAATGACAAACTTGAGATGATCTAATGCAGCCGATAGTGGTTGTCCACTCGTGGACGAACATCGTCGGTCTGATGAATTGCCTGTTTGCACAAAAGAACACGCAGCAATCTTTCGCGAATATTCTGTGAAGTTCTTACATGGTGGTCGAAGTTGACAGTATTGCTTTTCCTAACAAAATTTGCAGGTATGTTCATCGTGGCTTAGAGGTAAAAAAAAATATCTCACGTTTTTATGCCAGTCGCTCTGCTGGTAACCACGGATTTTAGTCCAAACCTGGTTATATCACAGCTGGAACCAGACAAAACTTGGCTATATCACAGCTGGATCCATACATAACTTGGTTATATCAAAGCTGGAACCATACAAAACTTGGTTATATCACAGCTGGAACCATACAAAACTTGGTTATATCACAGCTGGAACCATACAAAACTTGGTTATATCACAGCTGGAACCATACAAAACTTGGTTATATCACAGCTGGAACCAGACAAAACTTGGTTATATCACAGCTGGAACCATACAAAACTTGGTTATATCACAGCTGGAACCATACAAAACTTGGTTATATCACAGCTGGAACCAGACAAAACTTGGCTATATCACAGCTGGATCCATACATAACTTGGTTATATCAAAGCTGGAACCATACAAAACTTGGTTATATCACAGCTGGAACCATACAAAACTTGGTTATATCACAGCTGGAACCATACAAAACTTGGTTATATCACAGCTGGAACCATACAAAACTTGGTTATATCAAAGCTGGAACCATACAAAACTTGGTTATATCACAGCTGGAACCATACAAAACTTGGTTATATCACAGCTGGAACCATACAAAACTTGGTTATATGATAGCTGGAGCCATACAAAACCTGATATTTAATATAGAAAAAAGAACAGTCAATACTACGATTTTTGTCATTATTTTTGTATTTCTTGAGGTTTCGAGGGGCATGATAGGTTACGCAGTTGTAGGAAAGTCTCGAGTAGCCTGTGTTAACGGCTACATGTCCATGACCGTCCTCCTGTAAAGATATGTGTATAAAAAGTAAACATGACCTGGAAGGCTGATTTTTTATTATTTACATACATATCGTTGGCAGGCCTTGACTTTTTTAGGCATGGGACTCCGCGTATATAAATAGTGACCTACAAAAATCGCGGCAATAATCAAAAACGTTACAAATGAAGTCTTGTTTACTTTCTGTACAGAGGCTTTCACTACCAATGGTCTCTGCTTGTCCATGTTGCCGTCACGTCATGGTGAGGGTGAGTTTATAATTTACACTTCGATATTAATGAAAACCCGTTCTTTACTGGGGACCGAACTTTGAACCTCATGGAGTGAAGTAGAGGAGCAATGCCCTAACCTCCCAGCCCAAATTGCTAAGAAAATTTGACCTCTCCTTATGAGGTAGTGACCTTTCAACCGTGGAAGCTAGTCAAAATGCGCTATATCAGAGCTTTTAACCATCAATAATAGTGGAAGTCGCGGTTTTGGTAATCCAGTTACCACGATCTCTATGTTATATATTATATTTTCAAAACATCTCAAATCGCTCTCGTATATGTGTATGTCCCAACTCATCCAACATTTTCAAGTCATATTGTATATATTTTGTGTTCCCATTCAATAATAAGGCCTATGTCAAATCAGCCAAGATGAATGACGTTGTGTATGATAAGCGGGCAGGACAGTAGACGAAAGTAGCGTCAGCGTGCTTTCATTATTCGATCTGTACTGAAATTCGATGTTCTAAATATAGACTAAATATCAGGCAAGTGGGGGTAATCAATATTTGACTGACAGCCAGTGTGACATGCGCAGCGGCGTCATAGGAACACGCCATTCATGAGTTGGAGACAGCGGTCATGAATGGGTTAGCGTTCTCTGTGTGTTCATTGATAAATACAAGTTTCCATAAAAGTGAGAGAAGAGAGAGAGAGAGAGAGAGAGAGAGAGAGATGGAACAATTGACGAAACAGTATATGAAAAAAGTTTTACTGTACAATTTTTAATTGTTTGTAATTTGGTTTTGATTCTTAGGAATTACGAACAATGGGAGACTTATTTCCTGCGTGTATTTGTAGGGCTGGGGCAGGGCAGGCGGCGTGGGAGGGGTTTACTTAGAGATTTCTGGAATACACGGGGTAGACTGTCAATAATTAATTAGAACTTCAAGCTTTACGTTTTTGATTATAATTATTGACGTGTTTTTGTTGGTAACTATTTATATACTTGAGTCGAATGCAAAAAAAAAACAAAAAAATATCAAGGCAGACTAACGGAATTCACTAAAATAATCAAAATGGGCATTTTAGGTTATGTTTACATTTTTTGTGCACAAGTCTTATACACAAGTCTTATACACAAATCTTATACACAAATCTTATACACAAATCTTATACACAAATCTTATACACAATTCTTATACACAAATCTTATACACAAATCTTATACACAAGTCTTATACACAAATCTTATACACAAGTCTTATACACAAATCTTATACACAAATCTTATACACAAATCTTATACACAAATCTTATACACACGTCTTATCCCCCAACTTTCCTTAGCTGGACCGTGTCCATCGAGATGTGGGGTACATCTACTACACAGAGCTGCACCGTATCCGTCAAGATGTTGGCTAATTGGAAAACAACATTTTAAAGTGATTCATTTAACTTTTCCCGTGATTATCATTGATCACAATTTTTATACGTTGCGGGGACAGCGAATGAACATCTCCGAAAACTGAAATGCATAGAAGGTTGTTTCCACATAAACTCACTTTTCTTCTATTTCCAATGAGCACGGCTGAACTCAGTCAGAGAATCTTCTATTTCCAACGAGCACGGCTGAACTCAGAGAATCTCCCCAAAAGATGTTCAACGATGGAATAGGAGGAACAAATGCGTTCTGAAAACTGTTGCATGTGACATCATTTTTGGGGGGAAGGGGTGATAGGTGGTGCTTCATGAATGATTAGAGTTCAAGTCATATGACTTGTCCTCTGGTTGCCACAATTACAGGGTCGCGTATACGAACGCTATAGAAGTAAGGTTCTTTTTCTACTTATTCAGCGTTCATTCGCAAACTCCTACCGGATCTCTCTTGTAGCAGGACAATGGTCCAACTAGATTTCCAGCAGGATGTAGTCCAGAAAATGAAAATGCGTTCTGTCGCCGTTTTATTTGCGCCAATGGCCGGACACGTCCGTCTTTGGCGGTAGTTTTGGAAGACCTTATTTTAGGAAAACCACTACATTTGAATTAGTCAAGTGTCATAAGAGGAGTGGATTAAGTAATCTGCATTATTTGTATACCTCCATTCTCAAACTCCTGTCGGTTTACGGGGGACGTAGTTCAGAGAACATTCTCAAACTTCTGTCGGTTTACGGGGGACGTAGTTCAGAGAGTGGAATGTGTTGTGACATGGTTTAAAACTTGGCTGCGACATTTGCGTCTTGAACCTAGAACATCCTACTTCTGCTGAGCTTTTAGTTCATTTGATTTTAGGGATGGAATAGCCAGTTTCACCAATAAATAATTATGAACGCAAGTCCGCCTTGGTTATGACAGGGCGTATACCATTTAAAAATATATATAGGTTGTTTGTTTCAAGTGTTAACCACAGGCATAAATATAAGATTTGTGTATAAGATTTGTGTATAAGAATAAAAAACAGGAGTCACAGAACGGACAGAATTCTACAACAAATAGCCAATATTTCACGCATTTACAAAGACCTTCGCCAAAGTAGTCTCGCGTGAATACATCACATATCATGGCTGATGCGACATATAGTTTGTAGTTTTTCTTATTCTTTCGGTCCCCAGCCAATGAAATGCACTGTAAAAGTTGAATATACCAAGATAAGTAACACTGCATGAGATGAGTACGCAAAACTATCTTGCACGAGTACATGTTTTCTAGATAATTACTTTAAAACGGGAAATCCCGAAGGAAAATCCCCCCCCCCCCCCAGCGTGACGCCTAGTTGGTCTTTGTTAATATATCTAGATGTGCCTGGAACAACACATTTAAAATATAGCTGATATTTTTAAAAGTAACACTATTAGTACAGCACAGTTTTCCCAATCATGTAAACTAATTGATAACGCTAACACATCATAACCGTCTCCTTAACTATAAATAACGCATACAAGCAATGACGTTGTACACAACCTATTTCGTTATTAGTTGAAATCAATGACGTTATACACAACTAATCCGTTATTAGTCGCAATCAATGACGTTGTACACAATTAATCCCTTATTAATCTCAATCAATAAGATTAATTTTGAAAAAAAAACCATATTAAAAATAAATTACATCTCTTCGAAAGTTTTATTGACTTCTTTGTCCGCTATTCACAGAACCAAATGGCATCCAACGTGATCGAATTCTTGTTATGTGATGTTACTCTGGTAAAATCAATAGTCACACAGCCACGCAGTTTCTAGAATGAACGTTGTGGATGAATGGAGACAACACTGGCCGGCTTATAGTTCCAGAATTATGGTTGGTTGCCGGTGCTGATTCTAGTATGGTCGATTTTCTATTCGATTCATAAAAGCGTGGGATCATGATGGATTCAGTGGCAGGTTGGTTATGTTCGTCTGTTTGCTTGGTAGCGAATATGAATGTAGGCTTCGGATGAAATGAACCTCTTAAACATTAAACAATTTTACGGAAATATTTTTTGGGATGCAAATGAACGCGTAGTGCTCTTGTGCAAATCCTACTGTTAGGTTATACTTAGATCCTAAAAGCACCTTCACGAGGTGCGCCCCTGTAACAGTTAGATTTGCTGTTCCTGCGAGCAAGATGGCTAACGTCGTTTGGAATCGATGTCGGGATGAGTAAACTAAGATGATATAATGTAGCCAGGCAAACCAATATTTCAGATCGTTACCTATCTTGCTAACCGGGAATTAGTGAAGCGAGATGTAAAACAATGCTCTTGCTAGACTGGACTTAGTGAAGTAAGATTTAGAACAATTCTCTTGATAACCGAAAGTGAGTTAGTGAAGTGAGATTTAGAACAATTCTTTTGCTAACATTCTTGTATACCTACCAAGATTTGGTTATGCAAGGTGTTGAACGGCACGTTGCATGGCCAACATTGTACTGTCATAAACGTTGAGATGTTTCTGTTCAGAGGTGCCAAACAGCTTCCAGTACGAAAATGCTAGTCATGGCGCGTTTGGTACAAGTTTAAGTATAACAATTCTGAAAGATATGCAATATCGAATCAGACTTTGGTGCAATTTCTATTAAAATGTTTAAAACCATGGAACGTTTTGTACAACT
Source organism: Meghimatium bilineatum (assembly GCA_034231615.1). Taxonomy (NCBI): domain Eukaryota; kingdom Metazoa; phylum Mollusca; class Gastropoda; order Stylommatophora; family Philomycidae; genus Meghimatium; species Meghimatium bilineatum. Next base: position 53,444,332 of record CM067313.1, read on the forward strand.
TTCAGTTTGAAAATTGAAACCGAGACTTTCATGAAGGCTGCAAAATGTGTTTCTGAAACAATACCTTTAGGACATGTATTGTGTCGAATATCTGAAACAATAGCTTTAGGACATGTATTGTGTCGAATATCAGAATCAGTAGCTTTAGGACATATATTGTGTCGAATATCTGAATCAATAGCTTTAGGACATGTATGGTGTCGAATTCCCAAATTACGCTGCACATGATACACAGAGTGATAGTGTACAATGAGTTGATGGAATATATTGTGGTTTACACATAGGATTCACTTAATGGAAATGTTTCCCTGGTCATGATGTTGTTGAGTGACATAACACAACGGGCAGGTTTCAAATATAGAATCTGCAACGACGTATGACACTGGCGTAAAGGGGACATTTTGAACGCCCTATACATGCCTCTTTTATACGAGGCCACCGGAGTGGGCGAGACTGTTGTAAAAATATTAAATGAAATTAAAGGAGTTGTAAAGGGATTAAAGGAGTTGTAAAGGGATTAAAGGAGTTGTATAGAAATTAAAGGAGTTGTATAGAGAATAAAGGAGTTGTATAGAGAATAAAAGAGTTGTATAGAGATTAAAAGAGTTTGTAATTACCCGTACCAATAGAGGAGAATTATTGAATGTTAGGGTAACTATAGTATAAAATTAGCGAGCTATCAACATACATACCCTTCATGATTACGAATGGCGAAACTCCTATGGAAAATCCAAATTGTGCGGACTTGGGGAGGGGAGGATTATTCTATGTGACGTGACTTTAGGGAAAGTTATTATCACTGCCAGACTGTAAGCATAGCGGATTCTGTGAAGACTCTCCAGCTTCTTCTGGTGCCACATTCAAAATGTCCTCAAGATCTTTGTCCATCACGCAGTGGGCGATATTTCTATCTTCATCCTGGAATCTTTTCCTCCACGATTAGTCTTTTTAGCCCCACAGAGGTTCGTAAACATTTTGCTATCGCGGACCCCCTTAAATATTTTAATTTGTTGCTGACCCCCAAAATATCTCTCCATTGTATTTCGTTATTGTAAATGTAAAGGTTATAAATGTCTTCATAACATCTTGGAACCCCCTGAGAGGAGCATAGTTTAAGAACCGCTGCTGTAACCCATTGTGTCTTGTTTATATGCCCAAATATGTTAGATGGATTTTTTAAATGATTTTAGGATAATCTTCTATGTTCAGGTCTTTGTAGAAAGAGAGAGAGAGAGAGAGAGAGAGAGAGAGTGAGAGAGAGAGAAAGAGAGAGAAAGAGAGGAGAGAGAGTTTTATTGACAAAACTGTCAATGAATCCCAGTATTTTTCTAGAAGCTTCTGCGCTTTCCAACGTTCAAAAAAAGATCTTCATTCACTACTTAGAATTGATTTCTGCGCATGCGTCAACCGGTTATTAGAAACAGCCTCCCACGCACACAATTCACAGATCGATAGAAACACAATTATCGATTCATCCATTCAAGATGTCGGCGTGTCCTTGAGACTGGCTGAAGGCTGTTGGCCAAGCTGTTGACAGATCAATGGGAACTCATCAAAGCTGACGCTGCATCTGTCTGGAAATGTCTGAATCGAGGCTGTCATCTAGGTCGCACCACACCAGATTGAACCAGAAAGAGTTGGATATTCTTATTGTGTCGAAGCTGGGACTACTGTTGTTGGCAAAACCCGGAGGTCGTGGTAACTGGATTACAAGAACCGCGACCTCCTCTATATTTTATGGTTGTAAAGCTCTGATATAACCATTCTAGTCTAACATCTACGGTTGACATGAGCGGTGTCTAACGATAAGTGGGACATTTTGCATAACGATAAGTGGGACATTTTGCATAACGATAAGTGGGACATTTTGCATAACGATAAGTGGGACATTTTGCATAACGATAAGTGGGACATTTTGCATAACGATAAGTGGGACATTTTGCATAACGATAAGTGAGACATTTTGCATAACGATAAGTGGGACATTTTGCATAACGATAAGTGGGACATTTTGCATAACGATAAGTGGGACATTTTGCATAACGATAAGTGGGACATCTTACCTCACTATAAGATGGACATTTTATTTCACCATTAGTGGAACATATTTTTTTACCTCACCATAACAAACTTTACCTCACCTTTAGTGAGGAATTTTACCTGACCATAAGAGGGACATTTTACCTGACCATAAGAGGGACATTTTACGTATCCAAATGTAACAATCGTCTAATGTTGACGGTAATATTTGATAAAACCACGTTTGTTTGTGACGGTGGATATTTACAGTAGATATCCCGATTGCGAGGTGTCGTGTAAACAATGGAGTAATTAGGCATAAACATCATAGGAAATTGCTGGGCACAGAGATCACAAAGAGATAATTGCCCAGCAGAGATCACAAAGAGATAATTGCCCATCATAGATCAGAGAGATATTAAAAATACCTACAAAAAATATATCACAGATGAAAAGTCTTTGGTGGAAATTTACAAGGGCAAACAGAAAGACAACGTTAGAATTATTTATAAGTTATAGTTTCCTGTTGCGACCTATGATTGTGGAACTTGGAAATGACAACAACAATAACAAACAAATATCAGCATTTCAAATGATATACTAGAAAATATTTCAAATGATATACTAGAAAACATTTCAAATTATATACTAGAAAACATTTCAAATGATATACTAGAAAACGTTCTTAAGATTATTAACAATCGATAATAGGTGAGACTGATTTAGAACTGTATAACAATAGGTACCTACGTAAAAAAACAATTTCAGTCGTAGATTTACGAAAAGCAAAAGACTATCGGACTATGTGGTAAATGGACAAAAACATACAAATAAAAATATACAAGACATTTTCAACGTTTCAACCTTAAGGTCTTTATCAAGAATATACAAAACAAACAGTGAGCAAACAATAAAAACAATGGTACTATCAAAGAGACACTAGAACGCAGACATTAAATAATACGTCGACCAAGGGGACAATGACATTTTATACACACGTAGTCATGGAAGCAGATTTGTTGAAAAAGGGAAAGGGAAATGAGAACGACATGAAAAAACACAAAATATTCATGAAAACAATTTACGTAGGATAGGAAACAGATAATGAAGTATTACTGAACGACAACTAACACACTATCACTGTCGGATGTTCACGTGAAATAATATTCACAATAGCATATAATCTTACAAATAAAAATACACAGAACATAACCGACGTTTCGACCGAAATGCCTTCATCAAGATAAGCACATAACATCAAAAGACGACTAGTAGAAATGACCACACCATACATACGTGTCCAAGCGAAATATGAAAGTTAACTATCGCAACTCTCTACCATTCTTCCAGCTTCTTCGCTTATGTAGTGATGATGACGACATTCTGGATAAATCCTCAGAGAGGATTTATTTATTTTGTAGACGTTCATTCCATGACAGTGCATCTTCACCGTCTTCGCTTTCTGTCTGTAAGTTATCTTGAAATCTTAACTAATATTCAGGTTACTTCATCCTTCTCTGATTATGTCCTCTGATTAATCATCCTCACGTTTCATACCCATAACTCTACTGCCAGTTAATGTTGCTCAAGCTTTATTCCATTCTTCAGTCTGATCCTCAAACTCGTGCCGTTTTCCAGGACTTTCCTTTGGTTGCTTACATCCGTGACAAAAATCTTAATAACATCGTGTTCCACAGTCACCTTAGGTCTTATGTTTCTGGCCATTTTGGCACGGTTCGCTGCAAACGAGACCGTTGCTACAGATGTCTCTATGTAGTTCAGATCCACTCTGTTTCATTTCCTAAGATCACGTTCACTATTTATGAGGCCTACTTCTGTCGCCTTTCAATGGTAAGGTCATCGTGTCATATGTGTATGTAATAACAGACATTCGCTCTAGACAGTATAAATAATATAGAACAAATATAACTTGGGATTTGACAAGTATTATATAGGGAAATTTGTTATAAAAGGTTGCGCTATAGCGGGACTCCACTGTATTCACTGGAAGATAACCAAACACTGCGCAAAAGTAATGCGCATGACCGCATCCTCGTTCATTGTTGTATTTTTTGATCAAATAGTTAGTGAATCAAGGGAATTGTCAGATGAGTCATTAGGAAGGCTGGATGTGCAATTAGCCAGTATGTTTTATATCGTAGACGGTCACATCTGAAGTATATGATTAGGCAAACATACAAAATGTGGAGGCTTTTCTTTATTAAGAACTATGTATAGACAACCGAAACAAATAATTTAATACCTGCAAATGAAAAACAAATACAATATAGTGTTTTATATAACTTAGAACAGAGGCGTAAAGGGAAACAATATTTAAAAGTCAATTTTATTTTGCAAATTTATCGCGCAAAATTAGACACTGATGCTCCTTATTTTAAATACAAATACGGATGTAACGCCGCATTCCAAATATGCTTGAATTGTGTGAAATAAGGCGGAACATTGAGATACATGTTCATATATTATGAAATCAGTAAAGCGTGTCTGATCTATATTTGATCTTTAGGATTATTGTGAAATCAGCGAAGCGTGTCTCATCTAGTAGAAATGACCACACCATACACACGTGTCCAAGCGAAATATGAAAAATATGAAATATGTGGTTGCCTTTAATCAGTGAAGCGTGTCTCATCTGTGGTTGCCTTTAATCAGTGAAGCGTGTCTCATCTGTGGTTGCCTTTAATCAGTGAAGCGTGTCTCATCTGTGGTTGCCTTTAATCAGTGAAGCGTGTCTCATTTATGTTCGCCTTTAATCAGTGAAGCGTGTCTCATCTATGGTTAACTTTAAGGTTATTGTATTGCTGTAGCTTATGCTACTATAAATTATACAGATGAGGTTATTGCTTACTTTGACGTCAATGAATGAGGTTATTTCTTACTGTGCCCTCAATCAATGAGGTTATTGCTTACTGTGCCATCAATCAATGAGGTTATTGTTTACTGTGCCCTCAATCAATGAGGTTATTGCTTACTTTGACGTCGGTGAATGAGGTTATTACTTACTTATACGTCAATAAATGAGGTTATTGCTTACTGTGCCCTAAATCAATGAGGTTATTGCTTACTGTGTCCTCAATCAATGAGGTTATTGCTTACTGTGTCCTCAATCAATGAGGTTATTGCTTACTGTGTCCTCAATAAATGAGGTTATTGCTTACTGTGCCCTCAATGAATAAGGTTATTGCTTACTGTGCCCTCAATGAATAAGGTTATTGCTTACTGTGCCCCCAATCAATGAGCTTATTGTTTACTGTGCCCTCAATCAATGAGGTTGTTGCTTACTGTGCCCTCAATCAATGAGCTTATTGCTTACTGTGCCCTCAATGGATAAGGTTATTGCTTACTGTGCCCTCAATGAATAAGGTTATTGCTTACTGTGCCCTCAATGAATAAGGTTATTGCTTACTGTGCCCTCAATGAATAATGTTATTGCTTACTGTGCCCTCAATGAATAAGGTTATTGCTTACTGTGACGTCAATGAATAAGGTTGTTGCTTACTGTGACGTCAATGAATGAGATTGCTGTTAGTAAATTAGCCGAGTTACTCTGAATGAAATATCGATTACAATTGACGTGCGAGAGAGAGAGAGAGAGAAAGAAGAGAAAGAAAGAGAAAATACATTTTACTGTAACTTTATCTACAATAACAAATAATAATAATATAATATTTTCACTTGAAACCATCAGTGCCCTACGGAGCATAAAAGTAACTTGCATCCAAGATGTAGTCAGCTAATGTTAAATCGTACTGTCTCCATTTCTGGAGCTAGAATTTTCAATACTGAGGGTGGTAGTAATGTCGGATCTCTTTGGGCTTGAAATGATCGACACACCTTTTCTTCCTGAGCCACTATCTTCCGTGCTTTGATCTGCATTGGCCGGGTCAGTAAACATTGACGCCTGGAGAAGACAAGAGACGGATCTTACAGTTGGCAAAAATAGGAAGACAATAATATAGTTTATGAAATTCAGCATGTGTTTCAGATATTCTTCACTTCTTCAGCATTCATTCTCACACTCCCACTGGACCTCTTTTGTAGCAGGACAATGGTCCAACTAGATTTCCAGTATGATGTAGTCCAGAAAATAAAATGCGATGCGTGCAGTTTTATTTGCGCATATAGTCAGACACATCCATCTTCGGTGGGGTTTCTGATTTAACAAGAAGAAATTATGATGATAGTAGTGATGCTGATGATGATAATGATGGTGATAATGTTGATAAATATGTAAGGCTGATGATGAAAACTGCAGATTGGAACCCTAGTTTGTAAATCTAATTCTCGATGTTAAGCGTGAGATACTTACTTGTCATTTTCACAGATTACTTATAGATTACTTATAGATTACTTATAGATTACTTATAGATTACTTATAGATTACTTATAGATTACTTATAGATTGCAAATATCAGCTTAGTACCTGCAGGATGTACTAATCTAGGAAACTGTGTGCTTTACTTTATTGTGTACAACAAGGCTGTGATATCCGCATCTTTTCGTTACTATTTTGTTGTTGTTGATCCATCACAAGTGAGGACGAATTTGTTAGATCCACTTTAGAACTTCATTTCAAGTTCTATTTGTGAGTATGAGTTCGTAGATGGGTAAGTCCGTAATCAACCTGAGTCCGGCTCTGTGGCGGAGTGGTAAAGGGTGCATATGTGACGGCTAAGGTACGAGTTCAAAACCCGCCTCAGACAATTGCGCATCCAGATCGTTCAGAAAGCAATGGCAAACTTCTGAACGAAAATACTGCACAAAAATCACGTACATCCATAAAATGTTGGGTTGATGGCTATATCCTGCATAGAATATGCTACTAATTATTTGTGTTTAGATGGCTAATAAGCCTTGTTCTGGCCGCAGGAAAGACAGTTCGGTCATCACAAGTGATGATAACCATTTGTTATATCTACTTTATGTTGGTCATCACAAGTGATGATAACCATTTGTTATATCTACTTTATGAAATTCAATTAGAGTTTATCATTGATGATTAGTTCGTTGATGGCTAATAAACATTATTCTGGCTGTAAATCTCATTGGACAATTCGGGCATGGGATGACCACTGTAGACGGATCTTGGTCTATCCTTGACTTTCTAGCTGCTCTCCGCTGTTGAGTTGCTGCATTTCTCTTCTTTTCACAAGATGCTGCGCACTGTTTATAATGTAGAGCGTCCTGTAGCTCTATTTTCTGCAAGTTTCTATCTCCTCCTAACGCTATTTCCTACGTAACTTTGTCTATTTCAAAGGCTTTCAGTGAGGCATTTCGCAATACACATTCGGCTTCAGCATGAATTTGTCAGGTCATTCGACCACCCGTGTGTTTCCAGGGCTTGTATGGGAGCAAAGACTGCCATGCATGTCGTAAGAGGTGACTAAGACGTTTTTGGGGGTGAGGTCGGTTGCTTCATCCCATAAAGTTTCAAAGTAACCCAGAAGTCGTGAAGTTGGATGTGTCAGACCGAACAGCAAAATATCTCAGCAAAGCTATAAACTATGGCACGAAACATTCAGTTCACCGGACTGCATCCTGCTAATCTACGGGAGTTTGAGAATGAACGCAGAAGAAGACGGTCATTTTGCTATTTAGCAAGTTTTTTTTTTAGTATTAATATAATTTACTCCTAATCAACATTAAACTAAATATAACCCAAAAGAACACCATACTTACAGAAGGGGAAATAGGCTGCAAGACCATACAAAAACTAAAACTGCAGGAAGCTGACCGCAACACATGGAGAATCAAAACCTGTGTCATATGTGCTGCCTACGGGACGAAAGTAACTAACTAAATCAACCTTAGCTATCCCTTACAAAATGAAAATCTGAGAAAACTAATAATAACAAATCTGAGAAAACTAATGACATCATATCTGAGAAAACTAACGATAACTCACACCAGAAGTTCCAAACAGAGGGTTGTGGAAACCTCCTTCTGAAACATCAAATGTTGGCTGCTCCTCTAGTGAGCCTGAGAACAGCTCCATCTCTTTCATAGTTGCCTGCAGGAAGGAAAAAAAACAAGCCAAGATTGTTTGTACATGAATAAAGACATAAATGAAATAGTTTGTATATGGGTACAAATATAAGTGAATTATTTGGTATATGGGTACAGATATATTTCAATTAATTTGTATATGTGTACAGACATACGTGAACTAGTTTGTATAAATGTGAACGTATGTATAAATGTGAACGTATGTATAAATGTGAACGTGTGTATAAATGTGAGCTAGTGTGTATAAATGTGATCAATTGTGCATAAATGTGATATCATCATCAAGTGACATATTCTTTCCAGAACGTAGTCTTTCCTATGGATTTCTTGAATTCTCCGCGGTCTTGAGCAAGTTGCCCTGCATCTTCCAGTGACATGCGCAGGCATTCTTGAATGTCTTTTGTCCAACGGCGTCTTGGTCGGCCTTTGCCCCTGTTGCCTTCTATCATCCCCTCCATTAACACTCTCTCCATGCCGTCGTGTCTCTTAATATGACCAAAAAAAAACTAGCTTTTTCTTTAATATAGTGTTCAGAAGCCAGCATTCCTGGACGTTAATTGTTCGTAACACCTACTGGTTTGTTTTCTTCGCTGTCCATGGTATTCTCAAAACTCTTCTATAACACTTTAATTCAAATGATGTTATTCTCTTGGCCACTGTTTTATTTAGTGTCCATGCTTCACATCCATATGTCGCCACAGGAAATACACATGTTCGTAGTAAAAACAATTTGATTCTTATGTTAGTACCTTGCCATAGTTTCTTTATCTGTTTTAATTTTGCCAGCGCCATTGTCGTTCTTCTCTTGATCTCAACTGCGCAGTCCCCCGCATTGTTTATATTAGTTCCTAAATAATCAAAATGTGTCACTTCTTCCAAATTGCAGTTCTCAATATTAATTTTGGGTCTTGATTTAGTTTTTTTCAGTTGCCATTATTTTTGTCTTTTTCATATTTAAGAACAAGTTTTGCTGTTCGCTGAACTTTTGGGTTGACTTGATTATGTTCAGTAGGTCGTGTTCGTTTGTTGTTAATAGCACTGTGTCGTCTGCATATCTAATTTCTGGTATCTGCAGCCCTCCTATATTTATGGGTCTGAAATCAGGCGTCAATGATCTTAAGTCTCACGTTTCTCATTATATTTTCCGCATAGATGTTGAACAAGTATGGAGACAAGGTACAGCCTTGTCTTACTCCTTTCTGTACATTGAACCACTCCGATCTTGCACCTTCAACTTTTACCGCCGCTTCTTGATCTTTATACAGCTCTGCTAATAGTCGTGTAATATGTTTTGGAAAACCCATATCGTTCATTATTTCCCATAATTGATGGTGATTGACACAGTCAAATGCTTTGGTGTAGTCTATGAAGCATGCATGTAATTCTATGTTATACTCTCTACATTTCTCTATGGTCATCCTCATGTTAAATATATGATCTCTAGTAGCAAAGCTACTGCAGATCTTTAACACAAGCTGGTCCACAGGTAATGTACCACAGGCGTGGAGAGAAGCAATAATGATACCACTCCTCAAATCAGGAAAAGATGGCAACACAGTCTCCAACTACAGGCCCATCAGCCTCACAAGTTGTCTATGTAAAACAATGGAACGCATTATCAATCTTAGGATGCAGTGGTACCTTGAAAGTGAAAACCTTCTGGTATCACAGCAAGCAGGTTTCAGACAGTGCTACTCTACTGAAGATCAGGCAACCTACCTCTCCCAAGAGATTGAGGATGCCTTTTAAGAAAAGAATCTGGTACTAGCAGCATGGATAGACCTCAGGAAAGCATTTGATAAGGTCTGGAAAGAAGGGCTCCTAAAGAAATTGCGAAATTGCAGGGTTAGCTCAAGAATGTACAAATGGGTAAAAGCATACCTGCATAATAGAAGAGCCAGGGTACAATTAGATGGTCGCAAGAGCAAGAAAGTTCTACTGCGTCATGGAGTCCCCCAGGGAGGAGTCCTGTCACCCACACTTTTCTTGGTTTACATCAATGACCTAGTTGCTGAACTACCACACAGGATCAAAGTGGCAATGTATGCTGATTACCTTGTGATCTGGTGCACGGAAGAACATGCAACAGTGGCCAGTAAACAAATACAAAGAGCTATCGATGCCCTAACCTTATGGGCTAATAGATGGTGTGTCAGCATTAACACAGATAAGTGCAGCACTACACTCTTTACCCTCTCACCAAAACAAAAAGCGGGTCATATCAAGATAGATGGAGAGCTCTTGAAAGAAGACAAACAACCCACATACCTCGGAGTTACTTTTGATGATAAGCTGACATGGAAGCAGCACATAAACAAAGCAACAACAAAAGCCAGGAGGAAGCTAGCTATCCTGAGAAAACTAAGTGGAACCACATGGGGAGCCAGTGGAAATATACTCAGTAAAGTTTACCAGCAAGGCATAAGACCACACCTGGAATATGGTTCAGCTGCGTGGTGTCCTGCATCAAACACCACATTACAAGATCTAGATAAAGTGCACAACCAGGCACTTAGAATAATGTTGGGAGCAATGAAATCAACACCCATAGCAGAGATGCAGAAAATGGGAAGAATGCAAACACTTGGCGAACGCAGAGACACAAAAGTACTAATTGAAGCAGAAAAGTTTCAGTGTATGCCAAGTCATCCAATGAAGGAAAGATTCCAAAATCTAGCAATGGGGCGACTGAAAAGGAGCATCTTTATCCATCAAGCTAAACGACTCCGTAGACAACTTACAGACCTACCTGAAGTTGACAGCCCCTTAACGTCTGTACCAGAACAAACCCCGTGGAGTGAAAGACATGGAATGCCAATATACATTCAGACCCACGTGAAAGGAATACTAAGCGAGGACGAACAGAACAGTGTGCAGCGAATGACAGTCACCCTCAGTTTCCTGGATGAGGAATATCCACAAGATATATGGGTCAGAGTGTACACAGATGGGTCAGCACAGAATGCTGTGAGGAATGGAGGTGCAGGTGTATATATAGAATATCCACACAAGCCTAGAGATACAATCAGAACACCGACAGGAAAATTCTGCAATAATTATGATGCAGAAATCCAGGCAATTAGTGTGGCAGCTAAAAAACTGCTGAACTCCAACTCCGGCCTACAGCCTGTGGTATTCCTGACAGATGCAAGGTCAGTGCTTCAAGCTCTCCAGTCTGGAAAACTAACAGACTTAAAAAAACTACTTAGCGAATTGTCTTACCAGTATAGGGTAACCATGCAGTGGATACCCTCTCACTGTGGAATACCAGGAAATGAAAAAGCAGACCAACTGGCTAAGGAAGGTGCTGCCGAAGACCAACCAGATATACCAATCACCTACCATCAGAAAAAACAGATGATAAAGTCAATAAGAAAGCCACAAACACCAACACAAGATGACTATCACATTATGAACAGATCAGAACAAGTTATAATTCTACGTCTCAGAACAGGACACAACCGACTCCGCAGTCACATGTATACAAAGTTCAAGATTAGCAACACGGCCATGTGTACATGTGGACAGGCAGCACAGAGTGCCAAACATATACTTCAAGAGTGTTCTGAGCATGAAACTCTGAGGCATACATATTGGCCAGAAGAAACAACACTGGAATCAATGCTCTATGAGACACTGTATGAACTACAAAAGACAGTGAGTTTTATTAAGGAGACAGAATTACAGATAGACATGTTTCAAGTGAGCGAAAGAAGAAGAAGAAAATATGATCTCTAGTGCCTCTGCCAGTTCTGAAACCTGCTTGCGCTTCGTGGATCTCATCCTCCATCTTGTTATGTATTCTTTTCATTATAACGTGCAGTAGCATTTTACTGGCTTGGTTGATCAAGACGATTGTTCTATAAATTTGAACATAATTTGCATATCACTGCTATTGGGTATTGGTATGTATACTGAACGTTACCAGTTATATATGTGATATAGTGTGTATAAATGTGAACTAGCGTGTATAAATGTGAACTAGCGTGTATAAATGTGAACTAGTGTGTATAAATGTGAACTAGTGTGTATAAATGTGAACTAGCGTGTATAAATGTGAACTAGCGTGTATAAATGTGAGCTAGTGTGTCAAAAAATATAGAATTTAACAAGTGCTTGTCTTTTCTCAATTATACAGTCCTGTGTACTCATCAGGAGGAAGGGGTGGGTGGTTTCGCCTTCTACGACAAGTTTCCTATTTTATATATAAGCAGAAGAACAGATTAAAATTCATTTGTCAGTAGAAGGTCCTCATGGTTGCCCGATAGCTTCACTTCCAGACCTGTCTCCTGGGTCATTGTTAAAAAGTGAGGCTTACTGATTTGTATTAGTGAACGTATATATTTTATATCGATAGCCAATGCAAATGTGTATAATTTGTATCGATAGCCAATGCAAATGTGCATAATTTGTATCTATAGCCAATGAAAATGTGTATAATTTGTATCGATAGCCAATGAAAATGTGTATAATTTGTATCGATAGCCAATGAAAATGTGTATAATTTGTATCGATAGCCAATGAAAATGTGTATAATTTGTATCGATAGCCAATGAAAATATGTATAATTTGTATCGATAGCCAATGAAAATCATCAGAAAATTCAAACAGCGTCACTTTCCAATGTTGATTTCCCGATGAGTAAAACAGATTGCGCAATTGACGAGAGACCCCCACTAGTTCACTTTTCTATTGTTGAACACATTAGTTCACTACGTAAGTTTTAAGGTGAGTTGGCTGTCCCTCTCCTATAGAGTATCAAAGTGATCCAGAAGCCATGTTGAAGTTGGATGTGTCCGACCAAAAGTCGCAGATATCGCATCCAAGCTATAAATGATGACACAACATATTACTTTCTCTGGATTACATCCTGTTAATCTGTAGGAGTGTGAGAACGAACACAGAATAAGAAGAACTTTGCTAAATCACAAGAGAAATTAAACCTGCATATTTCTAAAACCAACTAGTATTACGAAGGCAACAAGACCGAAACTTACATTGCTGTCATCGAATGGAGAACTGTCATAGAGAGGATTGGCAAACCCTGGGTCAATGTGAGAGGCAGTATGAGGCTGTGATAAGTCTCCAGGAATGATACGAGTCGTAGATCTGTGTCCATGACGAGAGAATCTGTGAAACACTGGCATTGTGGGTAGTTGGAGGTTGGGAAAATTTGGCACAGGAATTCTCCTTCTGAAAAGCAAAGATACAACAAGAGTGGTCTAGTTCGTGTAATCTGAGCTGTTATCATACAACATGAGTGGTCTAGTTCGTGTAATCTGAGCTGTTATCATACAACATGAGTGGTCTAGTTCGTGTAATCTGAGTTGTTATCATACAACATGAGTGGTCTAGTTCGTGTAATCTGAGTTGTTATCATACAACATGAGTGGTCTAGTTCGTGTAATCTGAGCTGTTATCATACAACATGAGTGGTCTAGTTCGTGTAATCTGAGTTGTTATCATACAACATGAGTGGTCTAGTTCGTGTAATCTGAGTTGTTATCATACAACATGAGTGGTCTAGTTCGTGTAATCTGAGTTGTTATCATACAACATGAGTGGTCTAGTTCGTGTAATCTGAGTTGTTATCATACAACATGAGTGGTCTAGTTCGTGTAATCTGAGTTGTTATCATTGCTATTGTTATCTCCACACCACACGTTTTCTTCATTGCGTTAGCATACCCTCCCAATCATAATCCCCCTCGATGTAGTCACTATCATCTTTCCCTCCATCCTCTACAACTTCTTCACTCTTGATCACCATCCTCCCTAATCTTTCCCTCCATCCTCCCTAATCTTTTTCTCCATCCTCTCCAATCGCTGTATTCTCTCCACACTCCTTCACCGCACACACTCCATCAATTTCATCATCCCTTTCCATCCCTCTACTCTCAATCTCCATTGTTACCAATATGCCTCTCCGTGATTACCAATATGTCTCTTCATGGTTACCCTCTTACGTCCACGATATTGTCAGATATTAGTCTCAATCACAAGCCATTCGCTGGACTACATACCTGCTAATCTGCAGGAGTTTGAGAACGAACACAGAAGAGCTTTACGACATGACCCATCCGAGTTCAGAATGGCTTCTGGGTCACTATGACTCTTAATGGAAAGTGAAAGCCAACTCCTCACCAAATCGTCCTTTCGACATGCATGGCTGATTAATAGTGTGACTATTATTTACTCCTTTTTCGGGCTCCAACATCAGACGAGTGCAGCAGAGCACAAGTAACAGTTGATATAAAAAACGCCACTAGCAAGTATTTGAGTGACATTTTATTCTTACAAGATTGATGAAGCACTTTACTGCTCGCATGTACCACTATTTTACTTCTCCATCCGAAGATCAAGATGAGAATCACAAGACATAATATCAACAATTGTTATAAAATACTCTGTTATCAATGTCAAACATAGTCTTTATCAGCCTGGAAGCAGAGGCAAATCGTTACATGTGAAATGAAGTGTCTGAGAAAAGATGCAATGGTTACTAAACTAGATCAAATAAGAAATGAAGAAATTAGGAAAAGAGTTGGTATAATATCATGTATCGAACATATTGAGAGACAGCAAGTAAAATGGTCTGGTTACCTTATGAGAAATAACTCAAACCAGATACCAATAATAGCATATAACAGCAGAATAACCGGATATAAAGACAAAAGTTAAACCAAGAAAGCGTGGATAGAAAACATCCAGATAGCTTTGAACAAACATGGACTTAATGCAACCACGGCGTTACATCTGAATTGGAACGATAACCGAGTCCCCCACACCTACGCTTAGCGGCAAGTGTGAATACGGTCAATCATCACTAACCCGAGAGAATACAATAGGCAATATATGAATATAAAAGGTCTTGTTCTTACAATAATACTACTAACAGGAACTCATGCACAGAACAAAACACACTCCAGTAGTGGAGGAACTAAACACATCCAGCAGTGGAAGAACCAAACACACTCCAGTACAGGAAGAACTAAACACACTCCAGTACAGGAAGAACTAAACACACTCCAGTACAGGAAGAACCAAACACATTCCAGTACAAGAAGAACTAAACACACTCCAGTACAGGAAGAACTAAACACACTCCAGTACAGGAAGAACTAAACACACTCCAGTACAGGAAGAACTAAAGACACTCCAGTACAGGATGAACTAAACACACTCCAGTACAGGAAGAACTAAACACACTCCAGTACAGGAAGAACTAAACACATTCCAGTACAGGAAGAACTAAACACACTCCAGTACAGGAAGAACTAAACACACTCCAGTACAGGAAGAACTAAACACACTCCAGTACAGGAAGAACTAAACACACTCCAGTACAGGAAGAATTAAACACACCCCAGTACAGGAAGAACTAAAGACACTCCAGTACAGGAAGAACTAAACACACCCCAGTACAGGAAGAACTAAACACACTCCAGTACAGGAAGAACTAAACACATTCCAGTAGTGGAGGAACTAAACACACTCCAGTACAGGAATAACCAAACACATTCCAGTACAGGAAGAATTAAATACACTCCAGTACAGGAAGAACTAAACACACTCCAGTACAGGAAGAACTAAAGACACTCCAGTACAGGAAGAACTAAACACATTCCAGTACAAGAACTAAACACATGCCAGTACAAGAAGAACTAAACACACTCCAGTACAGGAAGAACCAAACACATTCCAGTACAAGAAGAACTAAACACACTCCAGTACAGGAAGAACTAAAGACACTCCAGTACAAGAAGAACTAAAGACACTCCAGTACAGGAAGAACTAAACACACTCCAGTACAGGAAGAACTAAACACACTCCAGTACAGGAAGAACTAAACACACTCCAGTACAGGAAGAACTAAACACACTCCAGTACAGGAAGAACTAAACACACTCCAGTACAGGAAGAACTAAACACACTCCAGTGCAGGAAGAACTAAACACACTCCAGTGCAGGAAGAACTAAACACACTCCAGTACAGGAAGAACTAAAGACACTCCAGTACAGGAAGAACTAAACACACTCCAGTACAGGAAGAACTAAACACACTCCAGTACAGGAAGAACTAAACACACCCCAGTACAGGAAGAACTAAACACACCCCAGTACAGGAAGAACTAAACACACTCCAGTACAGGAAGAACTAAAGACACTCCAGTACAGGAAGAACTAAAGACACTCCAGTACAAGAAGAACTAAACACACTCCAGTACAGGAAGAACTAAACAGACCCGAGTACAGGAAGAACTAAAGAAACACCGCTGGATATAGATAGGAAATACATTAAGAAAACTAGTGGAAACACTGTAAGACATGCATTGTTATGTAACCAAATAGGGAAAGGAAAAGAGGAAGAAAAGGATATACTCAGAGAGAAGAATAAAATACAGAAGAACACAGACTAGGCATGTAGAACATTGAATGTAGAACATTGAATGTAGAACATTGGATGAGCTGGAAGCGGTAGCTAATGATGGGGGGGGGGGGGGCAAAGGTGAAAGAGATTTCTATAGGAACTGTTGTACGCAGGGAGATGTATAGAGGGATAGATAATTGCTTCAACACCTTGAAATGGAGATGACACGTAGTTCAGCCAATAGAGGCTGGAAGCTAAGATTGGTTAGGCTATCCTCTGCATATAGTAGGACCACAGTTATGCCTAAGCAAGCAAAGGTGCTGAAGTCGGATATACCAGGCCAGACTCGCACTAGCAACTATGGTATCACGCACACTACTAGATAATATGTCTCCACAACAAAAAATAGAGTCCATGTTTGATGAGAGTACATATGAATTACTTAGCAGTATTTAGAAAAAACCCTGTCCTAACCGTGGATTGAACCCATTAACTCGAGGATCTGAGAACGGCGTTCTAACCACACGACTTCATTGAGAGTACAAATGAATTACTTAACATTATTTAAGAACTAGGTACTCACCCTGTCCTTCTGAAGGCTACAATGATAACAATGACAACTATAACGATAATAATCACGAGGATTCCTAAAACGATGCCGACTATAGATCCATTATCTAATGGTACACCTGGTTAGAAGATTAACAAAAAATAAATGTACGTAATTACAATACATTATTATTGAAATATAGAGGGCGTTAAAGTTGAAAATCAGTTGTTGTTTTTTTAAAACCGTCAACATGAAATATGATAGATTTATGAAGGATGTCATAGATTTATGATTGAGCTGAAATTGTTTGTAGCATATCCGATTCTTCTTCTTCATTTATTCTCATACTCCTACAAATTAACAGGATGTAGTTCGGAGAACGGAATATGTTATGTCATGGTTTACGGCTGTGCTGTGATAACTGCGCTTTTCGGCTTCCCACGCATGACTTCAGGTTGGCTTCTATGTCACTTTGACCCTATATGGGGATGAGACAGCCAAATCTACCCCAAAACCTACTTAGTCGCCTCTTACGACATGCTTGAAAGGCAAACAGTATTGCTATTCTTAGCTGCCCTCTCGGGCCTAGTCAAAATGTTGGCGATATCCTATTGTTGTATTTCGCCCATCACATGATGATGATGACGACCATTTGTTACATCCACTTTTGTATTTCGTTCATCTCAAGTTAGTTAGTTAGTTAGTTAGTCGTTGGATCATCGCCATTGCACTCTGGACAAGTTCATAGGTGCTCAGATCTCTCCTTGAGTGTAGCCGTTATTACACGTTGATTGACGGTCCCAGTACGCAGTTGATTGACCACCATTCTTTCTTGCCCACGAAACCGCTCCGTTCTAGCGACACCACATGTCAAACCAAATTCCTTTATTCTAGTCATGGAACAAGAGTCATCGTCACTTATACTGTCATTTGTTCGTGCGTTTTCCCGTAGGGCATCAAAATGTCTGCTCGATCCATCGTTTCACCAACAGCCGTAGTAGCAGCGTGTGCGGCCAACCTATCTGCAATCATTACCACGGACTCCCACATGTCCCGGCATAAAAACGAAAGTCACTTTACACATACAGGAATTCTTCACTGCATCCAGCCACTGTTCCCGAATGTATCCTGCCTGAACTTTCACAATCATGCTAATCGAGTCACTGAGTATGCAGGCATGCTCGCAGATAGTCTGCGAGCAGACCCATTGCAAAGCTTTGGTTACTGCTAAAATCTCCATTGTCATGCTGCTTGTCATGCTCAAACTCCTGTTGATTGTTCGGATGAAGCACATACAAAAAGTGAATTGTTTTAGTTTACAGATTGGCTGCGATATCTGCGTATTTCGGCACAAAACAGCCAACTTGAGCCTGACTTTTGAGTCACTTTACCTAAGACATAAAAAAGGCTCAAAAGTAGTGGAGAATTGGCGTCATTGTAGTTGGGTTACCTCATAAGTAATCCGCCTCTCAAAACAAAGCGGAACGCCGCCTACAAAGAGTATCACCCATAGCACGTAATTCTGTTGCTTCAAGCGATAATGTCACAGGGATCGCCGAAAAAATTCACTTGATAAACAAACCTTCGCGAGTGGGATTTGATCCTGCGACCTGTTACACACACGATGAAAGGCTTAACCACGTGATTGAACAGCCAACTACATCCCCAAATCTCATTAGATGCCTCTTGCCAAATGCATGGCATATTCCAGAAAACCCTTGACGCCTCTTACCACATGCATGACAGGTTCCAGAAAACCCTTGACGCCTTTTACCACATGGATGACAGGTTCCAGAAAACCCTTGACGCCTCTTACCACATGCATGACAGGTTCCAGAAAACCCTTGACGCCTCTTACCACATGCATGACAGGTTCCAGAAAACCCTTGACGCCTCTTACCACATGCATGACAGGTTCCAGAAAATCCTTGACGCCTTTTACCACATGGTTCCAGAAAATCTCATTAGACACATCTTGCCACATTATTGGAAGGTTCCATTATTAATATTATTTACTCAAGTCTCTGGTCCCGACAAAACATCGGAGTAAAAAGTCTTAATTTCTAAAAGAGGGGCTCTCTACCTATTCAGGCTATGAGTACCGCAAACATGTAGCTGTTAGTGCTCGCGAGCACTATTTAACTCGCACCCCGCATGCACATATCTTGACGAGAGTGCCGAGGTGCTCGGTTGGGAGCACCTCCTCAAGGATAAAAAGATGGAAATAGAACAATATACACCCGTGAGGCAACAAAAAATGTGAGTGAAGATTTATTTCCGAACCTGTGAACACATATGACATGCCCCGTGATGTCACTGGAGAGGGAGGACAAACAGCACCGGATGACACCATTGAAGAGGTGACGCTAAAATAAAAACATGGCAGGCATACACAAAAGTAGAAAAAATACAATCACGTTATAAAACATACTGAGTAATCAAACAAAGTTATCAAGCATCAATACTTCCGGCTAATGGCTACAAAATAAACTTCTGTAAACTTATAAAGCTTACAAGAAAAGATTTACCACAATTGACCAAGGATATACGGCATTTGAACTAAAGTTTAACTGATCCGTTATTACATTGGCTGGCAAAACAAAATACATGATTTATGACCGATGAAAAAGAATTTAATATATCTGAGCAGCCAATGGAGTGACCAAATTGAATACACTATATATCTAGCCGCTGTGCATTTACCAGTATCACAAATCCTAGTGGCTCCCCTGGATACATTTATCACAAACCCCATTGGCTCCCTTCGATACATTTATCACAAACCCTAGTGGCTCTCCTGAATACATCAATACACATATTTGAACGCACATATAGTTGTTATTATGTGGTTGCAAATACTTGCCTGTGTGTTGAGAGTGAGATGGTTCTATTGTGTCAGTGACCAGAGAAAGCTGAACTGCATCGATAGCATAAAAATGACCACCACTGGCCAAGTCTGAAATATGCAAAAACAAACAGATTATAACACTTTTAGTGGCGGCTATGTCTATGTCATTAGCGATACCTACAGCTGTGAAAGGGTCAAGTTTGCTTGACTGATTAGCATTCAGGTTGATGTCCAGTTGGGGAACCAGTTCTCTCGTACGGCTGTGTCCTACTATCGATATGGTTACAGATGTCTGCATATCAATGTAAGTGGTAAAACACTGAACGCATTGATTACCATACCGAATTCTGATTTATCGAACCATTGACGCAAATAAAACGGTGACAACACATTTTCGTTTCCTAGACTACATCCTGCTGGAAATCTAAGCAGGGAATCTGGCATTTTTCTGCCACAAATGAGATCCAGTGGGAGTTAGAGGTTAAGAACAAGAACTCTGAACTAGAATTTCTCAGTCGACACATCGTAAACTGAATAGAAATGAACAAGCCACGGTATTTCGACTGAGGACGGCACATTGCCATCTAAAAGCACACTTACACCATATCGATATCAGCGTAGTGTAGAGTGTAGTTATGTGCGCGTTATTGTGATTTGATGTAGTGTGAAATGCCTAAATGTGTTGGCAGATTTTATTTGGAGATATGATAAACTATGATTCCGGCGAGGATGTATTCTCATTTGCAGTAAAATATTACATTCATTGATAACTATAGATTTCTCGATACGTTTCTCATAATAAAAGTAACTGGGTATCTATCGTACTTCTGTACTCGTCATAGACTCCAGTACAACACTGTTGCAAAGATACTGTTGAACATACGTCAGACATCATGAGTCAGTATGCCTACTTTGCTACATATATTTATTGAGATATCCACAGATAATTCACTTACAATGTCCAACAAAAGATACATGTACACGAGGAAGAACAAGTTGAAATAACAATTACAGTAAAAATAATTCTAAAATAGATCAAGGGGCAATAATAAAGTTAACTACTATTAAGAACAAAAGTAAAAAGAGTTGTGTTCCATAAATATTTGCACAAATTTGGTATGGTTTCTGTTCGATGGTGTTGAAGGACCAAAAAGGGACGAAAATGCAAATTACCAGTCATATCTGTAATATAAGGCGACTAAGGTGGTTTGAGGACTGGAGTAAGCTGACACAACCCGTGGTATAATAATAATAAGAGCATAATCCGTTGGGACTGTAAGGGTGTAACATTGGAGACAGCAGCACAACTCACAACCTCCCAATACGTTTCTTTCTTCTGACGCTACATTGACATGTCAAACAATTTCAGGATGAGAGTAGATTATGATTGTGTGATTTAATTATTGTATCATTGTGTGATTCAGTGATTGTGTGATTAGGTGATTAGGTGATGCAGTGATTGTGTGATTGCGTATGCAGTGATCGTATCATTGAGTGATTGTGTGATTGAATTACTCAGTGAGTGTGTGATTGAGTTACTCAGTGATTATGTGACTCAGTGATTATGTGACTCAGTGATTATGTGACTCAGTGATTATGTGACTCAGTGATTATGTGACTCAGTGATTATGTGACTCAGTGATTATGTGACTCAGTGAGTGTGTGATTGAGTTATTATGTGATTGTGCGAATTAATGATTAAGAGATTGAGTGACTCGGTAATTGTATCATTGAGTGATTGTTTGATTGAGTAATTGTATGATTTAGTGATTGTGTAATTCATTGATTGTGTGATTGTATGATTCAATGATTGTACCTTTATTAAAATCTTGTAACATGAGTTTTGCCAGTGAAGCGCTTTTTTCTCCAGTGACGTCTGTAAGGACAACCTGTACCCATCCCTCTCCAGTGACTGATGAAGTCATTTTGACTCCCACGTATGTCTATAATAGAAAATTCATTTCAGTTTATTCAAATCACAGAGAGCTAAAAATAGATGTGATCATTCAATTTATAGTTCGATCTAATGACGTCAGCATCACGTGACATTGCATGACGCCATCATTACTTAGCATCATCATGAGTCGTGCTAGCTAACGTGTAATAGCATTGATATCAACTGCGGGTGTGTCTCTCAGGAAATAAGAAAGTTGATGCCCTGGCAAAAACAGGAAGAAACATGGAACAGCTATCACCTGCTGTACAGTGTGGTTAAAACACTAATCTATGTTCCTTCAGGGCCGACTATGGTGCATGTTGCAGAAACCAGAGACCTCCAGTTCGAACGATGCGATTCTGCTGTTTGTAATTCTTGTATGTTGTTGAGACCCATAGTCTCTTTGATGATTGTTCTGCGAAGATTCTCTCTTGATCTCCCTCTTTTCCTGTTACTATCTCGTACCAATTTTAATGCTTGAAGCGACAGTCTGTTTTCATTCATTCTAAGCACATGTCCGATACAAGTCCATGGTTGTCTTCTCACTGTAAGCTCGAATGACATTATATACAGTTGTGTACATTAGTTTAAATATGAACATTCAACATCACAAAATATTCCAGAAAATCATGAAAATAAATAATTTTTCAATATATAATTAATATTAATTTCTTCTATAAGGAGCCATCGACCCACACAGTGGACCAGGAATAATAAAGATATATAGGGAAAAATGAAAAATAGGTTGTCGCTTGGTCCACTACAAGCTAGACCGCCTGAACGCACCCTTCTACAATTACTGCAGAACCCACTATCGCTCACCTAAAAGGCTTCAGCACCAGCTGGAGGGCAGTACCGCAAACTATTGGAACCTATTATCTAGTGCTTTACAAATTACGGTATTGTTCAATATTTTGTATTGCATGTTTTGTTCTGCTAAAGACGGATATGTTGAGCCATTGGCGCAAATAAAACGGCGACACAACGCATTTCCATTCTCTGGACTACATCTTGCTGGAAATCTAGTAGGACATTGGTTCTACTACAGGGGATATCCAGCGGGAGTTTGAGAATGAACGATGAAGAAGAAGGAGAATGTTTAGTATTCAATGTTTAGTATTCAATGTTTAGTATTCAATGTTTAGTATTCAATGTTTAGTATTCAATGTTTAGTATTCAGTGTTTAGTATTCAATGTTTAGTATTCAATGTTTAGTATTCAATGTTTAGTATTCAATGTTTAGTATTCAATGTTTAGTATTCAATGTTTAGTATTCAATGTTTAGTATTCACAATTCGGCGTTTAATTCTGCATTTTACTCACATAATCTAGCCTATCACAAATATACTACTTACAGTGTCAGGGAACTTGCTACTTACAGTGTCAGGGAACTTGCTACTTACAGTGTCAGGGAACTTGCTACGTACAGGGTCAGGGAACGTGCTACTTACAGTGTCGGGAACTTTCTACTTACAGTGTCGGGAACTTTCTACTTACAGTATTAGGGAACTTGCTTGTTAGAGACGTTGTAAACGTGTTGAAGCTGAAACCATAACCTCGTGTGATATTAAACACAGCACCTGTCAATCAAACAGTATTATGTACCTGTCAATCAAAGAGTAATGTGTGCATATCAATAAAAAGTATTGTGCATTCATATATATATATCACGTGACATATTCTTTCCAGAACATTGTCTACGTCGTGGATACTCTGAACGCCTCTCTGTTTCGGACAAGCAGATCTGTATTAGCCAGAGACACGTGCATACATTCTGTTTCATCGTCTTCTTGGTCTTCCTCTTTTTCTCCTACCCGCCACTCTACCCTCTAGAATCAGCCTTTCGATACCATCATGTCGCGTTAAGTGTCAAAAATACTCTAGCCTCCTTCGTATGATTGTATTTAGAAGCCAGCCTTCATTTAGTTTAAGTAATTTCAAAATTTCAACCATTCATATTAAGGTATCCAAATTTCAACCATTCATATTAAGGTATCCAAATTTCAATCATTCATATTAATGTATCCAAATTTCAATCATTCATATTAAGGTATCCAAATTTCAATCATTCATATTAAGGTATCCAAATTTCAATCATTCATATTAGGGTATCCAAATTTCAATCATTCATATTAAGGTATCAAAATTTCAATCATTTCCACCGAGTACTTTTTTTGTCTGTCCATCCACTGAGTATAGTTTGTTCAAGTAAAATGTCCCTCTTAGGTGAGGTGAGGTGATGTACACCTCTTTCAACCTCGGATATTGACCACATTTGATTATATCAGCACTTTACAACCATCACAAAATAGTGGAGGCCGTGGTTCTGGTAATGCAGTTACCACGACCTCCGGATTTTTTACCAAGTACTTTATCTATCTACTGTTTTATTTATAAGTATCTTTGATTATATATTGTCCGTTATCTTACACTTACCACATATACGACAGCAAGAGCCTAGTGGTTGCACAGTTTTGGCACACCTTGGTCGAGTGCACGTTTTCTCCACATGAGAACAAATGACTTTACTGATCTGGAAGAACAAGTCAAGTACTGAGTGACCATCGTGATATATATGGCCTGCTAGCTCATTGAGAATCATCCATCTAAAGTCGTGCATTTGAAGTTTCTCGTGGTTTTAATTGGTCACTCTGTTGTTCGTCCATCACAAATGAGGATGACCATTTGTTACACCCATGTATAAAATTCAGGTAGAAATATTTTCTAGACTATGAGTTCGTAGCACAACGTAGCGCAGTGGTTAGCGCACTGGCTTCGCATATCATTGATCCTAGGTTCATTACCCAGTAAAGGCAGGAATTTTTTTCCAGGCCTAACGACTTCCGGGCCGACCCGGTCTGAATAGGGCACAGGATCAGCCCGGAAAGTAAAGACTACAAGGGAGAGGAGATGGCTACCGCCCTCATATAGTAGAGCCACGACGGCAGTGAAATGCTATAGGCTAACTTTACCTTGACTGTAATAAGCCGTATTCTGGCTGCAATTGTCCGTGTAATAAGCCGTATTCTGGCTGCAATTGTCCGTGTTAATAAGCCGTATTCTGGCTGCAAGTGTCCGTGTAATAATCCGTATTCTGGCAGCAATTGTCCGTGTAATAAACCGTATTCTGGCTGCAATTGTCCTTGGACAGTTCGGGCATGAGATGACCGCTGCAAATTATTGCTTGGTCTAGCTGTGACTTTCTAGCTGCTCTCCGCTGTTGAGCTGCTGCATTTCTCCTCTTTTCACACGATGTTGTTCAGTTTTAAAAAAAATGTAGTTCATTTTGTGCAAGTTCTTCCCAAATATGTTGGTCCTCACTTTGTGCGGAGATCCAATGAACAAGACGGGGAAGATCAAATTCGTCACTTAAGAAGGCTGGTTCCCAATAAACTAGCAGGCTTTTTTTTAAAGTAGGTTCTAGCAACACTACGTATATAAAAAAATAGAATGATTAAAAGGGATAAAGATAAAACAAATGCAATATTTTGGACATTAAAAGACCTTGTTGAAGACCTTGTTGAAGACCTTGTTGAAGACCTTACTTTAGGGTACAGTTGAAGGTCAGAGAGCACGAGGTAGACAGAGATACAAGTGGGAGGGGAACATCACAGATGGACATGTTAGTCTAGCAGAGTGCACCACCAAAGCAAGAGAGGTTGTTGGAGTTTAGTTGCAGGGTCGTAGATAAGTTTCCTTGAGAGGACGGAGGAGGGGTTACTTAAAAAAGAAATAATTCGTGCGTTTTCGTGTGTTAGATCTACGTTTGGATGGAACATTTTATGTCCTTTTTGTGTGAAAAACACTGGGGGGGGGGGGAGTGAGTGGGGAGGGAGAAGGGACGGAAATGTGAAAAGTGTTCGTTTTTGACTTATCTTTAGGCTATGTTTCTAGAACTAAGTAAGGTTCTGATTAGCTCGGGGGGGGGGGGGGGTGGGGAGTTGAACCCCACCTCCCCTATCTACGAACCTGGTTGTAGCCAACCTTCGTTACGGAACGACACTTGATGATGATTTTTTTACCAATATGTGCAAGATGAATGGAGGAGATTAAAAAAATTGTTTACGTAGAAGAAATACATGACAAATAACCTCACAATCCCCACTTTCTTTTCTCTCAAGCCGCATGTACCTCTGGTTTATCATTTCCACAAGCACAACCCCTGACGTCATCGCAGGCTTTACGTGTGATGGTGATACGGTTTCCTACAGCTGTGCTATTGGACAGATGAAACATGCGTTTTCCTTCCGCGCTGTTGAAGTAGTTTGACAACAAAACCGTTGTGTATGTCTGTAAATATTTCACATAAGTCTTTTATACAGAGTTTGACATAATGATTAGTCAGACATACAATAACATATGGTTAAATCAATCAAACATACAATAACATATGGTTAAATCAATCAAACATATATATATATATATATATAGGGGGGAGAGAGAGAGAGAGAGAGAGAGAGAGAGAGAGAGGAGGTTACCATGCTTTTGACTAAATTCCTAGTACTAAGGGTCATGTTCTGATTTCCTAGAAAGGACGGGGGAGGAAGGTGTCTACCCCCCAAACCCCGAAGTTGTCCCTCATCAATATACGAGCTTGTGTGCTAGTGTTACCAGTGATTAGGAAATCTGCATGAGCCTGTTCCATGTGTCGCCATGTTGGTTATAAAGTTCTTAACCAGCAACTTCTCTCATGTCCGAGTCTCGCCATGTTGGTTATAAAGTTCTTAACCAGCAACTTCTCTCATGTCCGAGTCTCGCCATGTTGGTTATAAAGTCCTTAACCAGCAACTTCTCTCATGTCCGAGTCTCGCCATGTTGGTTATAAAGTTCTTAACCAGCAACTTCTCTCATGTCCGAGTCTCGCCATGTTGGTTATAAAGTTCTTAACCAGCAACTTCTCTCATGTCCGAGTCTCGCCATGTTGGTTATAAAGTCCTTAACCAGCAACTTCTCTCATGTCCGAGTCTCGCCATGTTGGTTATAAAGTCCTTAACCAGCAACTTCTCTCATGTCCGAGTCTCGCCATGTTGGTTATAAAGTCCTTAACCAGCAACTTCTCTCATGTCCGAGTCTCGCCATGTTGGTTATAAAGTCCTTAACTAGCAACTTCTCTCATGTCCGAGTCTCGCCATGTTGATTATAAAGTTCTTAACCAACAACTTTTCTCATGTCCGAGTCTCGCCATGTTGGTTATAAAGTCCTTAACCAGCAACTTCTCTCATGTCCGAGTCTCGCCATGTTGGTTATAAAGTCCTTAACTAGCAACTTCTCTCATGTCCGAGTCTCGCCATGTTGATTATAAAGTCCTTAACTAGTAACTTTTCTCATGTCCGAGTCTCGCCATGTTGATTATAAAGTCCTTAACTAGCAACTTCTCTCATGTCCGAGTCTCGCCATGTTGATTATAAAGTTCTTAACTAGCAACTTCTCTCATGTCCGAGTCTCGCCATGTTGATTATAAAGTTCTTAACCAGCAACTTTTCTCATGTCCGAGTCTCGCCATGTTGATTATAAAGTCCTTAACTAGCAACTTCTCTCATGTCCGAGTCTCGCCATGTTGATTATAAAGTCCTTAACCAGCAACTTTTCTCATGTCCGAGTCTCGCCATGTTGATTATAAAGTTCTTAACCAGCAACTTTTCTCATGTCCGAGTCTCGCCATGTTGGTTATAAAGTCCTTAACCAGCAACTTCTCTCATGTCCGAGTTTAGAGATTGCCATAGACATAATCCAGATCACGGCAGATCTGGTTTGCTGAAAGTTGCGCATAATCTAAATCCTACCCAGTCTTCATTATTGTCAATCCGTACTTTCTTCTTACCTTCTCTTCTTATTCAACCCTCACCTGTTTTCTGTAAGATACTTTTGGAAAGGGAATCATGTGGCCAAACCACATATGTTTGCGACGCCTCACCACCGCCATGAGATGCTCTTATTGGCCTGTGAAAGCATACATTTGTCTTGTCACGTTAATGTTGGTTTTATGTTCTGAGGTAATTAGCACTATTTCCCAACTTTCTTAGTCGCCTTTTACGATATGCATGAAGGGATCAATATCACTATTTTTTGCTCCCTTTTCGAACTTCAAAAAGATGCGCCATAAAAACAGCCTCTTTGCCAACAACAATAATACTTCAACTGTTTGTAGTGAAAGTTGGGTTTAGTCCAGCAAACAAAGACTAGAACGTTCGTGTGTTGCCGGTGCCCCAAAGGGGAGCAAAGAATAGCAACACTGTTTACCTACCATGCACGTCGTTAATGGCGACTAAGGAGGTTATGGGATGGAGTTGGCTGCTCCATCCCATATAGGGTCAGTGACCCAAAGTAATGCTGAAGTCGGATGTGTCAGACCGAAAGGCGCAGAATCGCAGCAATGATGTAAACCATGACACAACGAATTCCGTTCTCCGGACTACATCCTGCTAATCTGCAGGAGTTTGAGAACGAACGCAGAAGAAGAAGAAGAAGAAGAAGAAAGACTAGAAAATAAAATTGGTCGGGATATCCCCTGGATCAATCAGGACCACAGTCGTATTGAAGCAACTGCAGGTGCTGAAGTCGGAGATACCAGACCAAGAGGCCACAATAACTACAGTATCACGCAACACGACTAGATAACATGTCCTCAGAACAGCAATAACACAACAACAGTAACACAACAACAATAACATAACAACGATAACACAACAACAATAACAATAACACAACAACAATAACACAACAACAATAACACAACAACAATAACAATAACACAACAACAATAACACAACAACAATAACAATAACACAACAACAATAACACAACAACAATAACACAACAACAATAACACAACAACAATAACAATAACACAACAACAATAACACAACAACAATAACAATAACACAACAACAATAACACAACAACAATAACACAACAACAGTAACACAACAACAATAACACAACAACAATAACACAACAAATACTTTCAGCCAGGTGCTGACACCTGAAAATTGATGTAGATCAGTAGACATTGGAATTTGGGATGGGGGAGGTTTATTTACCCCCTCCTCCATAGCACATCGAAACATGACTATTAGTACTAGAAACTTGGCTAAAAAGCAGGAGAAAATCCCCAAAAACCCACCTCTCAGCGAATTTTTAGAAAAAGTAGTCAGATTTTCCAACAAAAGGCATACCTGACACTCGAATACATACGAATGACATTTTTAAAAAAAATGTACTCCTCTCCCTTTTGCCTCAAGGAGAGCATATCTATGGTCCTGTGTTACGGAAGCTTCTGGTTCAATACTTCTCACAGCTCCCGCTATTTTGACATTCTTCAGAGAAATCAACAACATAACTACTCACAGCTCCCGCTATTTTGACATTCTTCAGAGAAATCAACAACATAACTACTCACAGCTCCCGCTATTTTGACATTCTTCAGAGAAATCAACAACATAACTACTCACAGCTCCCGCTATTTTTACAATCTTCAGAGAAATCAACAACATAACTACTCACAGCTCCCGCTATTTTGACACTCTTTGCTGAGAGTGTGGGGGTGTCTTCAGATAGATCGACGAAATATGTATTGTCCGGAGGAAATATGACGTCATCGTAATTGCATGGAACTCTGTCCGCGTCCAGGACGAACTGATCAACATCACACACACCTCTTTCTTTAGGCATTATACACCAGTTCACAGGATCTAGCCAAGACTCGGGGTGCACAGCAGTAAATTCCACGTCTATAAAACAAAATATTATGTATTTAATTACACGGTTTACAGTAACTTAGAAAAAATGTTTCTGTGTAGGAAATATATGAACCACCAGTTAACCATAGATTATCGCGAGGTCAGGGTTACGGAAAAGATGAATATTATGGCCATGGAATCTGAATTCATAGGAAGTAAACACGATATGTTTATGGATGAGACCGGAAAAAGCCACCTAGTATAAACACGATATATTTCTGGATGAGGCCCGGAAAAGCCACCCAATATAAACAATGAGCAGAAGGAAGAAATACGTTCTCAAAAAGAAAAAAATGTAATCACAAAAATGTACTTTGGAGAAGGCGGGTGGATTCAATAAATTGAGCTCAAATGGGGGCCTCGAGGAAAAAAACATTCAAAACCATTTAAATAGAATACAATGGGAAAACTTTTCCACTGGGACATGCGTAAATACACGAGGAACTATTTTTCTCGTTCGCAATTTAACACAGCAAGTCCAGTTTTCTTGATAAATGTTGCTGTATTTGAAAGCTCTTCTGTGCACCGATATAACTTTCTGTGAATATCCGTCTTTGTGGAGTAGTGTTTCTCCCTTGAAGGGAGATATAGCAGGGATGATTGAAGAAAAAACTACGTTGTTTTAAATAGCACATCACAGATGGTGTATAAAGATCACCAGTTTATCTACTTAAATCCATTAAAATGTTTAGAATCTAATAATTAGTGAGTGAGAAATGATGTCTCAAAAAATGTTGAGGTGTTCTCTTTTTAAAAATAAGAGGAATCAAAAAAAGAGGACACCTCAACATGTTCTACTTCTTTAAAAAAAAATAAAAAATTAATTCAGGCAAAAACTGAGTCATCTTATTTGCAACAATTGGTACCTCCCGTCACGTTCTAAATAATGTATACTCCGAAACCGGTAGTTGCTACAAATAGAATGTAAACAACATTCGAACTCCTGGGTTATTATCCTAGGTAGATTTTGAATCATTTTTACAAATAATTTTCCTAAAGTTTGTGTGATTTCTGAAAGTGTAAATAATGTCAAGTGATAAAAAATATTTATTTAAATCTAGAAAGCGCAAATTTCATGGGAACAGGTATATGCTTTAACAAAATCACTGCAAATTAGACAGTTCAAACATGTGACAACACATATGATGCATGGCGATACTAGTCTACTGAAAATTTTTTGTGAATTACTAAACAACCTACAATTCAAAATGCCAAGCCCACTCACAGTCTTTCATCTATGAAAATGACAGACTTATATGAAATTACTAGTGAAAATACTGCTACATATTGACAAGAATCAAACAACAAAGAATGTAGTTACAATTAATCTATAGCTTACAGTTACAGAATTAATCAATTGTTATCTGGAAATCTTATGTAACCAGATTGCATCAATTTTTGTGTGTGTATAAAACATGTCATTAACTTTAACGAAAAGTACCACCAGCCTCATCCTACCTCCGTCCGTTTCCTCGCAACCATCTACTGGAGTCTCCGAGAAACCAAGTTGAAAGTTCTGACCCAGGAGCAGCTCGCCATTTCTAGGGAGAACCTGCAGACAACATTGATTGGTTGATATCGAAACCAATCCACAAATAAATACAATCATAACAGTCTCTAACACCATGCACAATCCTTTACACCAAACATTAAAATGTAGTCAAGGAAACCGTATCAATAGAGATAAGTCATGGACGTGGCCAGGGGAAACTCTCCTCATTATCTGGAAGAGCTCGAAGAACTTCTAACCAATGGCTGACTGGGACGCTGAGTTTATTCACCTTGCGATGGCTGAGGGGATGGAGAGCAGATCATTTATGGGAATGTCCCCAGTGTCGTGATGCTTGTATTTGATAAAGAATCATGTATATTAAAGGTAAGCACTTTTGTGAAACATGCACGAAGTTGATTTTCAAACAACAGTTCCGCGTGCATTTACCAATAGTTATTTAGTTGTACACCATAAACAATTCTATAGAAAATCCAGAATATTTGAGATACGCCTATGCCACATATAAGCCTCATAATCTGTTTTGAGAAATTACTGCACAATTAATTTCTTCTGTCACTATTGTTTGTTTGTGAACCCTAGGAATTACAAGCAATTAGCTCTTATTTCCTATGTGCAATGGCAGAGTTTCTGAGCTTTCTTTCATACCCAGGAGGCTTCACCTTTTGACCTGGTATGCACATTCACAAACATCAAAGGAATATGTCGCCAAGTGCAAATTACAACACCTGGTGAAATAAAATTTCTAAATTCCTTCAATATTTAAACTGCTATGCAAAATCTCATTAAATTCCGCTAACTGGTTATTGAGATATTAAAGGGAATGTGTGGGCAACTATTTTGAAGCGCACTATAGTGTGATGGCAGTATTGAACGTACAAATTCTTTAATAGTTGTGTTTAGCTGTATGTAAACTACAGGGCTGTCCTCCGGAATAACCACCACGTCATTTCCGCATGGCACCCGTTTTGCGTTCCAGTTATTCGGGTTATCAAAACTGGTGTTAGGAATCCATCGCTTGTAAATGGCTTCCATGATCCCTGTAGAGACAAATAAAGAAATATTAGATTATGTTGTTTATGTCACAGGCTCAACTTCAATGATGATTTTATTTAGTTTTTGTGTAACCGCTTGTTTAATGCACGTGTGGTGGTACGCTGTTTGCGCGCTTATGCTTCAATGTCTGTGTGGGTGTGTATGCATATAAACAAGAAGCGCTACAAGGACTGATTAAAGAAATCACTGAAATCGTTTGAAATAGACCAAGACACACAAAGACGAACATGCACAAAATAGATCTACATGGCGCTCTATAGTAAAAAAAAGCACATCATCTTGTGAAATAAAGAAAAATACTGCAGCCCAACAGCGAAAAGTAGCTAGAAAGTCACGGATAGACCAAAATCCGCCTACAGTCGTCATTCCATGTCCGAACTGTCCAAGAACATTTACAGCTCGAATAGGGCTCATTAGCCATCTACGAACTATTACGCATGGTCATAATTCTAACTGAATTTTCAAAAGTGGATGTAAAAAAGGTCATCATCACTTGTGAATGACGAAAACACACATATAAACAACAACACAAGACACAGCGGAGAAGAAACATCACTCTACAGAAATACATCCCTGAAAGATTTATTTTCTTATTTGTTTGTTAAAGGCCCTGTGGTCAAACGTCGTTTTAATCAGTAATTTATTTGTATACGGATGACACTGTTCTGATTGCAAAAAGCGAGGAAGAATTTCAAGATTTAATTAATGTAGTAGTCACAGAAAGTAAAGAGAAGGACCTCTTCCTAAATATCAAGAAAACAGAAGTAATGGTTATTTCAAAGAAACACAATAACACACCTTACAAGATCAAAGTGAATGATATAGTATTAAAACAGGCCCACCAATTCAAATATTTAGGTACAATGATTACAGCAGATGGAAGAAGTTCAACAGAAATAAGATGCAGAATAGGACAGGCAAAAACAGCATTCAGAAAAATGAAAAATATACTATGTAATATGACCTTATCATTAGAGGTGAGAGAGTTCTGCAGTGCTATATAACCCCTATACTAACATATGGGTGCGAGTCTTGGACAATAAACAAACTGGAAAGTGGGAAATTAGAGGCAACAGAGATGTGGTTGTACAGAAGAATGCTGAGAATACCATGGACTGCCAGAAAAACTAATGTAGAGGTGTTGAAAGAGTCAAATGCGAAACGGACCTTAATCAATAATATAAGAAAAAGGCAATCTTCTTTTTTTGGCCACTTCATGAGACAGGCAGGTTTAGAGAATATAGTCACAACAGGCAAAATTGAAGGCAACAGAGACAGAGGGCGACAACGTGAGAAAATATTAGACAGTTTGACAACCTGGCACGGCAAGGAAACAACAACGACTTTGATACATAATACTGTGGGCAGAGAGCTGTGGAGAGCCATGACCGCCTACGCCAGCCGGCATGGCACCTGATGATGATGAATTTGTATATATTAGATTACTCAATGTTCTACTTTACCCCCGTTTATTTCAGTTTTTATGTCGGTCCAACTTGTTACCAACACTAGCTAGAATGTTACTGTTCAGCTCGTATCTTGTGGGTTTAACCTCCTGCTATGACGTTGATTTGTACCAATATCGATATCGTAGATCAAAAACACTTCCTTGTTTCAAGATTATCCAAGATTATGTTTACTTATTGTTTATGATGTTCAGATGTTTGCCATGCGGGTACAACGAACTTGATGCCAACTCAATTCTAGTAGAAATATCTTTTATTGCATATCCATCTTGTGTTATTTTGTTGCCTAAATAAGACAAGTTATCACCCATTGTTTCTCCGCTGAGGGTGACTTTAAGGTTACAATTAGTAAAATTCACTAACTTAGTTTTGGAAGTATTGAGCTGAAGCGTTCTGAAAGATGACAGTCGATTCAGCATACCTCGTGCATTATCAGGGGGTAGGACTTAATAAAACCAAGTCATCTGCAAAATCAAGATAGCTAAGATTTTTTTTAGCAAAATGTTCATTTTGGGCGCAATTTTTCTTACCCAATGTACAGCCAAGCTGTTGTGCATCCATCACATGTTGATGATGACCGTTTGTTACATCCACTGTTGAAGCTCAATTAGAGTTATAATCTTGATTATGAGTTCGTAGAACTCTATTCGGGCCGCAAATTTCCTTAGATAGTTCGATTCAATTAGAGTTATAATCTTGATTATGAGTTCGTAGAACTCTATTCGGGCCTGCAAATTTCCTTAGATAGTTCGATTCAATTAGAGTTATAATCTTGATTATGAGTTCGTAGAACTCTATTCGGGCCTGCAAATTTCCTTAGATAGTTCGATTCAATTAGAGTTATAATCTTGATTATGAGTTCGTAGAACTCTATTCGGGCCTGCAAATTTCCTTAGATAGTTCGATTCAATTAGAGTTATAATCTTGATTATGAGTTCGTAGAACTCTATTCGTGCCCGCAAATTTCCTTAGATAGTTTGAGCATGGGATGACGACTGTAGACATACTCAGTTCTATCCGTGACTTTCTAGCTGCTCTCCGCTGTGGAGCTGCTGCATTTCTCGTCTTTTCACAAGATGATAGCCCTTTTTGACTTTAGAACGACATGTAGATCTATTTTGTGCAAGTTCTTCCCATGTATCTTGGTCTATTTCAAAGGCTTTCAGTGAGGTATTTAACGTGTCCTTCTAGCGCTTCCTTTGGCCACCTTGAGATCGTGTACCCTTCTCCAGCTCACCATAGAGAAGTATCTTTGACAGGCGATGAGCTGGCTAACGTACTAGATGACCTGCCCAACTAATCTGAATACCCAAGTTAAAGGCAATGGTGACATAATGAGGCCATGTTTTACTCCTGTTTCTACGTAAAACTATTCAGTTCTACTCTCGTTTGTTTTAGTACAGCATCTTGAGTTGTCATATAAAACCTTGATTACATTTAAATATCGAGTTGGGAAGACGTAATTAACAAGAATTTTCCAGAATGTTGGCCGGTACAGACTATCTAATGTCTTTTGAAAATCAATAAAGTTAATAATAAGTGGAGAATGCATTTCCGCTGATTCTTCGATAATTATTGTAAGGGTAACAATTTGATCGTTTACATGATCGTATTGGTCTGAATCCAGCTTGCTCTTCTCTAATGTTTTCATCTACCAGTTCCTTGAGTCTCTCTAACGTCATATACTACATAATATTGTTCCTGGCACTGACAACAGAGAAATTCCTCTCCAATTGCTACAATCAGGTAGACTGTTTGTGGAACAACATAGCTTTTATTAATGCCGTAGGGGTGTGAGATGTTAGCGATCTCACATTTCACAGGCTCTGCAAATGAGGGCGATAGCCATCTCCTCTCCCTCGCAGTCTTTACTTCCCGGATTAATCCGGTACCCATTTAAGGCTGGGTCGACCTGGGAGCCGTTGCGATCTGAAAACATTTCCGCCTCAGCTGGGGAATGAACCCAGGACCACTCATATGCGAAGCCAGTGCTCTAACCACTGCGCTAACGCGGCTCCCATGGAACAAGTACACAAGGGGGAAAAAGCAGGAGATTGAGAACGGACAAACATGAAGAAGACATGCAACCAAAAATTAAAATAATAATCATCATAATGATTAAATTCTGCACTTACCACACAACAGAAGAAGAATATAAATCACACAAGAGCTCTTCACGACAATCTCCATTATAAAACGTCTTCTATTGAGAACATGAAATGGTGGGGCAGACGTTTTAGAAAACAGTTCTACGTGACCTTGTGACAGACAGTACCAGCTTACGCCCCTTTCTGACGGTCATTGTCGCGCATATTGAAGCCAGTATGCTAGTCTTGTCTCATATTTTAAGACAGGGGTTCTCAAATTATTATCCCCTATACGTCGATTTGTTAGGGCACTTCACAAAACTGTTGTCATAACACACTTCAAACATACATCAATTGCACAGGTTAAAATGTAATGTGTTACAGCGCGTGTCATTCCACAGAAATCTCTGGTACATTCAGCCTCCTAGTATTGCGTAACACTTTTCTTTGAAGTAAGGGGCACCAACGTTCGTTGTTGGTGTGTTTTTATTTTCTCCAGCTACTGAGTTCCATAACAATTTATGCAGCTGGCTCGACTGGAAAATAACTTTCTTGGGACGAACCCAGAGTAAGTATCTATCTTTGGAACACCACTAAAACAGCCAATTAAGCAGACGCCTTCTGCTGGTAAGTCACGAACATGACAATTAAGCAGACCTGTTGGTAAGATTCTAAGACAGTCAATTTTGCAGACAGCTTCTGCCGCAATGCCGCTAAACAGCTGATTAAGCAGACTACTTTTGCCAGTAAAATCCTAAAATATTTATAGTTATCTCAAAATATATTACGGCAGGATAGGCAACCCCTTGTGAAGATAAAGTGATAGGTAGCCGAAAAGTCATTGCAACAGCGAATGTGATAATCCCACCACTAGCGATAAATGCTTCACTTCGTTAGCTTTAAAACTTACAGATTGATGAATCTGACAAAGTAGCGGTCAACCCATGCTCCCAGCAGTGCCGTAGAGTTTTCCATGCGGAGGTATCCTTAAGGATACGAGGGGTTGCCGCCATTTTGCTGATATCTTCTTCTTCTTAGTTTCCCAGAGAAACAATTCGTCTGGTCGCTTTATTATAAGCTTCCAGACAGATTTTTTCACTGGGAAGCTAAGAAGAGAAGGATCTCAGCAAAATGGCAGTGGCTTTCATCATATCCTTTAGGATACCCCGCAGCTAAGGGGTTAAGTTAGAATACAAATGTACTACTTACGGTGAGGAACTCTACTTTCAACCACGAACTCGTTTCATTTGGTTAAATCAGAGCTTTGGGCATCACAAATAAGGGAGATAATGTCAAAGCATGGCGTCCGCGAAGTAAACATAAATAGTTACTGTTTAGGAACGTGGAGGGATTGGTTTTTATAAGTCAAAAAAAATATTTAGAAAAAATATTCTCCAAAAACCGTAATGTACAAGACGTACGTGTTATATTTAAACGTTTGGAGATTCGGTCACGTGTGTCGATATTTAGAGCATGCTGAGAACCTCTGTCATGTAGTATATTTACTGTGTCAAAACATATCGCGTGTACTTGACTGCGTGCTTATCAGCTCAATTATAACGTGGTCATGCGGACTGATATTGCGGTCTGGGACTTCTCTTCAATCTTGATATACGTTTAACATGCAAGTCAGAGAAAACATCAAACAACAATATATTTCTACAACAATAAGAGAAAACAAAGGACACATTGGGCATGTGCTTAGAATGAACGAAAGCAGACTGTCACTATAGGCGTTAAAATGGGTACCAGATCGCAAAAATGAAAAAGAGGAAGGCAAAGAGAGACTATTCGCAGAACAACCATCAAAGAAGGTATAACTATGGGTCTCAACAATATGCAAGAATTACATACGGTAGCATGACATTGCTCAAACTGGAGAGCTCTGGTTTCTGTCCTATGCACCGTGTTCGACTGTTGAAGGAACTATGATAGAAACAATACATCGTGTGCAGGATACAAACATGCGGCCTCTTGAATATAAGGCAAGCGTGGGCCAGGGAGATGGCACACGTCAATTTGAAATTGGATGAAATAAACGGCGACATTTGGAAGTGAAATAAATAAATACTGGCACACGAAAATTTTAGAAATAAAATTTCCTACTACCACTTCCTAGTAGTTTTCTATTTCTTCCAAGTAGTTTTCTATTTCTTCCAAGTAGTTTTCTATTTCTTCAAAGTAGTTTTCTATTTCTTCCAAGTAGTTTTCTATTTCTTCCAAGTAGTTTTCTATTTCTTACAAGTAGTTTTCTATTTCTTCAAAGTAGTTTTCTATTTCTTCCAAGTAGTTTTCTATTTCTTCAAAGTAGTTTTCTATTTCTTCCAAGTAGTTTTCTATTTCTTCTTTAGTGTGGATCTGTAATTGGCGCATATGTATAATCCACATTCACACGATCACAGAATGTGTTGTGTCATGGTTTACAGCTTGACACTTTATAACTGGGTCTAGTCATCCACTCAACACGTAACAAGTACACAACACGTAACAAGTACACACAGCATGTAACAAGTACACAGCATGTAACAAGTACACAGCACGTAACAAGTACACACAGCATGTAACAAGTACACAACATGTAACAAGCACACAACACGTAACAAGTACACACAACATATAACAAGTACACACAACACGTAACAAGTACACACAACATATAACAAGTACACACAGCATGTAACAAGTACACACAGCATGTAACAAGTACACAACATGTAACAAGCACACAACACGTAACAAGTACAGTTTTCGTTAATTCTTTCTCTTTCACACACTCCCATAAAAGTGGAATGCCGTACTGTACTGCCCGTGTCACCAATGCCTGTAATGAGAGCCATGAATAGTAACACTGTCATCTTCCATCCATGTCATATGAGCAACCGAAGGAAGTTTGTGAGTAGAATGGACTGTCCATCCCATAGGTCACAGTGATCGCAAAGCTATGATGACGTTGGATGTGTTTGGTTATAAGGTTCTGCTGTCACCATCAAGCTGTAAACCATGACACAACCCATTCTGTTCCATGGGCTACATCCTGCTACACTGCAGGAGTTTGAGAATGAGCACAGAAGACTTACTTACTTATCCGATCCCCGGGGTTTCGAGCTTCCACTCTTTCTTCCCTGTGCCAGTTGGTGATATGTACATGTCATCTTCAGCTGTGTTGTGTCTGTATAAAGGGTGTTGGTGATGGAGGAGTTTGGTGGTAGCAGTTGTTTTTCTTCGTAGGTCTTGTAGTACAGGGCATTCAATAAGGTGGTGTTTTACAGTTTCCTCCTCTTGTCTGTTGCAGTGGTTGTAGTATAGTGTATGGTCTGCAGTAAACATTTGTAGGTGTTTGTTAAGTTGTACAAATGTTGTGTGCACACTAAATAGTGGTTTGATCGTTGTGGTGTAGTCTATGTATGATGTCGTGTGGATTTGGTTGGGAGGCGTCTGCATATAGCACTCTTCCTTTTGAGCCAGTGGCGCAGTGCTCCATCCATTGTTATTTACAGTTGTTGTGGATGTTTTTAATTATTCTAAGGTTGATGAAAATTCCCGGTTCGGATATACGTGCTCCCTTTTTTGCCAGTTTATCAGCAATTTCATTCCCACTGATACCTGTGTGGCCTGGTATCCACTGTAGTGTGTCTGTGGGTCTCACCAATGGCTCACTACAAACCACCCATGCAACAGAAAACCTTAGTAAATGACATGCTTTTACAATGAGGTTATCTTCTTATAGAAGCTTCATGGCATGTCATCTATACAATCCCGTAGTCGTAACATTGGATAACAGTTACCATGTTGTTCCAACATGCCGACGTTGTGCTTGAACTAGCTAGTTAGGGGCACGGCGTGGCTGGGCGGAACAAAAAAAAAACCTGTCGCAAAAGCCAGAGTTGTGCCCTGATGTCGACGTCTGTTTTTGGCAACATTAGACTCGAAACACCATCGAGTCGAATGGCTGCTGGAACAGAGGGCGGAGCACTTATGGGAATGCCCCACGTGCTGTGAGGCCAGTTTCTAATCAAGAATCAAGAAACCACTGTAGTGTACTACTGTAGTATTGATGCCATATGATGTAGTGTGTTTGTAGCTTGAAGTATGTTGCTTACGGTTTTCTCTGCTATTGGATTCCAGCTTCCAAGGGCCAAGAGCAGACAGGGAGTCTGTGAATATTACTAGGTTTTTTGGACATGTATTTGTTGGTAACTTATGAGAGTGTTTCGGATATTGCTTTCACCTCTGCATGATAGTTGCTGCAAAACTCCCCACAATGAGCAGATAACTCTATTGTTGTTTTGCCAGGGAGGACTATGAGAGAGCCATATCCTGCATGGATGGTGGCTTTGAAGGCTGACCCATCTGTGTATGCTTGGACCCAGACTTTGTGGGTATGAGTAGATAGTCTCTAGTGTACTGAACATAAGGGTATTTTGGTTTGTTGCCTTGGTTCATCATCATCAAGTGCCGTCTCCGCAACGAAGGTTGGCTGCAACGTATCTCCAACATCTCCTGTCTCTTGTCTTGGTGGTGCACTCTGCTAGACTGTAACCTTGGTTTGTTGCCTTGGTTAGTGACTTGTAAATTAGTGTAGTGTTTATTTGAGGCAGTACGAAGGATGCATTTGGTGGGATATTTGATTTGATACTCGTTCAGATTCCTCTCTATCTTGAGGAAGGTAATATTTCTTGTTTAGTTCTTCTGCTGGCTGTGCTGTGGATTTTAGTTTTAGTCTTGTTTTGCTTGTCCATTTGTTGACTAATTCTTTATTATGATGGTTTTGTGGGAGTTGTTTATATATTTTCACAACTTCTATAGTTGACTTTTCTCTTCTAACGTCTAGTAGTTCAATGCTTGCATCGATTTCACAGGCCACTGTTGGTGTCGATCTCACGCCACCACAAATCAAGAAGAGAGCCTGGTTTTGTACACTGTCCAAATGTGTGCAAGAGCTTTTTGATGATGTGGTCTGCAAGGGGAGATTATAGTCTAATATGGATCTGACGTATCCTACATATGCATGTCTAAGTGTTGTCATGTCAGCTCCCCAGGATGCACTTGCAAGTCAGTTTAGCAAGTTCAACCTCCTAGATACTTTTTCTGTGATATTGTTAATAAAGTTGTGGAAGGTTAGCCTCATGTCGAGCTGAACACCTTCCCGATAATGGTTTTCTTTCATGGTTTAATGATGAAGGGTTTTCTTCACGATTAATTTGAGCTCATTTAAAAGTGATTTTAGGTTTCTTATTTTTTGTTAGTTAAATTAGTTAGCCGGTCGTTGGATCATTGTCACCGCCCTGCGGACAAGTCTATATGTGCTCCGATCTGTCCTTGAGTGCGCCATTACACGTTGACTGACGATCCCAGTATGCCATTGATTAACCATCATTCTTCCTTGTCCACGACATGGCTCCTTTCTAGCAATACCACATTTTAAACCAAGCTCCCGCCCGTGTGTTGCCGGGGCCCGAAAGGGGAACAAAGAATAGCAGCACTGTTTACCTTCCACGCATGTCGTAAAAGGCGACTAAGGAGGTTATGGGATGGAGTTGGCTGTCCCATCCCATATATGGTAAGTGACCCAAAGCCCTGCTGAAGTCGGATGTGCCAGGCCTAAAGGCGCAGATATCGCGGCAATGCTGTAAACCATGACACAACGCATTCCGTTCTCCGGACTAGATCCTGCTAATCTGCAGGAGTTTGAGAATGAACGCAGAAGAAGAAGAAACCAAGCTCCCTCATTCTAGTCATGGAACAAGAGTCATCGTCACTTATACAATAATTTGTTT
This sequence comes from Meghimatium bilineatum, assembly GCA_034231615.1. Taxonomy (NCBI): domain Eukaryota; kingdom Metazoa; phylum Mollusca; class Gastropoda; order Stylommatophora; family Philomycidae; genus Meghimatium; species Meghimatium bilineatum. Next base: position 53,485,717 of record CM067313.1, read on the forward strand.
GTGCGTTTTCCCGTAGGGCATTCAAAATGTCTGCTTTATCCATCGATCCGCCAGCAGCCGTAGTAGCCACATGTATGACCAAACTATCTGTTCCTTCATTACCCAGGACCCCCGCATGCCCCGTCACAAAAATAAGGCACTTTCTGCACACAGGAATTCTTGACTGCATGCAGTCATTCTTCCCGAATGTACCCTGCCTGAACTTTTACAATCATGCTTATAAAATCCCTCAGTATACAGGCATGTGTTGCAGTCTGCGAGCACACCTATTTCAAAGCTTTTGTTTGTTGCTAAGTGTAAATATCATATATGTGGTTTTACTGGTGTTGACCTTCAGTTTCCAGAAGTTGCAGTATGTTAATATTGTGAGAAGAGTTTTTCTAAGTCTCTCTGCAGCCTGGTGTAAGCCTGACCACTTGTTCATATAAAAATGCCGTCTGTAAACATGGCTTTGTGAGTGTTAAGCAAGTCAGGGAGATTATTTTTGAAGATTAAGAATAGGGTGCAGCTGAGCCTTGGAGTAGTCCTCACTCAAGCGTGCGCTTTGATGATTGTTGTTTACTGCAGTTTGTATGGTTCTGTCACTTATGTAGTTCTTAATACATTTGTACATTTTCCCACAAATGCCCATGTTTTTCATTTTTAGCAACAGTTCCTTTCTCTATATCTTGTGAGATGCTTGAATTAAGTCTACAGAGACAGCGAAGGTACCCTTCCCTTGCTGAAAATTGTCCTTCACATTCTGGGTGAAGAAAAATAGTTGATCTTCAGTCCTTGATCCTCTTCGGAAGCCTACTTGAAAGTTGTTGAGGGATGCTGAAGCCTCCAACCACCAGTATAATCTGTTGTTCAGCATTCGTTCTGCAAGTTTACTGATGTTGGAAGTTAAAGTGATTGGTTGAAAGCTTTTTATGTCATCTTCAGTCTTATCCTTCTTTAGTATCCCACCGAAGACGGATGTGTTGGACCATTGGCGCAAATAAAACGGTGACACAACGCATTTCCATTCTCTGGACTACATCCTGCTAGAAATCTAGTAGGACAATGGTCTTGCTACAATGGAGATCCAGCAGGAGTTTGAGAATGAATGATGAAGAAGAAGAAGATCCTTCTTTAATATTGGCTAATATAATGTTGCATGGTGGTTGGTGCACTGGTGGTTGGTGCACTGGTGGCTGGTGCACTGGTGGTTGCCACCCGAGCTACCGTATGCTGGAACAGAGATGAAGAGAACTGTACAAATATCTTATACTGTGACACAGAACAACAAAGTCAGAGAAAGATATGTAAATAAGTTGATCTGTATTGCTGTAGACCATTACATTTGATAAACCCTTACATACACAAACCCTTGTACTACACACATCCTTACATTACATACATCCTAACATTACACAAATCCTTGTACTACACACATCCTTACATTATGAAAAACCCTTAAATTACACAAATCCTTACATTACACACACACACCATTACATTACACACTCCCTTATATTATACAAACCATTACATTACATAAACCCTTATATTACACAAACCATTACATTACACAAACCCTTACATTACATAAACCCTTATATTACACAAACCATTACATTACAAAAATCCTTACATTATACAAGACCTTACAATTCATAAACTCTTGAATAAGACACCCTAAGGAACTGTACACTTCTCACAATTCTGACAATTTGTACAGTGATTTAACCACATTGACATACATTTGACAAGTTTACAATATGTAAGGCTTTGAAAGACATTTCTAGATGTACATAATGCTCAAAGTACCCCCACCCCAGGAGCATGAGATTGTCACCCTTGCTCCTATGACGACAGAGCTCTGCTTTCATCCCCAGATTAGTGTTTCTATGGAGTTCTTTTTTGATGGAAAGTTTTTCAGGGCTTTTGCCCCGAGATGACTATTTGGTTCAGTGTAGTTGTAGGGTAGGTTAACAAACCTATTGCCCAACATCCTTAATTGCATCTTAAAACATGTATGGCAGGAGACAGCGTTACTTTTCTTTGCCCTGGTAACACATGGATGACAGATTGACAAAGATTGTTGCACAATGTCAGATCAGTGAAGGTAAATTAGCTAGCAAACAGTTTGACATCTGTGAAGGTAAATTGTGTTTACTACGAACATGTGCATTTCCTGTGGTGACATATGGATGTAAAGCATGGACACTAAATAAAACAGTGACCAAGAGAATAATATCATTTGAATTAAAGTGTTATAGAAGAGTTCTGAGAATACCATGGACAGCGAAGAAAACAAACCAGTAGGTGTTACGAACAATTAACATTCAGGAAGGCTGGCTTCTGAACACTATATTAAAGAAAAAGCTAGTTTTTTTCGGTCATATTAAGAGACACGACACAATGGAAAGAGTGTTACTGGAAGGGATGATAGAAGGCAACAGGGGCAAAGGTCGCCCAAGACACTGTTGGACAAAAGACATTCAAGAATGCTTGCGCATGTCACTGGAAGATGCAGGACAACTTGCTCAAGACTGCGGAGAATTCAAGAGATCCATAGGAAAGACTACGTTCTGGAAAGAATATGTCACTTGATGATGATGATGATGAATGAAGGTGAATTAGCTAGCACACAGTTTGACATCAGTGAAAATAAATTAACTAGCACACAGTTTGACATCAGTGAAAATAAATTAACTAGCACACAGTTTGACATCAGTGAAAATAAATTAACTAGCACACAGTTTGACATCAGTGAAAATAAATGAGCTAGCACACAGTTTGACATCAGTGAAAATAAATGAGCTAGCACACAGTTTGACATCAGTGAAAATAAATGAGCTAGCACACAGTTTGACATCAGTGAAAATAAATGAGCTAGCACACAGTTTGACATCAGTGAAAATAAATGAGCTAGCACACAGTTTGACATCAGTGAAAATAAATGAGCTAGCACACAGTTTGACATCAGTGAAAATAAATTAGCTAGCACACAGTTTGACATCAGTGAAAATAAATTAGCTAGCACACAGTTTGACATCAGTGAAAATAAATTCGCTAGCACACAGTTTGACATCAGTGAAAATAAATTAGCTAGCACACAGTTTGACATCAGTGAAAATAAATTAGCTAGCACACAGTTTGTCCCATAAGTGCTCACCCAAAAAGCATGTTACTAGTGTTGGCTCACATTCTGAAGATAGCACCATTTCTCAGCCCCCTAGATCACATTTTGCAGCAATAGCACCATTTCTCAGCCCCCTAGATCACATTCTGCAGCAATAGCACAATTTCTCAGTTCCCCTAGATCACATTCTGCAGCAATAGCACCATTTCTCAGGCCCCTCCTACAACAAGAGACCTCGTTCACAATTTCTTTTGAACAGGTTGACCAGGGCATGTTTTGCAAATCACAAGTGAATTAACTGAAACCTGAATACATGGAAGAGTGACTAGACTACACAAACATGGATTCTACAAGATGGATAGATACCAACACCTGGGTAGACATTGGCTCCAACAATAAAGTGATAGAATCAACACCTGGGTAGACATTGGCTTCAACATAAAGTGATAGAATCAACACTTGGGTAGACATTGGCTCCAACAATAAAGTGATAGAACCAACACTTCTAAGCACACACTGTAAACAAAGTGCACACATTGTAAATAAAGTGCACATACTGTAAAGAAAGTGCACATATTGTACACAAAGTGCACATATTGTAAACAAAGTGCACATATTGTACACAAAGTGCACACACTGATTGAAACATGATCATATTACATACCAACACAGTTAAAAAAAATTTTAATGGGAAAAAAGGTGGTTGGAGGGTTATTGGTCCACACCATTTTGGCTTCTGCAAATATACAATGAAAGTCAAATATTTCTCTTTTCTTCTGAATGGTGTCATAACCATCACATGCCATCTTGTACTATGTAAAAAAAATACTAAAGTAACCAGGAGAGAGGGGAGAAAGTGCATCCTCATTTGAAAGACCAGAACCCACAACCAAAAACTGAGCTGGTGGATTTGTCTTGTTGGTCTAAGACACACCTTTTTCAACCTTGGATGGTATTTCTTGGTTATATTGAGGTGTATTGTGTGGTCTAATGACCTGGGTTGTCCAATTGGAGACTGGAAGTTTGACCTAGGGTCTGGTCTGCATGTCCTGGTAAGGACAATAAAAATTTGGTGGCAGGATGTAGTCCTAAGGACATTTTTAAAAATGGTGTAGATGGAACCAACAACTGACTGGGACGATGAACTTATATACATCTAGATGGCTCATGGAATGGCAAGCAGAGAATTTATGGGAATGTCGTTTGTGTATTGTTTCTGATTCCTAATCAAGAGAAGAAGACCGACACATAGCCGGTCATTGTGCAAGTATATGCAGAAATCATGTTCCTCCATCTTGTATACAGCTATTCAATCATAAACAGTCTGAAGCTATATTGTAGTATTATTGTTGTCCACTTTTATCATTCAAAATACTGTATGGCTTCAATACAGCATGGCTTCAATACTGCATAATTTACATGCTTTACTAAATCCTGCTGTAGTTAAGTAGCTAACGCATAGAGTTAGCAAACAAGAGTGCTTGCCCCCATTTTCTTCATAGAGTTAGCAAACAAGAGTGCTTGCCCCCATTTTCTTCATAAAGTTAGCAAACAAGAGTGCTTGCCTCCCACTGCATAAAGTTAGCAAACAAGAGTGCTTGCCCCCCCCCCCACTTCATAAAGTTAGCAAACAAGAGTGCTTGCCCCCCCACTTCATAAAGTTAGCAAACAAGAGTGCTTGCCCCCCCCCCCCCCACTTCATAAAGTTAGCAAACAAGAGTGCTTGCCCCCCCCACTTCATAAAGTTAGCAAACACGAGTGCTTGCCCCCCCACTTCATAAAGTTAGCAAACAAGAGTTCTTGCCCCCCCCCACTTCATAAAGTTAGCAAACAAGAGTGCTTGCCCCCCTCCCCCACTTCATAAAGTTAGCAAACACAAGTGCTTGCCCCCCCACTTCATAAAGTTAGCAAACAAGAGTGCTTGCCCCCCCCCACTTCATAAAGTTAGCACACAAGAGTGCTTGCCATCCACTTCCTTCATAAAGTTAGCAAACAAGAGTGCTTGCCATCCACTTCCTTCATAAAGTTAGCAAACAAGAGTGCTTGCCATCCACTTCCTTCATAAAGTTAGCAAACAAGAGTGCTTGCCACCCACTTCATAAAGTTAGCAAACAAGAGTGCTTGCCACCCACTTCATAAAGTTAGCAAACAAGAGTGCTTGCCACCCACTTCATAAAGTTAGCAAACAAGAGTGTTTGCCCCCCCCCCCCACTTCATAAAGTTAGCAAACAAGAGTGTTTGCCCCCCCCACTTCATAAAGTTAGCAAACAAGAGTGCTTGCCCCCCCCACTTCATAAAGTTAGCAAACAAGAGTGCTTGCCCCCCCCCCCCCCCCCCACTTCATAAAGTTAGCAAACAAGAGTGTTTGACATACACTTTTAAACATTTGAAACATAAATATTCTTCAGCCGCTGCACCGGTCAACAGATCTTGTAGAAATCATTTGCAATAGAGGGTCAGGCAAACCACACTAGACCCCTCAAACCTAATATTAATCACATCCGCCCACCCAGTCCTAGATTATGACAAAGAAATGGACTCTCAGAATCTACTAAACAAATAACTTTATAATAATCCAATTCATGATTATAACAAATTACATCTAACACATCCAGTCCAAGATTCTAAATAATGATCTAATTTCAGTCTATAACTATTGTATCTGATTTAAAACGTTTGAAAGCACTTTGGTTGTGTCTGGAAGTAGGGGGGTAATTATTTTCTACAATCACGCAATCTTCATCACAATTAACCTCAACATTATCTCGATTATAACCAGCCTTCTCTTCAATTTTTCTTTTAAGTCCTCTGGTCAACCTAAATGTGGGTATACTAATGTCAGCAGCTGACCTTTTACGGTCAGTTTTATCTTTCTCAAGAATGGAACGTCTGTCAATGTTTAATTCTGTGTTCTCATCGACACTATCGACTGATGGAATGTGAATAACGGATAATGCAGTTGGCGAAAATGTGGCAGAGTCTGTGCTAAGTTGAGAAATTTGGAATACTGTTCGAGAGGTATATCCCTCACTACTGGAAGAAGCAGCAGATGAAGGTGCTTGGGAAGATCCTCCAAATGAACCTTGAGAATGGTCTGGTGTTAATCTTCTAGTGAGAGAAGATGTGATCGTTGCTAATGGACTGATGTTGAGATTTGTAGGAACAAAGCCCATGCTGCAGACAGAGCTTTGGGAAACACTTGAAGCACTAGAGTTTCTGGAGATTGTATGCACTGGAGACTGTCTGCTTGGTGATTGTATTCTGCCATGTGAAGATGTTGTCGAACTTGAGTTATTACTGTCTGTTGAGCTGCTGCGATTGTCCATAGAGTTATTCTTCTGTTTTCGTCGTTTCGCCAGAGGTGCAGTTGCCACTTCTTTAAGTCGGAATCCATCTCTGGTAGCCTGGTGGAATGCTTCCATGGTGCTATTAATCTGGTCATGTACAGCGTTGCTATGGGAGCAGAGAACTCCTGGAGTTTTAAGATGAGTATGAAATGTGCATGAGTTGTCGTTCTTTCTCAACCACTTATGCCTGAGAAGTTCTTGCATGCCTATGCGTTTTTTAGGTTCCACAGTCAGCAGACCTGAAAACAAGAAAATTTCAGTCAGACATTTCTTCCATTTGTGGAATATACTATTTCTTAATAAATGTGAAAATAGAACAGCTACAGGAAGAATAGATGCACAATAAATGTGAAAATAGAACAGCTACAGGAAGAAATAGAAGCACAATAATGACAACACACAACACTATCCTCTGGAAGATAACTCATTGTCACGACATGTATCACTAACACGGGTTTGATCCCATATCCTCTAGATTCAACTAACTACTTGATTATCCCAACACTTCAAATTAGAGTGATAGATCTATAATAATTCAAACATGTAGAAATTAGAAAAACAAATTATGGCAGGGTTTAACTGGCTGTATATCTGTTCAGCCATACATGAGAGAACTATCTTTATAATTTTACATATTTTTTATGTGGAGGGTATTGTTACATATGTAAAAATATGTAAAATTATAAAGATAGTTCTCTCATGTATGGCTGACAGATATACAGCCACTGTTTCTACACCTAACAATATCTGCATGGCTTCACCCCCCCCCCCCCACAACTAGGAATAAGCATGTACAGAAGTAATTGTCTGCCATGAATATTGTCCATTACTTTGTGTTATATGTTTGGTATGCAATTTGAAGTTATCACCAGACGTGAATATTGTCCCTTACTTTGTGTTATGCAATTTGAAGAACCTTAAATTAAACTGGGAAGCATGGTAACCTAGTTGATAGTGAGCTTGCTTGCTATCACTGGGTTACACAGTGCCAGGTTCAAAACCACGTCTGGACAAACAAATTAAATTTCTGGGTTGTGATTTCTCGCTTGACACTACCATTCCTCCAGTCGACTCAGCTGTAAATGAGTACATGACGCATGAATTAGAGGAAGTAAAGACAGCAAGGAAGGGAACTAGCCATCTCACCTAATAATTGATGTGGCTACATGTACAGTGTATATTTCAGTATTCCATGTTTATCTGGTGTCTGTGGTACATGAAGTATATCTTCACATCCCCCTCCCCCCCCCGCCCCCATGGCAGGTTGCTGTCATTGGAAATACTTTGTCTTCTTTTTTTATATTAAACTAACATCTTTATAGAAACTGTTACAAGTCGTCACCAGGAACAGTGATCATGTCGTCACCTGGCACGATGGTCATGTCATCACCAGGCACTGTGGTCATGTCATCACCAGGCACTGTGGTCATGTCATGACCAGGCACTGTGGTCATGTCATCACCAGGCACTGTGGTCATGTCATCACCAGGCATTGTGGTCATGTCATGACCAGGCACTGTGGTCACTGACTGCACTGTCAATCTATGGTCAAAAAATAAAGAGAAAAAAAGTCATTGCAAAGCAACTTTCCCTTTAAGTTTCAGACATTATAAAAAAGTTCTGTGCATTCAATGTTTCCTTTAAGCTGCACACATTGTCACAAAGTGCTACGCATGGAAATGAACACCCCACACATTCAGAACTGTGGATCTAAAAAGAATATCTTCAAGTGCCACAACAAGTGTGATTTGTGTCTGCTAAATCAGAGCTGCACACACGCAGGAATTTTTTGTAAAGGGAACATAGTTGCCAAGTAAAAAATGTATATGAAGAAACACATGTACTCCTATGCTCCACAAGAAAAAAATAATGGATAATGGTTAAGTAGATGAAACAAACCTTGAATGAGCTGCTTTGCTGAGGATGACACTTCTGACCACTCAGGTCCAGAGAGATCAAACTCCCCATCTTTGATTCGTTGCATGATGTTCAGAGCAGAGTCTGGTTCATTTGAATCTTGGAATGGTGCCTTCCCAGACAACATGGAATACTGAAATATACAACCAGACAACATGGAATACTGAAATATACAACCAGACAACATGGAATACTGAAATATACAACAAGACAACATGGAATACAGAAAAATAGAAAGCTAATTGCAGAAAAAACTAATGGAACCACTCTCTCTTCATTGTTCTTCTGTCAGTCATCAAATCATAGGTCCAGTAATTCAATGAATAGTGTGACTCAACATTTTGGTTGGTTGGTTGGTTGATGATCCAGTGGTCCATTGGCTCATGTCCTTGACCCAATGCCATTAAAATTGCATTATATTGCTGGGAAGTCTGTGGATTTTCGGCCTACTCTGGGCCAGAGCTAGAGAATAACTATCACACCACCGTTTCTACCTATGCACTGCTCCCAGCCACTGCAGCTAAGATAGGGTTCACTGTGCTCATTCCCCACCACCAATTGACTTATGCCAAACTTCTCTATTGCTCCAGGCATGCAACTAATATTCAAGTCATAAGGATTGTCACATCCTGAGTCAATGTGCCTCTGTGATGGGCCTCAGCCATAGGAAAAAACAGTGCTGCACAGTACATCTCTGGCTTCCTCCCAACCACAGAGGGTGCATTCATATATAAAAATGACAAAAACACATGCAACAGCAAAATAAAAGTATGAGAAGCATAATTGTATATATGACATGCCATGAAGTTTCTATAAGAAGATAACCTCAATATAATGGAATGTTATTTACTAAGGTTTTCTGTTGCATGGGTGGTTTGTCTAGTGATCTGTGCACTAGACCCACAGATGCAACTGCATTTCTGTCAGACATCAGAACACATCATCAAAAGTTTCAATAAACTATACGACAAACCTGGTGTTGATCGCATCCCTCCACAGATTAGTCTCAGAACTTGGTTCTGCACCCTATTCAGTGATGAGATAGTAGTATTGCTCACAATGGTCTGGAGAGGAAGGCTATAATCCATTACTGATCTCACATAACCAAGATACAGTTGGCGGAGAATCTGTTAGCCTGACCCTCTACCCCCACCCCCTGTTTGTACTAGCTAGTCTCTTAATGAGTTTTATGCATTTACTTGCAATATTCGATGTGGTCTTTTAGTGTTTGTTGTCTGTCTAGTTTTACTTCAAGGTATACTGGGGTTTCTTTTTTATGTAAATATTCCCCCACTCATTTTGATGTTTGACTGTTTTGTGACTGTTTCGTGAGAAAATAGTGTCAGCAGTTTTCTGTGTATTGATTTTTAGTTTCCACAATTCACAGTAAACACTGAGATTGTGAGGAGAGCTCTGTTGATTTTCGCTTGTGCCAGGATGAGATATTTATCAGTGGTCCAGATGGCAAGGCCGTCAGCAAACAATGCTTTTGACACATTGAGATGTTTCGCTAGAAACAATGTTCTCCAAACTTTTCTTATTTCTGATGTTTTGTCTCTTCTATAAACTTGACTGTTTTGCAACTTTTACAGAAAATAATGAACAGAAAATATTAATGCACTATTATTATTCTTTAAAAAAATGGACATACCAGAATAACACCAAGGCTCCAGAGATCACAACTTTCATTGTATCCATCTTTTCGATTGGTCATTTGTTGAAGAACCTCAGGAGCACTGTAGGGCAGCGTGAAACATGGCGTCATCATTGTCTCGTTCTTTGGGTTCAAGGCAGCAAAACCAAAGTCAACAATTTTTAACTCAGCTGTATCAGAGTTGTCTTCAAACAGAAGATTCTGGAAAGATGACCATAAAAATTTATGAAAAAGTGACCAACGAGAAAATTAAAGAAACAAACACCTGATGGAATAGACAATTTGTGCACTTGATTTATATATCCAACAAATACATTTTTAGTTATTGCTATTTTATAGCAAATTTCATAGCACTCAATAACAGATTTCAAAGGATATTCTGCTGATGGTTCCTATAGAACATTGATTCAACAAACACCACGTTTGTCTACACATGTGCCATGACTCACACAGAATTTGATTCTAAAGTTATCCACAAGAAACCAAAATAATTTATCCTCTGTTCCAAGTACTGTGCAGTAAAATAATTTGTCCTCTTATTTCAAGTGCCATGAAGTACACAACTTGCCTCATGTCCTAAGCTCCATGTAGCACAATGACATTTCCTCAAGGATTTCGCAATTCAATTTGTCCTCTGTCTGAAATTCTGCACAGTAAAACTTGTCCTCTGTCTGAAATTCTGCACAGTAAAACTTGTCCTCTGTCTGAAATTCTGCACAGTAAAACTTGTCCTCTGTCTGAAATGCTGTGCAGTAAAACTTGTCCTCTGACCCAACTTGACTGCACTATAACTTCAACAGCAGTACACCTTTGGCTGATCAACAGGACATACAGTTGTACAGATAGTTACTAATAACATTTGAATGAACCTGAATGAACAAGATAACATTTGAAGACATGAAACCTGAATGAACAAGATAACATTTGAAGACATGAAACCTGAATGTACAAGATAATTATGACTAACCTCTGGTTTGAGATCTCGATGTACCACTCCTCGACTATGCAAGAACTCGACGGCTTTCACCAGCTTCCACATCAGCTCACTTGCTTCAGTCTCAGTGAAGAACTTTTTCTTTTTCAATCGGCCGAGGAGTTCACCCCCTTTCAATAACTCCATCACAATGTACGTGTGGTACTGGGAACAAAGATATATGACATCATAATTTATGTGTATTTTGGGGACAGTACAATGACAATAATCCTAGCATTCAGACAAAGCTTATCAAAATTTAAAAAAAAACACCCAAAAATTCTGACAAACCATATCAAACTTAAAGTGCAATGACAATAATCCATCCTAGCATTCAGACATCCTTATCAAAACTTTAAAAAAAAGGCAAAGATGACTCACCTCATCATACATAACATCTATCAATCTGATGATGTTTGGATGGCCTTGACAATGACTTAAAAGCTGAACTTCTCGATTGGAATTGATTCTGCGACTGACAATTTTCACTGCAAACATTTCATTGGTTTGAATATTGCGACATTTTCTGCAGACAGAGAAGGCTCCATCTCCAAGTGCTGCACCTTTTATATCCACTTCATATTTTTGAAAAAATGCTGAATTCTGTCGGAGAAAAAATATCATCAATTTAGAATATGAGCTCCAACACTGAAATCGAACATGTCAACTGTATCCTCACTTGATCTATAATCTCACTTGATCTATAATCTCACTTGATCTATAATCTCACTTGACCTATAATCTCACTTGACCTATAATCTCACTTGACCTATAATCTCACTTGATCTATAATCTCACTTGACCTATAATCTCACTTGATCTATAATCTCACTTGAGCTATAATCTCACTTGACCTATAATCTCACTTGACCTATAATCTCACGTGACCAATAATCTCACGTGACCTATAATCTCACTTGACCTATAATCTCACTTGACCTATAATCTCATGTGACCAATAATCTCATGTGACCTATAATCTCACTTGACCTATAATCTCACATGACCAATAATCTCACTTGACCTATAATCTCACTTGACCTATAATCTCACTTGACCTATAATCTCATGTGACCAACAATCTCATTTGACCTATAATCTCACGTGACCTATAATCTCACTGAACTTGTAATAACACCTGACCAATATAATCTTACATTCTTGAATAATTTAATTTAATATTTATGTAGACATCTTAATTCATTAGCAGGATGCAGTTTGGAGAACGAAATGTGTTGTGTCATCATTTACCCAAAAAATAATGGCATTTTATGATGTTTCAATTTGTAAAACTGGCAACAACACATTTCAAAATATCGTCTGAAAATAACATTCCTGCGTGGCAGCACATTCCTGCATGACAGCATGTTTCTGCAAGCTTCAATGTTTGTCATCACCAAGATAATGGAACTTTTATTTAACACTTTACTGACCAACTTCGATAGTGTGCCCTTGGTAACCAACTTCCACGATAGTCTTAACTGTTATGATATTTCAGAAATTGGTCAGTTTTAATGCTTCAAACATTACTAAACCGCAGAAAACAGATGTCGGGCCATTGGCGCAAATAAAACGGCAACACAATACATTTCCATTTTCTGGACGACATCCTGCTTGAAATCTAGTTGGACCATTGTCCTGCTACAAGAGAGGTCCAGTGGGAGTTTAAGAATGAACGGTTGAAGAAGAAACATTACTAAGAATATGTCATCCGGATAGTATATCATTCCAAAATGGTGGCACTCATGAAAAAGTCTCAATTTATGAGTATTATTCTTGAAATATTTGAAATTCTGGAAGGTAGATTTTGTGAATTATAGAAAGCAGTTCATCTAGCACTACAATAATTTAAATTTCACTTGTAAAATAACTCTGGGGCTTTCATATTCATTCTGGAAATGCAAACATTTGTTATTATGCATAGACAATTTCAAAGCTGTTCAGGAATCCTTTGGCCATGCTAGATCTTCGGGCGAGTCGCCAGGACGAAGCTTCCAGTCTTCTCCGGTCAGAGCTGCTGTTCCAATGTTACGAGTTTCATTTTATACAGATATTTATAGACAGCATTGTCAATGTTCGGTAATCGGAGATAAGAATGATCTAAATTGATGGCCATCACCCCATCGAGGCCAGCTCCTTGGCGTGGAGATGGGGCTTAGTCCAGCCAGCAGAGGCTGGAAACTAAGACTGGCCGGGCCCTCCCACATTCGGGCAGGACCACAGTCTTGCCTAGCAAGTAAAGGTGCTGAAGTCAGCGACATTTGGCCAGAAGGCGCACCGCAACAATCAGAATGTCATGCATTATCGCACATGAATGTCTATATCTGCATTACCCCGTTATGGTGCTAACCCTGTGACGACTCACCAGGCAGGAGTAGCACCGGGCCCTATACCTCGAAAGGGCCCACCCCATACGACTGGAGGTCCTCTTCGATTGCCTTGTGGAGCCAGGAGGCACAAGAGTAATATCACTGACCAACAAATATTACCAACCAATGAGACATCACTTACAATAATGCACTGGAATGCTGAGGGTGTAAATAGCAAAAAAGATGGCTTTAGCAAGAAATTAGAATTAGAAAACACCCTTCACAAGGAACAGGTCAGCATTTGTTGCATACAAGAGACACACCTCAGCAAAGATGTAGCCTTTAAAATTGCAGGTTATCAGTGCTTTAGAGCTGATCGAGTAGACAGAAGAAAAGGAGGTATACTAACTCTAGTCAAAAATAATATCAGCGCACATCAAACTGAGCTATACATGGAAGGAGCAGAATATCAGGTCCTTCAACTAAAGACCAAGAACACAGACTTCAACCTATTAAATTATTATTGTCCAAATGACCAGTCCCTTTCCCTGGACACAATACCGTACAGAGGAAGACTGATAGTATGTGGAGATTTTAATAGTCACTCACAAAGCTGGGGTTATGACCACATGGATAAAAGAGGAGAAGAACTTGAAAGCTGGCAAGACGATAAATGTCTTCTATTGCTTAATAAGCCAAAAGATCCTCCAACATACTACTCAAGAGCATGGCAAACCACTTCCACGCCAGACTTGGCATTGTACTCAGCAGACCTAAACTGGGAAATCAATAGAACAGTGGGGAAGCAACTTGGAGGTAGCGACCATCGACCAGTCCTCCTTAGTATTAAAAATGAACTCACAGGAAATGCATGTAGCCTTCCAAGATGGAATTATAAAAAAGCAAATTGGGGACTATTTAAACACCGCAGTAGTGTTTTAGCTGGACAAATAGACATGGAAGGAAAAGACATAAACGCCATAGTCAAAGAGTTCAATAAATGTATTCATCAAGCTGCTAAGGAAGCAATACCAAGAGGAGCACGCAAACAATACAAGCCATACTGGAGTGAACAACTAGAACTGCTGCAAGAGGAATTAGAAAAAGCACGGACGGAAGTGGAAAATAACCCAAGCCAGGAACATCACAACAAACATCAACACGCAAAAGCTAAATTCCAAAGAGCCAAACTAGAAGCTAGAAGAAAGAGCTGGAAAGAGAAAACAGAATCCTTAAATTTTGAAAAGGATGGAAGAAAACTGTGGAAACTGGTCAAACAACTAAATGATGAGGGAACAGGAAGAAGCACAAACATAACACTCGTACAGAATGGCAAAATGATTACAGGAAAGCAAGCAGTAGATAATTTCGCTAGGATATTTGCTCAAGACTGCAATATTGAAATTAGTCCAGAGAAACAGCATACAGTGCGGAGCGACCAAAAAAGTAAATTGGAACATGCTCAGACTAGAATCAGTGATGAAAACAGTGCAGATGAAATTATGGATACATTGTTCACATATAGTGAATTGGAATTAGCAGTCTCTAAACTAAAGCTAAATAAGTCTCCAGGAATTGATGAAATATCAAATGAAATGATAAAGAATCTAGGAACAACAGCCAGAAGGAAACTATTGGACATCCTAAATATTAGCTGGTCTACTGGGAAAATACCACAAATCTGGAGAGAATCAATTATGGTCCCTCTGCTTAAACCTGGAAAAGATGGAACAACACCAACTAGCTACAGACCAATTAGTCTTACAAGTTGCCTGTGCAAAACAATGGAGCGCATCATAAACCTAAGACTAAAATTTCACCTGGAAAGTAGAAAATTCATTGCACCACAGCAGGCAGGTTTCAGGCAATGCTACTCCACAGAGGATCAAACCACATACCTCTCACAGGAAATTGAGGATGCTTTCCAAGACAAAAAATCAGTTTTAGTGGCATGGATTGATTTACAGAAGGCCTTTGATAAAGTATGGAAAGAAGGATTGCTTCAAAAAATGAGAAATTACAAGATATGTGGAAATATGTATAGATGGACGAAAGCCTTTCTTCACAATAGAAGAGCCAGAGTACAAGTAAATGGCAAAAAAAGTAGGAAAGTATTACTACGCCATGGAGTGCCTCAGGGAGGAGTTCTATCACCCACTCTTTTTCTCATATTTATCAATGATCTAATTGAAGAAATACCCTGTGGAACTAAGGCAGCACTATATGCAGATGACTTGGTTCTCTGGTGCACACATGAGAGCGCCATGGTTACCACAAAAATGCTTCAGAGAGCCATGGACATTTTGACTAATTGGGCTGACAAATGGTGTGTAAGTATCAATATAGAGAAGTCAGCAACAACCCTTTTTACACTTTCACCAAAACAAAGAGCAGGAAACATCTATGTAAATAAAACTATCTTAAAGGTAGATGACCAACCCACATATCTTGGTGTAACATTTGATGCCAAAATGACATGGAAACATCATATCAGCAAAGCAGAAACAAAGGCTAGAAGGAAGATAGCTATACTAAGAAAACTGAGTGGGACAACTTGGGGAGCTAATGAAAGAATTCTAAAAAATGTATACCAACAAGCCATTCGACCACACTTGGAATATGGTTCTACAGCATGGAGTTCATCATCAAACACTACACTACAAAACCTAGATAGAGTACAGAACCAAGCACTTAGAATCATTACAGGTGCAATGAGATCCACACCAATCATAGAAATGCAGAATATCGAAGGGATGCAGTCATTGAAAGAGCGTAGAGATACTAAAATTATAATTCATGGAGAAAAGTTTCTTTCCCACCATAGTCACCCAATGAAAGAAAGATTCCAGAATCTATCACAAGGACGGCTTAAAAGAAGCAGCTTCATACACCAGGCCAAGCGTCTACGTAGACAGGTATCGGATCTACCAGAGGTAACAATACCACTGACATCTCAACCAGAACACACCCCATGGGAAAAACGGACATGCCTACCAGTGACCATCCAAACAACAGTAGCAGGTGTGCATGGGGATGAACATCAGAATAATCTGCAGAAAAGAGTATCAGCTCTCAGTTTCCTTGATGATGTTTACCCAAGTGATCTATGGACCAGAGTATATACAGATGGATCAGCACAGAATGCAGTAAAAAATGGAGGAAGTGGTGTATATGTAGAATACCCAGATGGCACCACTGATACCACTTGTATACCAACAGGGAATTACTGCAACAACTATGACTCTGAAGTCAAAGCTATTTATACAGCTGCAGAGAAACTGTTAACATTGGACAGGACCTCACACCCTATTGTAATACTTACAGATGCAAGGTCAGTACTAGAGGCATTACAATCCAATAAACTTCCAGAGTTAAAAGAGGTATTGTCCATAGTACAAAATAGGTGTAGAGTTATACTGCAATGGATTCCATCACACTGTGGAATAGCAGGAAATGAGAGAGCTGATCAACTCGCCAAGGAAGGTGCTAACATGCAGCAACCGGATATACCAATCAGCTATCACCAAAAGAAATCCATGATAAAGGCACAACGAAAGCCTAACTTACCTCCACGGGATGACTACCACCTACTTAACAGACAAGAACAGGTCATCATATTTCGACTGAGAACTGGACACAATAGACTAAACAGCCATATGTATACAAAATTTAAAATTGGCACAACAGCAAAGTGTAATTGTGGACAAGTCAACCAGACTTCAGAACATATCCTTCAAGAATGTGCAAACTATGACACATTAAGATGCACATACTGGCCTTCTGATACACCAATGAATGTTAAACTTTATGGTACAAAACAAGAAATGGAAAACACTGTTCAATTTATACAAGAAACAACACTGCAGATATAGACATTATTAGCGAACGAAAGAAGAAGAAGAAGATGGCCATCAAAGTGTTAATTGTGGATGTACTCAAGACTCAAGGAGAGTACCTGTGGACATGGTGCTGTGTGACATAGTGCTGTGTGACATGGTGCTATGTGACATGATGCTGTGTGACATGATGCTGTGTGACATGATGCTGTGTGAAATAATGATCTGATGACCACTTTACTAACTCTGTAAAACTGCTACTAGAAGTTGTCTTGTTGTCAATGGAGCAGAGGGCTACAACTGTTACTCGCTGATTCAATGTTTATTGACTTTTAAGTTCTACTTTTGTTGTTGCTACCCAGGAAAAACATCTACAAGAAGGAAATGTAGGATTAACACTGACCTTAAAGTGACCGGCTGTCCAGAGAGAGAGGTCATCTGGTTGGTGGTCACTGTTCTTGAGTAGTAGATCTGTACTGACAGAATTCTCCGTGAATATAATGGATGGAGCTACATAAGAATAACCCTGAAGAAAGTAAGACAAATGTAATTATCTCTTGGCCTATCATCAAACAGAAAATACGACACAATTATCTCTCAGCCTATCATCAAATAGAGAAAGTAAGATAAACACAATTATCTCTGTGTGTATCATTAACCAGAGAAAGTAAGATAAACACAATTATCTCTGTGTGTATCATCAACCAGAGAAAGTAAGATAAACACAATTATCTCTGTGTGTATCATTAACCAGAGAAAGTAAGATAAACACAATTATCTCTGTGTGTATCATTAACCAGAGAAAGTAAGATAAACACAATTATCTCTGTGTGTATCATTAACCAGAGAAAGTAAGATAAACACAATTATCTCTGTGTGTATCATTAACCAGAGAAAGTAAGATAAACACAATTATCTCTGTGTGTATCATTAACCAGAGAAAGTAAGATAAACACAATTATCTCTGTGTGTATCATTAACCAGAGAAAGTAAGATAAACACAATTATCTCTGTGTGTATCATTAACCAGAGAAAGTAAGATAAACACAATTATCTCTGTGTGTATCATCAACCAGAGAAAGTAAGATAAACACAATTATCTCTGTGTGTATCATCAACCAGAGAAAGTAAGATAAACACAATTATCTCTGTGTGTATCATTAACCAGAGAAAGTAAGATAAACACAATTATCTCTGTGTGTATCATTAACCAGAGAAAGTAAGATAAACACAATTATCTCTGTGTGTATCATTAACCAGAGAAAGTAAGATAAACACAATTATCTCTGTGTGTATCATTAACCAGAGAAAGTAAGATAAACACAATTATCTCTGTGTGTATCATTAACCAGAGAAAGTAAGATAAACACAATTATCTCTGTGTGTATCATCAACCAGAGAAAGTAAGATAAACACAATTATCTCTGTGTGTATCATCAACCAGAGAAAGTAAGATAAACACAATTATCTCTGTGTGTATCATTAACCAGAGAAAGTAAGATAAACACAATTATCTCTGTGTGTATCATTAACCAGAGAAAGTAAGATAAACACAATTATCTCTGTGTGTATCATCAACCAGAGAAAGTAAGATAAACACAATTATCTCTGTGTGTATCATTAACCAGAGAAAGTAAGATAAACACAATTATCTCTGTGTGTATCATTAACCAGAGAAAGTAAGATAAACACAATTATCTCTGTGTGTATCATTAACCAGAGAAAGTAAGATAAACACAATTATCTCTGTGTGTATCATTAACCAGAGAAAGTAAGATAAACACAATTATCTCTGTGTGTATCATTAACCAGAGAAAGTAAGATAAACACAATTATCTCTGTGTGTATCATTAACCAGAGAAAGTAAGATAAACACAATTATCTCTGTGTGTATCATTAACCAGAGAAAGTAAGATAAAAACAATTATCTCTGTGTGTATCATTAACCAGAGAAAGTAAGATAAACACAATTATCTCTGTGTGTATCATCAACCAGAGAAAGTAAGATAAACACAATTATCTCTGTGTGTATCATTAACCAGAGAAAGTAAGATAAACACAATTATCTCTGTGTGTATCATTAACCAGAGAAAGTAAGATAAACACAATTATCTCTGTGTGTATCATCAACCAGAGAAAGTAAGATAAACACAATTATCTCTGTGTGTATCATTAACCAGAGAAAGTAAGATAAACACAATTATCTCTGTGTGTATCATTAACCAGAGAAAGTAAGATAAACACAATTATCTCTGTGTGTATCATCAACCAGAGAAAGTAAGATAAACACAATTATCTCTGTGTGTATCATTAACCAGAGAAAGTAAGATAAACACAATTATCTCTGTGTGTATCATT
Source organism: Meghimatium bilineatum (assembly GCA_034231615.1). Lineage (NCBI taxonomy): Eukaryota > Metazoa > Mollusca > Gastropoda > Stylommatophora > Philomycidae > Meghimatium > Meghimatium bilineatum. Next base: position 53,505,220 of record CM067313.1, read on the forward strand.
AACCAGAGAAAGTAAGATAAACACAATTATCTCTGTGTGTATCATCAACCAGAGAAAGTAAGATAAACACAATTATCTCTGTGTGTATCATTAACCAGAGAAAGTAAGATAAACACAATTATCTCTGTGTGTATCATTAACCAGAGAAAGTAAGATAAACACAATTATCTCTGTGTGTATCATTAACCAGAGAAAGTAAGATAAACACAATTATCTCTGTGTATCATCAACCAGAGAAAGTAAGATAAACACAATTATCTCTGTGTGTATCATTAACCAGAGAAAGTAAGATAAACACAATTATCTCTGTGTGTATCATTAACCAGAGAAAGTAAGATAAACACAATTATCTCTGTGTGTATCATCAACCAGAGAAAGTAAGATAAACACAATTATCTCTGTGTGTATCATTAACCAGAGAAAGTAAGATAAACACAATTATCTCTGTGTGTATCATTAACCAGAGAAAGTAAGATAAACACAATTATCTCTGTGTGTATCATCAACCAGAGAAAGTAAGATAAACACAATTATCTCTGTGTGTATCATTAACCAGAGAAAGTAAGATAAACACAATTATCTCTGTGTGTATCATTAACCAGAGAAAGTAAGATAAACACAATTATCTCTGTGTGTATCATTAACCAGAGAAAGTAAGATAAACACAATTATCTCTGTGTGTATCATTAACCAGAGAAAGTAAGATAAACACAATTATCTCTGTGTGTATCATTAACCAGAGAAAGTAAGATAAACACAATTATCTCTGTGTGTATCATTAACCAGAGGGAAAAATATATTTGGTTATTGTCCCTTAACATGGGAATTCTAATACAATCAATGTTGGTATCAAACTTCTCAATGGATAATGTGAGACCATCAACTTCTCAATAGATATTGTGAAACAATAAATATCTAACCCTAACCATTACCCTAACCCTAACCCTTACAGTTATTTCCATATTCCTTCAAGTTTACATTTACCAGATCTGTTCTGTGTGTGATATTTCTGATCTGATTATTTTACTTCATCAAGTTTTGCTGTGAGAAAAATAAACATGACAGCAATCCCATTCGTGGCTTTCCATAGGACATAATACACCTACTCCATAGGATGCCATACACCTACTCCATAGGATGCCATACACCTACTCCATAGGATGCCATACACCTACTCCATAGGATGCCATACACCTACTCCATAGGATGCCATACACCTACTCCATCGGGTGTCATACACCTACTCCATCGGGTGTTATACACCAATTATTGTTTTATTTATCCTATTTCATATGGGTGGGGTGGGATACATTTTATTCTGTCATAGTTATCATTATTTGTTCTTTACTGGCCAGACACATCCAATTTCGATATTTATTTTGTACATTTGCATTGTACTGACGTTGGCTGTGCTTTGATTTAGTAATATGAGGCCAACCCACACCCAATCCTTTCTTAGTTGTCTCTTACATCATGTATGTCAGATTGCATTCAGGTCCTGGCAACACATGTTCGAATGCAGTACATTACTGTGTTAAAACATAGAAGGCAGGTACATTTAATGGAACTGGCTCAAGCGGTGAAAGAATCAATGATTCTGATTTATTTATAAAGAAGCAGAAGGATAAAAATACACTTTCAAAAAGAGAAGATAAAATTTTTTTTTAAACTTGATCTCTTACCTTGAAAAGTTTCTCTCCCATACTTGGCACGATGGCTGGTGACTCTGCTGCGGCCATTTTGGTAAATTCCTCAGAGAAATTGCTGAGATCCAGCTCGTTGCGAATCTTTGGTATAAATGGTGCAGGTACTTTTTTCTGAACGAGGTCATCCCAGTTGATGGACTAAACAGAAGAATACAAGGATTTTTATCAGCACTATAGTTTGTAACACTTTTACTGGTGCTATAGTTTGTAACACTTTTACTGGTGTTATAGCTTCTGTATTCTTATTCGTAAAACTCCAGGATTGATAACGTCAAGGAATGGTCTGGGCGTGATTTCTACACAAATGGTTCAGGATAGAGATACACATGTTGTTGCATCTGTGGGTCTCACCAATGGCCCACTAGACAAACCACCCATGCAACAGAAAACCTTAGTAGATGACATGCCGTTATATTGAGGTTATCTTCTTTTAGAAGCTTCATGGCACGTCATTATACAGTTATGCTTCTCATGTTTCTCATATTTCATACTTCACTCGTACACTGAATATATTTCATACATCACTCATACACTGAATATATTTCATACATCACTCGTACACTGAATATATTTCATACATCACTCATACACTGAGCATGTTTTCAGCTATCTACACAATAAGTGGTTCTGTCATCCTCTGCATCTTCTTTCCCTGTTGCCACCAGGACAAGATCAACATTCCTAACTGGTGATCTTGGTGTTCTAATTTGCCAGGTTCAAAACCACATCTGGACAATAAAAAATCATGGTCATGATTTGTTGCTTCACTTGATCATTCCTTCAGTCAACCCAGCTGTAAATGAGTACTTAACACATGCATTGGGGAAGGTAAACACAGCAAGAAAGGGAGCTGACCATCCCACATAATAGCTGGTGAGGTTTAGTACAGGAAGAATTATCTTCCATCCAACAGCAGGTTGTTGCCTTGGTACCTACATTTACAACAGGACAAAAGGAGAGGGCAAACTAATATCTTTCCTTACCTTAAAGAAAGGATGCCTTTTCACGTCTTCTGCACTCTCTGAGCCTAATCTTTTGGATGGTTCTTTAGTCAGCAGCCTCTGTATGAGATCCTTGACTTCTGCAGAGAATGTCTTTGGATACGGCGGGTTGCTCTTTAAGATGCGTCTGTAATAATAGGAAAAAATAACAAACATTGTCATTTCTTCTCTAAACAAACACGTCGTCTGATCCAACATGTTGTTTTATCAAACATGTCACCTGATCAAACATGTCATCTGATGAAACATGTCGTCTCATGAAAAATGTCTCATGAAACATGTCGTCTGATGAAACATGTCTGATGAAACATGTCGTCTGATGAAACACGTCGTCTGATGAAACACGTCATCTGATGAAACACGTCATCTGATAAAAACGTCATCTGATGAAACATGTCATCTGATGAAACATGTCATCTGATGAAACATGTCATCTGATGAAACATGAAAATATAGACAGTGAATAATAAATCAATTCAGGAAAAATGTGCAGCTGGAATCCAGAAATGTTGCAGTGTTAACAGATCATACACTGGCTGGTTCAATTCATAAACATAATACTCCAAATATGCTCATAGGTGCTCAGTCTTCCCCAGCAGATATCAGAAGGTACCTATGCTACTGGTTCCCATGGCACACTGATTAAACTCTACTACTCAATCTGTCTCTCAAGTGATCAATACTATTATCTTCTTTTTGGTTCCCTCTCTCTTTATTTTTGCCTTCTCCTCATCTTTCATTCCTCCTCATTCTTCTGTCAGTCATCTCAATTAACAACATCAATAGTTGCCTGATTCATTACATAGAGCCAAAAACACCCTCAATTAACCCCTTAACTGCGGAGGTATCCTTAAGGATACAATGAGGGGTTGCTGCCATTTTGCTGAGATCTTCTACTTCTTAGTTTCCCAGGGAAGCAATTCATCTGAATGTTTTATTATAAGCTTCTAGACAGATTTTTTCCTGGGAAGCTAAGAAGAGGAAGATCTCCATAAAATGGCAGTGGCTTTTCATCAAATCCTTAAGGATACCTCCGTAGTTAAGGGGTTAAAATGTGCAATAACTAGGTACAGCTGTTTATATACAGGTCTGTCTTTCTGTCTGAGTGCTTCCTATGTTGGTACAAGTTTGTAATTCTGTCTGAGTGCTTCTTATGTAGGTACAAGTCTGTAATTCTGTCTGAGTGCTTCTTATGTTGGTACAAGTTTGTAATTATATCCAAGTGTTTCCTATGTTGGTACAGGTCTGTACTTCTATCCGAGTGATTCCTATGGTGGTACAGGTCTGTACTTCTATCCGAGTGATTCCTATGTTGGTACAAGTCTGTGGGGAGTCTGTGGGGAGCCGCGTTAGCGCAGTGGTTAGCGCACTGGCTTCGCATATGAGTGGTCCTGGGTTCATTCCTCAGTTGAGGCGGAAATGTTTTCAGATCGCATCGGCTCCCAGGTCGACCCAGCCTTAAATGGGTACCGGATTAATCCGGGAAGTAAAGACTGCGAGGGAGAGGAGATGGCTACCGCCCTCATTTGCAGAGCCTGTGAAATGTGAGATCGCTAACATCTCACACCCCTACTGCATTAATAAATGCTATGGGTTACTTTACTTTTTTTTTTTTACAAGTCTGTATTTCTATCCAAGTGTTTCCTATGTTGGTACAAGTCTGTACTTCTATCCAAGTGATTCCTATGTTGGTACAAGCCTGTACTTCTATCCAAGTGATTCCTATGTTGGTACAAGCCTGTACTTCTGTTCGAGTACTTCATAAGTTGATCCGCACCAATACTAGCCAATATTTACCATAGTTGTCTCAGCTGATAACACTATAAATAGAATATACGTAGGGTCTACAACTTAAGACTAAAACATGATGACATCTTAGCCTGTCTTACTCAATCTTAAAACAAATATAACAACCAGACACAACAAACATCAAAAACTTACTTAGATATCTCACTCTGTGTGTTCTTCTCTCCCTCAACTGTGAACGGAGAAGCACCGGTCAGTAGCTCATACGCAAGAACTCCCAGAGACCACCAATCAACAGCCTGAAATAAGGATGAGTGGCATTACTTCTTTGGTCAAATATAATGTAACAAATTGATGAGTAAATATAATGTAACAAATTGATGAGTAAATATGAAGAAAAAATGAAGGCAATATTGATAAATAAAATATTTTTCAACATAGAAAATTATAAAAAAAAGGCCAACTGGAAATTGATGCTGGGTAACAGTGTTAGGAAGTAAGTGTCCTAACCTTTGTCCAACCAAGGTATAAAGTATTGAAGAAATATGGCCATGGGAGTATAAGTTAGGCAAGACCTAAGACAATGAGGTACAAGTTAGGCAAGACCTAAGACAATGAGGTACAAGTTAGGCAAGACTTAAGACAATGAGATATAAGGCAGAAAAGATCTAAGACATTAATGGTTTACATCAGCTGAAAGTCAATGTAAGACAGAGATAAGGGAAGAAGAGGTAAACATTCTAGTCTGGTTATCAGGTCTTTGACTGCAATAGCTCAGTCGTTAGTCAACTGGCTTCCTGTTCCAATGATCCAAGAATGAATTTTCAGGTCAACTGGAAATATTTTAAAATAACTAGCGGTTCCTAGGTCGACCCAGTTGAAGGAAATTTGTACCAGATCTTCTGGGAAAGTAAAGACAAATGGCTTGTTGCTGAACATTGTATTCCCAGGTATATTACTTCTTTAGTGTAATTTGTTTCTTTCATGCTGCAGGCACGAGGTTTTAATTCTCCATATGTTGTGGTCCACTGACTGCAGTTTTAATTCTCCATATGTTGTGGTCCACTGACTGCAGTTTTAATTCTCCATATGTTGTGGTCCACTGACTGCAGTTTTAATTCTTGTATGGTCTAGCAGTCTGTTATTTTCCCCTCTTTAAGTATGGTGTTTTTTAGGGTTGCTTTAGTCCTTCCTCAATTTCTTTAACCCTCAGGTGTCGACATACTGGCTTGTTGGTTTATTCTGTTTTCATCTAGTCTTAAAACGTAACCCAGACATTCCCATCTGCATTTTCTTATGATGTTTGAAACATATTCTTGGTGTGTTTTGTTTCTTAAATCACTAATTCAGGAATAAGAACATTATTCATGAAATACAGGTTCGTTGTTAGCCAATTCAGGTATGTTGTTAGCCAATTCAGGTATGTTGTTAGCCAATGTAAAATACAGTTCGAACATTTTATTCCCCAACACACCTGATTGTTGTTATTCCCCAACACACCTGAATGTTGTTATTTCCCCAACACACCTGAATGTTGTTATTTCCCCAACACACCTGAATGTTGTATTTCCCCAACACACCTGAATGTTGTTATTTCCCCAACACACCTGAATGTTGTTATTCCCCAACACACCTGAATGTTGTGGGAAAAACAAAACTTGAGTTTACTATCTGGTTATGAAGAAACAACATTAGCGAACCACCAAACACAAACTTACAAAATCATGTCCAGTCAGTCCTCCCTTGATGACCTCAGGTGCCATGTACTCAATGGTCCCACAAAAAGAGTATGTTCGATGAGTCTGGAAGAGATACAAGTTGGTCAGAGTAATGGTAAACAATGAATATATAAATCTCACGGCTACACTACAATTGTTTAGTTATCTAAACCTGCATTTCTCAGGCATGTACTACCAATACTACATTAGTCACAGATTATTACATTATTCAATGATTATTACATTATTCAATGATTATTACATTATTCAATGATTACTACATTAGTCAACAATTACTACATTAGTCAACAATTACTACATTAGTCAACAATTACTACATTAGTCAACAATTACTACATTAGTCAACAATTAATACATTATTTAAAGATTACTACATTAGTCAAGATTACTACATTATTCAATGATTACTACATTAGTCAATAATTACTACATTATTCAACAATTACTACATTATTCAACAATTACTACATTATTCAAAAGCCTGACAAGAATGCTGTTTGTCGATTGGTAGTGTATTTTTGCCTAGGGCAAAACTAACAATTTTGTGCCCCCTGCTCCGCATGCGGAAGACTTTCTATGATATTGTTACTCCTTTTCAAGCCTTTATGCACACCTGCAGCAGCTGTACTATGTGGTGTACAAGAACACTTTGCTTTGTCAGTGATGTGTAATCTAATACTACTATTATTATTAAAGGAATCATATGCTGCAAACTAATTTCTTGTTTTAAGATTACTCACAAGCCTACTTCCAGCATAACCTGCAGAATTCTGCCAGTCTGCATCCATGTCTAACACCTTCAGATCAAATTTGCGGACATTTTGTACAACATTTATATGGCTTTCTTTTGTTATGTGAATAATAATAATAATAATAAGACCCATAACCCATTAGGTACGTAGGGGTGCAACACTGGAGACATCAGGGGTGCCACATGGGAGACATCAACACAAAAAAAGCTCGCCAAACAACTCTACCCTCAGTCACTCTGAGGAGTGTAGAAAAATCATGCCCAGATCATTTCCTGATGTTATCAATCCAGGAATTTCTTGATGTTATCAATCCAGGAATTTCTTGATGTTATCAATCCAGGAATTTCTTTTTTACGCCTCTTCTCCTTGCACACTTGACTGTTCCTTGCAAAATCATGTCAGAAAGTTGTTCATGTGATTCTGTCTAGCAATTTAACTTTTAGTTGTGCAGCTTGGCATCAATTATTCAAAGAGAACTTCTTTTGAGAACCTGTCATCTTCTATTTTGTATATGTGCCGTAACCATTATAAACAGCATTGACAGAGTAATCATTGACAGAGTAATCATTGACAGAGTAATCATTGACAGAGTAATCATTGACAGAGTAATCATTGACAGAGTAATCATTCACATAGTAATCATAGAATTAGTCTTGTCTAGAAAATATAACAGAAAATATAACAGACATTTTGGTGTACAAGAACACTTACAGGATCTGTAGGGAGGAACTCCTTGCTGAGACCAAAGTCTGTCAGGACAATATGTCCGCCAGCGTCCAGTAGTATATTCTCTAGTTTAATATCTCTATATATAATACCAAGCTAGAGTAGGAGAGAGAGAGAGAGTGAACAACAAATCAATACACATAAAACAGTAACATAACAAGCACGCAAGAAATGTCTAAACATATGCGTATTAAAACAGTAACTTCTGCGTTCTTTCTCAAACTCCTGCAGATAAGAGCAGGATGTAGTCCGGACAGCAGAATGTGTTGTGTTATATTATAGTTTGTCTGTGATATTTATATCTTTCAACCTGACACATCTGATTCCAGCCTATAATCTGACTCCTGCCTGGCATATATGACACCAGCCTATCAACTGACTCCTGCCAGGCACATATGACTCCTTCCTGACACATCTGACTCCTGCCCAAAACATCTGACTCTTGCCTATCATCTGAATCAAGCATGCTTTTTGCAGTCACACTTACCCTAAATAGAATTGCCAACCTCACCCCAAAAATCTCCTTAGTCACCTCATACAACATGCATGGCAGGTAATAGCTATTCCTTGATTCGCTTGTGGGCCGCATAAATTTTTCCAGATATAATGGGCTAGAAATATTCATCATGAAAGGAAAGAGATGACGAGACTACTCAAGGTGAGACTACTCAAGGTGAGACTACTCAAGGTGAGACTACTCAAGGTGAGACTACTCAAGGTGAGACTACTCAAGGTGAGACTACTCAAGGTGAGACTACTCAAGACGTCGATGGATACTAGATATGTCGGATATCGTGAATACAACATTGGAAGATGTAGGACAGTTTGTACAGAACCAAGAGCCTTACAGAGTGACAGTGAGGACAATGTTCTGTAAAGAACATGTTACATAGACAAAGATGTGGTATCCATATATTAAGGCAGGGTTGGCCATAACCACATCTGAGTGTAAATATGATCCCTCAACTAGGATTTGATCCTTGAACACCAGGTTAGAAAGAGATCATTTTAATCACTGTGCTACTGTGACTTCCCAGTTATGTACATGTCTCGCTAGAATCATTCATGGGTGAAGGAAATGTCTCGCTAGAATCATTCATGGGTGAAGGAAATGTCTCGCTAGAATCATTCATGGGTGAAGGAAATGACAAAGAGGTAGATTGGGAAAAAAATTGATACCATTAAAAAGTAGGCACAGGTTGGCATAAATGACATTCCCAAATAGTTTCTAACAGACAAATCTAACAAAAATATTTCACATAAAAGCCTTTTTTACAAAGATGTTCCGCCTTAAAAAATGACATACTTTGTGTAAGGTTTCCAAAGCCAGAGTGATTTCCCCTATGTAGATTCGAACTTCAGCCTCTGTGAAATGCTCCCTCTGGTAGAGATGTGTAAACATTTCACCACCATTCACAAAATCTGTTGATAAAGAAAACACAACACAGCATGGTCAGTGGGGTCAGTACATAAGACTGCTGTCAGTATGAACTAGAACAAATTTCATCAGATCATGAGATTGTTATAATTATTAGGCCTACAATCGCCATCTTATCCAATATCGGTACGCATGAGGTTGCGTCTGTGGGTCTCACCAATGTCCCACTAGACATACCATCCATGCAACAGAAAACCTTAGTGGATGACATGCCGTTATATTGAGGTTATCTTCTTATAGAAGCTTCATGGTACGTCATCTATACAGTTATGATTTTGTTTTGTTGTTGAAATGTTTTTCATGTTTGCCTGAATATATATGTATGCACCCTCTGTGGTTGGGAGGGAGCCAGAGATATACTGTGCAGCACTGAGGAGGAGGAAACTGACATCACTGTTTTTCCTATGGCTGAGGCCCATCATAGAGGCACAGTGACTCAGGACGTGACAATCCTTTTGACTTGAACATTTGGTTGCATGCCTGGAGCTATAGAGAAGTTCGGCATAACCAGTAGTCAATTGGTGGCGGGGAATGAGCACAGTGAACCCTATCTTGGCTACAGTGCATAGGTTCAAACCTACCTTCCTGGAGGTGTGATAGTTAATCTCTGGCTCTGTCCCGGGGTGGGCCGAAAATCCACAGACTTCCCAGCAATATAATGCCATCTAATGGCATTAGGTCAAAGGGCATGAGCCCATGGACCATTGGATCAGCAACCAACCAACCAACCAACCATCCAATATTGGAATCATTATCTAACATATTTTGGTACATTTGTTTATATGAAATGAGTGCTCAAATCTAATAATAATTATTTTTAACGAAGTATGTATTTCTAGATTATATCTGGAACAGAAGAAACGCAAATAGGAATGGTTCGTTTGATTTTACGGACACCATGATGTTTATAATTCGAGATAGAGATAATAAATTCATATAAAAATGTAGATTTTAGCGGCTCTGTGGACGAGGGGAGTTAAACTACAAAATGCTAATACAATCATCAAATTTTATATTTAAGAAATAAAACTATTGAAAAGATTTTTAAAAAACCAAAAACAATAAAAACGCTGCAAGATAATCAACATAAACATCAATTTCAGCCAATATTTCAAGATATAACTGAACTAATAATCAATTGCAGATGAGAAAGAAACCAACCTAAGATGAGATTCAGTTTAGAATCTGTCTGGAATGCATAATGTAGAGTGACCAGGAAAGGAGACTGTCGGATAGCTTCCAAGACCTGCCGCTCTGTCCTAGTGTGCTCTGTGGTTTTTGTCTTCTGTACAATGGATGCTTTTTTCAGCTGCTTGAGGGCATACAGTTTCCCAGCGTCACGACCAACAACTTTACGTACCAGGAAAACTTTTCCGTAAGCTGAAGTGAGAATAAAAAATGGTAATAGTCACGTGTGACATAAGTGTGTGACATGTTATGTGTTTCCTGACACTAGTAGAATGACATAAGTGTGTGACGTGTGATGTTTCCTGACACTACTAGAATGACATAAGTGTGTGACGTGTGATGTTTCCTGATACTACTAGAATGACATAAGTGTGTGACATGCATGCTTCCTGACATGACGTGGCTAAACCTGAGCTGTCTTTGAGATGACTGGGCAAGAGGGGGAAGGCTTGTTGCTCCCTTGCTGTGTCAGTGCAAAAGGTGAACACATTTCTAGAGCTGGGCCAATTGAATAAGGAGTGTTTCCATCTGGATCTTTCGGTTGAGCAGTAATGATGATAGCTGGTATGGCTTGGTCAAGTAATGGTGATAGCTGGTATGGCTTAGTCAAGTAATGGTGATAGCTGGTATGGCTTGGTCAAGTAATGGTGATAGCTGGTATGGTTTGGTCAAGTAATGGTGATAGCTGGTATGGCTTGGTCAAATAATGGTGATAGCTGGTATGGCTTGGTCAAGTAATGGTGATAGCTGGTATGGTTTGGTCAAGTAATGGTGATAGCTGGTATGGCTTGGTCAAATAATGGTGATAGCTGGTATGGCTTGGTCAAGTAATGGTGATAGCTGGTATGGCTTGGTCAAGTAATGGTGATAGCTGGTATGGTTTGGTCAAGTAATGGTGATAGCTGGTATGGCTTGGTCAAGTAATGGTGATAGCTGGTATGGCTTGGTCAAGTAATGGTGATAGCTGGTATGGTTTGTCAAGTAAAATGCACTCCGTATGGTGAAGTACACTCATTTCAACTGCAGGCGTTAGTCCAATTTGGTTATATCATAGCTTTACAACCATCATACATTAATGGAGGCTGTGGTTCTGGTAATCTAGTCACCGCAACCCCCGGAAGAACATATAATCTGATAATATGCAATTATCATCATGAGCCCGTTCATGTAAGCTAACCTATGAATTTGACCTTGTAGATAATGTTCCATTCTCACGTTTAATCTTAAAGTAACTCTGGCTGTTTTTGACCCTGGATTAGACATTTAAGTACTAGACAGAAACAACGTTATTCAACAAATGATGGCAAACAAAGTCACGGGAGACAACAATGTTGATGTGAACAGACACAAAGGTTGAGTTACTTACCTCCCGTACCAAGAACTTTCAAAAGTTCAAAGTCCTGCATGCTTACTCGCCCTTTGCCAGTCAGGTTCACTGTAATATAAAAAGATAGGATTAAGTGTCAATCAGCATGTGTCATTGAGTAGTCTGGTCAGTCAGTCATTGTGTGGCTTTTGAATGACATTGACCTCTGGGATGGGATAGTCAACCCTCACCCCCAACAGCAGAGTAGTAGTTTATATGGCGCCCGATGCGAAACGAAAAATGTAGTGGTGCCCTTGAGCCCGCATGCGAGGGACGATGTGCGATTTTCGCGCGGACTAATAAGGACTCTTCACACCCCTCACTACACCACTGATCCCTGGGTTACTGATTGATTGCTCTATCTCCACACGCCAGAAGTAAGCGAACACAACTAAAGGGAAGTAACTACATATAATTTCTACCTTGTGAAAGGATTGAGAACATTTATCGAACGCAGAAAACCAACCAAATGTTGTTTCATTGAATCATCTTCTTTCTTCAGCGTTCATTCTCACACTCCCACTGGATGTACCTTGCAGCATGACTATGATGGTACTAGATTTACAACAGGATGTAGTCCAGAGAATGGAAATGCGCTGTGTCGCGGTATTATTTGCGCCACTGGCCCGACACATCCGTCTTTTGCGGGGTTTCATTAAATGGGGACCCAAAAGGGGAGCAAAGAATAGCAACACTGTTTACCTTCCACGCATGCCGTAAAAGGCGACTAAGGAGGTTATGTGATGGAGTTGGCTGTCCCATCCCATATAGGGTCAGTGATCTAAAGCCATGCTGAAGTCGGATGTGTCAGGCCAAAGGCACAGATATCGCAGCAATGCTGTAAGCCATGACACAACGCATTCCATTCTCCGGACTACATCTTGCTAATCTGCAGGAGTTTGAGAACGAACGCAGAAGAAGAAGAATGACTTCTAAAGATGATTAACCCACCGCTATTTTGTAATTTCAACTTCTCTTTTAAAAAACTGATTTATCTTCACTAGACCCGGATCCCAAAAGTTGGGGGTTATATGAAGGATACAGTGTACAGGTAACCTAGACGTTATCACACAGGTAAAAAAACAAACACATCATAATAAAACTTGAACAGGATTGAAATAGTGTAAAGGATTGACTTCATTGTAATAGGGTTACACTATATGCACTTTGTCTGTTTATATTTTCAAGTATGGAGAAGTCGAATGAATCATTTTAGAATCATGTTTTCCCATTAATCAATATGTCGTATAAATATAGACGGCCAATAGTAGTTTTTTTTGTGGGTATCTCTGACGTAATCAACATTTTATTTTGAGACGCAAGTAAAAACAGTAATAATAAATTAATAAAATTAAATTAAACAATATTAATTAAACTGTCATTGCTGTCGCAACGAAACGGCACGCCGCCTGCCAAGAGTACCACTAACAGCACGTAACCCCGTAGCTTCAAAAGATAACTCGTTTGTATCTCCGAAAAGAATGCACTTATAAACAAAACGTCGCGTGCAGGATTTGAACAGGCACAACGTTAAGTACTATTGCAATCTGTACTATACAAGTTTGATTAGTTGTAAGGTAAAAAGTGAGGGTGAATTGTGGGTACAGCCTCCTAAGTAGCAACATGTTGGCGTAGTTGACTGCAGCTGGGATACAAACTTCGCTGAGTGAGGTTACAGAGTGCTGCACTATGTGACTCCTCTCAGACAGTTCAACATTTCAGTTTAGGTATGTTAGTGATCTTCTTCGCTTACCCGACATGTCTAAATATATTTAAATCTCGGCTTCGCAAATATAGGGTTGCGCTTTGACAGCAGTTACAAACGAGATAAAATGTTACTGAAAACACTGTCTGTTGATACTGTTACCACTGACATGTACAAATAACCCCAGATCTCACTGGAAAAACCCCAGATAACACAATACTATATAAAGCATCCTAAATAAGGCCAGAGCCTGAGATTTGTCTTCAGCAAGGGAATCAGTTAGCCTTTAAAAAGGCAATCGCCCATGTTCTTGCAAAATTCAATCATTTCCATGACACTATTGGTGACCTTTTCTCCCCCGAAAATTGATATGTGGAAAGGTCACCCGTCTTTTTGCTAAATTCCTTGTAATAAAGGTCAAGGTCTATTTTCCTAAAAGGATTTCCTAAATAATGCAAGATTAAGACAAATTTAGCCAAAATAACCCTATATGACGTCAACAACCCGAGATATATATATTTTATTTAAAAACCAGCTATGGCATCGCTACCTGTTGGTATGACCACAATTGTCATCGATGTAAACAAGAAAATATGCCAATTAAAAAAAAAACCTCAATTTTCATTGGCTGTAACACAAATTATAATCACAGTGACTAATCAAAATCACAGGAATAATCAAATGAGACATTAAGAAGGCTGAATTTGCTATTAGCCAGTAGGTACTATATTGTAGATTGTCAAGGTACCACTAACTATCGAACCTATTAGCATACATAGTGTTTAGTAATTTGATTAAAGGGACTGAGCGCCTGTGGGTATTCCCAAAATGTCATTATGTCATTTCGGTTCATATGAACTGCACTCAATAAAGTGTTTTCTACCAACATAATTCCATGGAGCATCTACCAACATAATTCCATGGACGACCTACCGACAGAATTCAATCATGCCTTTTTGGTCAGGTTTACAATTATTGACGTACATTTTCGGGGCAATTGACAAGCGACGGAAGCGGAAGGACAAATTCGAAAACTATCCTACCCCAAACCCATGCACTCCTGCATGCATTGCAATAGACCTTTCCTGTCACAAATCGGACTCGTCGGGTATGTACGAACTCACAAACCAAATTAGACAATCACAAATGTTTGATTTGTTTCTACTTGTTCATCACATTTATTGTTTTTCATGCCATGCTCATCTTCGCTTGCGGAGGAGGAACATTATCATCACATTTTTTGGCAGGCGACAAAAATATATAAATAATGACCAACGAAAATCATAGCAATAGTCAAAAACATCAGGTAAGAAGGCTGATTCTGATTTGTTTCGATTCTGATATTAGGTGTTATTTGGCGATTTGTCGGGGAAATACTTTGAGAAGAGTTCTACTGAAAGTGGGTGTATGTACTGTTGCATTGCCTGATTGGCTATACTGTTTAAATTACAGGCATTCCTCATACGAAAGGTGTCATTTCAGAAAATCAATAAACACCAGATATAAATTTTTATATATTTGAGCTACATTTGGCTCAGATTCGTGTCACGTCAATACGTCAGAAAAGAAACAATTTGAAAAATGAGCACCAAAGCTAAATCTGCCCCCTCCCTCTGTCTTAAGACAGGTCATTGTACGATTTATTTATTTAAAATAAAAATTCATATTTGTTTAATATTGTTTGTGTCGTATGGTTCAATTAATGCTGTAAACACAAGTTTGTAGAGACATTCACCCGGGCATGACTATTGGAAATATCCGTGCGTCATTGGCTGTCAAGCGTTACATAAACAGGATTTCCGTGCCAAGTTGTTTTGTCGCTACGTAATGATACCATTTAAGGACAAGTATTTTCCGGTCATCCTAGAAATCTAAATATAAATCTGATGAGGATTCCCCATAATCGAGAAATCCGGCTTAGTCGTGCAGACATTTATTAAGACCTAGTTGGGAATGGGAAACAACTCTCTCAAATGACTCATTGTACTTTTCCTGTGATTTTCATTGGCCACTGTGATTATACTGTGAATCAGCAGCCAACGAAAACTACGGAAACGTTAAATGTGTCATCTTATTATAAGACCATTACCTAATAGATTTGTATAAACTCGACAGTCACAAGTCGGTTATTTATGGTATAGCTGACATAACTGTTTATTTTGAGACGCGGGTAGAAACAAAACAAATATGGCTGCAGTTCGGGTCACATGTGGTCAAGCGATTGTCGTTATCGTGTGGGTGGTTGTAGGAAGAACCTTAAAAAAAGTAATTTCTTCTTTTTCGTGGGATTTTGGATAATCAGCTGTAAGAATTATTTTCATTTATCCTCATGCTTGTTACTTGATTTTACCTGTATAAGATATTATTTGAAGAAACATTGTTTTGTCTCTGTGTTATTTATGTTTATAAGCAGGCATGTAGGTATTTATGGTACGAATACCGATGTTCTATGTTTGTGTTTATGCGGATACTTCAGTAGGTGTACTTCAGTTCGTTGTTGTTATAATATAGTCCTTGTCTCGATTGGTCCGCTCTTAGTGACGAGTACACAGGTTGAATGTCTTTATAAGATATCATCTGTGGGGGAGGAGGCAAAGATTTGTCAAGTACGGAAAACCTGTATACTCAAGTAAAAAGGCGATTCGGTGCAGCTTGATACCTGGTTCAATGCCCGTCAGTTTTAAGGAATTTGGGAATTCAATTCTTTAGTAAATGTTATGCATGTTCTGACTCCCCCCCCCCCCCCCAATTACCTACGGGATTGACTACTACTAAAAATAGTTATACTAACAACAATACTTTATCATCATCATGTGCCATATTCTTTCCAGAACGTAGTCTTCCCTACATATCTTTTGAATTATCCGCGGCCTTGAGCAAGTTGTCCCGTCTCATTTAGTGACATGCGCTGGAATTCTCGAATATTCTACTGCTATGTGCAACAATACTTGTACTAACAACAAGGATGTGTAAAAACAAGGGAGACTTGGCTAAATGTAGACAGACGATACAAATAGTACCAGGAATAGCAGTTGAAGGTTAGGATCAGAATAATAATGTGAGATATGCAGATTACACGGTACAGATTGCTTGAAGTGAACAAGAACTGCAAGCCCTGTCAGACATGATAACAAACTGTGATAATGTATTATTGTCATTGCTACTAATATAACTAATAAATGGTAAAACTAATAACAATGAGAAATAACCACAAAACAACAACAAGGACATTCTACGCGCTGCAGTTAATAGGGAGCTTTACCAAGAAACAAAAACAAGTCAGGAATAAACACACAAAATTATCAATGGGATGGTCTCTGTTATACATGATAGTAAAAGAAAGTTAAAAAAAAAGACTTCAATCTAAACAAGAAGAAACCAGAAGTAATCATCATCATCAAGTGCCGTGCCGAATGACGTTGGCGATCATATTTTTCCATGTACATCGTATATTTCTCATATATGTCATCATCTCTGTTGGTATCGTCAATCGAAGCCATTTAGTCAAACTGTCCAATATCTTTTCTCTAGGTCTCCCCCTTGATCTTTTCCCTTCTATCTTTCCTGTTGTCACTATATTCTCAATGCCTCCTCTTCTCATTATGTGCCCAATAAATGTTGACTGTCTTTATCTTATATTATCAATAATGTATTTTTTCACATTCATCCTTCTAAGACATTTTTCATTAGTAATCTTTGCTGTCCAAGGAATGTGTAACATTCTTCGAATAAGCCACATTTCTCTCTTTCCACATTCATAGCCAAGAGATGGTCACTGTTATAAATAATGTTATACATGAGGTACAAGAAAGTAAAAACAAAGGCTTCAGTCTAAACAAGAAGAAACCAGAAGTAATGCTTGTCTCGAATAAATATGCAAAACACAATATACAGATAAATGAAACCCAGCAATTAATCAAGTTGATAATGTCAAGTATCGTGACACACATATAATGTCAAGTATCGTGACACACATATAATGTCAAATATCGTGACACACATATAATGTCAAGTATCGTGACACACATATAATGTCAAGTATCGTAACACACATATAATGTCAAGTATCGTGGCACACATATAATGTCAAGTATCGTGACACACATATAATGTCAAGTATCGTGACACACATATAATGTCAAGTATCGTGGCACACATATAATGTCAAGTATCGTGACACACATATAATGTCAAGTATCGTGACACACATATAATGTCAAGTATCGTGACACACATATAACATACGATGCCGTATGCTTTATTGAAATGAACCCCATCGATACCAACTCCTGAAGTGGAGATGGCGCTTAGTCCAACCAACAGAAGCTGGAAACTAAGAGTGATCGGGCCATCCCTTACATCGAGCAGGGCCACAGTCATGCACAAGCAATCACGGGTGCTAAAGTCGGAGATACCAAGCCGAGAGGCGCATCAGCAAGCACGGTGTCACGCAACAACACGTCTAGAAAACACATCTTCACAACAAAACACTTGCTTGTAGACATTTGAAACTGAACTAGAAGAGGACTAACATACAGAGTAGAATCGAACAAGTGAAACCAACATTTAAAAAATGAGAAATATTCTAAGCAATGGAACAATATTCATACATATGCAATATTGAAGTATTTGTATTGCATGTCATATCAAACCAATGTTTTACTTGGATGGACAGTAGATAAAGCGCGGACAGTAAACCCAAACCAAAACGCGAGCTGGAAACTACTCATATATGGATTTTGAAAAGAATGATGAATGTAGCATGGACAGCCAAGAAATCGAATGTATTCATCAGAAATCTTGGAGTAAAAAGACAAATTATAAGCAAAAATTAGAAGCAGTCAAGATTTTAGGTCATGTGACGAAAAGAGAAAAACGTATTCACAAAACAAGAAACAGAGTTGTGGAGAAACGTGGTCGCCTACACCACGACACTTGGATTGTCTGCTACTACTACTACTACTACTACTACCACTACTACTACTACTAGCAAGACAACATTACTACGGATGTCGCTACTACCCATCCACAGCGGCACAATCAAGATGCTGATGTCAGCAATCCTTAAAATAACACAAAGAAGAAAAGCTGGAAGAAAATGAAGAGTATAAATGATAGAAATGCTGTTGTCGCCTCATGAACTGAATATTCCAGTCACAAAGCCAGAACGTTAGTGTTAAAAATATATCCACAAATATTCAACTTCTATATGTTACCTTCCAACTCAACCCGCCATTACAATTGTGACAAAAATAGCACCCATGTAAACATGATATTAAGTAGTAACAGACAGAAGAAAAACTGAGATCCAACGGGAGAAACCAGTAAACAAAGTGATGAAGTTTTGTTAAGCAGTGGGTACACACTTGATAGCACAAAGGAATCGACGTTTCACTTAAAAAGCTTTTTATCAAGAACACATGTTTACAGCATCATTTTTAAAAGTCGTTTGATGTAAATGTGTTCTTGGTAAAACCATGTGGTCGAAACGTCGATTCTCATCTGTTATCATATGTGTATCCAGTGATTAGCAAAACTTTCATCTTAAATACGAGCAACTCAATTCAGGGTGAGGAAACGTACTAACCAACGTACTTTGTTGACACAGTGAAAACAAACACATATTCACATGATCTTCCCAATGTAGAGTGACATAAATGGAATAAGCCCTTTCATCGTTACTAAGTCTTGAGAATGTAACAGTTAGGCAGGATATTCTGCACAAAAGCATCAGTTGATTTGTCCAGTCAATGTTGCATGCACCGACACAAGAAGCTCAGGCCAGAATCTTGACGACAAAAGCAGCAGTTGATTTGTCCAGCCAATGTTGCATGCACTCACACAAGTAGCGTTTCAAGTATATGACTTTCATCAGGTTTCCATCTGAACTGAGTTTTTGTGGCGGACAGTCTCCATCTATAACACCAGTTCAATAAGTTTTTCCAAATAATGATATTTATGTGATTTTGTTGTTAGATTTGCCGCTGAAGACAAATGTGTCGGACAATTCGCACAAATAAAGCAGCGTGTTTCTTATCTTTGGATTGTATCATGTTCAGGATCTAGTAAAACAATTACCCTGCTGCAAGTGAGAACTGGGATTTTGAGAATGAATGTTGAAGAAGATATGCTACATCCGTGCCTGGACGGGACTCGAGGTGGGGGGGGGGCACAGTATAGCGAAACCTTTACCTGCCATGCATGTCATAAGAGATGGCTAAGCAGTTGGAGTTAGCCGATTCATCCCACAGAGGATCAAAGCGTAAGCAATATCCATGCTGAAATCGGATATGTCAGGTCGAAATCTAAATATAAACCATGACACAACGCAGTGCCAAACATGGACAAGGACAGCACAAGAGACATGTAAACTTATAACAGCTGAAATGACACGCTTACGCAGAATCCTAGGAGTATCGCTAAGAGACAGAGAAATTAGCACATTAGACAAAGAATCGGCACCGCCCACATCTTGGAATATATTAAGAGACATCAGATCAAATGGTTTGCACACATCAGCAGACTACTACCAGACAGCATACCACAGCAGGCTATGCTACACAGATACAGTGAAACCAGACCTAGAGGTCGACCGCGAAAACGATTTCCACAATATACTCAGCACACACGGGGGCTATCTCCAGAAAACCCTTCTACCCCTGAAAGGCAATAACGAGTTTAGCGAATAGATAATAAAATATAGTAACACTACAATTAACACCATCTGTGTCAACAATACAATTGACACCAGCTTTATCAATATTACAATTGACACCAGCTATATCAACTCTACAATTACGTTCACGTCACTAAACGTAGTAATAACATCACATCACCAGCTGTAATATCACTAATTTCAACCGTAACACTAATATATACAAACACAGTAAAAGCATACGAGAATTCGCTGAAGAAACAAAACATCTGCTATTAAACTACCAAACATCAAATATTACATGAGAGCTTACCTCCTTGACAGCACTGGCTCCAAAATACAACCATCATCTAATAATCACAAATGACAACTTTGCACTAGTCTAACAAACTCGAACCATGCACAATGTTCCCACTCGTACTCCGCATCTGCGCGTATCCCAAACCTGCTGTACAATCTTTGCACGCTATCGCAGCCTGGAGTTGTCCTCAACACTGGCGTGCTATTATTAAACTCGGTGGAGGTCACACGGCAGACTGACAAATATGACTGGTTAACCCCGTAACCGAAGAAAATGTGTTCCACAAATAAGTTCCGGTATGTACAGCGGGGCAGCTAAAGTTTATAGAGCGCACAATGAACTACAAGACGGCAGAGTTCAATATATTATATCTGAACGATTTTTCAGATAATCGATAAAGCTTGCCAGAGAAGGAAGAGTAAATACTATCGGATTGAGGAAATATCAGTTCCATGCCATCTTAATTTGTATGGGGATGGAGATTGTACTCCCCCTGGGAAAACCGAAACTGGTAGGGAATAAAACAGGTGACGATTGGAACAGCGTAATGAAGTTTTGCTAATCACTGGAAACACGCGTAATGGCATACACAAAATAGACGTTTCGACCAAAAGGTGTCTATCAAGACTACATAAACAACAATAAAAATGGCGAGTAAGAACGCCACTACTGATGTTCACATGGAGAAGCAAAATATCTAGTAGTGAATACATGCCCACCAACTGTTTTATAAGTTGTAGCAGAGACTCGTTTATACACTCCGTATATGTCCTCACTTTTAAAGCAAGTTATATTCTCAGACATTATACCTGAGATAGAAGCAATTCCAAATATTTGAAAATGAAGCGCACCCATTGAGAAGTGCCCGACACCTATTCTTGTACACTACCACCTAGCAAAAGGTCAAGAAAGGTCAAGGATAGAAATCTTACATTCATGTACGATTTAAAAAAATATGATTTTGATAGTTATAATTAATCTTTGCAGGTCGTGATAATTGTTTTACCACAACCGCGACCTCAATGATTTTTAATGGTTAAAAACTCTGATATAACCGATATTTCCGCGGTTGAAATAAGCGTGCCCTTTTAAACCCAACAAATGAGATTATCACAATCATCGACGTACACGTCACAAAAATCGACGTATACGTCACAAACATCGACGTACACGTCACAAAAATCGACGTATACGTCACAAACAACGACTTACTCGTCACAAACAACGACAGACCGAGACCAAAGTGGTACAAAATTAAAGAACACTGGAGTAGCTAGTGCATTTGGCTCCCGGTTCAAGGCTAACAATATGGCGACACCTGCCCCGCACGAGGAGGAATTACCCCCCCCCCTCTTCTCTCTATACCACAGATTAAAAAATGATCATGTTTGTGTCCTGCTGTGAAAAATATGATTTCTTCATGTACACTTTTCCAATTGTCTTTGAACAAACCTTTTACAATGGTTTAGTTTTAATTTTGCTGGTTCAATCGGTTCTGTGGCTGAGTGGTTAGTGAACTAGGCTCACAAACTAAAATCACTCGTACTTCGTAGTTCGGAGCTCGTATACTAATCCTCCACATTGTAGTGATCAACTAATGGGTGTATTAGTGATGTATTAGTGATGTATTAGTGATGTATTAGTGATGTATTAGTGATGTATTAGCGATGTATTAGACTATCAGTGATTTTTTAGACCATAAGTGATGTATTAGTGATGTATTAGTGATGTATGAGTGATGTATTAGACTATCAGTGATGTATTAGTGATGTATTAGACTATCAGTGATGTATTATTGATGTATTATTGATGTATTAGTGATGTATTAGACTATCAGTGATGTATTAGTGATGTATTAGACTGTCAGTGATGTATTAGTGATGTATTAGTGATGTACTAGATTATCAGTGATGTATTAGTGATGTATTAGTGATGTATTAGACTATCAGTGATGTATTAGTGATGTATTAGACTATCAGTGATGTATTAGTGATGTATTAGACTATCAGTGATGTATTAGTGATGTATTAGACTATCAGTGATGTATTAGTGATGTATTAGACTATCAGTGATGTATTAGACTATCAGTGATGTATTAGACTATCAGTGATGTATTAGACTATCAGTGATGTATTAGACTATTAGTGATGTATTAGTGATGTATTAGACTATTAGTGATGTATTAGTGATGTATTAGACTATTAGTGATGTATTAGTGATGTATTAGACTATCAGTGATGTATTAGACTATCAGTGATGTATTAGACTATCAGTGATGTATTAGACTATCAGTGATGTATTAGTGATGTATTAGACTATCAGTGATGTATTAGACTATCAGTGATGTATTAGTGATATCTAAAATAACAATAGTTGAATAGTAATATCCTCGTCGATTGCCCCAGGGACCCGAAAGCGGAACTGAGAATAGCAACACTGGGTACCTTCTACGAATGCCGTACGGGGTGTCTACGGAGGTTATAGAGTGGAGATGGCTGCCCCCCCCCCTTAGAGGGTTAATTTGACAAAGAAGTCGGATGTATCAGGGCAAAAGGCGCAGAATCACAGCCATGCTGTAAACCGTGACTAAACGCATTCCGTTCTACGGACTAAATCTTGTTAATCTGTAGGAGTTTGAAAATGAATACAGAAGAAGAATTGATGCCATATACAGGATCTGATTCACGTATTAGATATTTGTTGGTTTATTTCAGTATAAGATATTGGTTTACTTCAAGTATTAGATATTTGTTAGTTTACTTCAAGTATTAGATATTTTTTAGTTTACATGAAGTATTAGATATTTGTTAGTTTACTTCAAGTATTAGATATTTGTTAGTTTACTTCAAGTATTAGATATTTGTTAGTTTACTTCAAGTATTAGATATTTGTTAGTTTACTTCAAGTATTAGATATTTGTTAGTTTACTTCAAGTATTAGATATTTGTTAGTTTACTTCAAGTATTAGATATTTGTTAGTTTACTTCAAGTATTAGATATTTGTTAGTTTACTTCAAGTATTAGATATTTGTTAGTTTACTTCAAGTATTAGATATTTGTTAGTTTACTTCAAGTATTAGATATTTGTTAGTTTACTTCAAGTATTAGATATTTGTTAGTTTACTTCAAGTATTAGATATTTGTTAGTTTACTTCAAGTATTAGATATTTGTTAGTTTACTTCAAGTATTAGATATTTGTTAGTTTACTTCAAGTATTAGATATTTGTTAGTTTACTTCAAGTATTAGATATTTGTTAGTTTACTTCAAGTATTAGATATTTGTTAGTTTACTTCAAGTATTAGATATTTGTTAGTTTACTTCAAGTATTAGATATTTGTTAGTTTACATGAAGTATTAGATATTTGTTAGTTCAAGACTTACTGTATAATAGGAAATCAAGCCTTTAAAAAAAAAAAAAAAAAAAAAAGGATTCATTTAATTATTCCTTAGATTTTCATTGGCTGTCACACAAAACTACTATAATGACAGTGATGATGTGAACATTACGGGAATCATGAAATGAGATATAACAAAGTTTTGATTTAATATTAGCCAGTAGGTATAGTATTGTAGAAGGTGTAGGGGCTATGACGTCAGCGATCTGTTGATGAGATATTCCCGTGTCAGAAAGGTGTCAGATCGTAGAAGATACTGTCATAACAAAGTGTGTTTTTTTGGGTTTTCCCCAAGTTGTGGTTTACGGAAATTCCCGATCGTCGAAACGCAATGACGCGCAGACAACGATTTGACATATTGGAATCAACCAGAAGTGGTATCATTCACTCAAACAAGAAAGTCTAATAGGAGAGTGATATTTCATATTATTGAAATCTGAAAGTAAAGCTACATACAATATTTCAACCACGAGAAATATGATATTAGTTATAGCTTATCACAATAGGACAGTGTTAACTTCCTAACGTCTAAAAGTGTATAGGCGAGACACACACTTCAAAATCTCGTTACAAGAACGAGAGGTCAAGGTCAAGAAAGAAAATGTCGAATAGTTATCGAAATTTCCACCACTCCCAAGTTCTCACTCACTGTTGGCAACATCGACCAGCATACACGCTCTTCTTTAACTTTGCCTACCTCCTACATACATCTGTACTGGAGAACCGACACGAGGAGTGGCTATCACGTTGTCTGTGAAAACTGCACGAATCTAAAGTACATCTAGACCAGTGTTTCCCAACGTGAGGTCCACGCCCCACAGGTGGGCAATTTGATTATTCAGGGGAGGGGGGCAATTCGAACAAGTTGTAATTAGGCTTCATTTAGAGAATAATTCAATTCTTGAATATAAAAAAATATGTATACGTTACTTAGGGGGGGGGGGGGAATCACAATTTTAGAAAGACTTAGGTGTGGCATAGTACAATTAAATGTTTGGAAACACTGATTTAGACAGTGATTTAGTCGTAAGGTGGTGTCCATAAAGACCGTTAACAATTAAATAAAGTAGGGGGGGGTTGACTGTTGTTAACATGGGAGGGGATCAGTTTGACAAATGTTGATGTCAACAATACTATTTATAAACACTAATTATTTCATAGACTGCCATTTCAAACAATAAAATAGGTACCATTTGCAAAAAGGCCAACAGAGACTCTTCATAGAACAACCATCAAATAGGGTATGACTATGGGGCGCAAAAACATGCAAGGATTTACACAGTAATATCACATCGCTCGAACTGGGGAGCTCTGATTTCTGTCCTATGTATCGCGGACGATGATGAAGTTCCTCCTTCGCAAGCGAAGATGAGCATGTCATGAAAAACAATAAATGCGATGAACAAGTAGAAAAACAACAAAACATTTATGACTGTCTAATTTGGTTTGTGAGTTCGTAGATGTCCAATTC
Source organism: Meghimatium bilineatum (assembly GCA_034231615.1). Lineage (NCBI taxonomy): Eukaryota > Metazoa > Mollusca > Gastropoda > Stylommatophora > Philomycidae > Meghimatium > Meghimatium bilineatum. The sequence continues at coordinate 53,530,411 of CM067313.1, forward strand.
GTGCCAGGAAAGTTCTATTGTAGTGAATGCAGGAGTGAATAAGGTTTGTCCTTCCGCTGTCGTCGCTTGTAATTTGCCCGCAGTGTTCTTTCTTTTTCAAATTTAGTGATGCCAGCAGTGATCTGGGTGTGCCAAGCTGAATGATCAAGGGCTGTAGTCTCCCAGGAGCTAGGATCGATGCTGCAGTGCTTGAGAGAATGTTTTAGGTGGATCCTTGATGCGTTTTTTCATATTATTCCTCTCTATAGGTCTTCATGACGTGGAACGCAATTCATCATCATCAAGTGCATCTCTGTAACGACATGTGGTTCGTGACTCGACAATAGGAGACCTACCAGCAGTAACACAACAAGCCTTCTTTTACGTTATGTTTTCTAATATCTCGTCCGTGACTAAGTTTGTATCAACATTGGCTATCCCATCCCATAGAGGGTCAAAGTGATCCATATACCATGCTGATATCGGATGTGCCATGCCAAAGGGCGCAGATATCACAACCAACGTTAAACCATGATATTAAATTTCCGAACCACAATCTGCTACAATAACTACAATCTGTAGGACTCTGAGAACGAATGCAAAAGAATTCGCTAGAAAAAAAAACAACCAAATAATATTAGAAATATTACTTTTTTCAAATACGCCACGCGAAAAGCGCGCATATAATCTAAATGTGTGTGCCAAAAGAAAAAAAAACAATAAAACAAACTTAATGGCAACTATGAACAAACAAACACTACGTATGATTGAACTCCGGTGTTGGGAAACAACCCATACTGGGAAGAAAATCACGGATGGGACGCGACCATCAGAGGAGGTACTGTCGAGAGCCACGGCTAGGCTAACTCACGGCCAACATAAAAGTCAACGAAATAAGTATGTGCCACAAATGTTGTAAATAAATTATATTTAACAATCAGACAACGACGGACAAACATCCACTTTTCGACTAAAAAGTCTTCATCAGGACGGGAGACAACAGACAAATAATATAAATAGAAGAAATCACATTTGGTGTGGTAATGGTAGGATGGAGAGATGAAGGCGTGGTAGGGAAAATATCACGTGAAAGATCAAAGCTAGAAGGATACATCAATATTAGAGGAGGCATGAGAGAAAGATCAAAGCTAGAAGGATACATCAAGATTAGAGGAGACATGAGAGAAAGATCAAAGCTAGAAGGATACATCAAGATTAGAGGAGACATGAGAGAAAGATCAAAGCTAGAAGGATACATCAAGATTAGAGGAGACATAATATGACGAGCGGATACGGCAGACAAGATAGTGATGACGATGGGAATAATTTAGTAAGTGATGTGATGATATAACATCAGTAAGTGATGACATAACATCGGTAAGTGATGACATAACATCGGTAAGTGATGATATAACATCGGTAAGTGATGATATAACATCGGTAAGTGATGACACAACATCAGTAAGTGATGACATAACATGGGTAAGTGATGACATAACATCGGTAAGTGATGACATAACATCGGTAAGTGATGTGATGATATAACATGGGTAAGTGATGTGATGATATAACATCGGTAAGTGATGACATAACATCGGTAAGTGATGACATAACATCGGTAAGTGGTGACACAACATCAGTAAGTGATGACATAACATGGGTAAGTGATGACATAACATCGGTAAGTGATGACATAACATCGGTAAGTGATGACATAACATCGGTAAGTGATGATATGACATGGGTAAGTGATGACATAACATGGGTAAGTGATATGATGATATAACATGGGTAACATTTACACCTATTTCCACTGACGATTTGCATTTTCCATCAGCTTCAAAATTAGGCATGGGTGAGGCTGCGATTGGAGATGGGAAAAAGCAATCCACATGGCGGCACAACTGAAATGTATTTAGTTTATGTAAACGGGAAGACAGGAGTGCTAGAACGTTCCCAGAGAGGCCACATTCCTAGTATCGGTACTTTTCTGCATGAAATAGTTTTGTAGCACATTTTTTTATTTCTTCACGTTGAGAATTACCACATAGAAATGTGCAGAGATTTCTTCTCGTGAAGAATTACCACATAAAAATTTGCAGAGATTTCTTCTCGTGAAGAATTACCACATAGAAATGTGCAGAGATTTCTTCTCGTGAAGAATTACCACATAGAAATGTGCAGAGATTTCTTCTCGTGAAGAATTACCACATATAAATGTGCAGAGAAAGCAGAATTTAACTATATGACCAACAATGGAATTAACAACAGAAGAGAAACAAAGAATACCTTTAAGAGAGAGAGAAAAAAAGTAATAATGTTCAGAGGATACCTGAGTGATACAACCAAATGTAATATTACATTTATATAAACATTACTTAATGTTTACACAACTTGGAGACAATCAGTGATAGACAAGACTTAATGTAGACACAACTTGGAGACAATCAGTGATATACAATCACATAATGAAGGTGTCTGTTTTTCGACAGCTCTGTCAGTCATCGATAACTGTGCTACCGCTCACGCGATACCGACGCGCTACAGGTCAGATGATAACTACACCACAGCCCACATATATCTCCTAATGCACGCATATTTTAACCTCGTTTCTAGAATATCTCTCGGAAACTGATGCCACGAATCGATTCTTCCCCATGCGTAGCAACACCCACACGCTAGCAAGCGCATTACCTGACATTGTTCTGTATATTCCATACTGGCGTGTTGTCGGGGAACAAAGAATAGTAACAATGCATGTCGTAGGAGGTGATTAAGGAGCTTGGGGGATGATGGAACTACCCCATGATCTCCACTGTGATGAAGTATGATGATGTCAGACCTTGGAATCAACCCTTCCACATGCAGCATGCATTGAGACTGTTCAAGTCATGAGAAATTACCCTATAGGTTAGAATTGTATAAGTGCTTGATACTACTATATTCAATTATTCACATTATATTGCCCGGTTCTATGTTGCTTCTGTGCTCTTTTTGGAATCGTTGTTAGGTTTTCTTTCCGGACCACGCCTATCGTCGCTTCCAAATCGCGCATTTTTTATATTGAGGTATGCTCATTTTATCTGAAAATCCTTTGATCGTGCAGACATACTTAGAGAAATGCGTATGTCTGCTCGGTACATAGGCTGACCATCTGTTATTGTGACGAGGATAGTTAATTGATTGACCCGTTAGTTTCCCTCCACATCCACGGGAACAAATAGGTACCGAGAGAGATGATCTCATATTCCCTTCGGGTTTATAATCAGCTGATATTGTCATCATCTCATAAAGGAATATGAGGCAGCACAGACATGCTGTTACAGAAGAATGTTACGAGCACCATGGACGGATGTTGCGTTATGAAGATATCTTGAAAGAAGTTTATTAAAAAACGAGAGCTCTTTACTCGCATCAGATATAGACATTCCCCATATTTATTGACACATCATAAGAATCAGAAAGATGGATAACATTGTTACAACAGGAAAGTTGAAGAACACGAGAAGTAGGGGACGACCAAGAGAGAAGATGCTTGACAGCCTGGCAATGTGTCATGATAGAACATCGGCATCGGAAATGATTGACAGCGAAATAGAAGGCTGTGGAACATGATAACCAAAGCCACACTGCATGGAGCATAAGAAGAAGAGGAAGGAATTCCAGCTTCTAGATGGCACATCTACCATACAAATAGACAATAGACCGCACATATCTGCGTGAGAACCAACTATTTATTTCGTTCCCGAATCCGTCACGGATGCAGCACATTTCAGTGCGAGAAAATACAGCTGAACATCATCGGGACATCTCACAGAGCTTAGGGACACAAAACATAGGGACATATACAAACATCAAAGGAACACGTGTTCCATCTGTGATGCTCACTGCACAGTTATCATGTTTGTTTACAGCGTTGCTAGGTTCGATCTGCCTCGATTACTCTGTCCTGTCTTCAGTCACGCGTGACCTAGCGACTCCGATTTTGTTTGTTTGATGTTATCTTAAAATATACCGATACGGTTCATATGGTTATATTAATTACATTTCTGATGTGGGCTGCTTGTTTATGTACATCTTGCAGCGCTGCAAGCGCCTGATAATATCTGCAGTGATCAACCATATGTTGGCCTGACCCACATAAATAAAACAGTCAGATACTACTGTGTGAGTGCTTGAATGTTGACAGGTTATTTCACAGCTCCATGAGGAGCACATACCTTCAACACAATATATTCTATCTTTCTCTGTCGCCAGTCAACTATTTCACATTTTATTTTGCTATTTTGTATATCTTCATAGAAATCGATGGATGAATATGTGTGTTGAAGCATTCAATGTAGTATCCCTTCGATCCTAGCTATGTGTGTTGAAGCATTCAATGTGGTATCCCTTCGATCCTAGCTATGTGTGTTGAAGCATTCAATGTAGTATCCCTTCGATCCTAGCTATGTGTGTTGAAGCATTCAATGTAGTATCCCTTCGATCCTAGCTATGTGTGTTGAAGCATTCAATGTAGTATCCCTTCGATCCTAGCTATGTGTGTTGAAGCATTCAATGTGGTATCCCTTCGATCCTAGCTATGTGTGTTGAATCATTCAATGTGGTATCCCTTCGATCCTAGCTATGTGTGTTGAAGCATTCAATGTGGTATCCCTTCGATCCTAGCTATGTGTGTTGAAGCATTCAATGTGGTATCCCTTCGATCCTAGCTATGTGTGTTAAAGCATTCAATGTGGTATCCCTTCGATCCTAGCTATGTGTGTTGAAGCATTCAATGTGGTATCCCTTCGATCCTAGCTATGTGTGTTGAAGCATTCAATGTGGTATCCCTTCGATCCTAGCTATGTGTGTTGAAGCATTCAATGTGGTATCCCTTCGATCCTAGCTATGTGTGTTGATGCATCGAATGTGGTACCACTACTACTCTGACGGGTTATGAATGGTTGGATATGACAAGATTTTCTGTCGTTTTCTGGAATTTTCCTTTCTATTTAGACTAATCATCCCCCCCCACCCCACGGATACCCGTGGCACAATGGATAAGCCATTTGCCATGTTATCAATAAATCACCAGTTCGCATCTGGATACTTACGTATTAATTAGTGAATTATTACCGGATTACCGGAGATTATCGCATGAAACTACAGTTACACGTCAGCAATTCTTTTCAAATGACATGCAATTTTCAAATGACGTCATATTTTCAAATGACAACATATTTTCAAATGACATCACATTTTCAAATGACATCATATTTTCAAATGACATCACATTTTCAAATGACATATTTTCAAATGGCATCCCATTCACGATTTGAATGTTTACACAACATTAACACGGCCAATATAAGGTGCTACTGCGTGAAACGTAACAACAAAAGTACTTACGTAGAACACAAGTTTTTGAATGTTTCACTTGAACAAGACGGACTATCGCTAAGTGGTTATGAGGTTTACACATGAAAACAGACAAATGATAATACACAAGAGATTTTCAACTTTTCGAACTGTTTGGTTTTTCTCAAGAATATATAAAACAAACAGTGAAAAACAATGAAAACATAATTTCACGGGTTCTACTCCATGAATATCGGAATGTCACAAAATCCCAGAATATGAAAATGCACATGTCTATGTGGCAATCTTGAAATTAGAAGGTTATGAGTTGTACCACACAGGGGGTCGCTATGTTGAGAGGAAAGGAGTGTGTATTGTGAAGCCTGAGTACACACTAAAGTCAATTCTTTATGCGTTTTGAACAATAAAGTTCAATCTTACTTGCCTCTGACAACATACATGACAGCTGACGCTGTTAATTTTCTTTGCTCTCTTGTTGGACTCAGTAAATCGCAAATGTTGATACCTTCTGCTAAGTAAAGGGAAGCCACCACATTACGGAGTGTAGCATGAGATAAAATATCAGTGATGGGAGACAATCCGATACTGTCAATGCGAAGACTTGGTCAAGATAGGACAAGTATCAAAATAAGCGGAAAGTATATACACGTTTCAAAGAAATATACATAAAACATACTGGTTACGATACGCAGCGACAGACGACGTTTCAATTTATGGGAAAGCCCTACGTGCAGTGAAGCCAGTTTCTAATCAAGAGGACGTTTCAACTAACAGCCTTCTTCAGGACGAAAGACAACAAACAAAACAAGCAATATACTGAACATATAAAAGCGACTATGATAAAAGTAGAAATAAACCCATGGAATTTATTAACTGCTGTAGGGGTGTTAGATGCTAGCGATCTCACATTTCAGTGGCTCTCTTACATGAGGGCTGTAAACATCACCTCTCCCTCGCAGTCTTTACTTCCCGGATTAATCTGGTACCAAATGAAGGCTAGGTCGACCCGGGAGCCTTTGCGATCTGAAAAGCATTTCTGCTCAACTGGGGAATGAACCCAGGATCACTCATATGCGAAGCCAGTGCGATAATCACTGTGATACTCGGCCTGCGTGACACTAGCAGGACGAAGAGATTAAAGTGTGGTATGAAACATATAGAGTTGTTCACACTGCATTTGAATAGGCTTTACCCAGAAACAAAATTGAGTTAATTATCTGATCTACTGGTAAGTTATCATGTTTCGTAAATTATCTGATCTACTGGTAAGTTATCATGTTTGGTAATTTTCTGATCTACTGGTAAGTTATCATGTTTGGTAATTTTCTGATCTACTGGTAAGTTATCATGTTTGGTAATTTTCTGATCTACTGGTAAGTTATCATGTTTGGTAATTTTCTGATCTACTGGTAAGTTATCATGTTTGGTAATTTTCTGGACAAATTCCTCCTTTAATTTGAAGACTTAAGTGACATAACATCCGTTTCTAATCATAATTAAGTTAGATATGCATTAATGTTTCACGTTACACAAACGTTCTTTTTGATTAGAAACTGACTTCACAGACCGCGGGGCATTCCTATAAGTGCTCCGCTCTCCGTTCCAGCAGCCATCCCAGTGAGAATCTGAGTCCTAGTCAGATGTTGAATGTATGATCTTCGAACTTCCCAAAAAATTTACTTCTCCAACCCTCACCTCTAGATACTCCCATTTCTGACATTTTCTGTATGTGTATGTTCTCAGCCTCGTTGACATTATCTTCATCTTGAAATGAATTTATTACTGCCTTGATGAAGTCTGCTTTATCTCTTCTCAGCAATGTGCCGTCTATACAAACGTATAACATACAATCACAAAAGTATAACATACAATCACAAATTTGTGGATGGACAATTTATAGTTTGGTTCTAGACCCAGCTGTCCATGGGCTTATACCCTTTGACTGATACTTGTAAAGATATACAAAAATAGGTAGACGTGTTATCAAAATTAAACAACCTAACAACGAGATACAGGGACAAACGACGTTTCGACTGAAAAGTCTTCATCAGGACAAACAAACGACCACAATAAAACAAATCTTACATGGAGACAAATAGCCTTGATACTTGTAGCTTTAAATCTACATGGTTTAAAGGCCGTGATGGCTACTTTAGAATATACGTCATGTGCGTGACCAATAATGAACCCAGGCCGTGCGCCCCACGCGCATTGACGCAGATCTGACTTCTTGAACGCAAGATACATTATCGCTGTGTGCCGTGCAAGCGTATGTAGGTTATCATAGACGCCAACAACTTGCCAGTGTTTTGTTCTCGTTCTTGGTCGCGTATACTTCGCCACCATGTGTCCTTCTAAACATGCCGTTTGAAGTATTAAGTCGTATTTGCTATTCATTTTGTTGACTATATTCGCCGTCAAGGGGTTAATATACCCTCTATCGTTACTACAAGATTTTCGTGTTTACTAAGCTGAGTTTTCTTGTTGATTTGTCTGTCGTGACATGATGTTCAAATTTCTTTTACATCTTGTTGACGACCAACAATAGCTTTATGTTTTCAACACTGTTTACGGCACAAGCCCGCAGGTAAGGAGGGGGGGGGGGGCTTTAACCTTTTCCTCTGCAATTTAAAACATCACTTTTAGTACTATAAATGGGGAGGAAACATGGGTATCCGCAACCTCTTTTTAACGAATCTTCGTAAAAAAGACATCATAAACAAAACTAAATACAAAAGAGGGAATTACAAACGAAAAAGGACGAAAGGCTTTTCTTTTTAGGTAAAAAATTCGCTCGTTCGTGAAAATACATCTACAGCCCTGCGACCCATTCGGATACCGAACTGAGAGTAAAGAATAGCAACACTGCGTTCTGCATGCATGTCGAAAGCGAAGACTAATAAGGTTTGGGGATTGGCTGTCACATTGTATAGATCAAAGTGACACAAAATCCAATGTCAAAACTGTTCAAGGACCTTCGCGGTCGTAATCCGTCACCTTCGCCAGTAAGTCCTGCTTTCAGAATTTATTAGGACTACATTCCTTACGTTTTTGATTGTTCTCGTGTTTGTCGTTGGTCACTCTTTATACACTTGAAGTCGCATGTAAAAAATAGCTACGGCTAATCAACGAAAACGGAAATAATTAAAATGGGCCTTCTAGGTCATGTTTACGATTTCTGCGCACAGGTCTTCTATTAGGTCAAAGGTCACGGTTCATCGGCCATCTACGAACTCAATGTCATATTATATGTAACAAATGGTCATCATCATCTTGTGTCGGACAAACAACATCATTTATATATATATATATATATGTACATGAGCGTATATTTTGGAAACAGAATGTTATTGCAAGAGGCTTATTACAACGTGAGTACTGCCGACTTTGATGTTTGATAGAGCCAACGAAGCATCCGCCATCAGGTATGCACACAGGTAACATCTGTATTTATTCATGAAAACTGGCTATTTTGTGGCTTGTTTTTTTAGTTATGTTTTTTTTTGTTTCTGAGAAATGCTGACTGCAACAAACTATGTTAACAATATTTTATATTTGCTATTTTCTGCTGGCAATTGAAATCATTAGTCTGGCTAAACTATTTCTTGTATTGTATACGCATTTGACTGTTCTAGTATATATTAACATTTCACTCCCTGCGGAGCACAGGTCAACATATTCAGTCGTTTCCTATCCGTACCTAATGCTTCCAGTTCTTTCCGTAACTTACAGAATATTTTTTTTATACAGTGCCATTCCATTATAACAACTTCCGGTCAACGAAATATGTATGTAATAACAGATTATAACAACTAAGTCCCGGCCAACGACATATGTATGTAATAACAGATTATAACAACTAAGTCCCGGCCAACGACATATGTATGTAATAACAGATTATAACAACTAAGTCCCGGCCAACGACATATGTATGTAATAACAGATTATAACAACTAAGTCCCGGCCAACGACATATGTATGTAATAACAGATTATAACAACTAAGTCCCGGCCAACGACATATGTATGTAATAACAGATTATAACGACAGATGTATGTATTAACAGAAATTCATTATATACATTACAGACAGCATAGAATACATATAGTTGGTGATTGTGGAAAGTGTTGTTATATAGAGACATTTGTTATAAGAGGATGCGTTGTAGTGGGATTTCACTGTATATATATATGTACATAAGTTTTACTTTACGTGTATCTTCTTTTTCTTTTTCCTTGCCGGTTCCAGAACAACGCCTATCTTCCACTGGTATATACACGATCTAGCCATGTCTACGCCCGCGTGTTGACTGGGGATCGAAAGGAGAGGCAAAGAACAAGAACATATCCCATACAAGGTAGAAGTGACATTGAAGCGGTGTGAAGTGTTAGATCGAAAGGTGCACTTTTCGCAGCAAAGATGTAAACCATAACATGAACTCGCCCAACTACACTCGAAACCACAAGACAATTATATACACAGATGGCTCAGTTAACAGAAATACAAATAAAAGCGGTTGGGGTTTTATTGCCTACATAAATGGCGTGAAGTTGGTTGAGAAATCTTCAGCATATTCCACTGTCACATCGAGCATGAGGATGGAGATAGAGGGAGTTACAGCAGCACTTAATTGGTTGATAACTGATACATCAACACACTCGGTAATACTCACAGACTCTCAAAGCATGCTGCGCAAGATAGAAAAGTTCATGCTAAGAAAAGAATGGTGGGACTTATTTAACAACTCAAGTATCCAGATAATTACATGGATATTCTGCCCTGGTCATGCTGGGGTCAGAGGAAACGAGAGAGCCGACTTATTGGCAGGCAATGCGACGATAGATGGGACATTACTGAGAAGAAATAAAGCAGACTTGATCAAGGCAGTAATAAATTCATTTCAAGATGAAGATGATGTCAATGAGGTTGAGAACGTACACATACAGAGAATGTTAGAAATGGGAGTATTCAGAGGTGAGGGAAGGAAAAGTAAATCTTTGGAAAGTTCCGAAGATCACACAATCAACACCTGACCGGGACTCTGAGTCTACATACACAAATGGCTGCTGGAACGGAGGACGAAGCACTTATGGGAATGTCCCGCGTGCTGTTACCTTAGTTTATAATCAAGAATCAAGACAAAGCACTTCGTTCAGCATCCTACTAATCTGCAGAAGAGGAAGAGTATATCTCTCTCTAGCCCAACAATTTACTAACTTTTCGTGTTATCTTTGTCATTTGACAAGGCGAGGTACACTAACCCTAGACCCAAACTTGCAAAACTGCCCCCCCCCCTAACTATGATATGTATGAAACGTGCCAGCTCATTGTTCCCTGATCACGTCCCGGTAAGGCATAGCGCATTCTCAATATTACATATGGCACTTTACTCGACTGTGTAAGACTAGCCCCAAAACCATAGAGACAAATATATGAAACGTGAGTCCACTTTTTCTTTCATAGTGAACTGTTATCTCATGCCCGTGTAGACAACCGGTGATTGGATTTTTAGTTCAGGGTGTAAATAATATGGTCACTGTTTTCTTTCCAGGTTAGTCGCAAGAAGCGACTAAGGAGTGTTAAGGGGATCGGTTGATAACATGTCGCCTGTGCAAAGAAATCTTCGTCACATCTTGTCTCAATTTATACCTTTGTCTTCTATCAAAATAAGTCATACGGAACCATGCTGGAGGCGGATCGGCATACGGAACCATGCTGGAGGCGGATCAGCATACGGAACCATGCTGCTGGCGGATCGGCATACGGAACCATGCTGCAGGCGGATCGGCATACGGAACCATGCTGCAGGCGGATCGGCATACGGAACCATGCTGCAGGCGGATCGGCATACGGAACCACGCAGCTAAACCATAAGACAATGCATTCCATTCTACGGAGTATAACCTGCCAAACTGCAGGAGTTTGAGAACGTTCTCCGGGGCACATCCTGCTAATCTGAAGGAGACCGAACGCAATAGAAGAAAGAATCCTCACGGATGACAAAGATATGCAGGGCAGTGGACATTGCGTCCTTGTGCTTTTGTGGAAAACTTCTAGGTTATGGGAAATTTAAGATATAACAATACTGCGTATGTAACGTCACTGCGGATGTAACAATAAATCTGACAGAAGAATGACGAGAGCGTTCACCCAGAAGCTATGCCCCTGACAGGACGAGATAATATTGTGATATTGGGGCACTAGAATCCCTCCCTTCGGGTACTAAAGATACATCGATAAGCCCGCTTTACACAATCATACCTTTCAGACATTATGTGTGTCCGGGGCCCCCCTCAGTTACACCGTTGAGAAGAAACTGCTTTTGTCAGTAACGCTATGGGTTGTCAAGAGCTACCTGCTCACAGCTAAAGGGGTTATTTCATTCTCATTATGTGTCAAGAGCTAACTGCTCACAGATAAAGGGATTACTTAATTATCATCATGTGTCAAGAGCTGCCTGCTCACAGGTAAAGGGATTATTTCACCATCATCATGTGTCAAGAGCTATCTGCTCATAGCTAAAGGGGATTATTTATTACCATCATGTATTTATTTTCTCTTTTGTATTCTAAAACAGTGGTTCTCAACAGAATTCTGACTTTGCCTCCCCCAGAGGTCATATACAAGGACTCTATTGTCTATTGTGCCCAGATGAATGATAATTGATAGTATCCACACTTGCCTTTATGCGTAGGGGTTAGTTGCAGACTGAACTATCACATGTGCAATATACTGAAACATGGTCAGACAGAGGTGTCCATGTGGGGAAGCACAGGTGTTACATTCCATAAGCAACCTGAAGGGAAAATGTAGACTAGGCAAGCTGGAGACAGACCGCCACCTCTATAAGAGAAATAATGTGGTCTTTAATATCTAATAAAATAAGAGGCTTTAAAAGACAATGCAATATCTAGCAACATTTTCCATATAAGAAGTGGCAATAGGGATTTGAGATGTGGGTATATAGGAGAATAGGGAGAACATCATGGACAGAGAAGAAAACAAATGCTAACACACTTAATATGAAGACATAATTACCAAGAGAAATAAAGACCAGGCAAATAAAATATTGTGGACACATTAAAAGACATGCCACCGTATTGAAGACCTTACTTGAGGGTAAAGTCAAAGGGAAGCGAGCAAGAGGTAGGCAGAGATACAAGTGGGTGAGTAACATCACACGATGGACAGGTTACAGTCTAGCAAAGTGCACCACCAAGACAAGAGACAGAGGATGTTGGAGGTCTGTTGCAACCTTCGCTGCTGAGACGGCATTTGATGATGATGAATATGAAATGATTATGAAATGGTAAGGGAGATAACCGCTAAAATATTTGGTTTTGCGCCAATTTTGAGGATAAGTGCCAACTTTGAAATAAAAAAAGAGGCATGAATGAGATAGTTGGAGATGATCATAAAGAGGAAGTACGACATGAGAGTGGGTACACTGCTAGATGTGAGAGTGGGTACACTGCTAGATGTGAGAGTGGGTACACTGCTAGATGTGAGAGTGGGTACACTGCTAGATGTGAGAGTGGGTACACTGCTAGGTGTGAGAGTGGGTACACTGCTATAAGAATTGTAGCTAATTGTTTAAGCAGTAATATCAACTGTTCTTACCTTCCTGATGTTGTGGAGACTTTGGGGTGATTGTAATGTTGCTCTCTTCTATTCCTCTTTCCATGTTGATGAGATCTGCAGTTACTTCAACAGGAATGTCGGGACTGAAGGCATCACAAGGAGTTCTCGGTGAGAAACTGATGAGTTCGTCCTCATCTCTAAGACACTCGCTGAGGCTTCCTTCTTGGTGCTGGGTTGAGCTGTTCCTGCAGATACTGAAACGACCACGGCACGGCTCACGACTTTCACCATTGTCCACAACCACACAGTCACAGTCGGAAATGTTACTTTTGCTGTTTGGCACCCCACAAGCCGAGATCACTTTCTCAGCAACTTTTCCCTGATGATGTGAAGTTTCCCCTTTAACCGTAATGTTATTAATTCTCTGAGGGTACTCCCTCAATTCAAAGAAAAATTCCAAGCATGCGTTTCTCTTCTCCAGATAGTCTACAGAAAAATTGAAACAGTTTTCAGTAGTGGTTTTCTTTCTCGATTGAATCACAGTAGTATCATTCTCTGTTAGCGATGTACTCTCGGTTACTTCTGGTGCAGCCACACTCCGAACACTATGTGGGGCAGTGATCTGTCGTACATACTCTGGTGCAACTACAGTTAACACATTCTTTTGTGAATGGACAGTTGAAACATTATCTAGTGCAAGAATTCTCCGAACATTCTCTGGTGCAACGACAGTCCGAACATTCTCTGGTGCAACGACAGTTCGAACATTCTCTGGTGCAACGACAGTCCGAACATACCCTGGCGCACAGAAAGTTCGCGCATTATTTAATGCAAATGTAGGCCGGCTATTCTCTAGTACACATGCCGGTCGGCTATTGTCCAATGCAAATGCAGGTCGGATATTCTCTGATGCTAATGCACGCCGGCTATTATCTGGTGTACGGACAGTTCCGACAATTTCTGGTACAAAGACAGCTTGGGTGTTCTCTGGTATACTGTTGACAAATATTTTCTGACCATTATCTTTGTCCACTTCACCACGAAGGCGATCTACAAGTATATGCATGCTCATGTCTGTCAAAATCTGATCCTGAGAACATCCTGTCCCACTAGAAGCAGCAGCCCAAGGATTCACGGACTTCGACTGGGCCACGTTTAACGTATGCAGGGCTTCTGTAGATAAGCTTGTAGACTGCTCGTGTCCAGTTTTATCCAAAACGGCGCAGCTCCCGCTGTGACTATCGATGAAAATAACGTCATTATCTGGTGTGGAAGCGCCGTTGTGAACTACGTGAATGGTTTGGTCTGTAAGAAAACCTGAAGAACTGCCCATGTTTTGTATATGGAAATGTTTGTTGGTGTCTGAAATCCGTTGATTGTTGCGTATGCTGCAGACATCAGTTGAGATGTCACCCAGTGAAGCAGAAAGACATTCGCCACTAGGATGTTGTTGTATTGGTAAGCGGTCATTGCATGCAATTGTGGTGTGTTCAGAAACAGAGATAATTGAAGTGGAACAAGTGACACTATTCGAAGCGCATCCATTGCAATGCACGAGTGAGCTAGAGCTATCGGTACACATAGATTGAAATTGAGCATCACTGGCACCAGAAAAGCACGTGCTGGTGTTGGGGTGATATGGCAAGAACTGTAAATCCTTCATCAATGAAGATGACATGGCCGCACGTCTGGACGGTACACATGTAATGTTGGCCATGTTTCCCGTAACAAATGCGAGCGTATTAGGACGTCCAAGTTTGTGAGGTTTTACACACATTTCATCTGAGTCACGCTGGCGATCCTGGAAAAAGGCTGAATCAGCATGCCCTATAGAAGCGTACTTTGATGAAATGCCGTGTGTTGATTGGTTGTACATACCAGCAAGTACCATAGCCGCGCCTGATGTATCTTGTATACCAGGAAAAAGAATGAATTCATTGTCCGGGCTACTAGCACTGGAAGACACATAACTAGACCTGTTGGAATCATTTTCTGAAAGACTGTCGGGACGAGGCAGATTAAATACTGCAAATGGATTATTCGCGGTGAGAATATCGCCGCAGTACGCAAAACTAGATGTTGCAGCTTCCATATCTGGCTGGATGTTTTTACCACAACCTTGCTACTTTATAACTATTGTAAGTTGAATGTCTGCAGGACTCCTTGATTGGGGAAATAGATAACAGTGGAGCTAGTCATAGAAAATCAACAATAAACTAAACTCTATAACTACTAAATCTACATATAATATCAACAATAAACTGAACTCTATAACTACTAAATCTACATAGAAAATCAACAATAAATAGAATAATCAATCACAAGAGTTAATATATTTACGTTAAATTTAATATTAACAATAGTTAGTTAAGTTGAATATAGCAACTACTAACAACAAGTGCTGGCTTTAGTAACAAGCTGCAATCTTTGCTAACTACACGAGGAGGCTTTAGTAACAAGCTGCAATTTTTGCTAACTACACGAGGAGGCTTTAGTAACAAGCTGCAATATTTGCTAACTACAATATTTGGCTTTAGTAACAAGCTGCAATCTTTGCCAACTACAAGATTTGGCTTTAGTAACAAGCTGCATTCTTTGCTAAGTGCTGGCTTTAGTAACAAGCTGCAGTGTTTGCTAACTACAAGTGCTGGCCTTAGTAACAACCTGCAATCTCTGCTAACTACAAGAGCTGATTTTAGTAATAAGCTGCATTCTTTGCTAACTACAAGTGCTGGCTTTAGTAACAAGCTGCAGTGTTTGCTAACTACAAGTGCTGGCTTTAGTAACAAGCTGCAGTGTTTGCTAACTACAAGTGCTGGCTTTAGTAACAAGCTGCAGTGTTTGCTAACTACAAGTGCTGGCTTTAGTAACAAGCTGTATGGATGAGGTATACGTGAGCAGCGATATTAATGGTAAAATAAAGTAATAACAAAGACTGAATAAACATAAAATACAAGAAAATAAAGAACATACATACCGATATTTCGAATGACTATTCGTGGAGAAAGGCACACAAGGAGAATCACTTTAACAATTTCCGAACAATTTGTGAGAAAGAAATGATACTCCGATATTAGCGCCCGATAACATCATAAGAAGTCAATGTAAACAATGATAGTCGAGAACTGACTGAAAGCAGGATGCAATACGTATGTGCAAGAGAGCCCAGATGGTACTCGGCAGACCACAAATCGCTCGATAACCAGTGGTCAGGCACCTGGTTGGGAGTAGACGATGGGTGGACAATAGGATGGACTAACTAGGCCGGATTGAACAAAACAATAGGATGGACTAACTAGGCCGGATTGAACAAAACAATAGGATGGACTAACTAGGCCGGATTGAACAAAACAATAGGATGGACTAACTAGGCCGGATTGAACAAAACAATAGGATGGACTAACTAGGCCGGATTGAACAAAACAATAGGATGGACTAACTAGGCCGGATTGAACAAAACAATAGGATGGACTAACTAGGCCGGATTGAACAAAACAATAGGATGGACTAACTAGGCCGGATTGAACAAAACAATAGGATGGACTAACTAGGCCGGATTGAACAAAACAATAGGATGGACTAACTAGGCCGGATTGAACAAAACAATAGGATGGACTAACTAGGCCGGATTGAACAAAACAATAGGATGGACTAACTAGGCCGGATTGAACAAAACAATAGGATGGACTAACTAGGCCGGATTGAACAAAACAATAGGATGGACTAACTAGGCCGGATTGAACAAAACAATAGGATGGACTAACTAGGCCGGATTGAACAAAACAATAGGATGGACTAACTAGGCCGGATTGAACTAAACAATAGGATGGACTAACTAGGCCGGATTGAACAAAACAATAGGATGGACTAACTAGGCCGGATTGAACAAAACAATAGGATGGACTAACTAGGCCGGATTGAACAAAACAATAGGATGGACTAACTAGGCCGGATTGAACAAAACAATAGGATGGACTAACTAGGCCGGATTGAACAAAACAATAGGATGGACTAACTAGGCCGGATTGAACAAAACAATAGGATGGACTAACTAGGCCGGATTGAACAAAACAATAGGATGGACTAACTAGGCCGGATTGAACAAAACAATAGGATGGACTAACTAGGCCGGATTGAACAAAACAATAGGATGGACTAACTAGGCCGGATTGAACAAAACAATAGGATGGACTAACTAGGCCGGATTGAACAAAACAATAGGATGGACTAACTAGGCCGGATTGAACAAAACAATAGGATGGACTAACTAGGCCGGATTGAACAAAACAATAGGATGGACTAACTAGGCCGGATTGAACAAAACAATAGGATGGACTAACTAGGCCGGATTGAACAAAACAATAGGATGGACTAACTAGGCCGGATTGAACAAAACAATAGGATGGACTAACTAGGCCGGATTGAACAAAACAATAGGATGGACTAACTAGGCCGGATTGAACAAAACAATAGGATGGACTAACTAGGCCGGATTGAACAAAACAATAGGATGGACTAACTAGGCCGGATTGAACAAAACAATAGGATGGACTAACTAGGCCGGATTGAACAAAACAATAGGATGGACTAACTAGGCCGGATTGAACAAAACAATAGGATGGACTAACTAGGCCGGATTGAACAAAACAATAGGATGGACTAACTAGGCCGGATTGAACAAAACAATAGGATGGACTAACTAGGCCGGATTGAACAAAACAATAGGATGGACTAACTAGGCCGGATTGAACAAAACAATAGGATGGACTAACTAGGCCGGATTGAACAAAACAATAGGATGGACTAACTAGGCCGGATTGAACAAAACAATAGGATGGACTAACTAGGCCGGATTGAACAAAACAATAGGATGGACTAACTAGGCCGGATTGAACAAAACAATAGGATGGACTAACTAGGCCGGATTGAACAAAACAATAGGATGGACTAACTAGGCCGGATTGAACAAAACAATAGGATGGACTAACTAGGCCGGATTGAACAAAACAATAGGATGGACTAACTAGGCCGGATTGAACAAAACAATAGGATGGACTAACTAGGCCGGATTGAACAAAACAATAGGATGGACTAACTAGGCCGGATTGAACAAAACAATAGGATGGACTAACTAGGCCGGATTGAACAAAACAATAGGATGGACTAACTAGGCCGGATTGAACAAAACAATAGGATGGACTAACTAGGCCGGATTGAACAAAACAATAGGATGGACTAACTAGGCCGGATTGAACAAAACAATAGGATGGACTAACTAGGCCGGATTGAACAAAACAATAGGATGGACTAACTAGGCCGGATTGAACAAAACAATAGGATGGACTAACTAGGCCGGATTGAACAAAACAATAGGATGGACTAACTAGGCCGGATTGAACAAAACAATAGGATGGACTAACTAGGCCGGATTGAACAAAACAATAGGATGGACTAACTAGGCCGGATTGAACAAAACAATAGGATGGACTAACTAGGCCGGATTGAACAAAACAATAGGATGGACTAACTAGGCCGGATTGAACAAAACAATAGGATGGACTAACTAGGCCGGATTGAACAAAACAATAGGATGGACTAACTAGGCCGGATTGAACAAAACAATAGGATGGACTAACTAGGCCGGATTGAACAAAACAATAGGATGGACTAACTAGGCCGGATTGAACAAAACAATAGGATGGACTAACTAGGCCGGATTGAACAAAACAATAGGATGGACTAACTAGGCCGGATTGAACAAAACAATAGGATGGACTAACTAGGCCGGATTGAACAAAACAATAGGATGGACTAACTAGGCCGGATTGAACAAAACAATAGGATGGACTAACTAGGCCGGATTGAACAAAACAATAGGATGGACTAACTAGGCCGGATTGAACAAAACAATAGGATGGACTAACTAGGCCGGATTGAACAAAACAATAGGATGGACTAACTAGGCCGGATTGAACAAAACAATAGGATGGACTAACTAGGCCGGATTGAACAAAACAATAGGATGGACTAACTAGGCCGGATTGAACAAAACAATAGGATGGACTAACTAGGCCGGATTGAACAAAACAATAGGATGGACTAACTAGGCCGGATTGAACAAAACAATAGGATGGACTAACTAGGCCGGATTGAACAAAACAATAGGATGGACTAACTAGGCCGGATTGAACAAAACAATAGGATGGACTAACTAGGCCGGATTGAACAAAACAATAGGATGGACTAACTAGGCCGGATTGAACAAAACAATAGGATGGACTAACTAGGCCGGATTGAACAAAACAATAGGATGGACTAACTAGGCCGGATTGAACAAAACAATAGGATGGACTAACTAGGCCGGATTGAACAAAACAATAGGATGGACTAACTAGGCCGGATTGAACAAAACAATAGGATGGACTAACTAGGCCGGATTGAACAAAACAATAGGATGGACTAACTAGGCCGGATTGAACAAAACAATAGGATGGACTAACTAGGCCGGATTGAACAAAACAATAGGATGGACTAACTAGGCCGGATTGAACAAAACAATAGGATGGACTAACTAGGCCGGATTGAACAAAACAATAGGATGGACTAACTAGGCCGGATTGAACAAAACAATAGGATGGACTAACTAGGCCGGATTGAACAAAACAATAGGATGGACTAACTAGGCCGGATTGAACAAAACAATAGGATGGACTAACTAGGCCGGATTGAACAAAACAATAGGATGGACTAACTAGGCCGGATTGAACAAAACAATAGGATGGACTAACTAGGCCGGATTGAACAAAACAATAGGATGGACTAACTAGGCCGGATTGAACAAAACAATAGGATGGACTAACTAGGCCGGATTGAACAAAACAATAGGATGGACTAACTAGGCCGGATTGAACAAAACAATAGGATGGACTAACTAGGCCGGATTGAACAAAACAATAGGATGGACTAACTAGGCCGGATTGAACAAAACAATAGGATGGACTAACTAGGCCGGATTGAACAAAACAATAGGATGGACTAACTAGGCCGGATTGAACAAAACAATAGGATGGACTAACTAGGCCGGATTGAACAAAACAATAGGATGGACTAACTAGGCCGGATTGAACAAAACAATAGGATGGACTAACTAGGCCGGATTGAACAAAACAATAGGATGGACTAACTAGGCCGGATTGAACAAAACAATAGGATGGACTAACTAGGCCGGATTGAACAAAACAATAGGATGGACTAACTAGGCCGGATTGAACAAAACAATAGGATGGACTAACTAGGCCGGATTGAACAAAACAATAGGATGGACTAACTAGGCCGGATTGAACAAAACAATAGGATGGACTAACTAGGCCGGATTGAACAAAACAATAGGATGGACTAACTAGGCCGGATTGAACAAAACAATAGGATGGACTAACTAGGCCGGATTGAACAAAACAATAGGATGGACTAACTAGGCCGGATTGAACAAAACAATAGGATGGACTAACTAGGCCGGATTGAACAAAACAATAGGATGGACTAACTAGGCCGGATTGAACAAAACAATAGGATGGACTAACTAGGCCGGATTGAACAAAACAATAGGATGGACTAACTAGGCCGGATTGAACAAAACAATAGGATGGACTAACTAGGCCGGATTGAACAAAACAATAGGATGGACTAACTAGGCCGGATTGAACAAAACAATAGGATGGACTAACTAGGCCGGATTGAACAAAACAATAGGATGGACTAACTAGGCCGGATTGAACAAAACAATAGGATGGACTAACTAGGCCGGATTGAACAAAACAATAGGATGGACTAACTAGGCCGGATTGAACAAAACAATAGGATGGACTAACTAGGCCGGATTGAACAAAACAATAGGATGGACTAACTAGGCCGGATTGAACAAAACAATAGGATGGACTAACTAGGCCGGATTGAACAAAACAATAGGATGGACTAACTAGGCAGGATTGAACAAAACAATAGGATGGACTAACTAGGCCGGATTGAACAAAACAATAGGATGGACTAACTAGGCCGGATTGAACAAAACAATAGGATGGACTAACTAGGCCGGATTGAACAAAACAATAGGATGGACTAACTAGGCCGGATTGAACAAAACAATAGGATGGACTAACTAGGCCGGATTGAACAAAACAATAGGATGGACTAACTAGGCCGGATTGAACAAAACAATAGGATGGACTAACTAGGCCGGATTGAACAAAACAATAGGATGGACTAACTAGGCCGGATTGAACAAAACAATAGGATGGACTAACTAGGCCGGATTGAACAAAACAATAGGATGGACTAACTAGGCCGGATTGAACAAAACAATAGGATGGACTAACTAGGCCGGATTGAACAAAACAATAGGATGGACTAACTAGGCCGGATTGAACAAAACAATAGGATGGACTAACTAGGCCGGATTGAACAAAACAATAGGATGGACTAACTAGGCCGGATTGAACAAAACAATAGGATGGACTAACTAGGCCGGATTGAACAAAACAATAGGATGGACTAACTAGGCCGGATTGAACAAAACAATAGGATGGACTAACTAGGCCGGATTGAACAAAACAATAGGATGGACTAACTAGGCCGGATTGAACAAAACAATAGGATGGACTAACTAGGCCGGATTGAACAAAACAAAGGCGGTCGGGGACACTGCACACAGAAAATGGTGTAGTAACAAGTGTTAACGTTTGACTAGAACAGGAAGGGCAGACAATAATACAGGCAATTTGCATGAAGAGCTGGTTATGGTCGGACCATAAATAAGTACAACACTTTCTTCTGACCCCCCCCCCCCCCGTTGTCAACAATTGCCGCGAACTTAGTGCCGCCTCCCCCCCCCGCAAAATTATGTAAACCCCCCCCCCCCCCCGATATAAATAGCTATATTAGCAGAAATAGTTCGGGGAAAAACAACACGAAATGAGATATTTAATAATTCAGGGAAGCTTTTATTTCATATTAAAACAATTGAATTGTTGCACAAAATATCATATTGTTGCACAAAATATCATATTGTTGTATAAAATATCATATTTCTTATAAAATATCATATTGTTGTATAAAATATCATATTTCTTATAAAATATCATATTGTTGTATAAAATATCATATTGTTGCACAAAATATCATATTGTTGTATAAAATATCATATTGTTGTATAAAATATCATATTGTTGCACAAAATATCATATTGTTGTATAAAATATCATATTTCTTATAAAATATATTGTTGAGAAACCTTTGTCAACTTACCCTCCCCCTCTTTTTTCCTTGCCAACAAATTTCATACATAATTAGGCCACACCCCCCCCCCCCCTAATTGTTGATGTAATTTACGGAGAGGCTCTTAGTTCGAGTGGGAGGTGGGGGTTGGTTACCCATCCTAGACATGGTGAAGGTCAAACTAAAGGAACAATAAACCATACAAACTATATACAAGTAAGTTTTGGTATGAAAACTAATATCCATAGATTTCTAGATTCATCTTTCGTTCACTTGAAACATGTCTATATCTGTAATTCTGTCTCCTTAATAAAACTCACTGTCTTTTGTAGTTCATACAGTGTCCCATAGAGTTTTGATTCCAGTGTTGTTTCCTCTGGCCAATATGTATGCCTCAGCGTTTCATGCTCAGAACACTCTTGAAGTATATGTTTGGTACTCTGTGCTGCCTGTCCACATGTACACATGGCCATGTTGCCAATCTTGAACTTTGTATACATGTGACTGCGGAGTCGGTTGTGTCCTGTTCTGAGACGTAGAATTATAACTTGTTCTGATCTGTTCATATTGTGATAGTCATCTTGTGTTGGTGTTTGTGGCTTTCTTATTGACTTGATCATCTGTTTTTTCTGATGGTAGGTGGTTGGTATATCTGGTTAGTCTTCGGCAGCACCTTCCTTAGCTTTTTAATTTTCTGGTATTCCCCAGTCAGAGGGTATCCACTGCATGGTTACCCTATACTGGTAAGACAATTCGCTAAGTAGTTTTTCAAGTCTGTTAGTTTTCCAGACTGGAGAGCTTGAAGCACTGACAGGAATAGCACGGGCTGTAGGCCAGGGTTGGAGTTCAGCAGTTCTTCAGTTGCCAAACCAATTGCCTGGATTTCTGCATCACATTTATTGCAGAATTTTCCTGTTGGTGTTCTGATTGTATCTCTTGGCTTGTGTGGATATTCTATATATACATCTGCACCTCAATTCCTCACAGCATTCTGTGCTGACCCATCTGTGCATACTCTGACACATATGTCTTGTGGATATTCCTCGTCCAGGAAACTGAGGGTGGCGGTCCTTCGCTGCACACTTTTCTGTTTGTCCGTGCTTAGTATTCCTTTCACGTGGGTCTGAATGTATATTGACATTCCATGCCTTTCACTCCACGGGGTTTGTTCTGGTACAGACCATAAGGGGCTGTCAACTTCAGGTAGGTCTGTAAGTTGTCTACGGAGTCGTTTAGCTTGATGGATAAAGCTGCTTATTGAAGCATAGACAATAATGACTCAATGTTGATATATGTGGGACAACGAGCAGACGTTACTCATGTTTTAATACTCAATGTTTTTATATAAGTGGCGATGGAAGCTATATCTCTCTCTCTCTCTCTCTCTCTTGTGTGTGTGTGTGTGGTTCTACATTAAAAAAATAATGTTCTTGTTTTCATGTGTATTTCTAGCTTTTTAATCGAATTTATATTGATATTGGGGGGGGGGGGGGGGACGACCCATTATGAAGCGTCTATCAAAGATCGGAATAATAACAGTTCGCAGGGCACAAGTACTAACTAGTCATCAAACGAAACAACGGCAGCTAAATTAGGCAATTCATATCAATCTACCATAAGTGGCATAGTCCGATCAGAGAACCGACCGTAATTCAATCCTGAGAGATGCCTTACAGCACAAGCAGAGAAAAGACAGATATATAACTTATGGAAGGGGGGGGGTGAGTGGTGTTGTTATTAGCTTTTTGGATTGCCGTGCTCAATGTCCTGTTCGTATTACTTAAGGGGGGGGGGTGTGGCTTTGATCCACCCATCCCTCTCCAATCTACGAGACTGCTAGATTTCATGGAAGACTAGAACTAGAGACGGTCATTCACTAAGAGATAAGCATCACAAGTCAAGTACCGTGCGGCCAGTGTTGCCAATATATACATTTCTATTTACACCAAAATCGAAGGCTGAGACCCGCGACTCCTAATATTTTTTGATCATCATAAGTCATGGTATAACCAAAATGGAATGAATATTTGGTTGAAGGATTTGCGATTTACAGAGACATATGGGGGGAAAACATGAAATACATAATACAAAATATGAAAAACATAAGGATACATGAAATGACCATGTTTCACTCTACAACTTTCATGGAGTCAATTGTCGATGGTGCAACCGAGAAATAAGAATGATATCATTATACTAGTGTTTCCTGTTGTGTAATAACAAAAATGTATAATATTTAATGATTTTACAGGCAGTTTAGTATTGACATAAGGTAGTGTCCAGTCATGCTGTATTCTTGACGGTTTTCAATTTTGAATTTATATTTTAACACACAAATAATATTTTTGAAAGCGAACCAAAACAGCAATAAAACATACAAAAATATGTGAACAACAACAAAGACATGAGGTTTTTTTTAATAGAGAATATCACATACAAATTGCGTTTATTTCCTTAATTGTAACACTAGATATCTTAAAAAACGCACCAGATCTAAATATGCACTAAATTGGCAACTATGACCAGGAGCCCAACAATGGGCAACCATATGTAAACATTGTTAGATCAACGATTAAAACCTCATTGAGTTGAAGCGCTTTCATTGACGACTAGGTGTATTTCTATTGACATCGTGTTACGTTCCATTGTTTTCTCAGTGTCACCATTCAGTTTCCGATTAATTCTGACAAGGGTGTTTACCTAGTGTCTGCTTCAAACACGTACAACTATTGTGATGATAGCCCAACATGTCATGGGCCGATATAAACAAAATACACCTATACACATATACCGGCTCCAACACAATCGGTTGTTTTTTCCCCTCTATCCTCAAAAACCACGTTGAAATAAGATGTGTTAGACCGACAACCGTAGATATAAAAGCCAATCTGCAAACCCAACGTATTAAATTCTACGGACTACATCTATAGCTTTGACATTATTCTGATACCAGTGTCGGACAGATCCGGTATCATTAGCATTGGCACTATTCTGATGCTTCATTGGGCAGGTGATGTACGCTAGATCATAGCCTGCCTCTATGGTGAGTTATAGAAGAAGGGCATACATTCTCAATGTGGCCGACAGAAGCGCTACAATAACTCGTTGAGAGACCTCATTGAAAAACTTTGAAATAGACCAAAATACATGGAAAGAATTTGCACAAAATAGAGCTACATCGTGCTTTATAGTAAAAAAAAAAAAAAAAAAAAAAAAAAAAAAAAAAAAAAAAAAAAAAGGGACTCCGTGCGTATCTTGATAAAGGCATTTGATAGAAACGTTGAATATTTTTGTGTGTATTGCAATTTGTATGTTTCCTTGTTTACCTCCTAATTTTAGTGATAGTCCGTCCAGTTTAAGTTGGAACGTTCTAAACACTTGTGCTTTACGTAAGTCAAAAAAGGCACATAATTTTGTGAAAGGACGAGAAAGGCAGTAACTCAACAGCGAAAAGTAGATAGAAAGTCACAGGTAACTTTAAAAAAACACCTCTAAATTGGTCATTCTATGTTCGAGCTGTTCAATGACATTTTCGGCTAGAATATGGCTCATTAGCCATCTACTAACTCAAGGACATAATTCTAAATTAATTTCAAAAAGTGAATGTAATAAATAGTCATCATCATCATGTGATGCACGAGGAACACAATCGTGGAAACATTTCCTATATTGGAGGTAAGCTATTCAGCAATTTGTAAACAATACTACAACACAGACTCGTAAACCTTGTACAATGTGGGTGATTGGCTTTCGAACCACAAGCAAGTTCACGAAAGTTGTATTTGTGAGACTGGTCTACTAATGGACCGTACATACACTACGCCAAAATTTGTGTTTACCATTTGTTTTCCCTCTCAGCTGTCAGGAATTCAGGGACCGCATGCTTAATTATGTCAATCGGTCACAAACTTTAAGAAGTTACCACCTTCAAATATGTCGGGTCCCAAATATGTAGTGATGGCAACAGATGGCGATGGGTGTCATGGCAAAGTTGAATATGATTCATTAATATCAACATGAGAGATAAGGTAAGATAAAGAGCCGAACAGCACAAGCCACATCAGCATTCAACAAAAAAATGAGAACCATGTTTTGCAATGGAAGTCTATCAATGCAGACCCGAATTCGGGTGCTGAGATATTATATCGAACCAATTCTTTTTTTATGGATGTGAAGCATGGAATGTAACCAAGAAAATTCAAAGCGAATTAGAGGCTACAGAAATATGGTTTCTGAGAAGAATGATGAAAATACTATGGACAGCCAAAAAAAACTAATGCAGAGGTTCTCAGTGATGCTGGTGTAAAAATATCAATCATATGAACCATTAGGGGCAGACAGTCAAGGTTTCTAGGGCATGTGCTGAGAAGAACACAGCATGAACACTTAATAACCACTGGAAAGATCAACGGCAGAAGAGATAGGGGTCGACAAAGAGAAAAGTTACTAGATGGGCTTGTATTGTGGTACGGTAGAAGCTCACCAACCGAGCTTATTGACAACACAAGAGAGAGAGAGAGAGAGAGAGAGAGTCGTGGAGAAACATGATCGTATACGCCAGTCGGCATGGCACTTGATTGATTGATTGAATATCAACATTACATTAATGATCAATCTATTCTAACCACTAGCGCTAAGTCGGCTTTTATACGGATAAAGTCGGACACTCAATGCAAACACGGAAAAAAGGATCCAGTCTTTTGAAAAATAGGTTCTACAGATGTTTGTTATAAAAAAAACCTATAGAATATTTATATTGTGTTCTATATTTAAAAATATATATATATAGAACACAAGACATATATATCTACCCGGTAGTAAATAAACAGACTTGCAGGTTATCAAGATCCTGTTGACAGCGGCGAAACTGAATAAACTTGATTGGTTTAGACATGTAACGTGACATGTCTCACTTTCTATAATTATTTTGCAAGGAACAGTCGAGGGTGGAAGGAGAAGACGATGTGACAGAAAATAATGAACTGACAACATCAAGGAATGGTCTGGACATGATTTTTCTACATTCCTCCAAAGCCTCAGGATACAGGTGTTTGCCAGGCTTTTTTATGTTGATTTCTCCAGTGTGGCACCACTACAATCTTTTCGGGTTATGGATATTATTATTATCTATTATTATTATTATTATTAATGGTGTCAACCACCACCCTATCACCAACAAATCTTTAGCATAAAAAAATCAGACAAAAAGTACATACAAATCTTTAAAAAAAAACATTTTTAGGGGGAAAAAAATTCGAAATGTTGGTGTCAACCTTTGTTACACCCCCGTCCCCCTTAGTAACAAATTTTTGTGGAGAACCCCCCCCCCCCAAAACTGTTGATGTACGTTACAGATATGTCCCGTATACGACATCGCTATTAAACTATTTTTAAAAGTGAAAGCACAACTATTCCAAGTCACACCAACGATACATGAATACATCCAAGTCATTACAATGTGGAATATCGGCTTCAGAACAACAAGGAAGTTCAAGCGACTTGTGTTTGTGACACGGGTCTGCTAACCACTCTACCACCGAGACAACGGTTCAAATATATACCAGCTCGTAAACAAGTGCGCCGATCACATCAGTCATCTAATCTGTGACTCAGATGTTGATGAATGATTCATTCCTAGAGAGAAATCCAGAGAGACAGAGAGAGAGAGGGTGGAAAGAACATAAGTGTGAGAGATCTAAAGATAGAGGGGGAGTGGTAACACAGTGAAGGAAAACAGTATGAACAAAGAAAGCACACAAACAGGTTATAAAAGATTTCTTTTACTGCCCCCCCCAATAGATACGCATTCTCTTTCAATCTGTTCAATTTTAGCAGGACGCTTGCAGATACGAGGACGGGGGTTGGGGGGGGGGGATGAGAGAAATGGTTGACGTTCCAAACATCACCCTACTTATTCTTATTACGACAAATTGAAAATAAATATTCCAGTAAACATATTGACTTTCTCAGAAATATTCTAGTAAACATATTGACTTTCTCAGAAATATTCTAGTAAACATATTGAGTTCCTCAGAAATATTCTAGTGAACATATTGCAGTGACTTTCTCAAAATAATATTTCTGAAAAATCAGTATCAAATAAACATGTGTTCTTTACTTACCCCACCCCCACCTCAAGCCATATCTACGGTCCTGGCTAGTAGTTAATGGCAAATATTCCATCAACTCTTATCAGTTCAGTTACCCATACCCAACTGAGTGAAGAATAGACAAACTAGGATTTGAACACCGTGAACGGCTTGATTCCGCTGCACATATCTATCCCCCCGACCTACGAGCATTGAAATCCCCGACGACTTTCAATATCGTGACACAAAACACGAGCTGTATGACGAGGTTTAGAAACGCTGAAGCTACGAGTGCGCTAGAGTAGATAAATATATATCGGCATACAGTTACACCCGAACGTAGTTATTTACAGATTTGCCGTTAGCACGTTCAACGATTGTTTGACTAGCGTGTTCAGTTTACACGCACACGCACACACACACGTATGTCAGTTATTATTTAGTGGCGACGGTTGATAAGTGTTGTTATCACACTCTCGATATCAGGATAATCAGTTAACTAACTGGAGTATGCAGTTTTACATAGATAGCTGGGGGGGGGGGGGGGGGAGACTCCAACCCTTGGAGTCTTCCCTCCCCTTCCTAGCAAATAGAAACATGATATTAAAAGTTACAAGGAACATGGTCAAAAGTCACCCTTCCCCATATCAATTAGTCACAAAAATGTCATCAAAAGAGTGATCTGACACAGAAAACGTTCGAATGACCTTTTTTAAGAACCCACCCCCAAAAGACAGCGTTTCTACGATCCTGCAAGTATATACACAAAGGAAAGAAAGACTGCAGTAAAACTGTATACCACGTGATCAACAAGCATATGTACTTCTTCCTCATTCATCTGCGGTTGTTCTCACACTTCCAGCACATGATCAGTGTGTAGTCATGACAACGGGATGCGATGTGTCGTAGTCTACAGCTTTGCTGCGATAATGTCAAGATATACAAAAATAGGTAGGTGTGTTACCAAAGTAAAACATAAAACAACTTAACAACGAGATAGAGACAGATGACGTTTCGACTATAAAGCCTTCATCAGGACAAACAAATGACCACAATAAAATAAATCTTACATGGAGACAAAAAGGGTTATAATGAGGACAATAGCAGATAGGTAATGAGGGAAGAAAAGATGTGGAAGCATGACAGGTGAGAAAAACGTATGGGGAGAAGTTAGTAGTAAGTAGGGAGGAGAAAGTAGACTGCAGAATGTGAGATGAACAAAGGACATTTTTTTGTTATCCTACACTGATTGATTTATCCCTTTGCTGCGATACCTGCTCATTTCGACCTGCCATATCCGATTAAGTGGTTTTCGCATGCTTCCAGACTACAATCAGACAGTGCCCATCAAAAAGCATTACTATACAGACACGATAGATACAAAGTCAGGGGTAAACCTTGCAAACGATGGATTACATAATTAAAAGAGTCAACGAAAACAAACCTCCAGAAAACCCTGATGCTGCAAGGCATAAAGCGAAAAGAAAGAAAGAAGACATCTATCATGCACAATCTATAGGGGCCTACTTCAATTATAGCCCGTGAGGTACGGAGATACGTGCAGTGAGTGGTACCCTTGCAGATGACGTGCAGCGTCGTTGAGAGCGGCGGAAAACATACAGGGCAACTAAAAAACAATGAGGCCAATCCTCTACTTATTTTCAACCTTTCAACACAAGCACACATGCGCTGCTTCCTCTTCTGTGTTCGTTCTCAAACTACTGTTGGTTAGAAGATGTAATCCAGAGAATTGATTGAGTTGTGTCACGGTTTACAGCTTGGCTGCGATATTTGCGCATTTCATAATGAGACATTCCGCTTCATCATGATCTTTGGGGCACTTTGACTTAGTAGTCTGGACAGCCGCCTTCACCCCAAACCTCCTTAGTCGCATCATATTCTAACCTGTATGGAAGGTCATAGTGTTGAAATTTAATCCTTCCCATTTCCGATTCCGGTAACAAACGGGTGGCAAAACACAATCTAACCACCAACGCAGGGTCTGACCTCCGATGCACACGTCCAACATCACAGACACATCTAGCGTTCTAACATGTATTTAACACCACCAACGCAGGGTCTGACCTCCGATGCACACGTCCAACATCACAGACACATCTAGCGTTCTAACATGACCGTTCGTTGTAGAAGACCTCTGCACATAATTAATTAGGACTTCATTCGTTACGTTTTTGATTATTGTCGCGATTTCCGTTGATCACTATTCATACATTTGGAGTCGCATGCCCAAAATAGTCAAGACGACTCTTAAGTATTTAAATAGTATCCAACGGAAAACATGACAATAATAAATAACGATCCCATGTTGCTTTTGGGCCTCCACTATGACTTTTTTCTAGTTTCATTCTTCTGAGCGCCATTACTTAAACTTTACAGTGTGTGATTGAATTAGTAGTAGGGTTAGGGTTAGGGTTAGGGTTAGAATTAATATTTAAAATTAGGGTAACATTAGCATGTGCAGCAGTTGCGATATTTAACCTACTTATGTTAAGTTTTCTAAAAATTCTCGTCTGCGTCAGAGATGTGACGACACGACATCAATCGATTTGATTAGTGTTCCACGGAATTCCGTGACGTCAGTTAGAAATTAGAACAATGTGCTATTTATAGCGCAGTTAAGACCTAAAAGAAAGATTTAGTGAAAAAAGTAAGGAATGAAGTCCTGATTAATTCTGTGCACATATATTTTATACGGCAGATGGTCGTGGTTCTAACCTACTCATAGACTAGCACAAACATCTCAACGTGCTCTCATCTCTCACACACATAGAGAAACGATTTAAACACAGACACACTTTAGTGTTTATTTAGCGTTTATTTAAACACAGACACACTTTAGTGTTTATTTAGCGTTTATTTAAACACAGACACACTTTAGTGTTTATTTAGCGTTTATTTAAACACAGACACACTTTAGCATCTTGTGCGTTTGTTCTCAAACTCCTGCGGATTAGATAGCAGGATGTCGTCCGGAGAACGGAATTTCCATGTATCATGGTTTACAGATTTGCTGTGATACTTGCGCATTTTGGCCTGACATATCCGACTTCAGCACGACTTCTGGGTCACTTTAGCGCTAACTGGAATGTGATAGTCAATGTCCCCCCATAACTTTCTTAGTTGCCTCTTATGGCATGCATGAGAGATACGCAGTGTTGCTATTCTTTGCTCCCATTTCGGGTCCTGACAGGCACTCTTACTTCACTTAACATGTCTTCATCCTAACGTTCCACACACGTGACATCTATTCCAGACCCGTAGGCAGGGAGGCTTGTAGCCTTATAGAACTCTCGTAGGCAGCAATTTGCACGCACACAAACCTCACTCAACACAAATCTTACTCAACACAAACCTCACCCAACACAAACTTCACTCAACACAAATCTCACCCAACACAAATCTTACTCAACACAAACCTCACTCAACACAAATCTCACTCAACACAAATCTCACTCAACACAAACCTCACTCAACACAAATCTCACTCAACACAAATCTCACTCAACACAAACCTCACTCAACACAAATCTCACTCAACACAAATCTCACTCAACACAAATCTCACTCAACACAAATCTCACTCAACACAAACCTCACTCAACACAAATCTCACTCACCACAAATCTCACTCAACACAAATCTTACTCAACACTAATCTCACTCAACACAAATCTAATTCACCGCAAATCTTACCACAAATCTTACTCAACACAAATTTTACTCAACACAAAAATACGAGAAATGAAAAGCCCTTTTTAAATTTAGAATCACACCCCCCCCCCCACCCACGTAGCTAGTCAGTATCTTCGCCCATGCTCGGTCCCGAAACACACTATAACCACACACACACACACACACGTTAGCTCGACTTACGCTACCACATAGATATCGATATAACGTGTTCTCTCTCTCTCTCTCTCACACATCCACACACACACATACAGACACACGAGCGGCCGCGCGCGACTCACAATAGAATACATTGACAAATATACACGTCATGAGATGAGACTTGTACACACACGGACACAGACATGGAAACACACAACTTTGGTAGAGCGATTCACACACACACTCATACACACAATATGCTAGAGGTTAAGTATTCACACACACACACACACACACACAAGCGAACACGCCACATCATGACCTATTAATGTGTTTACTTATATCTCAGAAATCACATATTTATCACACTTTATCTTGGAAATCACATATCTGGGAAATCACGTATCTTAGAAATCACGTATCTTGGAAATCACGTATCTTAGAAATCACGTATCTTGGAAATAAGGTACATTGGAAAGCACTTATCTCTGAAGCATCATGCCATCGAATGGGAAAAACAACAAATAAATACAACATAGATGCAACATAACATACCAGATCTTAGGACAGATCTCCCTAGTTTAAAAAAAAAACAAAAAACATGTGAACATGAACACCAAAACTGCACTGTATAAAATTAAAAAAAAATCATCATAGCATGGCTACCAATGTCAAACATGGACACCAACAACACGACATAAGAAAACTTGTTATAACAAAATGACTTGTGTACGTAGAACTCTCGGAGTAACAATAAGAGACAGAATCAGAAATTAAAACATCAGAAGACCAACAAACACCACGCCAATCCACAATTACATTAGAACACAACAAATGCAAATTAAGTGGTTTTCACAAGCTTCCAAACAGGTCCGTACATAAGGGGGGGGTGTTCAATACCCCTTCCCCTGGCCTAGCACATTTTAACATGACTATTAATACTAGGATCTAAATTAAAAAGTTGGTAACAACCCCCCCCGCCCCTAGTTACACAAAAAAGGTCTTCAAAGTGCACATTTTTGTGCAAGTAAACCCCACCCCCTCCTTAAGGTAATCATATTTAGGGATTTGCTTGCAGATTACCATCAGACAGTATACCTCACAAAGCAATGCTATACACACAGGATGGATACAAAGTCAGGAGCAGACCGTGCGAACGATGGATTACAGAAATCAAATAGTCAACGAAAACAAACATATATGAAGCACACACAAAAAGGTGAACTCTTCTACCACTGACGCAGCAAGGCTTAATTGGGGCGTCTACCACTGACGCAGCAAGGATTAATTGCGGCGTCTACCACTGACGCAGCAAGGCTTAATTGGGGCTTCTACCACTGACGCAGCAAGGATTAATTGCGGCGTCTACCACTGACGCAGCAAGGCTTAATTGGGGCTTCTACCACTGACGCAGCAAGGCTTAATTGGGGCTTCTACCACTGACGGAGCAAGGCTTAATTGGGCTTCTACCACTGACGCAGCAAGGCTTAATTGGGGCTTCTACCACTGACGCAGCAAGGCTTAATTGGGGCTTCTACCACTGACGCAGCAAGGCTTAATTGGGGCTTCTACCACTGACGCAGCAAGGCTTAATTGGGGCTTCTACCACTGACGCAGCAAGGCTTAATTGGGCATAACGCGAAAATAGAAAAACAAAATACTAAATGAATTGTTCTGTTCTTCCATGCCTGTTAATGTCATGGTCTGCTTAGCTGTTTCAAAGTTACAGTAAAAATATTCACATTTTATGTTGAACATTCTTGGAAGGCACTTGTTTTCAAAAGAAAGTTGAAATCGACCGACTTCAGATGAACTTACCACAAATCAGCCTAACTATTAACTCAATTTTTTGCAGAAAAATTATATGAACAAAATTCATGATAGTTAATTTATTTATATGCAAGGGGGGGGGGGGGGTGTTTTCCTCGAAAAAAATGTTGTTAGTTGAAAAAATTTAATTGGTATATAAAAAACAGCTTTGTTTACGCCACCATTTGTCCACCAAGCTCCTCAACTTTTGTCCACCATGATTCTTTGTGTCAACAACTGTCAATAACACCCCCTATTAACATAACCTATTAATAACACCCCCTATTAACATAACCTATTAATAACACCCCCCTCTCTCCCGTCCACACACACACATTGTTAAGGTATTATGTGGATTGTCCCAACATGAAACTTAAAATGATGTGTAAATATCCAAAAATGTAGGCGAATGTCAAAAACTTAATAATAATATCGTTATATCGTATGCTAGTAATGTCAATATATTGTGTTAAATTGATGGGGGGAAACACACACACAAGCTCTTGGAAAACAAACACAACAACACAGATGTATACACACAATTTATATCAAGCAGCTGGATGTGAAGTCATCAAACAAAATGTTGGTGCAGACAAAAGTGGTTTTGTCAGCGGGTAATATCAAACTCACAGAAAGTTTCAGTTGCGAGAAATTGGAAACTAATTAAGGATATATGCGAGATGTTTACTTTATGTGTGCCTCATTCAACATACATGCAGCCGGGTGTTGGGGAATATAGCATGGCAAAGCTATATATATATATATAATCTGTTGTAGGAGTATAGGAGTACCACAATGTCAGGGTTTTAGGAGTACCACATTGTCAGGGTTGGAGGGTGTCACATTGGATGCATCAACACACAGTCAGGGTTGTAGGAGTACCACATTGTCAGGGTTTTAGGAGTACCACATTGTCAGGGTTGTAGGAGTACCACAATGTCAGGGTTTTAGGAGTACCACAGTGTCAGGGTTGGAGGGTGTCACATTGGATGCATCAACACACAGTCAGGGTTGTAGGAGTACCACATTGTCAGGGTTTCAGGAGTACCACAGTGTCAGGATTGTAGAGGTAGCACACTGGATGCATCAACACACAGTAACGATTTCTATCTTAAGGAAAAAACTTGTCCTGTCCAGACCTTGATGTTGACTTACAGGAAGTTATAGTTTCTTTACATTCATCATCATCATGTGTCGCCTATGTCGATGTGCTGATATGTTGGTGTTTTCATGTGCTGTTTCCGTGAATTGGGCACCGAATGCATCCAGGAAGTAAAGACTGCGAGGGAGAGGAGATAGCTACCGCCCTCATATAGCACAGTCAACACTCGAACAATATATATTTTGGACGGTAATTATCATTTTTTATGATTTCTCATACCGACTACGTGGGATATTATGACCCAATGAGTCAATGTGCCAAACTTCATAGAATAGGTTAAGTCATTGAGATATATATAACGTTTGATACAATCATACAGTTTTGGAGTTATCCATTTATATATATATATATATATATATATAGTAATACTTATTTTGGCCCCTATTTATATTATAAATATATTTCAAGTGAGTTTGTGACACGCAGATTTATACGATAAAATGGAGATAAATACGAGAAATTCATGGTAATACAAATACAATTTATATAACACCGAATTCCGGTGCTAAGTCCGGACCATTAGCACAAACAGAACGGCAACACATAACATTTCCGCTCTCTGGACAAAGTCTTGCTTGGAATCTTGTAGGACTATTCGTCCAGCTATAAGAGAGATCCATGTGAGTTATGAGAACGAACGCAAAAAAGGCCGAAAGGCGTCAAGAGGATTGACTTCATCGTATTCTGATCCCCCATACGTACTTATCTCTCGGTAAAGCGGCAGCCATCTTTAGAAAGTACCACCCATAGCATGTAACTCTGTATCTTCAATCGATAATCCTCGGCTCTCCACGAAAAAATCCACTTTATAAACGTCATAGCGGGATTTGAACCCGCGATCTATTGAGCACAAAGCGAACAACTTAACAACTATACTAAGGAAATACCCAGAAAGGGCCATTTCTAATAACGGCTAATCAGATATTCAGTTGTACATATATAATATTCTAGTAAATACTTGGCATTCTGGTGTGTCGAGACTTGGCATTTCTTCAACTTAAACCAGAAAATATTTTTAAAGCCAAACATGAATTTTATGTTCAGTAACATAAAATAGGAAAATGTGTTTAAATTTAAAATGATCCATATGGCAACCCTGTAGCCAAGCCTTCCTGGGAAAAAGTACAGGGGAACGACCGGCGAAATCATCCCCAGTAAACAGTTATATAAAGGTGAAATAGAAAATGTGGCCCACTTTTAGTTGCCAATGAAAGCTCTTTCAGTGATCCGCGGCCCTTGGGTGTTTGCCCTTTGGCCTAGTTTCAGATATGAAAACATCAATACAAAGTAAATCAGCCTTGCTTGATATGTGGAATTTCACACATTTCTCTTGTTGTCCTCTTTTGATCTTGTCTTGATTACATGAAAGCTGATACTTTGTATCATGCTGATTCGGATGTGTCAGGTCAAAAGGGGCATATCGCAGCTAAGCTGTAAACCATGGCATAACGCACTTCAGATATCGTAGCTAAGCTGTAAGCCATGACATAAAGCACCCCATTCTCTGGGCTACATCTTGCTAATATGCAGGAGTGTGACAACAAACACAGAAAAACAAGATCATGTGCAGAGGACTGACTTCATTGTACTCAGGTTAGAACATATGTACTTCGTCTCTCTCAACGAAACGAGATTCTAGCTGCCAACAGTACCAATCAAAGCACGTAACTCCGTAGCTTCAAGTGATAATCTCAGGAGATCTCAGAAAAAATCCAATTTATAAACCAGACCCGCGGACGGGAATCGTACCTGCGACTGTGGTTCAAACTTGGATACCTGGTTAGACAGGGTTTCTTGAGGACAAGAAAATGTTCCAAGATCTACTTAGCTCTATGTACCGGACAAGAAAAGCTACCATACCATAGTATGGTATGCTATATCTATATACCATATGGTATGGTATGGTAGAGCATGGTATATCTATATATGTTTGAACGATATTTAATACGTTCTGAAGATAATTATTTGTCGTCCCAATATAGGATTCTGAAGATAATTATTTGTCGTCCCAATAGAGGATTCTGAAGATAATTTGTCCCAATATGGGGTTAATGATGAAAGGATCTCACAAAAGGGGTTAAATGAAGGAAGCTGTCCCGAAAAAAGTGTCAAAGAAAAATATTGTCCCAAAAGATAGGCAACAGAAGAAAAGTTGTTCAAAAGTAACGAAAAGGGAGTAAAACGTCTCAAAGTAGAGACCAAGGATAAACAATTCCTTCGGATAGAGGCCAAGGTAGAAAATTTTTCTCAAAAGACTACCCAGGACCACGAAAGCTTGAGAACCTCCGAGAAGGAGTGATGACGATGTTGCAATGCAACAATCTCATTATTTAATTATAATTTTAAAAACAGTCAAATGGAAACATAAAAAGACACCATTATCTGCTAACGACAAACACGTTATATACAAACCAGATGTTGCAAATTCGGAAACTAAGAACATGGCGGAGAATGGAATCTGATGTCAGTTGAAGATCTCACAACATTTTAGAATCGTGGATTGTACCGGTTTCCAGCAATAGGACAAGCTATCTTGTACGATGAAGTTTTGTAAACTCTGCAAATCTTTATCGTTTTTTTTCTTCCTGTGCAAAGTGGTTGTTTTTTTTGCTACAGTGATGGAGATCGAGAGAAAGATGTCATGGAGTGGTTGTGGATATATAAGCGATATAGACAGGCAGACAAGCAAGCAGGAAGGCAGACAGAAGGACGGACGGACAGACAGACAGACAAGCAAGCAGGAAGGCAGACAGACGTACGGACGGACGGACAGACAGACAAGCAAGCAGGAAGGCAGACGGTCGGACAGACAGATTAGATAGATTAGACAGATTAAATAAATAAATAAATAAATAGATAAATAGATTAGATTAAATGAGATGAGATGATGAGACTAGATTAGATAGATAGATAGATATATAGTGGATATAGTAAAAAATGATACCACTTATATCCTTAGGGTATAGATCTGTGGAAAATAATTACTCAATAGAAAATAGTCACGTGCTCTGAGTGGTACTATCTCAGGTGGCGTTCTGCTCTGCTGAAAGGGGCAAGGTATATAGCGTGAAACTCCAGTACAATGAAGTCAATACTAGATTCTATATAAACACATCTGCGTGGAGAGAAAGTTCTCAATTGTCTCGGATCTAGATTCTATATAAACACATCTGCGTGGAGAGAAAGTTCTCAATTGTCTCGGATCTAGATTCTATATAAGGTTTAATCCATATATAACTCGCATAACTCGGCATTTCTACTGTAGCATTCAGAATACATACATGCTCTGGAGATGGCAAGTCCTTCTAATTAATGATGTGC
Source organism: Meghimatium bilineatum (assembly GCA_034231615.1). Classification (NCBI taxonomy): domain Eukaryota; kingdom Metazoa; phylum Mollusca; class Gastropoda; order Stylommatophora; family Philomycidae; genus Meghimatium; species Meghimatium bilineatum. The sequence goes on from CM067313.1 coordinate 53,568,835, forward strand.
GCCGATCCACACCGCTCCAATTACATAGGCCAATTCTTCTTCTTCTTTCTGCGTTCGTTCTCAAACTCCTGCAGATTAGCAGAATGTAGTCCGGAGAACGGAATGCGTCGTGTCATAGTTTACAGCATAGCTGCGATATCTGCGCCTTTCGGTATGACACATCCGACTTCGGCATAGCTTTGGGTCACTGACCCTATATGGGATGGGACAGCCAACTCCATCCCATAACCTCCTTAGTCGCCTTTTACGACATGCATGGAAGGTAAACAGTGTTGCTATTCTTTGCTCCCCTTTCGGGCCCCGGCAACATACGGGCGACATAGGCCAATGCCTCTGATCAATGGTCACTTTGCGTATACTGTGAGTCATACTTATACTTAGCAGGACAGTATGGACCTCTTTTCTGTGGCCCGTGATGCGTTCGGTCTCACCATCATAGCTCCGCGAAGACATTAGTAATGTATCAACCAGCGCCAGGTGTCCCCTACACAGAACCAGTAATCACAGTAAAGGGTCAAATATTCAATACTGTCAATAAGTTTGTATATCTCAGCAGCACCCTATCGCAAACTGTGACAATTGATGACGAAATCTTAACTCTTTTCACCTTCGGTGCCTAAGAAACCTCATGGGAGTACGTTAGCAAGATCGACCACCAGATATGGAAATCCTTCAAAAGTCCCGTATAGAAAGCATCCTTGTCCGGCAGATTAGGTCCCAACTCTGTAGTCAATTTTCCTTTTTCGACGATATTCAGGAATACGTTGTTGGGCCCGAATTTTTCATTGACCATCGACGTACCTCGACATAATGTTGCTAGCATCACGTCTACCGCTTATCTTTCCCAGATCTGGCACCCATTTCCTTCACCCTTCAAAAGTAACGCTAAATGGCTTTCACCTTGATTTTGATTAGCTGTCAACACAAAGTATACAGAAAATGACCAATGGAGTCACGGAAAAAGTTAAATAGCATCACTTTTAAATATTATTGCGGACTAGTTCACATTACTGTTATTTTAGCAGAGGTAGACTTAAGCGAAATATTACAACACTTGTTTTGGAGAATTTTCGGTCAATTTCAACGTGAACATTTGGAATGGGAGATCAAGTTCCGAGCCTCACAGCAAGATAAAGGTAATGGATTGGGGGTGTTTGTGTGTTGAACCTCCCACCCCCCCCCCTTCCAGGAAATCAGGGCATGATTTTTGGTTACGTAAAATATTGCTATTATGATGAGACACGGACCTTTCAACAGCGGACGAAGGTCTGGTTTGGTTATATCAGAGTATTACAACCATCAAAAATAGTGGAGGTGGCGGTTCGGGTAATCCAATCACCACGAACTCTGGAGTATGTGTGTCTTGTCATAATCTGACTTTTAGTCCTAAAAATATAGCCAATAGTAGGTAAACCTCCTCCCGCTCCAAGATTTTTTTTTTACAAAGGTCATCACATTTATATTGAGAGGAAAATGAGGGAAATACATATGAAAATGAGGGAAATACACAGGAAAAATGAAATAAATACACAGGAATATGAGAGAAATACACAGCACAATGAGAGAAATACACAGACAAATGAGAAATACATGAAAGAAATACACAGAAAAATGATAAACAAGAAAATGAGAGAAATACGCAGAAAAATGAGAAATACAGAAGAAAATGAGAGAAATATACAGAAAAATGAGAAATACATAAGAAAATGAGAGAAATACAAATGAAAATGAGAAATACAGAAGAAAATGAGAGAAATACGCATGAAAATGAAAGAAATACATAGGAAAATGAGAAATACACAAGAAAATGAGAGAAATACGCAGGAAAATGAGAGAAATACGCAGGAAAATGAGAGAAATACGCAGGAAAATGAGAGAAATACGCAGGAAAATGAGAAATACACAAGAAAACGGACTCGTGTCCTATTTTTTAATGAGGTAAAACCCTACGTCTTACTGCACACTTATGTATGGCCCTATCCCTGGGTCAAGTAAAAATAAACAGCTTTACATGGAGAAGTGTTTAGTGTTACTGTCAAGACTCGATTTGTCCGTATAAACATGGTGTGTACCTGAATGTCACTAACAACGAAATAGATTCGAACATTCTCACTTGGGTAGACTCAACGAACAATGAACTCATTAATATTTGGTATTTGAATGCAAATGCACTAAACACAGCTGCATGTTCCAACAACACAACACATCCGTGTACAATTTGCAAGCTTGCCTTCTGTTGTTTTCTACCTTCAAAGCTACACGATAAACATACGGACATTATTTACAACTTGTCATAGCAGGTCAGGCTACAAGGGTCAAGGTCATCGGCAGCTCGCCTACACGCCAGGCGACCTTCTGAAGCTGTGTTTATAATATGTGTGTATGTATGCATGAATTTATGTATGTATACACGTGCAAGCGTATGTTTGCATGCACGTATATGTGTGAGTATGCACGTATGTTTGTATGTATGATACAACAGAGGAAACACAACAAGAATCAGCAACAAAACACTTCAGAATAATATTGTAGTAGTCTAGAGCTAGCATGCCCTAAACATTTTGACAACAATAAACTACACCTCTTCAAACAAGAATGGGGTACAGAATGAAGATCTATTGTCTATTGTCTTTCCCCAGGTGGTTTGTTATCCCAATGTTGTCGTTAAGCGTAGCGGTGATTGGAGCTCAAGCTTGCGTTCTAAAGCCAGATGTGTCATGTCGGCTGTGCTATGACCGTGTTTGTTCAGGACGTCCACGACGTTTTCTATCCATCTTTTCCGTGGTCTTCCTCTGACTTTGTACCCTGATCTCATTTGCTTATATGCCTGTACGGGCAGAAAGAGTGCGAAATAAGGCAAATATTGTTTTCATATTTACAAAAACATTTTCTAATCCGTACACTTTAATTTGGAGTATAAACACCGTGTTGTTGAGGCCAACTTTTGTTTTATAAAAACACTTCGTCCTTTCAACAACTGTCAAAATTGTCCAGACTCATCCCCTATTGGTTAACTAATTGCTTCCGTAATTGAAGGACGCCCCCCCCCCCTGTTGGTTTGCACACGCCGAATGATTGATAAGTTTACCGCCTGTTCGGTATTTTGTTAGCATGTCATTTATGTCACATGATCTAGATGCACATATCAACAGACAACAAAAACAAATGTTCGAGCAAAAACGTATCCTTGTTTGAAACCGTTCATGACAGAAACAGCTTGTGATGACACCGTTCAATACAGGAAAGGCTGGTGATGACACCGTTCAAGACACAAAAGGCTGGTGATGACACCGTTCAAGACACAAAAGGCTGATGATGACACCGTTCATGACAGGAAAGGCTGGTGATGACACCTTTCATGACAGGAAAGGCTGGTGATGACACCGTACAAGACAGGAAAGGCTGATGATGACCGTTCAAGACAGGAACGGCTGGTGATGACACCGTTCAAGACACAAAAGGCTGGTGATGACACCGTTCAAGACACAAAAGGCTGATGATGACACCGTTCATGACAGGAAAGGCTGGTGATGACACCGTTCAAGACAGGAAAGGCTGATGATGACACCGTTCAAGACAGGAAAGGCTTGTGATGGCACCGTTCAAGACAGGAAAGGCTGGTGATGGCACCGTTCAAGACAGGAAAGGCTGGTGATGACACCGTTCATGACAGGAAAGGCTGGTGATGACACCGTTCTAGACAGGAAAGGCTGATGATGACACCGTTAAAGACAGGAAAGGTTGGTGATGACACCGTTCAAGATAGGAAAGGCTGATGATGACACCGTTCATGACAGGAAAGGCTGGTGATGACATCGTTCAAGACACAAAAGGCTGATGTTGGCACCGTTCATGACAGGTAAGGCTGATGATAACACCGTTCATGACAGGAAAGGCTGATGATGACACATAATCACTGATAACAACGACCACGATGCTGATGGTATTTTTGTGTTTTAGGAGGGGGCGGGTGGTAATTTGGCGAGTTCTATTCAAATGTGAAAAGTTCCCTTCGGTGTTCGTGTGCTTTTTACGGGAGTTGACTGCCCACTGTCTCGCGACCTGCACGAAATCCGAATTGACGTCCAGGCAAGTTTATATGTGCGTGTCTGTGTAAGTCGGGTTAGCAATACACGAACTAATATTGTTGCCAATTATGGATATCTTAGAAATCCATACCCGTGTACTTGTCACGGGACTGTTTATTTTCCATCCCAAATAGGGTCAAAGTGACCCAATAACTGTGCTGAAGTCGGATGTGTTAGGCCGAAAATCGCACATATCGAAGCTAAGCAGTAAATCATAACAAGGCATTCAGTTCAGTGGACTATCTCCTGCTAATATGCAGGAATTTGACAACGAACGTAGGAGAATAGTTCTCTTTCGTGTGTTTTTGCTTTCATTTCCCGTGTAAGCAGGTGATATGCTGTGAGCGCTGCCTACAACGTTTACTTCCAGTCAGTCAACTCCAGTTAATAGGGAAATGGGGGGGGGGAGCAATGTTCCAATGTAGGGTTACAACCCTAAACAAGAAGTTGGTGGCTGTGATAACACAGGGCAAATAACAAGATGAACAATAATAGGTAGAAGTGTTACCAAAATAAGTCATAAAACAACCTAGCAACGAGATACAGTAAAAGACGGCGTTTCGACTAAAAAGCCTTCACCAGGATAAACAAAAGAACACATTAAAATTAATCTTGAATGTCGCTTTTGCCTTTCTTTTTCTCTCTCCCTCTCTCTCATGTGATCTCTGGTACCATCTTCATTTGCTCTTCTCTTACATGTTGATTTAGTTAGTTAGTTAGTTAGTCGTTGGATCATCGTCATTGCACTCCGGACAAGTCCATAGGTGCTCAGATCTTTCCTTGAGTGTATCCGCCATTACACGTTGACTGACAGTCCCAGTACTTTGTTGATTGACCATCATTCTTTTTCGCCCATGAAAACTCTCCTTTCTAGCGACACCAATTTTCAAACCAAGTTCCTTTATTCTAATCATGGAACAAGAGTCATCGTCACTTGTACAGTCATTTGTTCGTGCGTTTTCACGTAGGGCATTCAAATTGTCTGCCCGATCCATCGCTCCACCAACAGCCGTAGTAGCAGCATGGGCGGCCAACCTATCTGCTCTTTCGTTACCCCGGACACCCGCGTGTCCCGGCACAAAAAATAAAATTCACTGTACGCACACAGGAATTATTCACTGCATCCAGCTACATGTTGATTGTTTGTCTGTAATATTCATTGCCTGTTGCCACTTTTTGAGATAAGTATTTTAATTGATCTTATTTTACTTGCTATTATATCTTATCTAATTTTACTTTCCACTTTATTCTGTGCACTCTCACTTTCTCACTTACCGCCATCTTCTCCCCATACCCTCTTCTTCTCTCTCATGCCGCTCCATCTTTACTTCCTCCGTCATTCGATATTGCTCTTATCCCCTGTTCATTCCTTCCTATCATAGCCAAGTTTGTCTCCATGTAAGATTTGTTTTACTGTTGTTTGTCATAATGAAGACTTTTTAGTCGAAACATCGTCTGTCACTGTATCTCGTTGTTAGGTTGTTTTATGACCTATTTTGGTAACACTTCTACCTATTCCAGTTAATACGCACGCGCATCTCTCAACCTAGAACGCGCGCCGTCAGCTGTTTCAGAATAGAAAATCTTAGTCGATCGATTATGACGTGCAGGGTTGAGGGGGAGGGGACTGAGAATTGGGGGTGAGTAGAATTAACCAAAATAGTAAAATAGGGAGGGTAGAGAGCAGTTAAGCTGAATATGATGGCTTCAAGATGGCTGCTATTGACATTTAACATCACCTCAGGCGTTGATGTAGAGTTGTCAGGGAATAATTCCAAATTTCGATTTAAAAAACTGGTTGTGATCAATTATCATCGTCGTCAGGTGTACTGTCGACTGGCGTAGGCGATCAGGTTCTCCACAATTCTATTTCAAGTATCTTTTATCAATCTTGTTGTTGACTCTTTGCCATGCCACGATGTCAGACTAGCTAATTTTTTCTAGCGTTGTCATCCTCGAAGTCTCTTGTCTTCCCCCTTGACTATATTATGTTCTCCAGAACTTGACTATTTAAATTATGTTCTCCAGAACTTGACTATTTAAACTATGTTCTCAAGATCTTTTATTTTATAACTTGAACAATAAAGATAAAGATTGTATTTTTCTGATATCTTCAGCAGGTTTTGGTTAGTTCTTCTAGATGTCCGCGTTACAGTAATTCTTCTAGATGTCCGTGGTACACTAATTCTTCTAGATGTCCGTGTTACAGTAATTCTTCTAGATGTCCGTGGTACACTAATTCTTCTAGATGTCCGTGTTACAGTAATTCTTCTAGATGTCCGTGGTACACTAAGCATGCTTATTCTTCTTTAACGTTCATTCTCAAACTCCCGTCAATGGCCCGACACATTCGCATTTGGTAATAGAAGAATTATTCTCTAGAACAACATCTATACTGGGTCTCATATTCCCTTTCCTGTTGATTTATTGCCCATGACTGGGGCCTATGTTAGAATCAGTGTTATGTAGTTCTGAAGAACTACTCGCATTCACTACTATTACTGACACTTCTACTACTACTTCTACTGCTCCTACGTATATTACTACTACTGCAACTATTACTACTGCTACTACTGCTACTACTAATAATAACTACTACTAATACTACTACTATTACTACATATACTGCTGTTACTACTACTACTACAACTATTACTACAACTACTACTACTTTAACAACAACAACTACTACAACTATTACTACTACTTTAACAACTACTACTACTAAAACTACTACCAATATTACGCCGTGAATCAGATTGATTACGCCACTACTATCAATCTATCAACCGCCGTGTAACAACGACACACCAGTTATTTCGCCATGTGCTCAGAACTATGTGTTACCACCTGCTCTTAGAGGGCGTTAGATCAAACGGATACTAGCTATCAAGCACGATCTGCATCAAGTAGGGTTAGCTTTCGCGTATTCCAACTACCGATTTCATAAATATTTTAACAGATCGATATGTGATCGATATCTGTCCGTCAATAAAATAGCTTATGATTCCCTTGATATTCTCTTTCTTCAATTTATCGGTGTCATTGTCCATGGAGCTTTCATTTAATACAACTCACCAGATGAGATTCTCAAGTTGTCTTGTTAAGTTCGAGAAAAATACAACACTGACTCTGTATGCTAAAGCAACCAATGTGCTACCCTACAACCTTGACTCTGTATGACAGGGGTTCCCAAACTTGTTAAAGGCATGGCACCCTTAACGTTCAGATTATTTCCGGCGGCGTCCTTAATATGAAGCAAAACTAGAGACCTGATAATTTGAAGTCTAAATCTCAAAATGAAATAAATTCTAAGAAATGATCTCTAAATTTGATAATTGATAATATTTATTTTGAGTTTATCAATGTTGATTATACTTACATGTGTAAAAAAAAGCTGTTTAATAAAATCAATTTTATAACATTATATTTTCCTTTTTTTTTTGTTTTGGCGAGGTACCGCGGCGCCCACTTTGTGAACCGATGTTGTATGCTAATGCAACCAATGTGGTACCCCTACAGCCCTGACTCTGTATGTTGCTGCAACCAATGTGGTACCCCTACAGCCCTGACTCTGTATGTTGCTGCAACCAATGTGGTACCCCTACAGCCCTGACTCTGTATGTTGCTGCAACCAATGTGGTACCACTACGACCCCAATTGGTTATGGGTTTATGGATGGATATGGATAACGTGCACTGTTACTATTCTTCACTTCACTGTTACTATTCTTCACTTCACTGTTACTATTCTTCACTTCACTGACGGGATTCTGTGATACACGAGTGCGATATTCTGTGGTAAGATTCCTTGTATATTTCAAAGCTTCAAGTCTGCAACTCAAGTTCTCTTCCAAGCAGGGGGGTGTGTCTACATTTTTCTCATCTTGTCTGCATACTGCGAAAGGTAGAGGGGGTTGTTGGGAGAAGAGAGTCGAGTAAATGTATAACGACTTCTTCTTCAGCTCTCACGCTCCCGCCGGATCTCTCAGGACAATGGTCATACTAGATTTCCAGCAGGGCGTAGTCCAGAGAATGAAATCCGTTGTGTCGCCGGTTTATTTCCACACATGACCCGATATATCCATCTACGGCGAGGAGCCAGTATCCCTACAAATCATCAGCGATGTCCAAACAAACTCAGAACCCGCCATCTTCGTCTAGAAATAGCAACTCCTCGCACCAGCAACATCAAAGTGTACAGGGTTCACTCATGCATGGAGAGTAGAAAACATCAAAGTGTACAGGGTTCACTCATGCATGGAGAGTAGAAAACATCAAAGTGTACAGGGTTCACTCATGCATGGAGAGTAGAAAACATCAAAGTGTACAGGGTTCACTCATGCATGGAGAGTAGAAAACATCAAAGTGTACAGGGTTCACTCATGCATGGAGAGTAGAAAACATCAAAGTGTACAGGGTTCACTCATGCATGGAGAGTAGAAAACATCAAAGTGTACAGGGTTCACTCATGCATGGAGAGTAGAAAACATCAAAGTGTACAGGGTTCACTCATGCATGGAGAGTAGAAAACATCAAAGTGTACAGGGTTCACGCTCACTCATGCATGGAGAGTAGAAAACATCAAAGTGTACAGGGTTCACGCTCACTCATGCATGGAGAGTAGAAAACATCAAAGTGTACAGGGTTCACGCTCACTCATGCATGGAGAGTAGAAAACATCAAAGTGTACAGGGTTCACTCATGCATGGAGAGTAGAAAACATCAAAGTGTACAGGGTTCACTCATGCATGGAGAGTAGAAAACATCAAAGTGTACAGGGTTCACTCATGCATGGAGAGTAGAAAACATCAAAGTGTACAGGGTTCACTCATGCATGGAGAGTAGAAAACATCAAAGTGTACAGGGTTCACTCATGCATGGAGAGTAGAAAACATCAAAGTGTACAGGGTTCACTCATGCATGGAGAGTAGAAAACATCAAAGTGTACAGGGTTCACTCATGCATGGAGAGTAGAAAACATCAAAGTGTACAGGGTTCACTCATGCATGGAGAGTAGAAAACATCAAAGTGTACAGGGTTCACTCATGCATGGAGAGTAGAAAACATCAAAGTGTACAGGGTTCACTCATGCATGGAGAGTAGAAAACATCAAAGTGTACAGGGTTCACTCATGCATGGAGAGTAGAAAACATCAAAGTGTACAGGGTTCACGCTCACTCATGCATGGAGAGTAGAAAACATCAAAGTGTACAGGGTTCACGCTCACTCATGCATGGAGAGTAGAAAACATCAAAGTGTACAGGGTTCACGCTCACTCATGCATGGAGAGTAGAAAACATCAAAGTGTACAGGGTTCACGCTCACTCATGCATGGAGAGTAGAAAACATCAAAGTGTACAGGGTTCACGCTCACTCATGCATGGAGAGTAGAAAACATCAAAGTGTACAGGGTTCACGCTCACTCATGCATGGAGAGTAGAAAACATCAAAGTGTACAGGGTTCACGCTCACTCATGCATGGAGAGTAGAAAACATCAAAGTGTACAGGGTTCACTCATGCATGGAGAGTAGAAAACATCAAAGTGTACAGGGTTCACGCTCACTCATGCATGGAGAGTAGAAAACATCAAAGTGTACAGGGTTCACGCTCACTCATGCATGGAGAGTAGAAAACATCAAAGTGTACAGGGTTCACGCTCACTCATGCATGGAGAGTAGAAAACATCAAAGTGTACAGGGTTCACGCTCACTCATGCATGGAGAGTAGAAAACATCAAAGTGTACAGGGTTCACGCTCACTCATGCATGGAGAGTAGAAAACATCAAAGTGTACAGGGTTCACGCTCACTCATGCATGGAGAGTAGAAAACATCAAAGTGTACAGGGTTCACTCATGCATGGAGAGTAGAAAACATCAAAGTGTACAGGGTTCACTCATGCATGGAGAGTAGAAAACATCAAAGTGTACAGGGTTCACGCTCACTCATGCATGGAGAGTAGAAAACATCAAAGTGTACAGGGTTCACGCTCACTCATGCATGGAGAGTAGAAAACATCAAAGTGTACAGGGTTCACGCTCACTCATGCATGGAGAGTAGAAAACATCAAAGTGTACAGGGTTCACGCTCACTCATGCATGGAGAGTAGAAAACATCAAAGTGTACAGGGTTCACGCTCACTCATGCATGGAGAGTAGAAAACATCAAAGTGTACAGGGTTCACTCATGCATGGAGAGTAGAAAACATCAAAGTGTACAGGGTTCACTCATGCATGGAGAGTAGAAAACATCAAAGTGTACAGGGTTCACGCTCACTCATGCATGGAGAGTAGAAAACATCAAAGTGTACAGGGTTCACGCTCACTCATGCATGGAGAGTAGAAAACATCAAAGTGTACAGGGTTCACTCATGCATGGAGAGTAGAAAACATCAAAGTGTACAGGGTTCACGCTCACTCATGCATGGAGAGTAGAAAACATCAAAGTGTACAGGGTTCACGCTCACTCATGCATGGAGAGTAGAAAACATCAAAGAATGATTGATATTTATTATGTTGGATGTACAGTCCGCGAGGGAGAGAATATATGATTGATTTGGTTGTTGAAACTAGGCGATCCATGTCTGTATCAACAGTTGTAAGGGTGTTGTTTGTTGGAAGGTTCACGAGACATGTCTGTATCAACAGTTGTAAGGGTGTTGTTTGTTGGAAGGTTCACGAGATGGTATACTGATGTTCTGGTTTCTGTTGTGATGGGAGAGTGTAGTTATCACGTTAATATTGTGAGATAAGTGTATGTGTAAGATAAGGGAGGAGTGTGTGAGATAAGTGTATGTGTAAGATAAGGGAGTAGTGTGTGAGATAAGTGTATGTGTAGGATAAGGGAGGAATGTGTGAGATAAGTGTATGTGTAGGATACGGGAGGAGTGTGTGAAGAAAGAGAGAGTGAGGAAGAGAGGGGAGTGAAATATAGCAATGAAGGTGACGATAGGTGCGAGTGATGAGGGAGTGAAAGATGGAGAGAGTGAGGGAGCAAAGGAGAGAGTGAAAGATAGAGGGGAGAGAGTAAATAAAGATATAGGCAAGGAGATGGGAGAGAATAAGGGAAAGACAGAGGGATATAGCGAGGTGAGTAGTGAAAGATAGGGAGAATAAGGGAAAGATGGAGAGTGAGAGAAAAGGAAGGAGAAAAGGAGAGAGAGCACGAAGAGAAAGGAAATATAAGGAGAGTAATTAAAAGATGGAGAGAGTGAGTGAGAAGTGAAAGATACGGAGAGTTAGAGAGATAAGAAAGGGAGTGAAAAAGTGATAATGAGGGAGGGATAACTGTGAGAGGGAGAGATAGTGAAATATGGAGTGCGTGAGAAAACGTGAGGGAGAATGGGGAAGAGGGAGTGAAAGAAAGAGTGAGAAGGTTTGTAGAGAAAGAGAGAGAGACAGAGTGCGCTGGTTGGTAGCATATCCTATTCAAGGGGGTGTAGCGGTCAACCCTTTTTTTGATGTAGTGATTTCCTAGGCAACATAAATACGTTCATTAGTTTACCATTGCTTTCTGCACTTTCTGGTATAAGGTGTGTATTTCAAATAATGCAACCACTATCATGGTTTGATTTTCAAAATTTATTTCAAATCTTGTCCTTGTTGCATCAGTTATCAGCATTATTACACATACCCAGTAGCACCGGCAAGGACCCATATAAACATTTCAAATATTGAATTAAAAAGTAAACATTATTTGTAAGCAATCTATCTTTTTCTTCTTCTGCGTTTCTTTGGTTTTGCCAGATCTTCAGGCCAGTCACAAGAACGAAGCTCCCAATCTTATCCACGTCAGAATGACTGTGTTGTGTCATGGTGTCAGAACCGTAGATATGGACCGGATGGTAAAACCTCTCCTCCCTCCTTTTTTTTAAGGAAAACTAACATGACTTATAGCACTATGAACTTAACCAAAACGTCGGATGACATCCCCTACCGTAGCGATTTTCCACAAACTAGTTTTCAAATTTGCAGTCGAACTATGACATTTACACAAGAAAACAGAATGATCATTTTTTAAAGGTAAACCTACCTACTCCCCCCCTCTTCTTACAAACATCATATCTACGGTCCTGTGCGGTGTAAAACTTTGCTGAACTTTTACTTTTTTGGCACAGTTCTCACATCTTTAGTCACCACCTGGCACTCAGCACTCACCTGTGGCTTCCAGTAGTTGCCAGTATACGGCAGCGGCCACACCACGGTAACGGCTTTGACAGCCCGGCTAAACCTGGTAAGAGTAACCGAGGGGCTACGGTCCGGAGGTAAACACATGGCATGTCTGTCCACGCATGCCAAGCCTGGATATGGCGAGCAACGTAGATGTAACATTTGATGTTCAACGGACTGGACGGCACTTGTCAGCATATCTTTGTTGAACACAAAGGGATTTGGGAGACACGTAGAACACTCTGGCCATCCACTACATCCTGGCACATTTCCAGTCGTCTTGATTTATCTTGCCACTGGAACACTGTTGGACCAGGAAGAAAGAGTGCGGTCGACGAATGGTGCAACTCCTCCACACATTAAACAAAATTCAACGTTAGTCATTAATCAACTAGCATCATCATCAACTCACACAACAAGTTCTGTGGCGATGGGAAAGTGGTGAACCAGAAAGTGTGAAATACCCCAGACTGGCTTCCGAAATGTCATAGGATAGAAGAATCGTTTGAAGACACTCTTAATACATCACTGACTCACTTCAAAATAGACGCACAATCATGGGAGAATCTTGCAAAATACAGATCTGAATGTTTTCGCAGAATCAAGACTGGTGCAGCAGCTGCAGAGAACCTCAGACATCAAGCTGCGCAACAAAAACGCGCTAGAAGAAAGGCAAGAGCTGCTCAATGTCCCACAGACTCCTCTCACACATGCCCAGAGTGAGTTGACAATTCCAGGCACGCATGATTCATTGTCACAGTCGGGCACACCGCAGACATCATTGTCACAGTCGGGCACACCGCAGACATCATTGTCACAGTCGGGCACACCGCAGACATCATTGTCACAGTCGGGCACACCGCAGACAGCATTGTCACAGTCGGGCACACCGCAGACATCATTGTCACAGTCGGGCACACCGCAGACATCATTGTCACAGTCGGGCACACCGCAGACATCATTGCCACAGTCGGGCACACCGCAGACATCATTGTCACAGTCGGGCACACCGCAGACATCATTGTCACAGTCGGGCACACCGCAGACATCATTGTCACAGTCGGGCACACCGCAGACATCATTGTCACAGTCGGGCACACCGCAGACATCATCATCCCAGTTAAACTGAATAATCATCGTCGACGGATGAACAGCACAACTTCTCTGCGATATATGCGGCTTTCGACCTGATACATCCGACTTCAGCATGTTTTCTCGGTCACCACTTTGACCTTATATAGGATGGGACAACCAACTCCCCCCCTCCCAAATCCTCCTTGGCCATCTCCGAATACACAGGTAAACAGTGTTGCTATTCTTTGCTCATATTTCGGGCCCCAACAACACAAGGGCTAGATTACCTCAACCTAACAACACAAAAGCCAAATTACCTCTACCTGACAAGTTACTTATATTGAACGTTGACAGGCAACAACGGCAGGATTTACACACCTGTGTAAGGTATTAAAATGTACAGCTTTACAGGTGCCAGTGATTGACTTAATTGTACTGCAGTTTTCTCATATATTCTCCATTTTTTCTAACATGAAACATTCTGTCTGCAGTAAGTATTACACAAAAAGCACGTAAAACTGTAGCTCTAGAGATAACCCCACCATATCGCCGAACAAATCACACATGATTCAAACTCATCATCATCAAGTGTCGTCTCCGCACGAAGGTTGGCTGCAACAGAACTCCAAGATCCCATGTCTCTTGTTTTGGTGGTGCACTCTGCTAGACTGTAACCTGCCCATCTTGTGATGTTACACTCCCACTTGTATCTCTGTCTACCTCTTGCTCGCTTCCCTTTGACTTTACCCTCAAGTAAGGTCTTCCGACAAACTACCGCCCGTGTGTTGCCGGGGCCCGAAAGTGGAGCAAAGAATAGCAACACTGTTTACCCTCCACGCATGTCGTAAAAGGCGACTAAGGAGGTTGTGGGATGGAGTTGGCTGTCCCATCCCATATAGGGTCAGTGACCCAAAACCGTGCTGAAGTCGAATGCGTCAGGCCGAAAGGCGCAGATATCGCAGCAATGCTTTAAACCATGGTACAACGCATTCCGTTCTTCGGACTACATCCTGCTAATTTGCAGGAGTTTGAGAACGAACGCAAAAGAAGAAGACAAGCTACGATCCAAATAAATGGTTTGATCCGCTACTGGACTCAAGTCTACATCTGCTGGTGGTCACGCTTGACCGCTTTCTCACAGAGCTTACTGAGGGTGTTCAATTCCATATAACTCGATTATCCAGTCACTATCTTCCACTAACATATGGTTGCGAAAGTTGGATATTAACAAAAACACTGGAGAAGAAATTAAATTCATTTGAAAATAAATGTTGTAGGAACTATTAAATATTGGTAGGGAAGAATTCAAGTCAAACATGCACGTAAGAGAAGACACCAAACAGCAATATATTTCTACAACAATAAGAATAAAACGATGGGCTTATATTGGACATGTACCTTGAATGACATTAAAATGGGTACCAGATTGTACGAAAAAAGAGGAAGGCCAAGAGTGATATGAGCTCCACTCTTCGCAGAGCAACCATCAAAGAGGGTATGACTATGGAACTCAACAACATGCACGAATTACACCCAGTAGCATCACATTGCTCCAACTGAAGAGCTGTGGTTTCCGATCTGTGCATCGTATTCGGCGTTGAATGAACATATAGATCTTGGAAATAAGTGAGAATATAACCATCGATTATAATGAATGTTCACCCACCAAGAATGAACTAACATCTCATCCGTTCACATGGATAAACCCCCAGGGACGGAGAAGGTAGCTGGCAACCAGTGTCACGCAGCTTACAAAGCAAGTATTCGGAGGGAGATAGGGGAGATGAGGTCAGGAGAGTGTCCCCACAGAGGCTGTTAACATTGACCAGACAAATAACTGCTTTTCCTCCCTTCTTAACCAGGTCTTCCTCTGTCAGTTTTAGACGTGACAGACACATTCCACAGACAACGGAGGACCAGAAGAGACTGTCTGCCGGATACTGCGAAAAGGAGGGATGATGGGAAAATTTACAACAGGGGAAGTGACTAAACAAACAGCAGAACTGGTGAACAATTTTGACACGTCTGGAGAAATGGTGAGACTCTATACAAATATTATCAGTATTGTGCACTATACCGCCTGGCGTAGGCGCAGGGCCGGATTTAGAATTGATAGGGCCCTAAGCTATTTGAGATATGGGGCTCTAAGCTATTTGAGATATGGGGCCCTTTAACGATTAAGAATATATAGTGAAATTAAAAAGAATTGGGGGGGGGGGCCCAAGAAAGTGGGGACCTAAGATATAGCTTGTTTAGCTTATAGGTAGATCCAGCACTGTATAGGCGACCACAGGTGTGTATATAAATCGGTCCCAAACGGCGACTATCAGTTCGAACGCTTACATCTTTCCGTACTATGATGCTAGAACAGTGGTGGAGAAAGAACGGCCCTTCAAGTCAGTTTTTATACCGGCCTACAGGGCTCATTTCAAATGCGACGTGCTAAGCCATTGTTTAATATGCGGTCAGCAAAGATATTTTTACACTTGTCAGTTGGACTGATGTAAAATACGGTTCGCATAGCCATTTGTAAACTGGCCCGCGGGCTTAATTTAAAATGCAGTTATATGCATTGACTCCGAAGCTTGCATTATTAAAATTAATCCCTATCGCTCTCTCTTGTCTCTTTCTCCCCTTCTCTCTCCTCTCTATTCCTTCTGTCTATGTGTATAACGTCCACTGTTTTGTTTGCCAACGAATTTACCAGCTGTGAGGATTTAAACGACGTAGATGAGGGATGGACAAAACAAGCTCGCTGGTCTCCGGGCCGCGAAGTCTTCTTATCTGACAAAACAAGCTCGCTGGTCTCCGGGCCGCGAAGTCTTCTTATCTGACAAAACAAGCTCGCTGGTCTCCGGGCCGCGAAGTCTTCTTATCTGAACCATCAGCCATAATCTAAAATTACTATTAAACACCCCCCCCCCTTTTCCCAATATTGCAGGTAAAAAATACTCAGGGCTATAAGATACTGTGTTTCAATAACTTTGCCCTCAAACAAATGTTATCACGACCTGGGATTGTACACGTGATCTCTTGAGCACAAGGTAAACGGGTTATCATTACGCCAGCTGTCAGAAGCCATTTAATGCTGTCTGATCATGGCAATGAAAACAGCGTAGGAGAACATCATACAATTATTGATGAGTGTGTCAGAGTGCGATCTTGTGTGTGTTAGTTCATATTAACGTGTGTGTGTGTATATATATATACATGTGTGTGTGTTTACATCTACATGTGTGTGTTATATGCAAACATAACAAACAACATAATACACACAAAACATCAAATGGTTCGGCCACCTAATCAGAATGGAACCAGATCGCATTTCATCGATAGCCTTCAATAAAAGATCATCTGAAAAGAGAAGCAGAGGAAGACCCAGATGAAGAGGGGTAGATGACATCAGAAAAATACTAGAACAACAAGGCTGCACTATGACATCGGCATCACAGTTATCGAAAGAAAGAAGACTTCGGTCTGCCTATGACGTTTTCTGACAAGAACTACGGTGTTTAGCCAGTTTTCTTGTACATTAATTTCTCCCATTATGGCTACATTTGTGATTTTTTTTGGTTTATGGTATTCTGAGGATTTTTCTGTAATATTTTGTTTCAAATGCTGTTATTTTATTTGTCACTTTCTTGGTGATTATCCTGCATTCACGCCCATATATTGCCACTGGGAATATGCAAGCTCCTAGAAATGTTAGTTTTGTTGTTTTGCAGCAGCTCAGCCATATGTTTTTCATTTGTATCAGCTTCTTTGACGCAATAGCCAAACTCCTTCTGACTTCTTCATAACAACCCCCATTGTTGTTGATAAGGGAACCAATGTATTCAAAACTGGTGACTCTTTCTAATTCTCTGTTGTTGATAAGGGAACCAATGTATTCAAAACTGGTGACTCTTTCTAATTCTCTGTTGTTGATGCAAATTTAGTTTTGTCGCTTATCATGATCTTGGTTCCATTTAGAAAAAGGTTTTGTTTTTCACTATTTTCTTTAATGCAGTTTTTGAAGTGTTGGAGACCTGCTTGACTGTTTGCTAGTAATGTTTTATCGTCAGCATATCATGCGGCACCAATCAAAATACATTGTCGAGGACGGCATTTTGAAGAAAACAATTTAAGGGGGGAGGGAGCGGCATGTCGAAGACTTGCATCATACTGAAAAAATCTACCTCACTGTCCTGGTGGAACCCCTTCTTTGACATCTCTCTCATTTGTAATGTCGCATTGGCGATAACGTCATCTGCATCCTTGAATCGCTGTTCTATCAGTGTCATTTCAGTTGAAATCGAAAAGTTATTCATATATCTATTGTTATTGTTTTCAATTGAACAAGAACAATCAGCGGGTGTAAGTAAGGTCGGGAAAATATGAAGGTTTTTCAAAGTAATCACACTGTGCTTTGCAAGACACTACTGTACCCGCAAGCATCGATGTTCCGGCGCATTGTCATGTATGTCCAGTATTTTCTTCTAATTGCATCTGATTACATTCTGATAGGTTTTGTTAAAGCATTGTTAGTGCCTCTATTGGTGATTTCACCAGCAATGTTAGTGTATCTGATAGTGGCTTCAATCAAAAATCGCAATTTGATATTTGTACGTTGTTCAGTCAAGGAAATTTTCAATTCGGACGATGCAACTAGCACAACAGACAGACAGGCAGGCAGGCAGGCAGGCAGACAGACAGACAGACAGATAGATAGATAGATACATAGATAGACATTTCACACGTGAACGGTGTAGAGTTGTGCATGCTGTACTGAAAGATATGAACTCCACTGATAAATTTAGGAAACCAATTTAGTGTTAATCTTTCACATATCCTCGGTGTGGACATTGATACATTCCGCCTTTCACATACTCGATGTAGGCAATGATACCTCCCGAAACGTCTGCTACAGCATACTGTCAATGAATAATTACTCTAGTCGGTTTCCAGCTGTCGCAACTCAATAAGGAGTAGTGTGATCTTTATCTCGGTACACTACCACGTGGAGCGTTATGTCGGTACACTACCACGTGGAGCGTTATCTCGGTACACTATTATGTCGGTACACTATCACGTGGAGCGTTATCTCGGTACACTATTATGTCGGTACACTACCACGTGGAGCGTTATGTCGGTACACTATTATGTCGGTACACTACCACGTGGAGCGTTATGTCGGTACACTATCATGTCGGTACACTATCACGTGGAGCGTTATCTCGGTACACTATTATGTCGGTACACTATCACGTGGAGCGTTATCTCGGTACACTACCACGTGGAGCGTTATGTCGGTACACTACCACGTGGAGCGTTATGTCGGTACACTATCATGTCGGTA
The DNA here is from genome assembly GCA_034231615.1 of Meghimatium bilineatum. Taxonomy (NCBI): domain Eukaryota; kingdom Metazoa; phylum Mollusca; class Gastropoda; order Stylommatophora; family Philomycidae; genus Meghimatium; species Meghimatium bilineatum. The sequence goes on from CM067313.1 coordinate 53,587,504, forward strand.
CACTATCATGTGGAGCGTTATGTCGGTACACTATTATGTCGGTACACTATCATGTGGAGCGTTATGTCGGTACACTATTATGTCGGTACACTATTATGTCGGTACACTATCATGTGGAGCGTTATGTCGGTACACTATCATGTCGGTACACTATCATGTGGAGCGTTATGTCGGTACACTATCATGTCGGTACACTATCATGTCGGTACACTATCATGTCGGCACACTATCATGTGGAGCGTTATCTCGGTACACTACCACGTGGAGCGTTATGTCGGTACACTATTATGTCGGTACACTATCATGTGGAGCGTTATGTCGGTACACTATTATGTCGGTACACTATTATGTCGGTACACTATTATGTCGGTACACTATCATGTGGAGCGTTATGTCGGTACACTATCATGTCGGTACACTATCATGTCGGCACACTATCATGTGGAGCGTTATGTCGGTACACTATCATGTGGAGCGTTATGTCGGTACACTATCATGTGGAGCGTTATGTCGGTACACTATCATGTGGAGCGTTATGTCGGTACACTATCATGTCGGCACACTATCATGTGGAGCGTTATGTCGGTACACTATCATGTGGAGCGTTATGTCGGTGCACTATCATGTCGGTACACTATCATGTGGAGCGTTATGTCGGTACACTATTATGTCGGTACACTATCATGTGGAGCGTTATGTCGGTACACTATCATGTCGGTACACTATCATGTGGAGCGTTATGTCGGTACACTATCATGTCGGTACACTACCACGTGGAGCGTTATGTCGGTACACTATTATGTCGGTACACTACCACGTGGAGCGTTATGTCGGTACACTATTATGTCGGTACACTACCACGTGGAGCGTTATGTCGGTACACTATTATGTCGGTACACTACCACGTGGAGCGTTATGTCGGTACACTATTATGTCGGTACACTACCACGTGGAGCGTTATGTCGGTACACTATTATGTCGGTACACTATCATGTGGAGCGTTATGTCGGTACACTATTATGTCGGTACACTATCATGTCGGCACACTATCATGTGGAGCGTTATGTCGGTACACTATCATGTGGAGCGTTATGTCGGTACACTATTATGTCGGTACACTATCATGTGGAGCGTTATGTCGGTACACTATTATGTCGGTACACTATCATGTCGGCACACTATCATGTGGAGCGTTATGTCGGTACACTATTATGTCGGTACACTATCATGTGGAGCGTTATGTCGGTACACTATCATGTCGGTACACTATCATGTCGGCACACTATCATGTGGAGCGTTATGTCGGTACACTTTCATGTGGAGCGTTATGTCGGTACACTATCATTTCGGTACACTATCATGTCGGTACACTATCTTGTGGAGCGTTATGTCGGTACACTATTATGTGGAGCGAATTATATTGGTGGCTGACGGTGGAGTACATAATAGTAATGCTTACAGCATCATCAAACTCATAACCCCCTCAGAGTCGTGTGTGTGGGGGGGGGGGGCAGACTGTATAAACACCGGCTGTGATACTGTTCCTTAAGAATGTTGCAATTCTCGCCCTACATTCTGTTTACATGCTCAGACATCATGTAACACTTGTAGAAGTTTCCGTTCATTTTTACATGTGTCTTGTGTTACCCCAGCTCTCGCATTTTCAGTATCGGGTTGTTTCCCACCACCAGAGTTTTATCTCTTGTCTTGTGTGATTGTGGGTAAAAATTGAATTCTGTACAGTATTTGATATCTCTTGTCTTGTGTGATTGTGGGTAAAAAGTGATTTCTGTCCAATCTTTGATAATCTCTTGTCTTCTCTGATTGTGGAGAAACTGAATCCTGTCTTCCGTCGAAGACGGATGTGTCGGGCAATTTGCGCAAATAATATGGCGATACAAAACAATTACATTTTCAGGACTACAAACTGCTATAAATATAGTAGGACTATTGTCCTGGTACAAGAAATATAGCGGGAGTTTGAGAATGAATATTGTAGACGAATATTCTGTTCAATCTTTAATATTATCTTTTATACAGGTAAATTCTAGAGGAAGCCAGGGGATAAATTTAAAAATTCACGAGACCAATTGAACCAGTTTTTTGAACGGGAATTGAACCAGTCCGTTCAACGGCACCGAATCGCCTAGCATCTCGGGTACACGGGTTTTTCCGTACTTGAGTAACTGCATCTCAAAACAAAACAAAAAGATGCGATTTTGTCAAGACATTCAAACTGTCAATGTTTGAAGACAGTTTGAATGTCTTGACAAAATCGCATCTTATTTTTTTTTTTTGGGGGGGGGGGGGAGTTAGTCAAGTACGGAAAAACCCGTGTACCGGAGTTGTTAGGCGATTGGGTGCCGTTGAACGGGCTAGTTCAATTCCCGTTGGTTTCAGGAATATTGTCTCGTCTTGTTTGGTTGTGGAGAAACTAAATCCTGTCTAATCTTTGATATTATCAATATATACTTCCCTTGTCCTCTTCTTCTCTTACAACCTCACTGTCACTCGCAGTACAGTCTTGGAAACGGAATCATGCCTCATCACGTGTGCAAACCACGCGAATTGCGACGTTTCAGTTAGATGTTCTTCATAGTATATTTCATATATGACTCATAGCGGCATAGCTAGCTACGACTTGTGGACAAAAGGTAACATACGACTACAGAAAATATAAATGGACACAGAGCTCCAGACAAGAATTCAAAAAACCTTTGCATGAAGTACACATTCTTTCCCAATGGAAACTAAAAAGCAAATCATAAATTCAAACTTTATACCAACATTGTGATATCAATGTCAGACATGGACACTTAACAAAAGAACAAGAGAGAAAGCGTATGATGTCTGAAACTAGATGTCTAAGAAAAGCAACAAACAGAACAAGAAGGGATCATGCGAGGAATAAAGAAATTACACAAATTGTAGGAACAGCGTCTGCGGTCAAGCATATAGAAGAAAAAACATACTAAAATGGTTAGAACACTTAATGAGAATAATGAACCCATATTGGCCAGAGCATACAACGTGAGAATGGAAACAGCAGGATACAGAGGAAGACCACAAAGAAGCACTCTGAAACGTCACAGTATTACTGCATATCGAGCGACCAAACGTGGCTTAGCTCAAAAACCGATATCATTCAATCCTGCGACACCTCACAGCATTAGCAGAGAAAAGGCAATAGATAGATGCACTGACAGGTAGACAGAGAGGTGGATAGATAGATGGATGGACAGACAGACAGATAGATCTATGAACACAGAGAGATAGAGAGGTGGATGGATGGAGAGAGGTGGATGGACAGACGGACGAAGAGATGTATGGATGAATAGATAGATTGAGGGACGGACAGAGAGTGACGAACAATTATGTGACATAATAAAGCAGTGTGGTCTATGTGTGGTCATCACAAGTTTTTCACAATTGGGGTGGGGTCGGTAAAAAATATTAACGTTATCCTGGACAGCGCCTTATTCATAACACAATATTTAATTCTACTTCTTCTTCTTTCGTTCACTTGAAACATGTCTGTATCCATAGACTAAATTCTGAACAGCACCTTATTCACAACACAACCTTGAATTCACGAGAAAACATTGAATAATTTAGCAATTTGCTTACCACACATTTGCCAGCTGGACTGTTTTTGTGATATCCTCAATAATGAAATACACAGACACCCAGGTACACGTAGTGAATAGTGAGCGCTACATTCTGACACTAGGACAGAAAGACGAGCACAGTCTACCCAACACTAGTAACCACAGTACTATCTGACAAACCGGTACAGAATGGGTTTGTATCCAGATATTTTCAGCTAACGATCGGTAGCGGCTTGTCAACGCAAGCTGGTTCGAGACTACCACGTGCCATGTTCACCAATCAGCTGTTATATTTCTAGCTCCATTTGTTTATTGGATACACATTATTACTGCTACACTCTGGGTTTAAAAAAAAATCGATTTTAATACAGGTTTATGACTCCCGTTTAAAAATAACTGCGAATAGGTGTGTGTGTGTGTGTGTGTGTGTGTGGTTTACAATAACCGCAACATCTATTGTTTTATGGTTTAATGTTCTGATATAATAAAGTTATTTACCACATTGGAGGTAGTCGCTGGAGGGCTGTGTGTCTGAAGCATCCAATGTGGTACCCCTGCGACCCTGACGGGTTACGTGTATATAGATAGATAGATGGATGAATGGATGAATAGATTGACATAATAAAATTACTACTATTGTTTAGTAATATCGGAAAGAGGCAATACTTACTTTTTGACAATTTATAAAACAGGGATGTCTGGAGAACATAGTTACAACAGACAAGATAGAGGCAAGAGAGACCGAGGACAACATTGTGATACTAGATAGTCTGATATTGTGGCATGGCAAAGACTCAACAACGATACTGATAAAAGATACTGGAAATGTTGTTCGTCCATCACAAGTGATGATGACCATTTGTTACATCCACTTTTGAAAATTCAAATTTAGTTATGTCCTTGAATATGAGTTCGTAGATGGCTAATGAGCCCTATTCGAGCTGTAAATGTCCTTGGACAGTTCGGACATGGAATGACGACTGTAGACGGATCTTGGTCTACCCGTGACTTTCTAGCTGCTCTCCGCTGTTGAGCTGCTGCATTTCTCATCTTTTCACAAGATGATGTGCCCTTTTTAATTTTAGAACTATTCGAATTATAGAGTTATCGAGACTCATGGTCGCCTAAGGCAGTCAGCATGACACCTGATGATGATAATAAAATTGAACTAACGCCCGCAGTTGAAGGAGGAGTACTACATCATAATAGGAGAGTAAATCGAGAAACAGGATTTAAAAGTTGTGCTAATCACTGAAGATAAACATAATAACACACACAAATCGACGTTTCGACTAAAATGTCTTTATCGAGACATAAATTGGATATACACAGCATAAACCGAAAAGTAAGAACTATAGACGTTCACATGGCCAAATTAACTATAATGTGGAGATGAGATTGGACATATTAAAGGCGTCAATGGATGCATTAATAAAAAAAGTGTTGCTAAGTGCATAACCAGGGAACCAGAGATCAAAGACAATCTCCTAAATAACCTAGGTGCATACAGCCCCAGAAGAGACACAGTTACAACCTAGGTGCATACAGACCAAACAACCTAGGTGCATACAGACACAGAAGAGACACAGTCACAAATGCAGCAGTTCTTGCATATGAAGTTTATGAAGGTTTTCAGAAAAAAAGAAGATTTTATAGTTGCAGCGTTAGACCTAGAAGATACATACAATAGAGTTAGTTACACCCATCTTATCGACATGCTAACAGAACAAGATATCCATCACTGGATCATACGCTGGATAGCAAATGTGCTAGTCTGTAGAAAATTTGCTCTGAGGTGCAGATCGTGGACGCCTGAGATTACAACAATAGCACCCGATCTGCCACAAGGATCTCCTCTGTCCCCGGTACTGTTTAGTGTGTATGCGCTAAATATTTCTCAATTTCAAACCTCAAGCAGTTGCAGAGTCCGAGCATACGCTGATGATATTCTACTATACAACTCGGGCAGGAACAGAACAGATATTGCCGACAGTGCAAAGTGTTGACTAGATCAATTGTCGATATGGTGCAGAACATACAATGCTGTGATAAATCCCTCGAAAGTAAAGGTCGTCTGTTACTCCTCAAATAATAATCTAATCAATGACACACTGCCAGCTGTCAGCTTATCACACAAGCCACTCAAAACATCACTACAACCTCATAACGGGAAACCTCCCTGCAACCTCATAACGGGAAAACCTCCCTGCGACCTCATATCGGAAAAACCTCCCTGCAACCTCATATCGGGAAAACCTCACTGCAACCTCATAACGGGAAACCTCCCTGCAACCTCATAACGGGAAAACCTCTCTGCAACCTCATATCGGGGAAAATTTAGTATTGACAGTTTTGATTACACCAGTAGCAGTCAGTACAAGGCTACGAGTATTCCAGTAAGGATTTCGAGACAAGATACAAGATGACCAAGTGGTTCTTCTCTATGTTTCTACATCACAAAGACATGGTTGTACGGTGGTTTTGTGGCTTGGCTACCCAAACAGCCTGTGCTAATTTGATGCAAAAAGCAATGAAGTCTGATACGTCGAGCGAAAAGGCGCAGATATCGCAATACAGCTGTAAATCCGGACACAAGGCATTCCATTCTCTAGACTACAACCAGCAGGAGTTTGAGAACGAGCACAGAAGGTATCTACATCCATGCTTCAACACAGCCATCTCTAGAGTCGCTCTGTGTGTGCTCCTAGGAAACAGCGTCCCTTATCTTGGCTGATGCAACCGCTGATTGGTCACTTTGTGTGGCCAACAAATGGAAATCAAGGAAAAAGTATGATCAGCTGAGATAAGTTGCGCATTTTGGAATCATCACGCAGGACTAACCTGGAGAACGACGTGGCTGTAACTACCCGACTATAACCACACCAAATGCCCCACATCTTCATGTATCCATCATGTTTTGAATCAACCGTACTTTGTTACCCATAGCGCACTGGCTGAAGCAGTAACTAAAGCTACGGAAGTGAATGAAAGACACAAGTACGTTCAGACAGTTGCAAACGCTCCGTACTTGGTGGACAGTCAAGTAGGCAGCTTGCCAGCTGTGCCTAAAGCTCTGAGTTTGCTTGTTCATCAGGCTCGGGCTTACTATCACACAATAATCTGCTTAGCAAGCATTACCCACCACTAATTGAACGTCATTGTCCTAGTGGTAAAGACTGCAATATTTCATATAGACGTTTCGATCGGGTGTTTGTCATGAGTGCGTTACTTTTATACATCGAGACGGCTTATTTTAGTACTGTATTTGGAACATGGCAATGAAGTTTAGCTAACCACTACAAACACACATAATCATACACAAATTGACGTTTCTTTTATGAAGAATACATCTATCTATTGTCTTTTCTCTGCTTATGTTGTGAGGTGTCGCAGGATTGAATGACGATTGGTTTTTGGGCTATTGCACGTTTGGTCGCTTGATATGCAGTAATACTGTGCCGTGTCAGAATGTTGGTAATTCCTTCAATCTACTTGGTCTTTCTCTGTATCTTGCTGTTTCAATTTTCATGTTGTATGCTCTGGCCACTGGCCAATATGGGTTTATTCTCATTAGGTGATTGAATCATTGCAGTCTCTTTCAATATATTTGACCGCAGACGTTGTTACAACAGTTATTGTAATCTCTTCATTCCTCCCATGATCTCTTCTTGTAATCTCTTCATTCCTCCCATGATCTCTTCTTGTAATCTCTTCATTCCTCCCATGATCTCTTCTTGTAATCTCTTCATTCCTCACATGATCTTGTAATCTCTTCATTCCTCCCATGATCTCTTCTTGTAATCTCTTCATTCCTCACATGATCTTGTAATCTCTTCATTCCTCCCATGATCTCATCTTGTTCCGTTTGCTGCAAATATTAGTCTAGTTCGGTCATTTGGATGGTGTCTGGTGGTGTTTTTTCTTTACTGTTTTGGTAATATTATCCAGATAAATAATAAACAATAATGGTGATAAGACACATCCCTGTCTAACTCCGGATGTTCATGAAAACCATTTTGTAAATCCTGAATTTGTTATAACTGCACTAACAAGTCTTATGTTCACTACTTGATGTCTACACCGTCAGACACGTCTTATGTTCACTACTTGATGTCTACACCATCAGACAAGTCTTATGTTCACTATTTGATGTCTACACCATCAGACAAGTCTTATGTTCACTACTTGATGTCTACACCGACAGACTAGTCTTATGTTCACTACTCGATGTCTACACCGTCAGACAAGTCTTATGTTCACTACTCGATGTCTACACCGACAGACAAGTCTTATGTTCCCTACTTGATGTCTACACCGCCAGACAAGTCTTATGTTCACTATTTGATGTCTACACCATCAGACAAGTCTTATGTTCACTATTTGATGTCTACACCATCAGACAAGTCTTATGTTCACTACTTGATGTCTACACCGCCAGACAAGACTTATGTTCACTACTTGATGTCTACACCGTCAGACTATTCTTATGTTCACTACTCGATGTCTACACCGTCAGACAAGTCTTATGTTCACTACTCGATGTCTACACCGTCAGACAAGTGTTTCTGATAATTTTGAGGAGCTAGCCGTCTTCTATGTTCAAATTGCGGACATCTACATTAATTCTTTTTTCTGTCCATGATATTCTCATTGTATCATGTTTCTCTCCAAGATATTCTTAGGACCATTCTATAGCATTTCATTTCCAATGCAGATAATTTCTTTTCCATTGTCAATTCCATTGCCCACTTCCTACAATCATATGTTGCCACTGGAAAGATATAGCTTCTTAGTAGTTGTAGCTTTGTTTTTCTGCTTGTTCCTTGCCATAGATTTTTGATCTGGGATGTTTTTTGTAGTATCATTGCATCTCTTTCATCTCTGCCGAGCAATCTTCTGTGGTGTTGATGGTTGACCCTAGATATTCAAAGTTGTTTACATTTTCTAGTTGGTGTTTGTCTATGAATATTTTAGGTTTAATTTCATCTCTGCTTACATCTGTGCTTACATCTGTGCTTACATCTGTGCATACATCTGTGCTTACATCTGTGCTTACATCTGTGCTTACATCTCTGCTTACATCTCTGCTTACATCTGTGCTTACATCTCTGCTTACATCTGTGCTTACATCTCTGCTTACATCTGTGCTTACATCTCTGCTTACATCTGTGCTTACATCTCTGCTTACATGAATTATTCTTTTCTTTTTTGCGTTGTGAAAAAGGTTTTGTGCCTCGCTATGATGTTTGACTGACATAATCATTTGTTCTAAACCTGTGGGGCTCCTTAATATTAGTTTGGTGTCATCTGCATACCTAATTTCTGGGATTTTGTGTTCTCAATTAGTAACGGGTTGAAAATGTTCATAACGTGGGTTTTCTCATACATTTCCCAATATATTTTCTGTGTAAATATTGAACAGGTGAGAGGATGCATCCCTGTCTGACTCCTTTCTGGACCTCAAACCAGTCAGATGTTTCTCCATCGAGACGAACAGAAGTCTATTGTTTCTGATAAAGCATTTGTTGAGCAATGAGATGGTGTGGGAAGCCCATGCTTCCCATTATGTTCCATAATTTCTGGTGTGCAACGCCATCGAATACCTTTGAGTAGTCAATAAAACAGGTGTATATGCCTGCATTGAACTCTCTGCATTTTTCTATTATATTTCTCGTTGAAGATGTGACCCCTGGTGCCTCTGTTCTCTCTAAAACTTATCTGAAATATATTTATTTATTGTTTATATGCTGTTCCATTCTTTTCATAATTATCTTGAGAAATATCTTGCTGGCAAGACTGATCAGTGCAATTGTTCTATAACTCCTGCAGAGTTTCAAATTGCCCTTCTTTGGGAGTGATATATCTACTGATGTTTTCCAATCTTTTTGCCATATTTCACTTTTCCAGATCTTTAACACGTAAGCCATGATAGCCTATGACACTGGGTTCTCCTCCAGCTTGTATCAATTCAGCTACCAGCTCATCACATCCTGGTGACTTGTCAGCTTTTCAGTTCTGAATTGCCCAACTGTACTTCTTCTATGATGGGTTATGGCTCAAGTTATGTGTTTCTGTTTGTGTTTGAGTCTGTCCAAAGTTTGGATCTTCGTACATTTGCCCACTGTATTCCGCCCACCTGTTCAGAATGTCTTTATTTTCTGTTTCCTGACTTGTTTTCAATTGCTTGATTAGCTGGTTGAAATTTTTCTATCGTCGTTATAACTTCCGTAAACATTATTCTGGTGTCCCCAAGTTCGTGAAGTTGTTAAATTTCTTTACACTTGTCGATGTCATTTTTCCTGTCCTGTCTAATTTGTATCCTGACTTCTTTAGTTCTTTCTGGTATTCCTCCCTTTGTTATTTTGAAGATGACAACTTTTTGACATTCAGAGACACTGTCAAGTGTCAGGATGGTAGCTTGTGTTGACATTCAGAAACAGTGTCAAGTGTCAGGATGGTAGCTTGTGTTGACATTCAGAGACAGTGTCAAGTGTCAGGATGGTAGCTTGTGTTGACATTCAGAGACAGTGTCAAGTGTCAGGATGGTAGCTTGTGTTGACATTCAGAGACAGTGTCAAGTGTCATGGTAGCAGCTTGTGTTGACATTCAGAGACACTGTCAAGTGTCAGGATGGTAGCTTGTGTTGACATTCAGAGACAGTGTCAAGTGTCAGGATGGTAGCTTGTGTTGACATTCAGAGACACTGTCAAGTGTCAGGATGGTAGCTTGTGTTGACATTCAGAGACAGTGTCAAGTGTCATGGTAGCAGCTTATGTTGACATTCAGAGACAGTGTCAAGTGTCATGATGGTAGCTTGTGTTGACATTCAGAGATAGTGTCAAGTATCATGATGGTAGCTTGCTCTATTACCTGAACCTCAACATTGAAGTTAGAGCAGAACATTCATGTGGAGATGGACTTTGTTCAGGTTAAAGGTTAGGATATGTTATAAATTTGCCAGTCCCTCCATGTCTGATACCTTATGGTAGCTGATCCATCTGTATCCACGACTGCTCGGGATATTGTTCATGGATTATGCTCATTGTTGCAATTAACTTTCGCAGATCTTGTTCTTCTTCTTCTTCTACGTTCGTTCTCAAACTCCTGCAGATTAGCAGGATGCAGTCCAAAGAACGGAATGCGTTGTGTCATGGTTTACATCATTGCTGCGATATTTGCGCCTTTCGGCCTGACACATCCGACTTCAGCATGGCTTTCGGTAACTGACCCTATATGGGATGGGACAGCCACCTCCATCTCATAACCTCCTTAGTCGCCTCTTACGACATGCATGGAAGGTAAAGTGTTGCTATTCTTTGCTCCCCTTTCGGGCCCCGGTAACACACACGGGGATTTTTGCAGATTATTTGTTTCCTGTTCTTTGTGACTGCTTATTGATATGTTTATTTATATGCAATCTGTAGTTTGCTCCCATGCGGAAATCAGAGTCGACAAATTCCGCAATATACACAGCACACACGGGGGCCATCTCCAAACAACTCTTTTACCCATGACGCTGAAAGGCAACAAAGGGTTTAGCGAATAGATAGATATATTAGATTGGTTTAGATTAGATTAGATAGATTAGATAAATTAGATAAGATAGATTAGATAAGATATAATAGATAAGATAGAATAGATGAGATAAGATAGATTAGATAAGATTAGTTTAGATAGATAGATAGAGAGATAGATAGATAAATTAGATCAGATAGATTAGACAATATAGACAGACAGACAGATAGATAGATTTGTAGATTATCTAATGAAAAGATGATATATTTGTAGATTACATATAAGAGGTTTTGTGTGGCGATTATTTGTGCTGATTACTATGTGCTCGGATTTAGTTACACATCTCAAACTAACTTTCAAACGTGCTTCATTTACCCGCGGGGAGGAGGATGTTTCCTCCCCTCGATGTTCGCCAACAAGGTATTAATCCAGGACAACACATTTCCTGTGGTCAATGTCAACATTTGGTGGGAAACATGGATGGAACAAACGTTATCAGTTCAAGCAGTCTGAATGGACTGGCTATTGTTCCCCGAGATTTATCCCACACGTCCAGTCAATGGTTGATGAATTGGTCGGATGTCGAGAAGGTGAAAGCACTTCAGCATACTGACTATAATTCACAACAGAAAAACTATTGACATCTGTGAATGATTAGCGATGTCTGACATCTGGGAAATTGGGTTTTATCTATGATTAGATGAACATAGTTGAGGTTGTACCAGTTGATAATATCTGTTATCTTGGGAACAAAATTGTAAATGATGGCGGATGTGAAACATGTTGAAAGAGGAATAGAAATGACCAAATGTGGTTATCTCAACCGGCAGCGGTACACTCCGGGCACAACCATAACATGTCATATGTCATATGGATGTCATCTGTCCTGTATGTGAGGATGTCATATGTCCTGTTTGTGAGGATGTCATCTGTCCTTTATAGAAGGATGTTATCCTCCTGTGTGTGATGATGTCATCTGTCCTGTTTGGGAGGATGTCATCATCCTGTTTGTGAGGATGACATCTGTCCTTTATGTGAGGATGTCATCCGTCCTGTTTGTGAGGATGTCATATGTCATGGATATGAGGATGTCATCTGTCCTGTATGTGAGGATGTCATCTACAAATGTTAGTGTGTGTCATGGCTTTCATATTGGACACTTTCACAGCATAAATATTAATCACAACCGGTGACAGTTATGATGCCTGAAGCAGCTCAGAATATTAGCCTAGATTCTGATGTCCAAGCACCAGGCGAAGAGCAACCGTTCTCTCTTCAAATATAGCTGTTACCCAATTTACATTAACCACGAGTTGATATCAATTTACAATAACCACGAGTTGACACCAATTTACATTAACCACGAATTTACATCAATTTACATTAACCACGAGTTGACATCAATTTACATTAACCACGAGTTGACATCAATTTACATTAACCACGAGTTGACATCAATTTACATTAACCACGAGTTGACATCAATTTACAAAGAACGTCATTAATGTCGCAACGTCAACAGGCATCACTGAAGTTGATGGAGGTGGTAGCTATCAGAACAGAAAACTACCACAACACAATCCAGTGTGCAATACAACGCACTGATCCTTACGAAAATGTCGACCACCACCTTTTTGGATGTCAAATTCTGGGTGATATTAGAAAAATACTTATCCATACAAGGTCAGAAAAATGGAACACCTTATATGTAACGAAACAACAGTTCACAAACACATGTATACATCAAACAATGGCATTGAGTCAAAGGCCACGGACGCTGGGATCCAACCAACCGACTAGTTCTTCGTGGTTGTACTGATTCACTGAAGTACTGATGATCCAGGTGTGATCCAGGTGTGATTAGGACCACTCAGGACATCCATAGCTGATCCTTGTCGTTCGGGTCTACATGGTCAAGTATATTACTAATATTATGGACGTCAGAGATATATGTTATCCTACATTCTAGTTTCCTGTATCAAAAGTACATTGAAAACATACACTATATGTGACAGGGTCAAGCTTGTTCTCACTTTCCGCCCCCATAGCGCTGCCGTTCGCCATGTCCTGCTTCGTCACCTTCCCCTTCTTCAGTCTGACCCGAGACGCGGGAAGTGTTCTGTGCCCCCCCTTTGTTGATTATAGGCGTGACAAGAACCTCAGGGATCTAATGGTCCGGAGTCACCCCCAGCCTGACGTTCCTAATCATTTTGGCACCATCAGATGCAAACGTCTGGCGCTTGAGAACCGCTACATTTACCAATATGGCACTCTTAAACCCGACGCCATTAATGAGCGCATGTCTCATGTATGACTTTAGTCGATCCATAGTTTCTGTTTGTTTCGTGTCACATATTTGTTGTTATTTTTGTATTTTCCTTGTCCGGTGTCATTTCACCTCTTCCGGTCAATCCATACTACACATACGAATGTGACCGTCGATGTCATTACTGTTCGTTTTCTGTTATATGTTTTAATTTTGTTTCAATTGTTGTCTTGATAACGACCTTTTGGTCGAAACGTCGAAATTGTCCCGTTTTGTTTTATCGCATGTTTAAAAAAAAATACCTTTTCATCTAAATGTGTTCATAGTTAGGTATTAGCAGTAACATGTTTATCTAATGTTACATTACTATTGATTTCATAAGATGGATTCTCTATGGTTTGCGTTGCTCACATTTCAGGATCCTATTGTACACTTTTTTTTAAAGCTTACCTATCAGTTTTGTATCTCCACCTTCTCTTACCTGCTCTCCTTTTCATTTCTCAGCTCTACCTCTCCTTCTACTAGCATACCTATGTCCGCCTTCGGGTAAAAATACCGACAGGTGGCCAGAAGTAGCTCTCAATGACATGAGAAAACTGCAAACATTCAGACAAATCCTAAACTAAAAGGAGAATTGTAAAGTTGCAGATATAACCTACATTTATGTATGATAATCCAATAAGAAAGAAAGGGCATCATCACTATATCTGTATCTCTGTGGCATCTAAGAACGACACTCATACCCTCATTCTGTATTTTATCAAGTCTATCAATCTGCGATGGGGTAATGGTCATGATAGCCAAGGTATATTCTACTACGGACAGGACTAATGTATATCCTCAAGTGTATGATGTTTGATAATATTCACACGGCAAGTTACCCATCAGATACACATAAATCTACTCTACCATTAACCATCTAACTATCAGTGTTTACTCTGAAAATGTTCAAATCACAAATACAAACATCACAGCGAGAACACAGAAACAAACGACAATATCGTATTTTTTCATCTAACGTACGCTAATAGTACCAGTATTTGAAAGAAGAAAGTACCGTATTTCCTCATCTAACGTTCGCCGTGCGCTAATAGTACCAGTATTTGAAAGAAGAAAGTACCGTATTTTCTCACCTAACGTTCGCCGTGCGCTAATAGTACCAGTATTTGAAAGAAGAAAGTACCGTATTTCCTCACCTAACGTTTGCCGTGCGCTAATAGTACCAGTATTTGAAAGAAGAAAGTATCGTATTTCCTCACCTAACGTTCGCCGTGCGCTAATAGTACTAGTATTTGAAAGAAGAAAGTACCGTATTTCCGCACCTAACGTTCGCCATGCGCTAATAGTACCAGTATTTGAAAGAAGAAAGTACCGTATTTCCTCACCTAACGTTCGCCGTGCGCTAATAGTACCAGTATTTGAAAGAAGAAAGTACCGTATTTCCTCACCTAACGTTCGCCGTGCGCTAATAGTACCAGTATTTGAACGAAGAAAGTACCGTATTTCCTCACCTAACGTTCGCCGTGCGCTAATAGTACCAGTATTTGAACGAAGAAAGTACCGTATTTCCTCACCTAACGTTCGCCGTGCGCTAATAGTACCAGTATTTGAAAGAAGAAAGTACCGTATTTCCTCACCTAACGTTTGCCGTGCGCTAATAGTACCAGTATTTGAAAGAAGAAAGTACCGTATTTCTCACCTAACGTTCGCCGTGCGCTAATAGTACCAGTATTTGAAAGAAGAAAGTACCGTATTTCCTCACCTAACGTTCGCCGTGCGCTAATAGTACCAGTGTTTGAAAGAAGAAAGTACCGTATTTACTCATCTGCCGTGCGCTAATAGTACCAGTGTTTGAAAGAAGAAAGTACGGTATTTTCTCATCTAACGTGCGCCGTACGCTACTAATAGTACCAGTATTAGCAACAATTTCTTGGACTTCCGCCAGTTTAACCAGAATCAGATGTTAACCATACGAAAAACATCACAATTTTCGGTTCTCTACATTATTTTCTCACACACACACAGACATTATACATGCGCAGGATTGCTAGATACAAGAACATGTCACGGAGCTTGCATCGTCACAGCAAAAATTGTTTGTAAACGGTGGGAGTTTCCGTACATTACTAACCTATTTATGTGACGTGGCTTCTATATAACGTTGCCCTCACTGCCATTCTGTAAGCCTCACGGAACTGTGCATTCTGTCCAGGTTCTTCCAGTGTCATGTTCAGAAGGTCTTCGATATCATGTGTCCATCGCAGTCTTGGTCTGCCTCTTGTTCCCTCTCCTGGTACTTTTCCCTCCATGATTATTCTTTCTAAACCATTGTGTCTCATGTCCGAAATATGTTTGCATTTTTTAAAAATAGTTTTGAGATACCGTATAGTGTGCAGAGGAGAAAGTTATTATAACGTGTTTACCAAGTTTCCACAAGTATAGTGGAGAAAATTATTATAACGTGTTTACCAAGTGTCCACTAGTATAGTGGAGTAAGTTATTATAACATGTGTATCAAGTTTCCACTAGTATAGTGGAGTAAGTTATTATAAAACGAATACTACTGTCAAGCAATTCGGAGCCCCATGCAGTGACGTCACAACTGTCGTCGTCTATCCTTGTATCTAAATATCCGTGATCTCTGTTATATCACTCAGAGCTTCCCAGCATTCATATACACCGTAAACAACATGGTGGTTATGTAACAGCGATCACAATCTAGGGGTCACTGGAACACAGCCCCCGCTTCTCAGCCAGCTTGCTATCATTACCAGCCGGTGTATGATTATATGCATCGTGTTTACGTACATGAATTTATACACTATTCTCCTTCTTCTGCGCTCATCTCTGAAATAACCTTGTCTATGTACCATTCTCTGAGTAAAAATAAGAGAATCGAAACGAAAACATTAGTCAACTAACAAACACAATGTCAATCCTCGAATACATCAGAAAACATCAGTCGACTAACAAACACAATGTCAATCCTCGAATACATCAGAAAACATCAGTCGACTAACAAACACAATGTCAATCCTCGAATACATCAGAAAACATCAGTCGACTAACAAACACAATGTCAATTCTCGAATACATCAGAAAACATCAGTCGACTAACACACACAATGTCAATCTTCGATTACATCAGAAAAACATATTAAGTATTCGCATGCTTCCAGACTGCCATCAGACAGTGACACACAAAAAGTATTACTATACAGACACGATGGATACAAAGCCCGGGGAAGATCTTGCAGACGATGGATTACAGATATTAAAGAGGCAACGAAAATAAACATATTTGAAGCACACAAAAAAGTCATCTGCAGAGAACTCTTCTACCCCTCACGCTGCATGGCACAAAAAAGTCATCTGCAGAGAACTCTTCTACCCCTCACGCTGCAAGGCACAAAAGGGCATAAAGCGAAAATAAAGAAAAAGACAAGATAACCATCAGGAATTTTGTGTGATTTCCACGGGTGGAGGGGGTGGGTGGGCGTAGAGTACCTTGTGGTGTTGTTCTGTGTCTTCTGCGTTCAGGATTCGTTTGTTCTGCAAAGATATTCAGACCAGTCGTCAGGACGAAGCTCCCCAGTCATCTCCAGTAAGAGTAAGAGCGTCTGCCCCACATATTTTGTCTCAGTTCAGTCAAGTGTGACTATGTCTTGGAATATGTGTTCAGTCAAGTGTGATCATGTCTTGGACTATGAGTTCAGTCAAGTGTGATCATGTCTTGGAATATGTGTTCAGGGGGTCTGTATTCATGTTCCACGTGGACATTTATTTGTATGACCAACCCTGATCTGGTACAGGTGACCCTTTAGTCTACAGTGACCAGTTCTAAGTCGAAAGATTATGATCTGTTGTTGCATATTAAGTGGGTACATGGGGTATGTTATGTTCAATGTAGACACATCACATCTGATTTCCGCTTGCTTTTAATTCAGATGAGCTTCCCTAGAATGCTAAACAGTCTTCCTGTCTATCGCCAGGTAAAAACAAATGAGTATTTGCTCTATGACTGACAGTTTATCACCAACTTTGCTCTTGCCCTTTACAGGCCGAAACGTATCCCTGCGTAGCAGTTTCTAATAAAACGAAAAGCAGGGAGTTAGACTTGGGTCAACTACGTCTATTACGCACGAGATTTTCCGCTCTTAATAAACTTGTCTCATGTAATTAGATGTAATTGCCCACTGTGTGATAGGGTACTGGCCCTTATCTCGACTCTGAGCTTCTTCCAGCTCAAATGGTGAAGTTGTACTGGGTTGTTCTCCCTCTTAGGCGAGGTTACTATTACCGACATAGTAAACACCTCGTTCAAGTCTGAGCTTCTACGCACATTTATTTCCACCGCGACGATATGGTATTCTGTCTTTACCTTTCCACACAAACCTGCCGTCGGAAGACAGTTGGAAGTTTTTTTTCTACACAAACTTGCCGTTGGAAGACAGTTGGAAGTATTTTTCCACACAAACCTGCCGTAGGAAGACAGTTGGAAGTTTGTTTTCTACACAAACCTGCCGTAGGAAGACAGCTGAAAGTTTGTCTTTGAGCGATGTGATGTATTTGCGTGTACTCAGCAAACGAATCGTAGCCAGAGACTTTCTCACTATTCTTACCTCAGAGAGGTTTCAGAAATGACAGCCTGACATCATCGAGACCTCAGAGAGGTTTCAGAAATGACAGCCTGACATCATCGAGACCTCAGAGAGGTTTCAGAAATGACAGCCTGACATCATCGAGACTTTAGAGAGGTTTCAGAAATGACAGCCTGACATCATAGAGACCTCAGAGAGGTTTCAGAAATGACAGCCTGACATCATCGAGACCAACTTTTTGAAATGGAGATGGGCTTAGTCCAGCCAAAAGAGGCTGGAAACTAAGATTGGCCCGGTTATCTCCTAGAGCAGGACCATAGTCTTGTCCAAGGAAGCACGGCTGCTTAATTAGAGATACCAGGCTGAGAAGCATGGTAGCAAGCACAACGACTAGATAACATGTCTTTAGAACATGATACCCCAGGCCAGTCGTTGTATTCAGCTGTGCTGCCACAATGTTTCGACCGTTGGGGACCAAGGGACCACGCTGCCGTCGGGGACCAAGGTTATACTCATATTGGTTTTCTTGTTCAAATAGTTCTCATTCCACCTCATTCTGCACTGCCCGGACACGATGCATAAAGCGTTATTCAGACTGCTTCACATAAGCTTCGAATCAGTCTGTTTCCAGGGTGGACAGCGAGGAGGTGATTTTAGGATCTCGGTTATCTGTTAACCCTGGGTTCGCACGAGAGCAACGAAGAACTCTGTGCACCCCATGCACGATTATGAGTGTATATGTGTTTATGTGTATGAATCTATGCACGATTATGATTGTATATGTACATACGTCCCTAGCCTATATTTTGCATTGCTTACGTGTATCTATGATTCACTGACATTGAAAGTTCAACGATACCTGAGACCACATACTTTTCTACCAATAATATGCTACCATTGGCATTCCTTGTACCTGGCAGTGTTCCACGAGAGATATGTCGTCACCTGAGAATTGAAACGTACAACATCTTGCAACGGGTATATCCGATAATGTGATATCATAGGTCCCTACGGTCTTAACACCCTTCATCCGTACGTGTAGATATCGTGTTGAGTGTTGACAATTGTATTTCTTTTCGTTTCACTTCGGATTTCCGATTACCATTTATTAATCACCCCGGTATTTACGTTCTCATTTAGCATTGTAATGTGATTATAGACCAAGAATAGAGAATCCCTCAGCGGTTCTGAAATTCCGTTCTGATTTATCATTGAGGTGTGATTACAGTCCAGCGGTGGGGAACCTCCCAGCGGGATCATTTGGTTTGGCTCGCCGAATGTAACCGAGGCTGGACTAAACATTCACTAGATCAAAGATCTTGTTCAATATCATCATATAAAATTATATTCGGTGAATGAGAAATAATAATGTAAATATTAACCGTGTTATTGTAAGTTGGTATATATATATATATATATATATATATATATATATATATATATATATATATATATATATATATATATATATATATATATATATATATATATATATATACAGTGTGGATAGTTCACGATAAACACCATCAAGAAACTCAAATATAGACAACATATATCTAGGTGCAGAAATGTTAGAGGATTGTTAATGTTGTCATCAGAACAAACATATAACTAACACTTGTGATCGGTAATTTTAAAACCACGTATAATTCATTGAGTAGTGGCAGATGTTGGGTATCGATCGTTTGGTATCGGTATGTCGTAGCGAACTAGAGGTGAAGAGCACACAGTTAGAACCACGTCTCAGTCAAGAGAATCAGTTCCAATCATCACATTCAGGCTGAGTTACTGATATAATCACATTATGGCTGAGTTAACACACAGACTCGTGCAACACCTGGACTCATGCAACACCTGGACTCATGCAACACCTGGGCTCATGTAACACCTGGACTCATGTAACACCTGGACTCATGTAACACCTCGACTCATGCAACACTTGGACTCATGCAACACTTGGACTCATGCAACACCTGGACTCATGCAACACTTGGACTCATGCAACACCTGGACTCATGTAACACCTGGACTCATGCAACACCTGGACTCCTGCAACACTTGGACTCATGTAACACCTCGACTCATGTAACACCTCGACTCATGTAACACCTCGACTCATGTAACACCTCGACTCATGTAACACCTGGACTCATGTAACACTTGGACTCATGTAACACTTGGACTCATGCAACACCTGGACTCATGTAACACCTCGACTCATGTAACACCTCGACTCATGTAACACCTCGACTCATGTAACACCTCGACTCATGCAACACCTGGACTCATGTAACACCTCGACTCATGCAACACTTGGGCTCATGCAACACCTGGACTCATGTAACACCTGGACTCATGCAACACTTGGACTCATGCAACACCTGGACTCATGCAACACTTGGACTCATGTAACACCTCGACTCATGTAACACCTCGACTCATGTAACACCTCGACTCATGTAACACCTCGACTCATGCAACACCTGGACTCATGTAACACTTGGACTCATGTAACACTTGGACTCATGCAACACTTGGACTCATGCAACACTTGGACTCATGCAACACCTGGACTCATGTTTGTTTGTTTGTTTTTCGTTCGCTCCGTTGTAACCATCACGGATATCCGTGCGATTTCCGCCGGGAGCGTGATTACGTTGTGCCACCGTTATGCGCCTTGTAGGCCTAGCACATCCGATTTCGGCATGCCTTGACAATTCGGGTGGGCTACCCTTAGCCTGTGACAGCCTCTATATCTGTCTCCAGGCACGCGTAGTGAAGACTCTTCGCCCAGACGATTTTCTTGCTCTCGTCTCACTCGAACGAGGTGTTCCACTGTCTATGAACTTGCCTCGTGTAATTGGACGTGCTGTGCCTGTGCCCATTAGGTACTGAACCGTTTCTCATCCATGAGCCTGGTTCCTTAAGGGGAAGAACTCAACAGAGGAGTTGGACCTTGGCTCTTTCGTCCTCTTAGCCGAGGTGTCATTCACCGACATCGTGTACCCCTTGTCCAAGTTCGAGTCTCACACCACGCGTTTGAGAGCAAGGCGTTCTCGAGCTGAGCGTCCTTGTTCCAATAGCGCCTGAGCCCATCAGGTACTGAACCCTTTCTCTCTTCAAGTGTATTTCCGGTGTAGGAAAACCTGACAGTAGAGTTGGGCCAGGGCTAAATCGTTGTCCCTTTTGTGCCTGAGCGAATCGAGTACGGAACCCTTTCTCTCTGCAAGTGTTCTTCTGGTATAGGAAAGCTTGACAGTAGAGTTGGGCCACGACTACCATCGTTGTCCCTTTCTTGCCTACACCCATCGGGTACAGAACCCTTTCTCTTTGCAAGCATATTTCCGGTTTAGGAAGGCTCGACATTAGAGTTGGGTTAGGTCTTTTGCTTTACCAAACGCCGATGGATGGGTCTGGGTCTCTGCCTGTTAGGGACTCTGGTAACTAGAAGCCCGTCTCGAGCTGACGGGGCTTGTAGTTCCCTTTCCTAGGAACATTTCACTTTCTATTTGCAGTTCGCGCTGCCCTCTAGCGCCGTTCTGCCCTTTCATTGTTTCATTGTACTCTGTATGAAACATATTTGTCTCTCGCCATGCATTTACCTTTACGTGCATTTTACATTGGCCGCCCCTCCAATGTTCGGACTGGACTGACTAGCTTCACTGTATGTCGACAGTGTCGCTATATGTGGTGCAGCTGGTGGTGTCGGAGATATTGTCTGTCTCTTGTGCAGTCAAATCTCTTTCCATCTGCTACCTCCACATTCTCGGACACGATCCCCAAATGATTTGGCCAGAATCAGCACGAGCTGCTGTATTTCTGTTTCCAGGGTGCACCGCGTGGAGGTACATTTGGGATCTTGGTTATCTGCTAACCCTGGGTCCGCCTAGAGCAATGCGTTCCCTTTGCACCCCATGGACTCATGTAACACTTGGACTCATGTAACACTTGGACTCATGCAACACTTGGACTCATGTAACACCTGGACTCATGCAACACTTGGACTCATGCAACACCTGGACTCATGTAACACCTGGACTCCTGCAACACTTGGACTCATGTAACACCTCGACTCATGTAACACCTCGACTCATGCAACACCTCGACTCGTGTAACACCTCGACTCATGTAACACCTCGACTCATGCAACACCTCGACTCATGCAACACCTCGACTCATGCAACACTTGGACTCATGTAACACCTGGACTCATGTAACACCTGGACTCATGTAACACCTGGACTCATGTAACACCTGGACTCCTGCAACACCTGGACTCATGTAACACCTGGACTCCTGCAACACCTGGACTCATGTAACACCTGGACTCCTGCAACACTTGGACTCATGCAACACCTGGACTCATGCAACACTTGGACTCATGTAACACCTGGACTCATGTAACACCTGGACTCATGCAACACCTGGACTCATGTAACACCTGGACTCCTGCAACACCTGGACTCATGTAACACCTGGACTCATGGAACACCTGGACTCATGCAACACCTGGACTCATGCAACACTTGGACTCATGTAACACCTGGACTCATGCAACACCTGGACTCCTGCAACACTTGGACTCATGCAACACCTGGACTCATGCAACACCTGGACTCATGCAACACTTGGACTCATGTAACACCTGGACTCCTGCAACACTTGGACTCATGTAACACCTGGACTCCTGCAATACCTGGACTCATGTAACACCTGAACTCATGGAACACCTGGACTCATGCAACACCTGGACTCATGCAACACTTGGACTCATGTAACACCTGGACTCATGCAACACCTGGACTCATGTAACACCTGGACTCCTGCAACACCTGGACTCATGTAACACCTGGACTCATGGAACACCTGGACTCATGCAACACCTGGACTCATGCAACACCTGGACTCATATAACACCTGGACTCATGTAACACCTGGACTCATGCAACACCTGGACTCATGCAACACCTGGACTCATGCAACACTTGGACTCATGTAACACCTGGACGTATGCAACACCTGGACTCATGTAACACCTGGACGTATGCAACACCTGGACTCATGTAACACCTGGACTCATGTAACACCTGGACTCCTGCAACACCTGGACGTATGCAACACCTAGACTCATGTAACACGTGGACTCATGTAGCATTCTAGTGTGATAGTATTCTAGGATTACCACGTAAAGGCAGGAATACAGCACAACAAACACACCTGGGAAGGTATTATAATGTGATAGGGTTCCATGATTAACAAGTCCTGTCAGAGGCACACACACCTGGGACAATTATTTCCTCATTCTTGTGTCAGATTTGGTGACCCATCCGAGGGGATGTCACACCTAGCATAACCCATCACCTAGGACTCCGCCACAAAGGACAAAGTAACAATGTATGCTAGCCTGCATCACTTCGTCGCTTATTGGGATTATTAGACAGAAGACACAAGTCAGAAATTGAGGCAAGTCAGACATTGAGACAAGTCAGACATTGAGACAAGTCAGACATTGAGACAAGATGTGAGGATTATTTTTTTCACAGATGTCAGGTTGTCAACCTAACCCCCAACTTGCCTTCAGTAGGAGTAGATATTTCCATCTTCAGTAGGAGTAGATATTTTCATCTTCAGTAGGTGCAGATATTTCCATCATCACGTACTTGGTTGCACAAGACGTTCCTGGGCATGACTACGTAGAATATATTAGAGACAACAGAATATGGATAGCCAACTCGACGACAAACCTTCTTATATGCCTCCAACGACATGTATAGCAAGTCACATCGTTGCTATTCGTTATTCCCCATTAGATCCTCCCAGGAACACATGGGGGAGAGGATTGTAATAATATTCAGAATAAGCGGAAGCCAAATGAAGGAAGTCATAAAATAACAAGGGTAATACGTGAATGCGTAATATTAACACGGGAAACAAACAGAAGAAGACATATCGATCGATACGCTGAACATTAATACTTATGACACAAAAATGCCCTTTTATACACGCCTATTCTCTATTCCACATAAGATTTATTTTGATTTTCAGCCTGTCTGCTCTCGCGGGATTCATATAAAATAAACTTATTATTAATCAGAAAGACATTTGCATAGCCCGGAATTATGTAGCATAGACAGTGGCACATTTGAGAGCAGACAATGGCACATTTGTGAACAGACAATGGCACATTTGATAATTTCATTTATGAAGAATTCATCTGGCGCTTGTAAGCCATATCCTGTTAAATGAAGATGCGAACAAAGAAAAGAACGACTGTTATCTTCACACACAAGTTTGTCCACTGTTGATCTGTGACATCGTCTCTTGTGATTGTAATGCATCCCCTAACCCTCCTACCACGTGTGTCATCGGATGTAGTCAACGAACGTTGCCATCGATAGTTGTCATCGAATAGAATGATCATAGAATGATAGCTTTCAGAAAAATAACGAAGGTGCTGTCAATCAATTACGTCAACAACTAGGGGGTGGGAGTATCTGGAAAAAAAGATGGATGGGTGTGGGTTGTTGACAATTGCAGCAGCAGCAGCAGTAGTCGTAATAGTAATAGCAGCAGCAGCAGTAGTAGTAGCAGCAGTATTACTAGTAGTAGTACTAGTAACAGCAGTAGTAGTAGTGGTGGTAGTAGTAGTAGTAGTAATAGTAATAATAGTAATAATAGTAGCAGGACTAGTAGTGTAGTGGTAGTAGTAGTAATAGTAGTAGTATTTAAAAAAAAATGAAAGTAAAACACATCGAAATGAAGACTATTACTCTCCCCTGTCTACACTCCCACAGATCTCGTGATGAAGGATGGTATTGTCGCATCTCCCGTGACCTTTCATAAGCACAATCATGTGTCGGGGACAACGTTTTGCAAACAGTTACAATTGAAATACCTTGGACTATCTTAGATTATGAAGCAGATAACACGCCACTCGTGGTTCTCTATTGTACAGTAGGTTGTGTGCGTGTACACGCACGAAATGTTCAACAAAGTTCATGTAGGTACTTGTACCTATATTTAGAAAGATCGCACCAAGATGAACTACTACAGTGCACAAATGAACATTATCTTTCTTGTATTGACAGGGGACAATACTCATGTCGAGTTAAAAGGTAGGTAATTACGAGAATGTTCTATGTTATAATGAAAAGAGACTTTGCTCAACTGATTCGTTGTGTATAGTGAGTTTGCGATATATGTGCCATTCGACAAGGCACATCTCTTTTCAGGAAGACATTATTGGTGTCAAATCTACATCTTCTACACGTTGTACGTGATGCAGTGAACGCACGATCTGTTATACATTAACGAGGCATTAGCCCTGCCACAAGTTTACAAGTTCATTAAGCCATTGTGCAAACTACCTTGCTATAGGGAACTTGAACAGAGTACAGCAGACACACCAGAGAGTTCAATCATTTTCACAGCTGTATCCACAAACTTCTCAGGATAAAGTGACTAGATAAAGTACCTAATACTGAAGTCATTACTAGAGCCAAATATCTTAAGTATTCATACATTGCTGAAGTCATTACTGGAGCCAAATATCCCACGTAATGATATATTTCTGAAGTCATTACTAGAGCCAAATATCCCAAGTATTCATACATTTCTGAAGTCATTACCAGAGCCAAATATCCCAAGTAATCATACATTTCTGAAGTCATTACTAGAGCCAAATATCCCAAGTAATCGTACATTTCTGAAGTCATTACTAGAACCACATATCCCAAGTAATCGTACATTTCTGAAGCCATTACTAGAGCCAAATATCCCAAGTAATCATACATTTCTGAAGCCATTACTAAAGCCAAATATCCCAAGTATTCATACATTTCTGAAGTCATTACTAGAGCCAACATCCCAAGTAATCATACATTTCTGAAGTCATTACTAGTTATTAGTTAGTTTATTCCTTTCGTGCCGCAAGCAACACATAGGGCAAAGGTTTTGGTTCTCCATATGATGCTGTCTGCTGCCTGCAACTTTAGTTCCTGAATGGTCTTACAGCCTATTAATTCCCCTTTAAGGATGGTGTTTTTAAGGGTTGTTTTAGGTCGTCCTCTTTATCTTTCACCCTCTGGTGACCACATAAGGACTTGTTGGTTTATTCTGTTTACATCTAGTCGTAAAACGTGACCAAGGTATTTCAATCTTCGTTTTCTTATGATTTTTGAAACATACTCTCGGTGTGTTTTGTCTCTTAGATCACTATTTGTGACGAGGTCTCTACATTTTATATTCATCAGTTTGTGTAGACATTTGTTTTCGAAGCTGTTTAGTTTGTTGTCTGTTGCTTGAGTTGATTTCCAGCTTTCACTACCATACGTTAACACTGAGACAATACATGAGTTAAATAGCTTTAGTTTGGTGTTTGTCCCTAGATCTTTTGATTTCCAGATATTAGTTAATTTAGAAAATGTGCTAGCTGCCACTGCTATACGTGTGTTTATTTCTGGCATTGAGTCTCCGTCAACAAACATTCGGCTGCCCAAGTAATTAAAGCTGGAGACTTTTTCCAGTATTTGGTTATTTACTAAGATGTTATTTGTTGAAATGTTAAGTTCCATGATATTTGACATTAGAGTTATAGTGTCATTAGATGTTCCTTATTAATTCCGGCTACTTTTATGTCAATTATCTCACGGGCTTTGTTGTATACAACAATACAAGAATAGATCTCACGGGCGTTGTATACAACAATACAAGAATAGATCTCACGGGCGTTGTATACAACAATACAAGAATAGATCTCACGGGCTTTGTTGTATACAACAATACAAGAATAGATCTCACGGGCGTTGTATACAACAATACAAGAATAGATCTCACAGTTGTTGTATACAACAATACAAGAATAGATCTCACGGGCTTTGTTGTATACAACAATACAAGAATAGATCTCAGAGACGTTGTATGAATCACCGTATAATATGTATAAATTCTGCAAAACTATGATCCGACAGGAAAAATTGAATACACAGGGTAATGGAGTTTATCTAACCATTGGAAATACACACGCAAAAAAAACAACACACGCATCGACATATCAATCAAAAAGCCCTTATCTATGTTGCGTTCATGATAAATGTCTTTTGATTGAAACGTCGACTTGTATGTTTCGAATGAATAAGCTCACATGCATTGTGGGTATTTAGTGTGGAACTTTGTGGCATCATTGCGGCACCAACTTTTATGAAAACAAAAAAAACCACAACTGCTCATGCCAATCTTGTATTTGGTAAAGTATCTCACAAAACACTGAAGTTATTTCTACAGCAGATGCAATTTGTGTATCAGGAAACGTGAAGGAATTTTTGTTAGTAGCATGTATATGTATACTTTACACAACGGAATATGATTTCAAGTGATCGACAATGGAAAGCTGTAACATCAACGGCTAATGCTTGTCTAGATAAGTACAGGTATGTGTTTTAAGCGTACACATTCGATTTTGTAAGTGAGTTGACATTTTCACGAGTAATTGTGCTGGGCTGATTGTGGCTACACACACGATCATAAATACACGATAGATTGTGACAACACAAAGTTCACCTGTTTGACATGAACTAAGGAAACATATGATAAACATTGACAAGAGAAGTTCATCTATGTGACATACGCCAATGAATAGAGAACCTACATGTGCAAATGCATCGCGCTTGAACAGATAGAGAAGTCGGTGTTTCGAACAGACGGCCTTTGTCATACAAGAAATTTAAGAGAACTATCAATGAATAAATGTGTGATATATATAACAAAAATGTGAATCATATGTATAGTGATACATGTCAGGTAATGGTAGTCACAAGTGATACATGTCAGGTAATGGTAGTCACAAGTGATACATGTCAGGTAATGGTAGTCACAAGTGATACATGTCAGGTAATGGTAGTCACAAGTGATACATGTCAGGTAATGGTAGCTACAAGTTATACATGTCAGGTAATGGTAGCACCAAGTGATACATGTCAGGTAATGGTAGCTACAAGTGATAGATGTCAGGTAATGGTAGCTACAAGTGATACATGTCAGGTAATGGTAGCACCAAGTGATACATGTCAGGTAATGGTAGCTACAAGTGATATATGTCAGGTAATGGTAGCTACAAGTGATACATGTCAGGTAATGGTAGCTACAAGTTATACATGTCAGGTAATGGTAGCACCAAGTGATACATGTCAGGTAATGGTAGCTACAAGTGATAGATGTCAGGTAATGGTAGCAACAAGTGATAGATGTCAGGTAATGGTAGTCACAAGTGATATATGTCAAGTAATGGTAGCAACAAGTGATACATGTCAGGTAATGGTAGCTACAAGTAATACATGTCAGGTAATGGTAGCAACAAGTGATACATGTCAAGTAATGGTAGTAAGAAAACAGTATTAACATGCTGTCGTGTCACAGTCAGTCTGCCATGACATGCTACATTACATCAACTCTTTACATTTGTTTCATATTTCACAAATATTATTGTATAAATGTACTACTGTCTCTTACATCTTACCGTGTAGTATATTGCTTACTCTCTCTTTAGATGTAGTATATTGTAGTATATTCCCTATTTTGGCTTACATCTCCTTACTATCTAGTATTCCCTATTTTCTCTTACATCATACTTTGTAGAATACTGCTTGTTTTCTCCTACCTTGTAGTATACTTCTTAATTTAAATTACTTTGTAGTATATTCCTTACTTTATTTTACATATTACTTTGCAATATATTGCTTGCTTTCTCTTAGATCTCCTTACCTTTTAGTATATTTATTACTTTCTCTTGTATCTTACTTTGTAGTGTATTCCCTACTTTCTCTTGTATCTTACTTTGTAGTGTATTCCCTACTTTCTCTTGTATCTTACTTTGTAGTGTATTCCCTACTTTCTCTTGTATCTTACTTTGTAGTGTATTCCCTACTTTATCTTGTATCTTACTTTGTAGTGTATTCCCTACTTTCTCTTGTATCTTACTTTGTAGTGTATTCCCTACTTTATCTTGTATCTTACTTTGTAGTGTATTCCCTACTTTCTCTTGTATCTTACTTTGTAGTGTATTCCCTACTTTATCTTGTATCTTACTTTGTAGTGTATTCCCTACTTTCTCTTACATCTCATTTACAGCATATTACTTTCTATTACATTTTCCTACATTTTAGTATATCTCTTTACTCACTCACTGTCTCTGTCTCTCTCTCTCTATCTGATGTGTATATAATATCTTCAATCATTTCACTGTCTCCGGTGTTTCTCTGGAGAATACTTCTCCCATATTTGCATAGACGTCTCTCTATCGCAGGAGTTCTCAACCTTTACAGACGTCCAGCAACAGCCACATGTAATACTGAGCTTTTGCTTGTAATACTGAGCGTGCACACACCGCTCTCATGTAATACTGAGCGTGCACACACCGCTCTCATGTAATACTGAGCGTGCACACACCGATCTCATGTAATACTGAGCGTGCACACACCGCTCTCATGTAATACTGAGCGTGCACACACCGCTCTCATGTAATACTGAGCGTGCAAACACCGCTCTCATGTAATACTGAGCGTGCAAACACCGCTCTCATGTAATACTGAGCGTGCAAACACCGCTCTCATGTAATACTGAGCGTGCAAACACCGCTCTCATGTAATACTGAGCGTGCAAACACCGCTCTCATGTAATACTGAGCGTGCAAACACCGCTCTCATGTAATACTGAGCGTGCAAACACCGCTCTCATGTAATACTGAGCGTGCAAACACCGCTCTCATGTAATACTGAGCGTATGAGCACCACCCTCATGTAATACTGAGCGTATGAGTACCACCCTCATGTAATACTGAGCATATGAGCACCACCCTCATGTAAGACTGAGTGTGTGAGCACCGCCCTCATGTAATACTGAGTGTATGAGCACCACCCTCATGTAATACTGAGTGTATGAGCACCACCCTCATGTAATACTGAGTGTATGAGCACCACCCTCATGTAATACTGAGTGTATGAGCACCACCCTCATGTAATACTGAGTGTGTGAGCACCGCCCACGTGTAATACTGAGTGAGAAAGTTACTGCTCACGAGCACTTTATAACTCGCATGTCGGGAGCACCACATGCAATTACGAGAGCAACACATGTCATTACGGGAGCACCACACGCCGTTACGAGAGCATCGCGTTTCGTTACGGGAGCACCACACGCCGTTACGGGAGCACCACACGCCGTTACGAGAGCATCGCGTTTCGTTACGGGAGCACCTAGGTGCTTGCGTTTTAAATGCGCATGCTCTATGCGATATATCTTGGCTCGTATGTCTTTACCAGCACCACCTCTCACTCTTTCTCTCGCACGCACGCACACGCACGCACGCGCGCGCACACACACATACATACATAGCTATCGTTCTCCTTTCTCACATCTCTACTGACTGCAATTCTGAATCAACATCCGTGTGATCCACGATTAACCTAAAACAACTTCTCATTCTTGCCTTTTATCATTCAACTCTGGTTCACTGCACGGCCATAGCTTTGTCCAAGTGAGGCCCTCACATTGGAGATCATTCAATGAGGAGAAGAACTGTTTAATGGGGCGGAGAGTGAGATGTGATAGTTGAGAGAGAAAATGAATATTAGAAGCCAGAAATAGAGACATGTAAGAGAAAACAAGAAATAAAGCCATACATTAAAATAGAAGAGGGAGTGAGAGAGAGAGAGAGAGAAGGAGAGAGGGAGAGAGAGGGAGAGAGAGGGAGAATATAACAGCGTAAGAGAGAAATAAAGAGATAACTATGTAATATATGATGTGAAAAACAGAGAAGAAATATCAGAGAGGATGAGAAATAGAGAGGTAATCTGCCAGTTTGCTCACCTGCAAGATGAGAAATAGAGAGGTAATCTGCCAGTTTGCTCACCTGCAAGATGAGAAATAGAGAGGTAATTTGCCCGTTTGCTCACCTGCAAGATGAGAAATAGAGAGGTAATTTGCCCGTTTGCTCACCTGCAAGATGAGATAATAAAATTGGCAGCATATCCTTTACAGGACTTAGCCATCAATCCAGCATTTGTTGGCTGTGGTGATATTCTAGGCAATATAAATACGCTCAGTAGTTTACCCTTGTTTTCTGAACGGTCGGGATGCACAACTGTCTGTGGCGGGATCGAACTCGGTACCTTGGCTGTCACAGACGCGCTTTGCACGACTTCACCACAGAGCCGGTCATGAGAAATAGAGAGGTAATTTTGCCGGTTTGCTCAACTGCAAGATGACACAGCTAATTTCACCCTTAAACTTCCTTATTCGTCTCATGCGACATATTGGCAGATAGAAATGCAGCTACTCTTCACTCCACTTGCAGCTTCCCGCTCCCCTCCCCCTTATGAATGTACAAGAAATAAAACAGAAACATGATAAAACTGAAGAGAAAAACATCAGAAATGATCTGAAGCCGGGAAGTGAACTTGCCAAAACAACGGAAAATAAATGAATATTACCGGGACATTCCTGTCTCGATTGTCCCTTTTCTTGTTACATTTAACTGTCTGCAAAAATAGAAGGTTATTGATAGAATACAAGGAACACGTTACAGAGGCGTACACCCGATCTGATGTTCTGAACACGTTACAGAGGCGTACACCCGATCTGATGTTCTGAACACGTTACAGAGGCGTACACCCGATCTGATATTCTGAACACGTTACAGAGGCGTCCACCCGATCTGATATTCTGAACACGTTACAGAGGCGTACACCCGATCTGATATTCTGAACACGTTACAGAGGCGTACACCCGATCTGATGTTCTGAACACGTTACAGAGGCGTACACCCGATCTGATGTTCTGTTCAATTATATTCTAACTGCCAGCTATAACTGGGTTTAGAATATATTCCCCTAGAACAGAATTTGTCGGTGATTACAAGATGGAGGAGATACACACAAGATACACAAGATACACAATATACACAAATGGGTGCGTGTATTAACACACACACACAGAGGTCCATTTGTTTCAGTTCAGACATGTTAGGGGCGATAGCTGAAATAGAGTGAGACATGTTAGGGACACTAGCTGAAATAGAGTGAGACATGTTAGGGACACTAGCTGAAACACACACACACAGAGGTCCATTTTAGAGTGAGACATGTTAGGGACACTAGCTGAAATAGAGTGAGACATGTTAGGGACACTAGCTGAAATAGAGTGAGACATGTTAGGGGCGCTAGCTGAAATAGAGTGAGTAATATTACAATATTCAGTGGAAGAGTAATCAGAAATGTATGAGAATGGGAGAGCGAGAGAGACAGAGAGGGAGAGAGACAGAGAGGGAGAGAGAGTGAGAGAGACAGATAGGGAGAGAGACAGAGAGGGAGAGAGACAGAGAGGGAGAGAGACAGAGAGGGAGAGAGACAGAGAGGGAGAGAGACAGAGATGGAGAGAGAGTGAGAGAGACAGATAGGGAGAGAGACAGAGAGACAGAGAGAGTGAGAGAGACAGAGAGGAAGAGTGAGAGAGACAGAGAGGGAGAGTGAGAGAGACAGAGAGGGAGAGAGACAGAGAGGGAGAGAGAGGTTACGTTTAGTGGAGAGGATGAAATGAAAACAATATGTTACATGAAAAAACATTTAGAAAAAATGTTCGATTCGGGAGGAACATAAGAAACACGAGTGATGTCAGATTTGATAGGAGCTAATATGAGGATATATTGTCATCAAAGCAGCCATTTTGATTTATCTGTACTGTCCGTTCCGATTTCAGACACAAAGGGGAGATAACAAATAAAACTGCTCTGCGTATAAGTAGGTGTGAGTACGTGCATATATACGAGCGTATGTATGTGTGTGTGTATTATGTGGGTACCACAATAATAACACAAGATGTGGTCCATATAAACTATATTATCCCTGTGGGTCCTGCAATAATAGCACACGATGTGGTCCACATAAACTATATCCTTTTTTCTTCTTTCTAATTTTCTGATCTAAGTTCTCAAACTCCTGCCTGTGAGCAAAGTGTTGTCTGAAGAGTGGGAACTATTGTGTCACAGTGTAGTCTGCAGAGTGGGACCTATTGTATCACAGTGTAGTCTGAAGAGTGGGACCTATTGTGTCACAGTGTAGTCTGAAGAGTGGGACCTATTGTGTCACAGTGTAGTCTGAAGAGTGGTAACTATTGTGTCACAGTGTAGTCCGTCTGAAGAGTGGGACGTATTGTGTCACAGTGTAGTCTGTCTGAAGAGTGGGACGTATTGTGTCACAGTGTAGTCTGTCTGAAGAGTGGGACGTATTGTGTCACAGTGTAGTCTGTCTGAAGAGTGGGACGTATTGTGTCACAGTGTAGTCTGCAGTGTGGGACGTATTGTGTCACAGTGTAGTCTGCAGTGTGGGACGTATTGTGTCACAGTGTAGTCTGTCTGAAGAGTGGGACGTATTGTGTCACAGTGTAGTCTGTCTGAAGAGTGGGACGTATTGTGTCACAGTGTAGTCTGTCTGAAGAGTGGGACGTATTGTGTCACAGTGTAGTCTGGACAGTATCACAGTATAAGGCTTGGCTGAAATATATACAGATTTCAGTCCGAATTATCCAACTTCAGCAAGACATTTTAGGCCAATTTAACCGCCTCAACAGATTGACGTGAACAAACCCACGTCCAATTTGACTTAGCTGCCTCTTACGACATGTATATCATGCCACAAAGTGACTAGTTTCGCTCTCCCGATGAACTGCATAGCATGCAGAGTGTAAACTATGTTAAAATTATCTTAATCTTCAAGAGACTTGATCAATCATATACAAATGTGTACATTACTCGGTTGTGGCGTGTCGTCGTGATGACGGCACATTCAGGAAGTTAAATTAGGTTCAGCCTGAAGATAATGATGGCTGACATGAAAAGGTTGAATATAATTGGAAAAAGTAAGTTCGGTATCACAGTAAAGATCAATCTATTGTGATTAATTAAATTGTACCTCTTTCGGTGATTTACGCTCTTTTCAACTGGGATGTCAGTCTAATTTGGCTAAATCAAGAGCTTTACAATCATTAAAAAAATAATGGAGGCTGCGGTTCTGGTAATCTAGTCACCACGATCCGAGTAAATAGACCCGCTAGTGTTGAGTATTCTTTTCTACGGATGTGAATGCTGGACGATAATGTAGACACAGAAATTAACAAGCTCGTAGATAAGTTTTCAGGTCCTTAGGGGAGAAGGGTTTCAATCCAGTGGGCAGGGTGTTAATCCCTTAGGGAGGGAGGCGGTTTGAAACCATCTCTCCGCCTTTAGCAAATCATAATATAACTTTTAGTACGGGGAATGTAGTGAAAATGTGAGCAACCCTCTCCCCCCCACCCCTTCTTCGCGATTTTGTTATTATTTTAAATAAAAGAGAATTACACAAGGTCGAACGACAAAAGTAAACGGTCGAACGATAAAAGTAAACGGTCGAACGATAAAAGTAAACGGTCTAACGACAAAA
This sequence comes from Meghimatium bilineatum, assembly GCA_034231615.1. Taxonomy (NCBI): domain Eukaryota; kingdom Metazoa; phylum Mollusca; class Gastropoda; order Stylommatophora; family Philomycidae; genus Meghimatium; species Meghimatium bilineatum. Next base: position 53,621,960 of record CM067313.1, read on the forward strand.
GTAAACGGCCGAACGACAAAAGTAAACGGTCTAACGACAAAAGTAAACGGCCGAACGACAAAAGTAAACGGCGGAACGATAAAAGTAAACGGTCGAGCGATAAAAGTAAACGGCCGAACGACAAAAGTAAACGTCGAACGATAAAAGTAAACGGTCGAACGACAAAAATAAACGGTCGAGCTATAAAAGTAAACGGTCGAACGACAAAAGTAAACGGTCGAACGACAAAATTACTGAAAACTAATCTACTATATGCCAGTAAAACATATATTCATGTTTTTCAATACACGTGCTACAGACAGTTAAAGAAGGATTCTTGTTTTTTTAATACAAGTGCGGGGTGCAAAGGGAACGCATTGCTCTAGGCGGACCCAGGGTTAGCAGATAATCAAGATCCCAAATGTACCTCCTCGCGTTGCACCCTGGTAACAGAAAACAGCAGCTCGAGCTGATTCTGGCCACATCATTTGGGGATCATGTCCGAGAATGTGGAGGTAGCAGATGGAAAGAGATTTGACTGCAAAAGAGAAAGACAATATCTCCGACACCATCAGCATCACCACATTTAGCGACACTGTCGACATACAGTGAAGCTAGTCAGTCCAGTCCGAACATTGGAGGGGCGGCCAATGGTAAAAGGCACGTAAATGTGGGTGCATGGAGATAAACAAATATATGTCATAATGAGTACAATGACACAATGAAAGGGCAGAACAGCGCCAGAGGGCAGCGCGAACTGCAAATGAAAAGTAAAAAATTCCTAGGAAAGGGAACTATAAGCTCTGTTAGCTCGAGACGAGCTTCTAGTTACCTGTGATCCTTATAGGCAGAGACTCAGACCGAATCGTGGGCGCTCGGAAAAGCAAGAAGACTTAAAGCAACTCTAATGTCGAGCCCTCCTATACCGGAAATATTCTCGCGAAGAGAAAGGGTTCCAAACCCGATAGGCTTAGGCAAGAAGGGAACAACGATGGCAATCCTGGCCCAACTGTACTATCAAGTTTTCCTATACCAGAAATACACTTGCAGAGAGAAAGGGTTCAGTACCTGATGGGCTCAGGCGCTATTGGGACAAGGTCGCTCAGCTCGAGAACGCCTTGCTCTCAAACGCGTGGTGTGAGACTCAAACTTGTGCGAGGGGTTCAAGATGTCTGTGAACGACGCCTCGGGTAGGAGGGCAAACGAGCCAGGGTCCAACGCTTCTGGCGAGTTTTTCCTCATACGGAACCAGGCTCGCGGATGAGAAAAGGTTCGGTACCCGATGGACACAGGCAGAGTTCGTCCAATTGCACGAGATGGGTTTATAGACGGTGGAGCACCTCGTGCCAGATAGACGCGCTCGACAAGTGTCTTGGCGAAGAGGCACTACACACCAGCGTGCCTGGCGACAGATACACAGGCTGTCACGGACTAGGGACCAAACCCGAAATAAAGGAATGACAAAAACGGATGTGCTGGACCTCGGACGTCCTGACCACAAGTGGTCAACCGCGGTGCAAATAATCACAGTTTTACTGTGGAACTTGCAACACAACGTACCTCACGCTCCCCGGCGGAAATCACACGAAATATTCGTTGTGGTTATTTGAGAGCGAACGCTGAAGAAGAAGAAGAATACAAGTGCTACAGACATAGAATGAAGGATTCTTGTTTTTTTAATACAACTGCTACATACATCTGTTAAGAACTAATTACACAGAACACAAAACAAATATATTCGTCTAGCATCAAATAAACAAACATACCGGTATCAATTACCATTTGTGACTGTGGTGACACGGCGTAAGCTTGTTTGGTTTGAACATCTAACAAGTCACGTCTCGCTTTCTAAAATTGTTGTCACGGAACTGTCGAGGGAGTTGGAGAACAGACGGTAAGGAAATCCTACATTGACAATATCAAGGAATGGTCTCGGCATGATTTTTTCTACATTCCACAGAATGGTTGTGGACAGAGATGTATGGAGATTTCTTTTTTGTGCTGATGGCCCCAGTGTGGAATATCTACCCCCCCCCTCACCCCCACCCCCGACGTATTATGGATATTATTACTAATATTTTATTTTTATTATAATTTTGTGACAATTATCGAAAAAAGAATACGTTCTTTGACGCAGTGAGCGACGCAGAGAAGCGTCTGTGTGGATACATTCAGAATGCTGTCTTACTATCTTGGGTGCTGGTGTTGACGTTGAATAGTCGTGTCTGTAGAAGGTGACTCATGGTCTGAATCAATACTAACTACATATTTATCCTGACGTAAGCATGGTTATCATATGACATATTTCAACAGGTTATCATATATGACATGTCGTAAATCAAACATCATCATCACATCACTCAAACTGGAGAGCACTAGTTTCTGACCTATGCACCGTATTATGTGCTGAAGGAGCATAGATAGGCAGATCATACAGACATACCAGATAGATCGATCGATATAGATAGATATATAGATAGATAGATAGATAGATAGATAGATAGATAGATAGATAGATAGATAGATGGATGGATGGATGGATAGACAGATAAGTAGGTAGGTAGGTAGAAAGAGAGACAGACAGACAGATAGGAAGTCACATTGGTGGGCAGGTAGGTAAGTAGGTACGCAGGTAGGTAGACAGTTAGGTAGATATATAGATAGTCAATAGTATGTGGTCCTGTTTGTTGTATAATATATATAACCACTTCCAGCTCAGCTGCCTCAGCCAGATACTCACTTGTGTGAAACGTGTTTATATATTTGTGTGAAACGTGTTTATATATTTGTGTGAAACGTGTTTATATATTTGTGTGAAACATGTTTATATATTTGTGTGAAATATGTTTATATATTTGTGTGAAACATGATTTTATGCTTGTAACTGAAAAGCATAATGGTTCTTTGATTGTACCCCTAATATTGTTTGTATACTTCTCCCTGCTACGTACCTGTTTGTGAGAAGGCATCCTACTCAGAAGAATAGCATCGGAAAACATTAAAGTTAAGTTAAAAAGTAACTTTATAATGTTAACGATTTCAGTGATACTGCCTAATCAATATGATCACAGAGTTCAGAGGTCATCTCTAACGAACACATTCAGGGGGATAATCGAGATCCTAGCTTATCTCATAGCCTGATTAACATCCACACATACAGCCAAGTTAATCAATACAGGGAATAGTTACCTGCCTTTAATAATGTAAATCAAACAGGAAAGAGTGCCACCGTGTGCATCAGGTAATCACGATATTTAGTTCCCATCTTGATAAGAAAATTTCAACATTGTATTCCAAAGAAAACAGATATATAATCTGGGTTTTTTTTTAATGTGGCCAAGGATAATATAGGATGAGTTGCTAATTGCATTCCAATACGAGTGTCTTGGGAGGTATTGGTTCAACATCGATCTCCATTATGTGTTATGGTCACGTTCTGATATAACCAAATTTGACCAGCAGCAGGGTTGAAAGAGGCGTTATATTCGTAACTATAAGAGGTACATTTGTATTCATTCATGAGTGGTCACGACAGCAGGTGACAGCAGAGTAACCATGACAGCAGTGATGGTAGAATGACCATGGCAGCAGATGATAGTAGAGTGACCATGACAGCAGGTGATGGTAGAATGACCACGATAGCAGGTGATGGGAGAGTGCCCATGACAGCAATGTGACAAATACAATATACTGAAGACATATGTATATGTAGATGACATCGCTGTGACAAACTGAACAACTGACATCCTTGTGACATCGCAGGATTGAAGGATGATTCACTTTTGGACTATGACACGTTTGGTTGCTTGATATACAGTAATATCGTGACCTCTCAGAATGTTGGTAACTCCTCCAATCCATCTTCTTCTTGGTCTTCCTCTTTGTCTTACTGTTTCCATTTTAATGTTGTATGCTCTTGACACTGGTTAATAATAGTTCATTTTTATGAAATGGATGAACCTTTCGGGTCTGTTTTTCAATATATTTGACCACAGATGTTGTTCCAGCAGTTCTTGTAATCTCTTCATTCCTCACATGATCTCTTCTTGTAATCTCTTCATTCCTCACATGATCTCTTCTTGTAATCTCTTCATTCCTCACATGATCTCTTCTTGTAATCTCTTCATTCCTCACATGATCTCTTCTTGTAATCTCTTCATTCCTCACATGATCTCTTCTTGTAATCTCTTCATTCCTCACATTATCTCTTCTTGTTATCTCTTCATTCCTCACATGATCTCTTCTTGAAATCTCTTCATTCCTCACATGATCTCTTCTTGTAATCTCTTCATTCCTCACATTATCTCTTCTTGTTATCTCTTCATTCCTCACATGATCTCTTCTTGAAATCTCTTCATTCCTCACATGATCTCTTCTTGTAATCTCTTCATTCCTCACATTATCTCTTCTTGTTATCTCTTCATTCCTCACATGATCTCTTCTTGTAATCTCTTCATTCCTCACATGATCTCTTCTTGTAATCTCTTCATTCCTCACATGATCTCTTCTTGTAATCTCTTCATTCCTCACATTATCTCTTCTTGTTATCTCTTCATTCCTCACATGATCTCTTCTTGAAATCTCTTCATTCCTCACATGATCTCTTCTTGTAATCTCTTCATTCCTCACGATCTCTTCTTGTAATCTCTTCATTCCTCACATGATCTCTTCTTGTTCCAGCAGTTCTTGTAATCTCTTCATTCCTCACATGATCTCTTCTTGTAATCCCTTCATTCCTCACATGATCTCTTCTTGTAATCTCTTCATTCCTCACATGATCTCTTCTTGTAATCTCTTCATTCCTCACATGATCTCTTCTTGTAATCTCTTCATTCCTCACATGATCTCTTCTTGTAATCTCTTCATTCCTCACATGATCTCTTCTTGTAATCTCTTCATTCCTCACATGATCTCTTCTTGTTATCTCTTCATTCCTCACATGATCTCTTCTTGAAATCTCTTCATTCCTCACATGATCTCTTCTTGTAATCTCTTCATTCCTCACATGATCTCTTCTTGTAATCTCTTCATTCCTCACATGATCTCTTCTTGTAATCTCTTCATTCCTCACATGATCTCTTCTTGTAATCTCTTCATTCCTCACATGATCTCTTCTTGTAATCTCTTCATTCCTCACATGATCTCTTCTTGTAATCTCTTCATTCCTCACATGATCTCTTCTTGTTCTGTTTGTTGCATTTCTTCATCATCATCATCAAGGGCCGTCTCCGCAACGAAGGTTGGCTGCAACGTATCTCCAACATCTCCTGTCTTTTGTCTTGGTGATGCACTCTGCTAGACTGTAACCTGTCCATCGTGTGATGTTACGCTCCCACTTGTATCTCTGCCGCTTTTCTTAGACATCTCATTTCACGTAGTAAGCTTTCTCTCTTGTTCTTTAGTTAGTATCCATGTCTGACATTGATAACAGAATGTTGGGGTGAATATTGAATTTATGATTTGCCTTTTGGTTTCCATCGAGATAGATTTGTGTTTCAAAATTAGTGTAAGTTCATAATTTACGTAGTTGACATTTAAAATTCTTGTCTCGAGCTCTCTGTCCATTCTTCCGTCGAATGTAAAAATGTTCCCTAGATATTTAAATTCCTGCACTTGTTTCAGTAGCAGATCATTTATTTTTATGTTGATTGTATTGAGTTTTCTGCCTATAGATATTACTCCTGTTTTTTTTTCTGTGTCGATCTTAATGCTATCATTGTGGCAGCTTTTGTTGAGCAGGTTTGTATGATCTTACAGCACTTCACTAGAACCGTGGAGTAGGCACTGATCGTCAGCAAAGAGTAACTCACAGTTAGGTCATTTCGATGGTAAGCGTCTAGTGGTGTTTTTTAAATACTGTTTTATAATATTATCAATATGAATAATAAGTGTGAGAGTAACATCGCCAGATGGACAGGTTACAATCTAGCAGAGTGCACCACCAAGTCAAGAGACAGGTATGTTGGAGGTGTTGCTGCAGCCAGCCTTCGTTGCAGAGACGGCACATAATGATGTTGAAGTCGTGCACTTGTTTTAACTGACACTTTCATTCATTTTGTATATGGCTCTGGTTTGCATATGGGGTGTGTATATATATATATATATATATATATATATATATATATATATAGAGAGAGAGAGAGAGAGAGAGAGGGAAAGAGATTGAGAGAGGTAAAGAGAGAGAGCCATTTAAGGCCCCCCCCCACAACCAACAATTTTCTTTATGTGAGCCGTCTTAATCACACAATCACTGAGGTTCACACTCCTCCCCCTCCCCCTGAATTGGCAGATTTACTGTTACTCCGCTTGTTCTCTTTCACATGCACGCACGGGGAGCAGCGCGCGCGCATGCACAATTTACATAACATAAAAGTGATGAACAATGTAACTAGGTCACGTCCACACAGAATAGAAAGCAAACTTGACGATGATTGAACTAGTTCTAGACGATTGTTTGCTTGATCCACGCTCCTTGCAGCAGCATTCGTTTTATCATACTGTAACAAACATAAACTTCGCTAAAAATTACCTCCAGCTGTTTCATGTAGCATTAGTTTGATCACTCCAAAAAACATAAACGCCGCTTCAGACACTCTTCTGCAGATTATTAATGTAGCTAACGTTTTATGATTTGATGGCAACTATGACAAATCGAAACTAAACAAATCAGACGAGTAATGAAATTATGAGCTTGTCAGTAAAAACAAAACTGTGAAATAATGCAGTTCTTTACAGAATTCTATAATCTATTCAATAATACTAATAAAACTAGTCAAGGATACGGGGACACAGCTAATACGCGTGCAACGGTTTATTTTCATCCATTTCTGGATTTAAGGTCACGGACGACAAAAACTATGCCACACACAGTTCACAGATTACTTACCATTTTTCAGCTCAAGAGTAACTACCGCAGTGTACTCTGACAATCGACTGGAAGAAGTTGCTGCCTGCATGTCGGTGCAAAGTTGACAGTCTTAAATACACAATTGTTTTAGGTGAATTGTTTGATGAATATTCTTCACTCGTAGCAAGTTTCCAAACAGGTTTCTGGTATCACGACGGAAGTGAACTTCTTGTGTCTGGGTCTATTTTTAGCAACAAAGCACGTGGATTTGTTGATATTTTTTGTTGACCTCAGCCGTGACCGATAATTCAATATATGAGACATGTCAACTAAAACGTAAACTGGAACCAGTTTCCAATTTCCGTGAATTATATTTGTCCGCCATTGCTATTTTTGGCATTCAACTCCAAATATATAAATACTGACCAACGAGAATCACGAGAATAATGAACAACGTCATGAATGGTATCCAGCTTTATTTAGCTAACAGGACTTCTACTATACCCGGTCACGTCTCAGCTGACACCAAATAGATAAGAATGTGCATACTTACCTGTTAGCCCGTACCTGGTTCGTTGTCATCTATCAAGATGCTCGATCGATCATTATATTACACAAACAATATATATATATATATATATATATATATATATATATATATATATATATATATATATATATATATATATATATATATATATATATATATATCAGGACGGAAGGTACTTTAGCTTCGTATTCCCTTGAGTTTGTGTCCGATATTTGTGATCTGGAAAGTCCACATTAGGAAAAATCTTGACCCGTTTTTGCTTGGCTTGTTTCCTCATGCTAAATGTCATTTTCCGATTTCATAAGGCGGGGATGGCCGATTCCTTCAAAGGTATATGTTACTGAAAAAGTATCTACCACCCTGCACAAGGTTATCAATCACAGACATCAGGATCACAGATGAAAAACAACACATACATGTGTCACAGACAGGGTCAGTTGTTATAAAGAATACCCGGAACATTCCGTACAATATTTATCAAGTCCTTCTCCATGATGATCATGAGAGCTTCTCTCACATCACATATCTCACAAACATCACTCATCTTACACGTCAAACATCTCACATCAAACATCTCGCATCACACAACTCACATCAAACATTGCACAACTCACATCTAGCATCAAACATCTCACATCAAACATTGCACATCAAACATCACACATCTCATATCAAACATCTGATATCACACATCTCTCATCACACATCTCACATCATACATCTGACACACTACACATCAAACATCGCACATCTCACATTATACATCTCACACACTACACATCAAACATCTCACGTAAAAATCACACATCTTACATCATATATCTCACATCTCACAACACACATCAAACATCTCAACCGAACATCTCACATCACATATCTCCCACACCACATCACACGTCACACATCAAACATCTCACACGTCACACATCAAACATCTCACACATCACACATCAAACATCTCGCACATCAAACATCTCACACATCGCACATCAAACATCTCACATCACATGGCTCACACACCACGTCACACACCACACGTCACACATCAAACATCTCACACATCACACATCAAACATCTCACACGTCACATCAAACATCTCACACGCCGCACATCAAACATCTCACATAAGACATCAAACATCTCACATAAGACATCAAACATCTCACACGCCGCACATCAAACATCTCACATCACACATCAAACATCTCACACGTCACACATCAAACATCTCACACGTCACACATCAAACATCTCACACATCGCACATCAAACATCTCACACATCGCACATCAAACATCTCACATCACATGGCTCACACACCACGTCACACACCACAAGTCACACATCAAACATATCACACATCAAACATCTCACACAATACACATCAAACATCGCACATCACACATCAAACATCTCACACGCCGCACATCAAACATCTCACATAAGACATCAAACAGCTCACACATCGCACATCAAACATCTCACATAAGACATCAAACATCTCACACGCCGCACATCAAACATCTCACATAAGACATCAAACATCTCACATAAGACATCAAACATCTCACACGCTGCACATCAAACATCTCACATAAGACATCAAACATCTCACATAAGACATCAAACATCTCACACATCGCACATCAAACATCTCACACAAGACATCAAACATCTCACACGCCGCACATCAAACATCTCACATAAGACATCAAACATCTCACATAAGACATCAAACATCTCACACGCCGCACATCAAACATCTCACATACGACATCAAACATCTCACATAAGACATCAAACATCTCACACATCGCACATCAAACATCTCACACAAGACATCAAACATCTCACACGCCGCACATCAAACATCTCACATAAGACATCAAACATCTCACATAAGACATCAAACATCTCACATAAGACATCAAACATCTCACATAAGGCATCAAACATCTCACACGTCGCACATCAAACATCTCAAATAAGACATCAAACATCTCACATAAGACATCAAACATCTCACATAAGACATCAAACATCTCACATAAGACATCAAACATCTCACATAAGACATCAAACATCTCACATAAGTCATCAAACCTCTCACATAAAACATCTCACATAAGACATCAAACATCTCACATAAGACAACAAACATCTCACATAAGACATCAAACATCTCACATAAGACATCAAACATCTTACATAAGACATCAAACATCTCACATAAGACATCAAACATCTCACATAAGACATCAAACATCTCACATACTACACCAGGAGGCACAAAGCAAACAGCCAAACTACTACACCAGGAGACACAAAGCAAACAGCCAAACTACTACACCAGGAGACACAAAGCAAACAGCCAAACTACTACACCAGGAGACACAAAGCAAACAGCCTAATTACTACACCAGGAGACACAAAGCAAACAGCCTAATTACTACACCAGATCGCAAATAAGACTGTAAATACGAATATCCTTTGCATCACGAAATTCTTACTGAAGAGAGGAAATATCCATGAAATCGTGAATGGGACGGGCAGAGGATTTCATACAAAGTTTGTGTAGCGTACAGGATGTTACTGCAGAAGCGGAATGGATACACCCGGCCCATTGATTGCAAAACTTCTTTCACAGTTATAATAACACTTGATATGGCAAGCAAGGAATGGGGGCAAGTCGAGGTGGAGGCAGAGGTGTAGGTGTTGATCAATGAAAACTCCGGAGAAGTGGATGTGATTATATACACAGATGGATCGGTGGTTAGACGTCTTCGTAGTGCGTGGGCCTTCACTGCTCAGTGTGCAGGGAAAAGTGTTAGTGAAGAGAGTAGAGCTTTTGCTGTGACTACGAGTAGTATGACTATGGAGATCATGGCGGTGACTATGCCATTATAATTTGTCAGCTCATAGAGGGATGTACGGACCTGTATCCTGAGTGACTCAAGGAGTATGATTATGATATTACGAAAGGGTCTCATTCGTGAACAATGGACTGAAATATTGCGATGGTCGTTGCTGGAGATAGTATTTTTTATTCTCGTGCCATTGGCAACACTGCCATGTGCACATGTGAACAGGCAGCACAGAGTGCCAAACATATACTTCAAGAGTGTTCTGAGCATGAAACGCTGAGGCAGACATATTGGCAAGAGGAAACAACACTGGAATTAAAACTCTATGGGACACTGTATGAACTACAAAAGACAGTGAGTTTTATTCAGGAGACATAATTACAGATATAGACTTGTTTCAAGTGAACGAAAGAAGAAGAATTCTCGTGCCTGGACATGTAGGAGTTTGGGGCAAAGAGAGAGCTGATTTGCTTGCGTCAGGTGCTGTTGTTACACCCGGGGGGGGGCAATGGATCTGGCAGATGTGTTGAATTCCCTACGGCAGACATCACATGAAAGTCAACTTGACGTGGATGATGATTCTTATTCAATGGCTAGAATTAAGGAACATGGTTTGAAATGTGGGGTCGCTAGAGGGCAGCAGTTGCAGGGAGCAGAATAATGATGATCAACATAGAACCGGAACTGTCAGCAGAGATGTAATGACGGATACACTCAGGAAGAGATTCGAACACCTATGGATTTGTCCGGAGTGCAGTGATGATGATCGGGCGATTAACTAACTTTTGCAAATAAACGAAAGTTTAAACCATTCTACACATTCACATTACACTCTCTATCCTCACTACTTTCTACACATTACTCTCTCTCCCAATATTATCATTACTTTGTACGCATTCGTATTGCGTTTTCTTCACATTATCACATTACTCTCTCCACACATTCATACTGCACTCTACACATTCACACAAGTCTCTACACACATTCACACTACATTCTACACATTCTTACAAGTCTCTACACACATTCACACTACATTCTACACATTCTTACAAGTCTCTACACACATTCACACAAGTCTCTACACACATTCACACTACATTCTACACATTCTTACAAGTCTCTACACACATGCACACTACATTCTACACATTCTTACAAGTCTCTACACACATTCACACAAGTCTCTACACACATTCACACTACATTCTACACATTCATACAAGTCTCTACACACTTTCATACTACACATTCACACTACATTCTACACATTCATACAAGTCTCTACACACATTCACACTACATTCTACACATTCACACTAAATTCTACATTTCTTACAAGTCTCTACACACATTCACACTACATTCTACACATTCACACTAAATTCTACATTTCTTACAAGTCTCTACACACATTCACAGTAATCTTCACACTATTTTATTACTCTCTCTACACACATTCACAGTACTCTTCACACTATTTCAGTACTCTCTCTACACACCTGTCTCTCTGCACACATTCTTATAGCACTGCACACATTTTCCACTACTCTCCACACATTCTCACTAATCTGAAATTCTCACTGCTATCTCCACATTATCTCATTACTCTCTCCTCACATTCTCATTATTATGTCAATATCTCTCCACACGTTTTCATTACTCTCTCAACATTATCCCACTTATCTTCACACATTCTCTCTACTCTCCACACACGTTGTCACTACTCTATCAGCATATTCACATTACTCTCTCCACACATTCTCATTACTCACTTCACACCCTCATTACTCACTTCACACACCCTCATTACTCTCTCCACACATTCTCATTACTCACTTCACACACTCTCATTACTCTATCCACACATTCTCATTACTCATTTCACACATTCTCATTACTCTCTCCACACATTCTCATTACTCACTTCACACCCTCATTACTCTCCACACATTCTCATTAATCTCTCTACACCACATGTTCTCATTACTCACTCCACACATTCTCATTACTCACACCACACATCAATATCCTATCCAAACATCATTACTCTCTCCATTCTCATTATACACTCCACACATAACTCTCTCCACACATTCTCATTACTCACACCACACATCAATATCCTATCCAAACATCATTACTCTCTCCATTCTCATTATACACTCCACACATGATAACTCTCTCCCCACATTCTCATTACTCTCTCCATATTATCCCAACCTTCTCTCTTTTTAACACATTCTCATTACTCTTCACATTATCCCATTACTCTCCCTCCACACATTATCATTACTCTCTCAAAATATTCTCATTACTCATTCCACATATTCTCATTAATACTCCACACATTATCATTACTCTCTATAGTATACTACTCTCTCCCCACATTCTCATTACTCTCTCGACATTATCCCACAACTCTCCACACATCTCATTACTTTCTCCACATATTGTTTCTCAGGGCTATACTCAAATAGATAACATTTCGACAGACATGTACAAATAACACAACATAAATCATTATTTCAAATAAATATATTTATTCATAATTCATGATAAAAAAATGTACATATAAATCTGACATAAAATTTACATCAAGTCAAAGTCATGTTTATATCTAGACATACATTCACATTTGTAAAAATTATGTGGCATAAGAAGATGCCTTATACAGTGGAATCCCAATATAGCGCATTCTTTTATAACAAATTTCCTTATACAGTGGAATCCCACTATAGCACATTCTTTTATAACAAATTTTCCTATATAAAAACACTTTCGTAAACCCCAACTTATATCTATACTATATTGTTTATACTGCACATACCAACTTTAATTGGTTACACACGTGTTTCCTTGTTCCGGGTCAAGTTGTTATAACGGGATGTGACTGTAGAAGTATCTCAAACTGTCTGTTCAATAACTTGTGTACACCATATAAACAAATATCTTTGCAAGTGGACGTGAACACCATGTTGATTTAGATTCAATGATTGAAGGCAAGAATGGGAGCAAGGAAGACAACATTATCAGTCAGAGTATTGTATAAGGGGCTGCCCTTAAATTACACCAACAATACATGTATTAACAAAAACCATGAGCTAGCAGTCAATGAATTTACCAGAACCTCCACTATTTTGTGATGGCTGTAAAACTCTGATACTTCTGAACAAGAATTCTGAATTTTATTTTTGCAGAAAAATTACTAAAAATTTGTGGTTTTTTCAAACTTGTATACATATTTTTTAATTCACACAATTTAATTTGTGTATAAACAAACACACTATTGTTGAAGTCAACTTTTGTTGAAGCTCTTCAGTCCTCGTTGCCAAACACTGTCTAACTGTTGACACCCACCCACACCCAATTGTTGACATATTGTACCTTTGTCAACAACTCTCAAACTGTTTACACCCACCCACTTACAATTGTTCAGAACTACTACACAGGAAAAAAGGACTTCGGCAGATTGAGTAATGTTGGAAATATTCTAGTTATGGTAAGTCAAATGTACCCACTTATGGTGAGGTACCCACATATGGTGAACTGCTCACTTATTGTGAAGTAACCATTTATTGTGAGATACAACCACAGAAATTAGTCAAATTTGGCTATACCAGAGCTTTACATCCATAAATAAATATCAGAGGTCTTGGTTCTGGTAATCCAGTCACCCCGACATCTGGAATTGTTATAGCAGATATTTTTTTTGCACTTCATATTAGATGCTACAAGGTACAATAACCACAGACTGTTATGTCAGTTTGTAGTCAGGGATGAACCAAAGAATAGACAGGAAACAAATTAAAGATGCAGGTGCAGACATAAGAGATAAAAATAAATATTGTGTCACAGATCTTTATTGTACCAGATCCACCGAAGACGGATGTGTCTGGCCATTTGCACAAATAAAACAGCCACACAACGCATTTCCATTATCTGGACTACATCCTGCTGGAAATCTAGTAGAACCAATGTCCTGCTACAAGAAACATCCAAGATTTTGAGTTTGAGAATGAGTGATAAAGAAGAAGAAGAAGAAGAACCAAACAGGCAATCTCAACCTACAATATTTTGAGTTTTAGTGGCTTCTTGGTTGGAACGTGTGAAACCCCCCCTAACCTAACAATGAATATCACACACATCACAATGTTGTTAAGTTGGAATATACTTCAAGCTTTCTAACATATTACACAATAATGTTGTCGTTACAACTAAACTTTCTAACATATTACACAATAATTTTGTAATTACAACTAAACTTTCTAACATGTTACACAATAATGTTGTTGTTACAACTAAACTTTCTAACATGTTACACAATAATGCTATACAATTTTGAATAATGGACAAACAGCAATTCCATTTTGTTATTGATATTTATGTGATATGTTACACAATAGTTTACAGATTTCACTGCTATAAAATAGTTTAATTTACAGATTTCATTGTTATAAAATAATTTAGTTCTTATATAAAATAAACTATAAATAGTTTAGTTCTTAGATAAACTAAACTTTAAAATAGTTTACTGGTAGTTCATATATTTCAGTGCTATAAAATAGTTTAGTTCACAGATTTCAGTGCTATAAAATAGTTTAGTTCACAGATTTCACTGTTAGAAAATAGTTTAGTTTACATATTTCACTGCTATAAAATAGCTTATGTTCTAGATTTTAGTGCTATAAAATAATTTAGTTCACAGATTCCTGATTTAGTGTTAGAGAATTATATATTTTACATATTTCAAAGCAAATGCCACAAAAGTATATAGTTCAAGATTTCAGTGTTACAAAACAAATAGTTCACGATTTCAGTGCTACAAAACAATTAGTTCACGATTTCAATGCTACAATACAAATAGTTGAAGATTTCAGTGCTACAAAACAAATAGTTGAAGATTTCAGTGCTACAAAACAAATTTTTCAAGATTTCATTGCTACAAAATAAATAGTTCAAGATTTCAGTGCTACAAAACAAATAGTTTTACAATTTTGTGCTACACAATGATACTGTATATTTTTTATTCAGTTCAACAAAATTATTTTTTTCATAGATTTCAATTTTAGTTCTACACAACTCTGAGATTATGTTGTTCATTAGACAAATGTAGACATTCACATTCAACAAATGTAGACATTCACATTCAACAAATGTAGACATTCACATTCAACAAATGTAGACATTTGTGACAAATTTCACAACTGTGACAAATTCCTGCTGGTTACCAGGGTTTGAGATATCAACAACCATGAGTGCCTTGCTGTTTGCATTTTTATGTTGTATGCTCGTGATGCTGGCCAATAATGGTTCATTATTATGAAGTGGTTGAACCAATTTGGGTCTGTTTTTCAATATATTTGACCACAGACGTTGTTCCAACAGTTCTTGTAATCTCCTCATTTCTCACATGATCCCTTCTTGTTCTGTTTGCTGCTTTTTTTTAGACATCTCATTTCATACGTAGTAAGCTTTCTCTCTTGTTATTTTATTAGTGTCCATGTCTGACATTGGTAATACAATGTTGGTATGAAGATTGAGTTCATGATTTGTCTATTGGATTCCATTGGGACAGATTTGTGTTTCAAAATTGGTGTAAGTTTATAAATGACATAGTTGGCTTTCTGAATTCTTGTCTTGATGTCTTTTTCATCAGCTATAAAAATGCTCCCAAGATATTGAAATTCCAGCACTTGTTTCATATATGAGATATATTGTAGACAATTTATGCATGACAATTTCTACATGGCAATTTATGCATGACAATTTCTGTGAACATTTAATAGTTAACCAACTATATGTTGTTGGATCCCAAAAGGAAGCAAAGAATTGCAACACTGTGCCTGCCATGTATGTTATAGGAAATGACTAAGGATGTTTTGGAGGTAGAGTTGGTTGTCCTATTCTATAAAAGGTCAAACTGACTTAGAAATGCTGCTCAAGTCATTTGTGTCAGGTCAAAAGTAACAGGTATTGCAGCCAAACTATAAACTATGACACAATACAATATGTGTGTTATTCAACCGGTCTATATTCATAGTAGCTTGGGAAAATACATGTTGAAAGATTTGACATCTCGCTTAATTTTTAGAGATGCTGTGTGGTTGATGACGGAAAACATTTAGACTCAAGTTGCGAGGGGAGTGGCTGCCATCTGAGTGTACCTGATTCAAATTCCATTTTCTGTATTATGATTTTTCTTAAAGAATAAATTCTCAATGCTTCTATATTACAACATTCAATATTCCTTCATGCAGGCTCATGATAAATGTTGCTATGTGCTGGTTGTAACATGACTTCTGATTTCTCCATATTAATCACGCATGTGGTTGCATCTGTGGGTCTCACCAGACAATGGCCCACTAGACAAACCACCCATGCAACAGAAAACATTAGTAGATGACATGTCGTTATATTGAGGTTATTTTCTTATAGAAGCTTCATGGAACGTCATCTATACAATTATGCTCCTTGTGCTGTTATTTTGTTGTTGAATTGTGTTTCATGTTTACTTGAAAATATGTATGCACCCTCTGTGGTTGGGAGAGAGCCAGAGATGTACTGTGCAGCACTGGGGAGGAGGAAACTGACAGCACTGTTTTTTCCTATGGCTGATACCCATCATAGAGGCACAGTGACTCAGGACGTGACAATCCTTTTGATGTGAACATTTGGTGGCGGGGAATGAGCACAGTGAATCCTATCTTGGCTACAGTGGCTCGGAGCAGTGCATAGGTTGAAACTTACCTTCCTGGAGGTGTGATAGTTATTTTCTGGCTCTGTCCCGGGGTGGGACGAAAATCCACAGACTTCCCAGCAATATAATGCCATTTAATGGCATTGGATCAAAGGGCATGAGCCCATAGACCGCTGGATCAGCAACCAACCAACCTCCATATTAATAGCAAGCCCAAAGTTGGTACAGGTTTTATAGAATCTATGATTATTTGTAGATCAGCCTTAGATTTGGCATTTAAGGAAGTCATCAGCAAATATGAAGCACATAACAAATCCATCTCCAGAATACCCTTCTACTCACTGACGCTGCAAGGCATAAAGGGATGAATTCACAATAAGGCTGTACATTAATTATTCAAAATATTGTACCATAATTAATTCAATGGGTGTACAGTAATAGAATAATGCAATAATATAATTAGATAGACAGACAAAAGAGCTTCTAATTCTAATAGATGTATAACACACACATTTTTACAGGTCATTATTTGTATCTGGTACAGATTTGTACAGGTCTTTATTTCTATCTGGTACAGATTTGTACAGGTCTTTATTTCTATCTGGTACAGATTTGTACAGGTCTTTATTTCTATCTGATACAGATTTGTTTAATCACAAGGTTGGCATGTATTTTATGAGTTGATGTTATTTTATTATATTTCATGATTACCTCTTAAAATAAAGTTACAAATATTCAGTGGTATTTTTCTGGAGTCAGTTAATGGAATTTTTTATGCTTATCTTTAGAAATCAATTTTTTATGCTTACCTTTAGAAATCAATTTTTAAGTTTAGATTGTGGATATAACAAATTAAATCATTTTTCCACATTTCTGTCTCCAAAAATATTTTAAAATTAATAAAAATGGCTGTTAAAACTTATAACTTAAAATTGACAAAACAAATAAAGTAATTCATTATATCAATTAAAAATTAAATGCTATATGCTTAACAACAATTGTAAAAATGATCCATTCCAACAAGCGATGTTTGCATGCAAGACTGTTCAGATGATGATTGGTCATGACCAACGAGGCGACCTGTTAAAAAAAAAGAATCGACAAACAGTTAAGCACAAAAAAACAACAACCACAGAGGAAATCTAGGGCATGCAGGAAAAACAATAAAGCCATTCAACAACAAAAATAGAACACTAAATATATGCATGACATATTTTCAAAAATGATGAACAAGCATATTTAAACAGTGTATTTAAACTGTGTATTTAAACTGTGTATTTAAACAGTGTATTTAAACAGTGTATTTAAACAAACAATTTTCACATAATAAATTGAAAGATAATAATTGATTAAAAGATTGTGCAGTAATGATTGAAGGATGTACAATAATGATTGAAGGGTGCACAGTAATGATTGTCTATTATTTATCCCAGGTGAATGATGGTTGATTGTATCCACACTTGCCATTAAGTGTAGGGGTGGCAGCCTAGATATTTATGATGTTTTTCACCCAAACCACATACATTTACCGGTAAGCTCTTCTTGTGGTCTTTGAAGGGTATAAAGTAATGATTGAAGGCTGTACAGTAATGATTCATGTGTGTACAGTAATGATTGAATGCTATACTAATGATTGAAAGATGTAAAATAAAGATTGAAGGATGTAGAGTAATGATTGAAAAGTGTAAATTAATTATTGAAGGGTGTAAATTAATTATTCAAAATATTGTACTATAAATAAATCAAGAAATTGTTGTATCGATCCCCCAGAAATTGTGAGAAAATTAGCTTTTGCTTACTATTTGCAATAGTATTGTTTTTCTAGAGCTTTATTTCATACTCTCAGAAAACTAGAACTATTGTAATACTTTCAGAAAAAGTCTTATACTCAGAGAAGGAAACATTCAGGGGGGGGGGGGGCAGTGTGCCTTTTCTACCTTTACTCAGAGAAGGAAACATTCAAGGGTGGGGCAGTGTGCCTTTTCTACTTTTACTCAGAGAAGGAAACATTCGAGGACGAGGCAGTGTGCCTTTTCTAAGTTTCTGCAACATTCTGGGCTCGAGTAATGAGTTCAGCTCTTCTTCCAGGCATTCTTTCCTGCCAGAATTGTCCATAGAAACCCAGCCCTTGATTATGGTCACTGGGGTGGGTGGAGCAGCCAGCAATGCAATCCCCACCAATAATTATGTAGGGTTAACATGTTTGCCTGATTGTGGATATACTTTGTCCAGATTGACCCCATCCAGCTATTATTATGTGAAGGTGGGCTGTGCCGATTGTGTTCTTGATAAAGGCCTATTGGTCGAAACGTCAATTTGTGCTTTATCAGTTATTAAAAAAACCTCATGATCATGTTCCAATTTGTTTATGTTGAAACAAAGATAGAAATAATGTAGATTAATGTTTCTGAGAAATGCTACAATGTAAAACCAAATAAATAAAGAAATTAGGAAAATAGTAGGTATAATATCATGTATTGAATTGTATATAGGTAATCTGCAATCTGCACACGCAGACTGCAGGATGTGGCAGCAGGTGCGGAATGGATAAGTCTACCCACAGATTTTGAAACTTGTTTGAGAGTAGTAATATCACTTAGCAGGGAATGGTGTCCCACAGCTGTGGAGAAAGAAGTGTAGGCTTTGGTCAGTGAGAATACCAAAGAGGGGGATGTGATTATATACACTGATGGATCTGTGATAAGACATGTTCGCAGTACTTGGGATTTCACAGCTCAGTGTGCAGGTAAAACGATCAGGGAAGAAAGTGGTGCCTTTGCGGTTATTATGAGAAGCATGACCATGGAGACTATGGTGGTGACCAGGGCATTTGAGTGGGTATGCACACAGAAGGTAACGCAGGTCTACATATTGAGTGACTCTATGAGTATGATTAAGAAGGTACAAGTGGGTCTCGTTTGCAAACAGTGGACTGAGACCTTGAGAAAGGCAAGGCTGAAAGTGGTTACATTTATTTTTGTGCCGGGACATGTGGGCGTTCGAGGCAATGAAAGAGCGGATCCACTGGCGTCATGCGCGATTGTGGCATGGGGAGATGGGGCAATGGATCGCGCTGACGTTTTGAACTCCTTAAGAGATATAACACGCGAGAGTGAGACTAATGTGGATGATGATCCCTTTTCAATGGCCAGGATTAAAGATCAGGGATTGAAATGCGGTGTTGCTAGAGGTGAACTTTTTGGAGGGTGCAGAAGAATGATGGTCAACCAGCATAGGACGGGTACTGTCAGCAGAAGTGTAATGGCGGATACACTCAAGGAGAGATCGGAGCAACTATGGACGTGTCCAGTTTGCAGTGATGATGATCCGACGACTAACTAACTAGTATATAGGTATAATGTCATGTATTGAGTGGTATATAAGTATAATGTCATGTATTGAGTGGTACATAGGTATAATGTCATGTATTTCGATATCTTCCATCAAAAGCTAGAAAGTAATTGGTTCGGCCACCTTATGAGAATGAAACTCAGCACATACAAATAAGAGAATATAAGAAAAGAATATTCAGATATAGAGCCAAAGATGGATATAAAACATCAAGATCTTTGAACAAACATGGACTCAATGCAACCAAGGTGACACATCTGGCCTTGGAACAACAACTGAGGATCCCATTCCTAAGCTTAACACCAAGTGTCGATATGACCAACCATCATTCACAAGGGAAAGACAATAGACAACTAGTAATGTTTGTAGATTGTCAGATTTGTGATAGAGTGCGAAATGAACCCGCCTCACAAGTTAAACTCTGTCAAATTAACTCCTGATTTGAAAGCCAACCAAACACATTATACAGGCAATATGATTGGGTGAATTAGCTCGTGGATTGAAGGCCAACCATGCACACTGTACAGGCGATAATAGTGGATGAATTAGCGGTGTCTTAAACTGCAACAATAGTTGAATAACAATTGCCAATACAGGGTATGCTTCATCAGCAGCCATGTGGCACATGATAATGATGAATAATTAGTCAATTGTATTATCTTTAAAGAGATAAGTAGTTGCCCCAGTTCTTTAGTTTGACTTGATCTTGACAAAGACCTCTCTCTCTCTCTCTCTCTACCTCTCTCTTTCTCTCGCAAAGAGGTATAGGTCAGTAAATAGATACTATTGTCAGTCCAGCAAAGCTCAGTCCTCTCATGAGTAGGCAGTAAGTTGGTGCTCCTAGTGTCCCCAAAGCTCAGTCCTCTCATGAGTAGGCAGCAAGTTGCTGTTCCTAGTATCCCCAAAGCTCAGTTCTCTCATGAGTAGGCAGCAAGTTGGTGCTTCTAGTATCCCCAAAGCTCAGTTCTCTCATGAGTAGGCAGCAAGTTGGTGCTTATAGTATCCCCAAAGCTCAGTTCTCTCATGAGTAGGCAGTAAGTTAGTGCTTCTAGTGTCCCCAAAGCTCAGTCCTCTCATGAGTAGGCAGTAAGTTAGTGCTTCTAGTGTCCCCAAAGCTCAGTCCTCTCATGAGTAGGCAGTAAGTTAGTGCTTCTAGTGTCCCCAAAGCTCAGTCCTCTCATGAGTAGGCAGTAAGTTAGTGCTTCTAGTGTCCCCAAAGCTCAGTCCTCTCATGAGTAGGCAGTAAGTTAGTGCTTCTAGTGTCCCCAAAGCTCAGTCCTCTCATGAGTAGGCAGCAAGTTGCTGTTCCTAGAAATGCACATTGCTTTTCTGTAATCTCAAATACATTTCATGCATTAATTGAAGACACCAATCAGTTTCAAATGTTAGGACTAGTTTCCACATACGTTGATATCGCAGTGACATTGACACAGAGACTGGGGTTGATATCGCAGTAAGATTGACACAGAGACTGGGGTTGATATCGCAGTGACATTGACACAGAGACTGGGGTTGATATCGCAGTGACATTGACACAGAGACTGGGGTTGATATCGCAGTGACATTGACACAGAGACTGGGGTTGATATCGCAGTAACATTGACACAGAGACCGGGGTTGATATCGCAGTGACATTGACACAGAGACTGGGGTTGATATTGCAGTGACATTGACACAGAGACTGGGGTTGATATCGCAGTGACATTGACACAGAGACTGGGGTTGATATCGCAGTGACATTGACACAGAGACTGGGGTTGATATCGCAGTGACATTGACACAGAGACTGGGGTTGATATCGCAGTGACATTGACACAGAGACTGGGGTTGATATCGCAGTGACATTGACACAGAGACTGGGGTTGATATCGCAGTGACATTGACACAGAGACTGGGGTTGATATCGCAGTAACATTGACACAGAGACTGGGGTTGATATCGCAGTGACATTGTCCAATGTCATTATTTATGAGAACATCACTGCTTGCACCTCTGTACTACATGACTGCTTCCATCTTTGTACTACATGACTGCTTGCATCTTTGTACTACATCACTGCTTGCACCTCTGTACAATATTTCAATAATGTCTAGGATATCTGTATTGAAGCTGTATTATTTGTGACTGTGAAATCAATGATACAAAGTATATGTTGATATTGTTAATGTTTCATATGTCAACACACAGAGTATTTGTAAATAATTTTCTGATTTCAATAAATCATATTCCTGCTGTTTAATAAATCATATTTTTGCTGTTTAATAAATCATATTCCTGCTGTCCAATAAATCATATTCCTGCTGTCCAAATTTCTGTGACTCTAAATAAATTTATTTAATGAAATTTTTCATTTGATTTAAAACAGAACATTTGTTCTAGAACAGGGCTGTAAATGCCCAATGCAATTTTTGTCTTAGTTGAACTCTACAAATCTCATATCTCCTTCATCTACAGGCTTAACTCCCCTGACCATGTATATGGTCATTGCTGATAATATGTCATCAATGTTGTCAAAAACATGGGAGCCATGACTGATAGAACATCACAATATTATCAAGAAAAGGGAGCCAGGGTTGTTAAAATGTGACACACGATACCAAACAACATTTACCGGTAACTATTTTGTACCCAATCGCTGTGTTATATTTATACTGTCACATTCCACAAGTGAGAGCTGGTCTCAACATGTGCAACTAATTAGGGTCTGAAATGATTGGATGAAATGTGTTTCGGATTACATGAGAACAATGCACATCCCTTTAATAACTCATCATCATCATCATCATGTGCCGTCTCCGCAACGAAGGTTGGCTGCAACGTATCTCCAACATCTCCTGTCTCTTGTCTTGGTGGTGCACTCTGCTAGACTGTAACCTGTCCATCATGTAATGTTACTCTCCCACTTGTATATCTGCCTACCTCTTGCTCGCTTCCCTTTGACTTTACCCTCAAGTAAGGTCTTCAATAGGGTGTCATGTCTTTTAATGTGTCCAAAATATTTTATTTGCCTGATCTTTATTTCTCTTAGTAGTTCTTTCTTCATATTAAGTGTCTTTAGCACCTCTTTATTTGTTTTCTTCTCTTTCCATGATGTTCTCCCTATTCTTCTATATACCCACATCTCAAAGGCATAAATTTTGTCTTCTAATTGTTTATTTAGTGTCCATGTTTCTGAGCCATACATTAATATGGAACAGATGTGTGTGTGTCATGTGACGTATTCCTTCCAGAACGTTGTCTTCCCAATGAACTCTCTGAACCTCTCTCTGTCTTGGGCGATGTGGCTTGCATTTTCTAGCGATGTATTCATATTATCTTTAATGTCGTCAGTCCATCGTCTTCTTGGTCTGCCCCATCTCCTCTTCCCAGGTACTCTTCCCTCCATTAATGCTAATTGCTACACCACAAGATCACAATCCTAGAGAAAAAGTTCAGTTAATCCATTGGAAATTTCTAGGCACAATATTCCCGTAGGTTGCCATTACTTTCGGGAAGGAACAACCGTTAATCGAGCACCGTAAAGAGAACACATTCGTTCTAGTCGGCCATTTTGGCGGAAGACTAATAGATGTAGCATTTTATAATTAATAACTCATCACTTAAGAACAAATTACTGAATATGGCCATTTTTGCCAACCATGCAACCAGGGTTGGCAACCATATAAGCAGGGTTGCCAAAAATAATAACCCCTAGGTTATCTAATGGAAAGATACGCTACGTGAGTTGAGAAACTGTCTGTTACAGATTACACACATCCATACTCATACCAGATAGAACTTTTGGTCTTTGTTTTCTCTGTTTCAACTGCCATCTCTGGTACAGGTTGAATGTCCGGCATAGACTTTGATTGAGATGAAGCTTGTTGGTTTAATGTGGAGGTGCTAAGTGTTTGGTCAGCTGTGTTTAGCTGACCAGGAGAAGGTAACTGTGACTGAATATTGTTGTGATTGTAACTATTTGATTGTCTCCCTTGAGATCTGACCTGCGTTGTTTGTTGCTGTGGTTGAAGAGTTGTAAGGTCATACTGCCCATCTGTGATATTATCTGTTTTTAATGGACTGTCAGATCTGTGGGGCTGAGGCGGTCCACGAGAACTGATCCGGGGTGGTGGTTGGGGTTGTGGGTTGAATGCTGAAGATCGGATATTGGTACTGAGGGTTAAAGGCTGCATCTGAGGGTGGGAAGAGGAGGTCTGAGGGTGGGAATACAAGGTCTGAGGGTGTGAATAGGAATTGGATGCAGGAATGTCTCTGGATTCACAAACTTCTGGAGGAGTTCTAAGATCTCTGTTTGAACTATATGTATCTGTACTGTAATCTGATGATTCAGCTGTATGCCAACCACCATGAGGGACGTTATCATGATGGTTCAATCCTCTATCCTGGCTGTTGTGGCCATGCTGGTTTGCTGAAAAACCTTGCCTCCCAGGATGAACAGGAGTGCTGCTTCTTCCATAAGGAGGACCAGGTGAAATACCTGAAGAAGGTGTGTTGGTTATTCCATAAGGAGGACCAGGTGAAATGTCTGATGGCACACCACTTATCCCATATTTGGAACCAGAATGAACAGAACGAGGTGTTTTATTAATTCCATAAGAATGACCAGGTGATAGAACTGAAGCAGATGTATTGTTCAATCCATGAGAACGACCAGACGAGATGCTTGAAGGGGAGCTGCTCAATGAACTTCCAATGTTAGACTGTGACCGAGCATAGGCTGGAGACTGATTATAAGCAGAAATGCTAGGACCAGAATTTAGGCTCTTTTGTTTATCTTCAGGCTTCATGACTCGCTGTACATGTTGGGTCAAAGGCAAAAAGTCTGGTCTCTGTGAGGGAAGAGGACTCGCAGTAGAAAGCTGTGGGCTAGTCCGAGAATTATATTTAGTTGGCTGAGTTTGTGAAGTATGTTGTTGTTGTTCCTGCTGAATCAATGTCATATATGGTGTTTGTTGCATGACATGTTGCCTGTTTATATTGAGAGATTTTGGGCTATGATTGAGATTATCTTGCAAATGTGGATGAGATATAGGCTGTTGAATTGGCTGCTGCTGACTAAGATGTTGTAGGTTGTGCTGTTGTTGGGGCTGCTGTTGCTGATTGGGCTGTTGTTGACTAGGTTGTTGCAGGTTGTTTTGCTGCTGACCTTGTGTGGGCTGTTGCTGATTCAGATGTTGCTGGTTGGACAGTTGTTTGAGCTGCTGTTGAATGCATTGTTGTAAGTTGTTCTGCTGCTGATTGAGCCTTTGTTGATTGAACTGTTGTTTGGGCTGTTGCTGATTGTAATGTTGCTGGCTAGAATTTTGTTGACCGGGTTGGTTTTGGCTGAACTGTTGTTGATTGGGCTGTTGGAAGCCATCAAATTTCTGCGACTGACTTGTTGCTCTAGAACTTGACCTGCCTCTTGTTGGTGCCCTGAGAAGACTGATATTTGAGATTGATCTGGTTGCCCTGTGATCTTGTCCATCTGGTGTCTGCAGACCAGCACTTTCCCCCCCATGTCTGGTTCTAACTGTATTGTAGTCTGTTCCATCAACCCTTGATTCATCATCTGACTCATCAGCTTTGTTAAACAACTGCGGAGGAACTGACTTAGATCTCTCTGCTACACGTGCTCTGCTGTTCTGACTATTTTCTCTCTCTTCTACAGGTGGACTTCCAATGCTTCCAAATGAATATACCTTTTCTTTTTGCCCAGTGGATACTGTATGCTGCTGCCTGGATCTGTCATCACCAGGTGGTCTAGAATAAATTCCTCTGATGTGTGGAGATTGACTCATGGCACTAACTGGACGGGATCGTTGAATATTTTGATTTGACATCACTTGTGAAAAAGACCTTCGTGGTGTGTGACCACTAACAACTGAAGTATCTAAAGTGTGTGGGTGATTACTAGAAGGTGTCCTTTGTTGTGAATAATTACTGGAAGGTGAGCTTTGTTGTGAATAATTACTGGAATGTGTCCTTTGTTGTGAATGTAACAGATGAAGTTGAACCTGGCCTGGTGGGAATTCTGAAACTCTATCAACTGTTTCTTGTGAATTTGTTTTTACCAATGTTGTGCCCAAGACAGATTTATCTTCATGAATGTCTCTTCTATTACTGGTGCTTCTGCTGTCCTTTGACTGATGATGCTCTGGAAGGTCTGTATTTGAAGACACGTAGTCAAAGGGCTGTATACAGTGGTCAGTGGAAGAATGGTCAGCTTGTGGTCGTTCAGAACCAGGGGTTAAAGGCCTAGCATCTGTTGATTGTCTCCTAACTCTATGATAGTTAATGGGATGATTTGGAGAGTTGCTGGAATAATGCTGCTGATATTGATCTGCCATGTGTTGGCTCAGGGATATTGATGTCTGAGATCCAAGATATTTAGACCCAGAAGAAAGTTGTTTGCTCATCCACCTTGAAGGAGTAGATGAATTATCTGGGTTAGTCTGTCTTAAATTACCTCCAGAGTTTGTACTTTGAGTGACAGTATTTGTTGACTGCAGGTTCTCCTGACCTCCACTCCTTGGTGGTGACATAAGTCCATTGTAGTGTGAGATTTTACTGTCAATTTTTGGAGTGGATGTGAAAGCATCATTGGGCAAAACACCATCCGATCCAAAGCAGCTGCTCTCACTTCCACTCTCTGTTGAATGATGGGAAAGCTTTGAAGTACTCAATTCACGAGTGATTGGAGACTTTAAGGATGACCCAGGTGTTTTCTGAGAATCTTGCAAGAATTTAAGTGCATCTTTTTGTAAATTCTGCTGACTTTGCCACTGCTGATGAGGTGGGCCGCTACTAGTGCTGGAATGATCACTTTTTCTAGACTCACTGTCACTGTTTATTTGGAGCTGGCCATGTCCCTGATGTCTGAACTGAAAAAGACGATAAAAGCTGGTGAAACACAGAGGATAAAAATTTGGTGAAACGCAGACTATAACAATTTTGTGAAACACAGATGATAACAATTTGGTGAAACACAGACGATAACAATTTGGTAAAACACAGAATCTGCGAAGGTGCAATTTCCGCTGTCCTGCATCATTTCGCCATTCATTGGGAGTCTCTGATAGAAACATCAGTAAAAAATTGAGACAACATATGACAAAGATGATTTTTTTCCACAAGTGACTTATCGTCAGCCCACATCTCCCAACCTTCCGTAGTCTCCTCCTACAACATACATGGAAAGAAGACTATGGCTCTATTATTTGCAATCTGAATTAGATATCAAGGCCTCTGTTGCTACACGAGCGAAGAAAGCAGATACAAAATTGGTGAAAGAATGAAATGTAAATAAGATTTTTAAAAATTAGCTTTTGGTTAAAACATTCCATGTGCCTCGAGAGATTAAAATAGTTTCATTACTCCATGATTTTACCTGACGAATCATAGTTTTTCTGCAGTCTAAAACCTATTGATTCTTGATTAGGAGTCACCATCACAGGAGGCATTTCCATAAATGTTCGACTCATCAATCCATCAACTTGCAGGTTATCAAGATTCACTTTCGGCAGTGTTGAAATGGCATAAACTTGTTTGATTTGGACATGTAGACATGACTTGCTCTCTAAAACTATTTTGCAAAAACAGTCGAGGGTGGAAGGAGAAAAGATCAGAGGAAATCCTGAATTGATAACATCAAGGAATGGTCTGGGTTTTATTTTTATACACTTCTTCGAATGATGTGGACAGAACTGTTTGGAGGGCAATATGTACTGATGTCTCCAGTGTGCCCGCCTACGATCCTGATGGATTATGGGTCTTATTATTATTATTATTATTATTAAAGATCTATGCCAGTCCATCAACCATCTAAGGATCTATAAACTCAGTGTTACCGGGGGTAATTTTTGGTTGTGGGTTCTTTGGATATTTCCAGATATGACACTTTCTTCTCTGGTAACTCCAATTTGTCTCGTACAGGCTCTTCATAATCCAGCCTCATCTTAATCCAGACTTCACTTAATCAAACCTCCTCTTAATCATTTCAGCCTCATCTTAATCCAGACTTCACTTAATCAAACCTCCTCTTAATCATTTCAGCATCATCATCATTTTGTAGTGCACTACCTAATATATGAATACCGTAATATATAATACATAAAATAAATGAATAATTACCACACATATGATTATGTAAAAATAAAAACAGAGAGCAGTTCATTTAGTTGAATCTAGCATAAGAATATGTTCCCTAATCTAATTTAGTTGAATCTAGCATAAGAAAATGTTCCCTAATCTAATTTAGTTAAATCTAGCATAAGAAAATGTTCCCTAATCTAATTTAGTTGAATCTAGCATAAGAAAATGTTCCCTAATCTAATTTAGTTGAATCTAGCATAAGAAAATTTTTCCTAATCTAATTTAGTTGAATCTAGCATAAGAAAATGTTCCCTAATTTAGTTGAATCTAGCATAAGAAAATGTTCCCTAATGCAGGCACACCTGATCCAGACAAATGAAAACTGGTAAGGAAAAACCTTATAATCCTGTTATCTTATAATCAAACCATTTGATACTTAATCCTGCCCTTCCCAGCCACTTATCTCCATTCGGTTCAGCCAATTCTCGCTTCCCTTCCCAGCCACTTATCTCCATTCGGTTCAGCCAATTCTCGCTTCCCTTCCCAGCCACTTATCTCCATTCTGCTCAGCCAATTCTCGCTTCCCTTCCCAGCCACTTATCTCCATTCTGCTCAGCCAATTCTCGCTTCCCTTCCCAGCCACTTATCTCCATTCGGTTCAGCCAATTCTCGCTTCCCTTCCCAGCCACTTATCTCCATTCGGTTCAGCCAATTCTCGCTTCCCTTCCCAGCCACTTATCTCCATTCGGTTCAGCCAATTCTCGCTTCCCTTCCCAGCCACTTATCTCCATTCGGTTCAGCCAATTCTCGCTTCCCTTCCCAGCCACTTATCTCCATTCGGTTCAGCCAATTCTCGCTTCCCTTCCCAGCCACTTATCTCCATTCTGCTCAGCCAATTCTCGCTTCCCTTCCCAGCCACTTATCTCCATTCGGTTCAGCCAATTCTCGCTTCCCTTCCCAGCCACTTATCTCCATTCGGTTCAGCCAATTCTCGCTTCCCTTCCCAGCCACTTATCTCCATTCGGTTCAGCCAATTCTCGCTTCCCTTCCCAGCCACTTATCTCCATTCGGTTCAGCCAATTCTCGCTTCCCTTCCCAGCCACTTATCTCCATTCGGTTCAGCCAATTCTCGCTTCCCTTCCCAGCCACTTATCTCCATTCGGTTCAGCCAATTCTCGCTTCCCTTCCCAGCCACTTATCTCCATTCTGCTCAGCCAATTCTCGCTTCCCTTCCCAGCCACTTATCTCCATTCTGCTCAGCCAATTCTCGCTTCCCTTCCCAGCCACTTATCTCCATTCGGTTCAGCCAATTCTCGCTTCCCTTCCCAGCCACTTATCTCCATTCGGTTCAGCCAATTCTCGCTTCCCTTCCCAGCCACTTATCTCCATTCGGTTCAGCCAATTCTCGCTTCCCTTCCCAGCCACTTATCTCCATTCGGTTCAGCCAATTCTCGCTTCCCTTCCCAGCCACTTATCTCCATTCGGTTCAGCCAATTCTCGCTTCCCTTCCCAGCCACTTATCTCCATTCGGTTCAGCCAATTCTCGCTTCCCTTCCCAGCCACTTATCTCCATTCGGTTCAGCCAATTCTCGCTTCCCTTCCCAGCCACTTATCTCCATTCGGTTCAGCCAATTCTCGCTTCCCTTCCCAGCCACTTATCTCCATTCTGCTCAGCCAATTCTCGCTTCCCTTCCCAGCCACTTATCTCCATTCTGCTCAGCCAATTCTCGCTTCCCTTCCCAGCCACTTATCTCCATTCGGTTCAGCCAATTCTCGCTTCCCTTCCCAGCCACTTATCTCCATTCGGTTCAGCCAATTCTCGCTTCCCTTCCCAGCCACTTATCTCCATTCGGTTCAGCCAATTCTCGCTTCCCTTCCCAGCCACTTATCTCCATTCGGTTCAGCCAATTCTCGCTTCCCTTCCCAGCCACTTATCTCCATTCGGTTCAGCCAATTCTCGCTTCCCTTCCCAGCCACTTATCTCCATTCGGATCAGCCAATTCTCGCTTCCCTTCCCAGCCACTTATCTCCATTCTGCTCAGCCAATTCTCGCTTCCCTTCCCAGCCACTTATCTCCATTCTGCTCAGCCAATTCTCGCTTCCCTTCCCAGCCACTTATCTCCATTCGGTTCAGCCAATTCTCGCTTCCCTTCCCAGCCACTTATCTCCATTCGGTTCAGCCAATTCTCGCTTCCCTTCCCAGCCACTTATCTCTATTCGGTTCAGCCAATTCTCACTTCCCTTCCCAGCCACTTATCTCCATTCTGCTCAGCCAATTCTCGCTTCCCTTCCCAGCCACTTATCTCCATTCGGTTCAGACAATTCTCGCTTCCCTTCCCAGCCACTTATCTCCATTCGGTTCAGCCAATTCTCGCTTCCCTTCCCAGCCACTTATCTCCATTCGGTTCAGCCAATTCTCGCTTCCCTTCCCAGCCACTTATCTCCATTCGGTTCAGCCAATTCTCGCTTCCCTTCCCAGCCACTTATCTCCATTCGGTTCAGCCAATTCTCGCTTCCCTTCCCAGCCACTTATCTCCATTCGGATCAGCCAATTCTCGCTTCCCTTCCCAGCCACTTATCTCCATTCGGTTCAGCCAATTCTCGCTTCCCTTCCCAGCCACTTATCTCCATTCGGTTCAGCCAATTCTCGCTTCCCTTCACAGCCACTTATCTCCATTCTGCTCAGCCAATTCTCGCTTCCCTTCCCAGCCACTTATCTCCATTCTGCTCAGCCAATTCTCGCTTCCCTTCCCAGCCACTTATCTCCATTCGGTTCAGCCAATTCTCGCTTCCCTTCCCAGCCACTTATCTCCATTCGGTTCAGCCAATTCTCGCTTCCCTTCCCAGCCACTTATCTCCATTCGGTTCAGCCAATTCTCGCTTCCCTTCCCAGCCACTTATCTCCATTCGGTTCAGCCAATTCTCGCTTCCCTTCCCAGCCACTTATCTCCATTCTGCTCAGCCAATTCTCGCTTCCCTTCCCAGCCACTTATCTCCATTCTGCTCAGCCAATTCTCGCTTCCCTTCCCAGCCACTTATCTCCATTCGGTTCAGCCAATTCTCGCTTCCCTTCCCAGCCACTTATCTCCATTCGGTTCAGCCAATTCTCGCTTCCCTTCCCAGCCACTTATCTCCATTCTGCTCAGCCAATTCTCGATTCCCTTCCCAGCCACTTATCTCCATTCGGTTCAGCCAATTCTCGCTTCCCTTCCCAGCCACTTATCTCCATTCGGTTCAGCCAATTCTCGCTTCCCTTCCCAGCCACTTATCTCCATTCTGCGCAGTCAATTATCTCCACAAAACATGATCAATGACCACAACAGAGTCATCACTGACACACAAACCTCATTAGCAACAGAATCATCACTGACACACAAACCTCATTAGCAACAGAATCATCACTGACACACAAACCTCATTAGCAACAGAATCATCACTGACACACAAACCTCATTAGCAACAGAATCATCACTGACACACAAACCTCATTAGCAACAGAATCATCACTGACGTTACTATCTGCAGCAATGTCTGATTCTGCCAGGAACTGATTCAAAGTCATCAGCTCACTGTCATGCGGTAACTGATCTTGCATCTTCCTGCCAGATCCTGGAGGTGTGGCTTGTTGACCAGCAGATATCTGTCCATCTTCCATGCTGAATGGACGACCTGAGTCAAAATAAGTCAAAATATTCATGTTTTCATGTTCACAAAAAAACTAGTATAATAGGAAAAAACCGTCTATACTGCATGTATTCCATTCAGGACTGAACTGTCTATAATGCATGTTTTCCATTCAGGACTGAACTGTCTATAATGCATGTTTACCATTCGGAACCGAACTGACAAGGAGATGTTACTTGTGACAGGGAGGTGTTACTTGTGACAGGGAGGAGATACTTGTGGTTGCATGAATAACGGTCATATTCCCTTGCTGTTACTGTCATGTACAGGGTGAATTTTCCATCCATATCCATAGGTCCATAACCAATCAGGGCCGCAGGGTATCACATTTATTGGATGCATCAACACAGAGTCCTCCATTAATTTCTATCTTCAGAGATGTGGATGAGTGAGGATAAACCCTGACCTGTCCAGCCCTTTATGTTGTCTGTCCATGGTTATCTACGCCCTGTTTCTTCCACCATCAGCTGTTTCCTTTTCCTACAGTGTCAGGAATGACTGCAGGAGGGAAACATGAAAATTGATGTGATTCTCAAAGTCAACACAGTGAATGCTAAGTTCAAGATATTTCATTCCAGTGACAAAACAATTTTTCTGTATGAGTCAGAAATATGGCACACGACTAACCAAACAGGAAGCTACATGTTTCCACCAATAGATGACTGCATCAATAAATCCTTTATCTGCAGTGATCTTATCTTTATCTGCAGTGATTTTATCTTTATCTGCAGTGATTTTACCAAATTTGTCAAATATGTTTTGGGAAAATACTCAGCTGGTTTGTCAATGTCAGGAAAATGGAACCAACATCAGGAGAATGGAACCAAAACAACCAGCCGTTTGTGTATACAACAGCAGAATATCAAGCTACAAGGCATGAGGAAGATCAAGAACTAGATGAGTGGAGACAATCTAAGAAACCTTAAATAGAAACGGGCTGACCGTGGCAAATGCAACCCAAATGGCCAAAGACAGACAACTTCAACTTCCAATCATAATGCTCGACGGCACAAGTAGAAATGACAATACATACCGGGGGGGGGGGGGGGGGGGGGTGTGTGTGGTGTGGTGGAACAAGTGATCCTAAATAGGAGACTGTGATAGATAGCTGATACACTGATGTAGACAGTGCTATGATAGCTGATACACTGATGTAGACGGTGCTATGATAGCTGATACACTGATGTAGACAGTGCTATGATAGCTGATACACTGATGTAGACAGTGCTATGATAGCTGATACACTGATGTAGACGGTGCTATGATAGCTGATACACTGATGTAGACAGTGCTATGATAGCTGATACACTGATGTAGACAGTGCTATGATAGCTGATACACTGATGTAGACAGCGCTATGATAGTTGATACACTGATGTAGACAGTGCTATGATAGCTGATACACTGATGTAGACAGCGCTATGATAGTTGATACACTGATGTAGACGGTGCTATGATAGTTGATACACTGATGTAGACGGTGCTATGATAGTTGATACACTGATGTAGACGGTGCTATGATAGTTGATACACTGATGTAGACGGTGCTATGATAGTTGATACACGGATGTAGACGGTGCTATGATAGTTGATACACTGATGTAGACAGTGTTGCTATCTTAGATGATAATCAGATGATTATCAAATGATGGCCTACAATTACTCACACTATTACAAATGCAGATCGATTGACTGCTGGGAGTTCAGTTCAGAATGAGCTAATGAGAGTGGTGCTGCCATCAAATTCTTTTCAGACATACACGATATCAAGGTAAGATATAGAGTACAGGTGAAAGAATATTTAGGTCTCTAATAATGACCACCATCCTATACACCAACATCTAGACTTAATAGGAAGGTAAAATAAACAAGGATGGTCTTGGATGGCTGAAGCAGATGCTCTTGTCAGAGTCTGTGTACTGGAAGGTGATAGTGAAATATTCCCTTTAGCTGTGGGGAGGTATCTCTTGACAATTCAGAACCTTTCAGACAAAAGCACTGGTTCCTTTCAGTTGTGAAATGAGGTGACACCTGTACTCACGTAAAGTTGTCTCAAAGGTAGTGTAAGGTTTATACACCCTTAGATGACTGATAAAATGGCTTATACACCCTTAGATGACTGATAAAATGGCTTATACACCTTTAGATGACTGATAAAATGGCTTATACACCCTTAGATGACTGATAAAATGGCTTATACACCTTTAGATGACTGATAAAATGGCTTATACACCTTTAGATGACTGATAAAATGGCTTATACACCCTTAGATGACTGATAAAATGGCTTATACACCTTTAGATGACTGATGAAATGCGAACTGAACACTTATGTGAATACCCTCAGTGTTTAACCAAGAATCACATGGAAGACCTGGCCTGTATCATCTTT
The DNA here is from genome assembly GCA_034231615.1 of Meghimatium bilineatum. NCBI lineage: Eukaryota > Metazoa > Mollusca > Gastropoda > Stylommatophora > Philomycidae > Meghimatium > Meghimatium bilineatum. Next base: position 53,656,400 of record CM067313.1, read on the forward strand.
AAATCCAAGTAAATCCATAGGACAGAATGAGGTCAGGAAACTAAAATTAGAATAATGTTTGCACAAAAGATGTGCGAAGCTTACCTGGCATAAATCCACTATCATCATTAGCTGGTTTATTGATATTCTCAGTAGATTTAGCACCTGCACACAAATAAATACACATTCCGTTACTGTGTACCGAAAAATGTTAAACAAAACACAAATTATGTGGGACGATTCTCAACTATTTGTTATTATCATTAATTGTCATAAGGGCCAGATTTAGACTTGATAAGGTCCTAAACTGTCTGGACTTGCGGCATTGGGACAAATAATGCTGCGATATATTTAAGTATATATGAAAATTGTTCAAGAAAGTGGGGGTCCTAAGCTATAGCTTGTGTAGCTTATATGTAAATCCTGCACTGAACAAGGTCCTAAGCTATAACTTGTGTAGCTTATATGTAAATCCTGCACTGAACAAGGTCCTAAGCTATAGCTTGTGTAGCTTATATGTAAATCCTGCACTGAACAAGGTCCTAAGCTATAGCTTGTGTAGCTTATATGTAAATCCTGCACTGAACAAGGTCCTAAGCTATAGCTTGTGTAGCTTATATATAAATCCTGCACTGAACAAGGTCCTAAGCTATAGCTTGTGTAGCTTATATGTAAATCCTGCACTGAACAAGGTCCTAAGCTATAGCTTGTGTAGCTTATACGTAAATCCTGCACTGAACAAGGTCCTAAGCTATAACTTGTGTAGCTTATATATAAATCCTGCACTGAACAAGGTCCTAAGCTATAACTTGTGTAGCTTATATATAAATCCTGCACTGTGTGTGTGTCATGTTGGCATAAGTGATTATGGATCTTATGTATTTTATAACATATGGACGGTAGTTGATTCTCTGCCGGGCCACAAGTTTAGCTCTCTAATATTTTCTCACATTATTGTAACCTGTCTCTTTTTTCTTCTATCTTGCCTGTTGCAATATCTTCTTCAAACCCTGATATATTTAAATAGGTAAAAACTATTTTTACTAAAAAATGTGTAAATTAATACTATTTGTGCACTTTTACAAGGTATATTTTTTATATAGTTTCACTTGAGTTAGTTTTCTAAAATGAAATATTGAGTACAGATACCACTTTTCATGCATTCCCTTTTTGTACAAATACTCTACTCCCTCCAACATATTATGGAAAAATGGGTACCACACACATAGAAACATTAATATAGCGACTACAACTTTGTTCTATTCTGAATATAATCTTACAGTAAGTACAACTTTGTTCTATTCTGAATATAATCTTACAGTAAGTACAACTTTGTTCTATTCTCAATATAATCTTACAGTAAGTACAACTTTGTTCTATTCTCAATATAATCTTACAGTAAGTACAACTTTGTTCTATTCTCAATATAATCTTACAGTAAGTACAACTTTGTTCTATTCTCAATATAATCTTACAGTAAGTACAACTGTGTTCTATTCTGAATATAATCTTACAGTAAGTACAACTTTGTTCTATTCTGAATATAATCTTACAGTAAGTACAACTGTGTTCTATTCTGAATATAATCTTACAGTAAGTACAACTTTGTTCTATTCTGAATATAATCTTACAGTAAGTACAACTTTGTTCTATTCTGAATATAATTCTCTTGAGGAATAAAAACAGTATTTCATAACATGTTATTACAATTAGAACAAAATAGCCGCAGAAGACAGATGTGTCAGTTCACTGATGCAAATAAACGGCAACACAACGTATTTCCATTCTCTGGATTACATCCTGCTGGAAATCTAGTAGGACAATGATCCTGCTAAAAGAGAGAACCAGCGGAAGTTTGAGAATGAACGCTGCAGAAGAACAAAATAGTGGAATAACAAGAAATTTTAAAAAGTTAAAACTCCTAGAATGAACTTGACAACATTCAGTGTACACATAAGAAATCATGTCTGAGATTCAGTGTACACATAAGAAATCATGTCTGAGATTCAGTGTACACATAAGAAATCATGTCTGAGATTCAGTGTACACATAAGAAATCATGTCTGAGATTCAGTGTACACATAAGAAATCATGTCTGAGATTCAGTGTACACATAAGAAATCATGTCTGAGATTCAGTGTACACATAAGAAATCATGTCTGAGATTCAGTGTACACATAAGAAATCATGTCTGAGATTCAGTGTACACATAAGAAATCATGTCTGAGATTCAGTGTACACATAAGAAATCATGTCTGAGATTCAGTGTACACATAAGAAATCATGTCTGAGATTCAGTGTACACATAAGAAATCATGTCTGAGATTCTCTGCTGCTGCTGCACAACTCTTGATTCTGCGATGCCAGTCAGATCTGTCTTGTACTAGACTCTGCCTTGAATTTGTGTCTATGTTGAATTGAGTCAGTGATTTAACAGTGTCTTTACAATGCTCTTGTTCTCCGACAGAAGCCAGTCCTCTATATAACAATATTTTTGCAGATGATATGTCATGTGGACCACATTTTTGCACCATCTCATCAATATTGTATGTACGCTTACAAACTTAGATTTCTTCAATATTTCACTGTCTGGTATTTTATTCTACCAATCGATGTTGAATATCTTGTAAAGGCAACTTAGGTGAAAATGGTTGAGTCTTCTAGCATGTCTGTCCATATTTCACAGACATAAAGAAGTAAAGATATTACTGCTGTCTGATAAACTATCAGTTTGGTGACAGTTGTTATCCACTTCTGTCCCATAGATGTTTGCATAGTCTACCAAATGTGGCGCTAGTTATCGCTATTCTGTTATTTACCTCAGTATTGATGTATTCATCTTGTGAGACAGTGCTGTCCAGGTAAAAACTATTAACTGTTTGATGCTCTTCTTTAATCCTTATATAGGGATTTAAGTGTGGCTTGTTTGGTGTGGGCTGGATCATGACCTTTATTTTCTTTGTATTGATGGAGAAACCAAAGTTTTTGCAGTATTCAGCAAATTAGTTTAGGGTGGCCTGCATACTGTCTGCAGAATCAGCATTTAGTGCACAGTCATCTGCATAAAAGAGTTCCCTGAACATTGTGTCTCACACTATAGTTTTGGTTTGCTCTGAACATTGTGTCTCACACTATAGTTTTGGTTTGCAAACATCAAAGATTAAAATTTTTTCCATCTGTCATGTATTTAATTTGTATCAATTGATCAAAATGTATGGCAGAAAACATTAGGCTGAACAATGTTAGAGCAAGAATGGATCCTAGATTTACCACATTTGTGGCAGGAAAGGCTAGTGATGACACTTCATCACTAATAATGACAGACATCATGCAACTGTAGCACGATGTTGACAAATTTTGGGGGAGCAGCCAAATTTGGTTAGCACTATCCATAGTCCATCTCTGTTTACTGTGTCAAATGTCTTTGTAAAGTCTACGAATGTTGTGAAAAGTTTTATATGCTGTTCTTGAACTTTTTGTCTTGGAGTTGACGGACTGCAAGTATCGTGTTCACTGTCCCATGACTTTCACAAAATGTGCATTTACATTCAAGCAGAAGATCATCTTATTCATATAACATAAACATCACATATAACACCAACACATGGCATACAACACACAACACAAAAAAATTATATGAAGCCATAAAACAGACTAAAAGAAATACACAAGCAACTGTAGCATAGATATTTAACTGATTAGATGATGGCATAAACAATGAAGTTGAAGAAAAGTAGCACTAGTTTCCCCCACTGGAATATTTCATCTGCAGAGCACAAACACTGAAGCATAGACTTGTTCCAAATGTATTTTCTTTCTTTTCATGTGATAGACCTAATGTCTTGTATTGAAATTAGTTTAACTTTTCTTGATCTGACCAGCAGATTTCTACACAATTCACATCAATTCCTGTCAAGGGTTCTATAAAGCACCCAACTTGCACATAAAATCTCCATGCTTACCATCAGTCGCCTATAGAGTCAGAAGTAGGACATCACCTACCTATGTTTAGAAATAACTTCTCAGAAACAGTTCACTGATGAACTGAACTCAGAACATGTAGATCAGACAGGATTTTGTGCACGTATTTTCCTGGTCAGACAGGATTTTGTGCACATATTTTCCTGGTCAGACAGGATTTTGTGCACATATTTTCCTGGTCAGACAGGATTTTCTGCACATATTATCCTGCACACACAGATCAGACAGGATTTTGTGCACGTATTTTCCTGGTCAGACAGGATTTTGTGCACATATTTTCCTGGTCAGACAGGATTTTGTGCAAATACTAGTATTTTAAATTTAGCGTGCAACACATTTAATGAGCAGCTTAGAGAAAACATTGTTTGGGACCTGGGTGAAAAATTATTCACACTCTGCGCTGCTCCAACATAAGACTTGATTTGAAAAATTATTCACACTCTGCGCTGCTCCAACATAAGACTTGATTTGAAAAATTATTCACACTCTGCGCTGCTCCAACATAAGACTTGATTTGAAAAATTATTCACACTCTGCACTGCTCCAACATAAGACTTGATTTGAAAAATTATTCACACTCTGCACTGCTCCAACATAAGACTTGATTTGAAAAATTATTCACACTCTGCACTGCTCCAACATAAGACTTGATTTGAAAAATTATTCACACTCTGCACTGCTCCAACATAAGACTTGATTTGAAAAATTATTCACACTCTGCACTGCTATAAAATAAGATTTGATTATTCTAATTTTGTAATTTATCTTGTTTTTATAATCTATCTCCTATTAATCTTGTGTCTGTAGTACAGATGTCAGTTTGTTCTTACTGCTGCCAGAGAATGATGACCTCTAGATATTCCTGCTGATGGCTCCCATGTTACGATTGTTAAAACCACTCCTGGGTGGGTAAAACGATGAATCCCTACCAGGTGCTCTCCTGTGCATAGTCGAAAAGACTCTAGATATCAGGCGGTGCTGCTATCCCCATTGCAATACCCCAAATGTCCAGTGACAGGCAGCATCAAGTGAGTATGAGCTGCTATAAGCTCATGTTGCTGGCATGGGGGTCACCATAACTATACCAGGAATGCGTTGAGGGAGAGAACTGTTGAATAGTGAGTAGGATAAGGTACAGTTAGAAGGGAAACACTTGGACAGGAACGGCTTGTTAGTCCAGTAAGACAGCCATCCTAGGAGAAAACACTCCATATACAATCAACTAAAGGTACCAACGGAAAGGTACCAAAAGGAGATGGGAAGGCTATGGGAGACTACTGTCTTGCAGGAACCAACGGGAGATTGGAAGGCTATCGGAGACTACTGTCTCGCAAAAATACATAAGCACGAATCATAATGTATTTGTATCAAATAATCTTCATGAAGATTATTATGTTTTATTATAATTATCTTCATATTGTCAGCTATAGCAGTTGAAAAATAAATGGCTCCACTGTAATGGAAGACTTACAGAAATAAAAATATGCCAGGCTTTTAAAATGTATATGCAAAATACATATAACAGAAACCATGCCAAGTTGGATGCAGCATGCAGCTACCTCTCATGATAATCTGTTCAAGGTCAACTAAAGCAAAGTCAAGCATTGTGTAAGATTTAGCCAAAGATTTAGCATGTCTGGTAAACTGTGGAGATTCAGTGTGGAGAATCCCTGTACAGCTGCAACAGTGTTCCATGGCTTTGTCTGTGGACATTTGTGTTATACAAATCTATTCTGTTTGATCAGAAATCAATTTAAAACAAGTAGTACTTTACAGGTACACTACCATAATGTCCATAATTGACAGCATCAAGATGGATTGTACAAGCTTTCTGGGACAAAATTAAGTAGGGCAGTTGTTATTACATCAGACTTTCAACTGCGTTAAAATTTTTTCAATCACATTCGTTATTGTGTCAAACTGCTTCATTATCTTTGATCACTTGATTATTGTTATAAAAATAATTAATTTTAACTGGAAAATGGAAAAAGGCCTAGTCACTAAAAACCCAGCAATGCTCACAGACTCATCTAAATCATCATCAAGTGCCATCTCTGCAATGTATGTTGGCTGCAATGGACCTTTGATTTCCCAGACTACATCCTCACAAAACAAAAGCTGAACTAATGCCACCATGTTTTTACTGAACATGAACTAATGCCACCATGTTTTTACTGAACATGAACTAATGCCACCATGTTTTTACTGAACATGAACTAATGCCACCATGTTTTTACTGAGCATTATCTTGAACTAATGCAGTGTGGCATGTTTTTACTGAACATTATCTTGAACTAATGCTGTGTGGCATGTTTTTACTGAACATTATCTTGAACTAATGCCGTGTGGCATGCTTTTACTGAGCATTATCTTGTGTGAGGTTCTCTACAGCAGAAAACTAACGACCATTGACCTCTAGAACATATCCTGCAGATATGCTTCTTGTTTTATGACTGCAAGGTATACATTTGGAATTAAAATAATGAACTAGAACAGAAATGATTGGGAACCCATGATGACATTTCCCTGTGTCATAGAAGCATTTAACTCACTCGTATACACATGGATGAGATAAATAAATTGTCTATACACATGGATGAGATAAGTAAATTGTCTATACACATGGATGAGATAAGTAAATTAATTCCAGAAGAATAGTTTTGCTGTTATATTTCTATGGTGATGATTATTGTAGCAGTCAGTATTAGGATATCAATATTGCTGTACAAATTTTCATGAAACAAGACATGAATCTGGCATGTGATTCTTCATGTAATATTCACTATTTTATGTTGTATGTTGGTGGAAGGTCTGCAACAAATGTTTGACTGTAACTAAACAGGTACAATAAGTGTATGCTTGCAATTGAATAGGTATAACAGGACACCCGGTTGTACCAAGATGGCGACAGTCAGAAAATGTTTCCTTTATGATACTTTCTATATATTCTATACAAAAAATTGCCCATAGGAAGTTTCTAGCTTTCAGATAAATAATAAGATTCTTCCCCACCACCGTTGTCGGAAAACTCTGGTGCATGAGGTACGGAACTTGAAAGAGGGCATTTACACTACACAATTGAATCCATGCACCATACGGAAAATGGTCGAAAATATGTCCAAGAGTGTGAACAAAAAGTAAACAACAAAGATCAAATAAACATGACTAAAAAATTGTCTGAGTCTCACTGTTCACAGAATGACAATCTGACCCACAGGAGTTTCACTGTTCACAGAATGACAATCTGGTCCAAAGGAACTTCTCTGCAAAACATTGTGGGGAACTCAAGATGATCTAAAAGAAACCACTCTATGAAGAAGAATAAGGTACAGCAGGTCTTTGACCATGACTAAATTGATGCAACAGGGCTTTGACTGTAACTGACCAAGTACAGTAGGTCTTTGACCATAATTGAAATGGCACAACAGGTTTTATTTTATCTGCAAAGTTATTGGTACAGCGGGTGTTTGACTGTAATTGAATTAGTAACTGTAGCTGAATTCCATGTTTGACTGTAATCTATTCATGCATATGGTTCATTATATGTTTCAACTGTTACCGCCAATGATGACCATACAGTTCAACTAGGATGAAAATAAAAATGATGACTGCGTTGTGTCAGACTGTGACTAATGTATGTCCTACTGCGACTGATGTGTGCCACATTTGACTAATGTATGTCCTACTGCGACTGATGTGTGCCACATTTGACTAATGTATGTCCTACTGCGACTGATGTGTGCCACATTTGACTAATGAATCCTATATGTGTCCAGAATTTTCTTCCATACTATGAACATGTGTGAGAGAAGTCTGTGAGAGAAGTCTGTGAGACATTTTCTTCTCTGAACAGTGTATGAGAGAAGTCTGTGAGAGAAGTCTGTGAGAGAAGTCTGTGAGAGAAGTCTGTGAGAGAAGTCTGTGAGAGAAGTCTGTGAGACATTCAGCAGCTTTGTCATTCTTCTAGAATATTTTTGTTGAGCATCTACTTCTCTGAGGTTCTCTGCAGCAATTCTGACACGACTCACTAGTGACAGTTGTACACACTGCAGTTATCATCACATTAGTTCCAGTTGAATCGAAAGATCTTTGTTGACTTTGATGGATAAACAACAGCAACAGATAGATAGCTGCATCTCTATGCTCCACCAGGAGCACAGTTCTTAATAGAAGAAATTCATTGTCACTGATACCAAAGAAGTTGGTATAGCTAAGCTATGTAATATCACAGAATATATGACATTGTGACTTCAGAGTAATTATGTCATTATGACTTTCACTAATATGACACGAAAAAAGCTTCAAAAATGAAGAAGACTCAAGAGACGATGGGCACAACATCAAAGCCAACTAAAAATGACATCTGTGGAGATGGAAAGACTAGTACATGACTGATAAGAGATGGAAAGACTAGTACATGACTGATAAGAGATGGAAAGACTAGTACATGACTGATAAGCTTACTTGGAGGTTGTGTTAGCAAATATACCCGTTCATTGATATCTTACTCAGACAGGCTTATATGAAGCCTGTGACAACAGCTGATCCTTACATGGATATGCTACCAACCGATCGTATGATGATTTTATGATTTTATAATAGAAAACATAAAACTTACCAAATGTATGGGAGGTAGCTTTAGTCTGCTCATGGGAACCTAATCCTTGAGAAGTAATGTCCCCTATATCTGTCAAGCTGTTTCTGCTCTTGCTGCGTTTAGAGCCCTGTGATCAAATCAAACAAGGAATTCTCAATTAATTCTAGCTTGAAATACAAGAAATGTATTCTAGCTTGAAATACAAGAAATGTATTCTAGCTTGAAATACAAGAAATATTGACTAGATTTTTGTGTATTATAGGCATATTGTGAACATGCCTGATAAAAGACATCCCAAAACAGCTGATGTCTGGTGAACTGATTTACTGATCAAATTCGATGGTCATCAGATTTCCATTACAAATTCTTGGTGACCAACTTTGATGAACATCAAAACTGATATTATACTTCAGAAATACAGCAACTGTAACGACAGTGCTACTAAAAATAGCTCGCCTGGGATAGTATGTTATTCCAAAATGGTGGCCCTGAAATACAATCTACAGACGTTGTTTATGAATATTAATCATGAAGAAATCATTTTTTGAAGGTGAGATTTTGTGATATGTATAAAGTAATATAAATACACATCCAACATTTTAATAAGTAGGATTTGCTTTTCAAATAACTGGGGACTTTCCAATCCATTTAGAAAATGCATTCACTATGACACACAGTAAATTTCGAAGCTCTCTTATTGTGAGTTCAATTTTATATGAACTATTAGACACTTGCAGAGAGAAAGGGTTCCGTACCCGATGGGCTCAGGCACAAAAGGGACAACGATTTAGCCCTGGCCCAACTCTACTGTCAGGTTTTCCTACACAGGAAATACACTTGAAGAGAGAAAGGGTTCAGTACCTGATGGGCTCAGGCGCTATTGGGACAAGGATGCTCAGCTCGAGAACGCCTTGCTCTCAAACGCGTGGTGTGAGACTCGAACTTGGACAAGGGGTACACGATGTCGGTGAATGACACCTCGGCTAAGAGGGCGAAAGAGCCAGGGTCCAACTCCTCTGTTGAGTTCTTCCCCTTAAGGAACCAGGCACACGGATGAGAAACGGTTCAGTACCCAATGGGCACAGGCACAGCACATCCAATTACACGAGGCAAGTTCATAGACAGTTGAAAACCTCGTGCGAGTCAGACGAGAGCAAATATCGTCTGGGTGAAGAGTCACCACTACGCGTGCCTGGAGACAGATATAGAGGCTGTCACAGGCTATGGGTAGCCCACCCGAATTGTCAAGGCATGCCAAAATCGGATGTGCTAGGCCTACAAAGCGCATAACGGTGGCACAACATAATCACGCTCCCGGCGGAAATCGCACGGATATCCGTGATGGTTACAATGGAGCGATCGCAAAACAAACAAACAAACATATGAACTATTAGAGACTGCAAGATTTAAAAAATTTGTCAACACCTTTGCTAATGGGAGCTAAATATGATCTGGATTGCTGGTCAGCAAAGTGTTCATAACTTTATTGAAGTGTCTATACAGAACATCCTCTTGTACATCATCTCCTGGAAATCCATTGCTCATAATTAGCTGATGTGGTGCACACAAAAACAAACAACACCAGATAAGTTGCTTGCATACAATTTCAGAGGCACAAATAAAACGTGCTGCCTGAAAGGACAGAACAACAAACACATACAGAGAGAGAGAGAGAGAGAGAGAGAGAGAGAGAGAGAGAGATGTCCAACTCTGATTACACATGGCCCCCAAAGTTGGAATTCTGTAATTATTTCAGCAGACAGGACAGAGTAAGTCTGAGACTGTTGTCATCATCTCCTGTAATAAATGTCTATGATTAATATGGACACACACACCTCCCCCCCCCCAAAACATCTCTCTCCACAAGATCAAATTGTCATTCTGACCAAATCGTTTATGATGAAATAACATAAATGACCTCAATATAAAATATGAGTAATATTCCCACTAACAATTGATATTGCATTCTAAACCTGTTATGTTTGTAATCTCGAACATTTTCAGACCAAATTCTTCACAAAATTATTACTCTCCCCAAAGATATCCATATAGCGAACAAAGTTGAACATTCTATTAATAGTACAGTGGAATCCCTCTATAGCGCATCCATTTATAAAAAAATTTTCCCGATATAACAACAACTTTTAAGAATCCCCACTTATATTTATTCTATATTGTTTGTGCCGTATAAGAACCTATAACACATTTCTGTTATTACATACATGTGTTTTCCATTACATTATAAGAAAGCCCTGAACAATATTTGAGATTGTGGTTACTTTAGTTCTATAAAATGGAGTAGTGACACGATAAAGATTAGGAAAACCTGTGATCAAACAGTAAAAGATACTCGTCTGCTTATAAAGTTACCTTTGAAATGATTCCACGTGCTTTCCTAGCAATAAGAGCTCCAAGACCTTTCCTGAAACAGAAGAAATTTGCATGGTAAAAACTACAGCTAGAGGATATGCAATTGTACACTGATGTCATCCCCTGGGATATATATATTTTCTGTACCGCACTATCTCTATGCAATGGATCCCAAGAAGCTGTGTTATAATAGTTTAAGGCTGCAATATTTGTTACAATGTAGAGTTAGAGCTGACCTTTGCAAGGAAGTGGTTACTCATTCAAAATTACTGAAAACTGCATCTTTTATATCAGGAATATACAGTAGTCTCGTGAAATGTTTGTAGAATAACAGCTGTGATTTTTATGCTTGCCGATAAGCCAAATTTAAAAAAAGAAGAAAAACGTAGACTTGTTTGGTTTGGACATGTAAGGAGACACGACTTACTTTCCAAAAATTATTTTACAAGGAACAGTTGATGGTGGAAGGAGAAGAGGGGACCAAAGAAAATGCTGGATTGATAACATCAAGGAATGGTCTGGGCATGATTTTCAACACACCTCCAAATGGATGAGAATAGAGTTGTTTGGAGAGCTTTGTGTGCTGATGTCTCCAGTGTGGCACCCCTATGACCCTGATTAGTAATGGTTATTATTATTATCAATTATTATATATAGTAATAGGATCTCTAAAGAGGAGCAGCAAGTCCATGCACTATTTTATAGTAAACATGATCACCAATTAAAACATACTTTTTTGGTGAGATTCTGTTTTTATAATGATCCATTATCTTCTCTTCTAGGCGTTCTTTCTGCCGTCGCAGTTCAGACAATTTTTCTCTGAAAGAAAGCAAAATCATCACTTGTGAAAATTATATATTATAAATATCACCCAATCACAAAGCTAGGACATAATTTGCTTATTTGTAATACTTCTTCTTTTACAATTTAATGTGTCAGCGCAATGTGTCTGGCTTTCTTGGTAAATGCTCTTGTATCTGAAAGTTCTTTAAACTTGCATACAGTTTAACATGTCTTACACAGTAAGCCTGGTTTTCTTGATACATGCTGCTGTATTTGAAATCTTCTCAGTGCCACCATACAGCTTTCTGTGGATGTTTGTCTCTGTGGGCCAGCACTCCTCCCTTAACTAGTTTAGTGTAATGTATCTTGCAGGATATGTTCTGTGGTCTGTGCTGCCGGTCTACAAGGACAGAGATGATGCAACCAGTCTCATTCTATTTAAGTAGCTGTTTAGTGTTGTGTCCTGTCCTGGTGTGAAGATGATTACTTGTTCTGCTCTGTCAATATAGTGATAGCTGTCTTGTGGGTGGTCAACTTGTCTAATACCTTTGATGAGTGTTTTCTTTTCCTAATAGGCAATTTCTTGGTGTTCTTAATTTCTGTGTTGCTCCATCTTTTGCCAGTATATCTGCCTTTTCATTTCCTGGTATGCCACGGTGGTATATGAATGTACGTCCAATCAAATCAACTACAATCTTCATCCCGTCACTGAATACATTGTTTGCAAATCTCATTAAATATATCAATTGCAAATTTTACTGTACATTGAATATAGCAGTTACAAATGCCACTGCACATTCACACTTAAACTATGAGGTGATACATTTAGTGGCTTTCCCAGAGTAAACACAGGATTACACAGAGACACATGATTACATAGTGAAACAGGATTACACAGTGAAGACACGTACACAGGGTAAATGTCACAGCATATTACATATTGCAGAAATATCAAGATTTTTACTAGGGTTTTTCAAAAAGATACATTTTAAAAATATTTCCCAATATTGGAACTGACCATTCACTCTTTACCATCTTAGTCAAATCTGTTTCTAATGTCAGCCATAGATATTGATCAGAGAAAAGGCTACACAATTTCTTCCACTATTTTTCTTATAAAGTAAGATCAATTGTAGGGAACACTAAAAGTTATTAAAAAAACAACAGAATGAAGAAAGAGAGGTCACTTAAACATACCCCATATGAAAATCAAGATATTCTCCACATAGCAAGATCAGCACACAGTCTCATCTTTGCATATCCAATCTGTGTGTAACCATGCAATGGATCTCTGGACATAGCGATATAGCAGGAAACAAAGTAGAGGACAGACTTGCATAACGAGACGCCTTAAAACAATAAAAGCAAAAACCTTGTAATATGGGAATAGTCAAACAGATTCTCAGAAATAACACAGGGAAAATATGGGCAAATGGTCTGATTGGTCGAAATGTGTTTAGTGAAATGACACAGCCAAAGGACAATGACAACATAAACAAACTCTGGCAGAAACCAACCCCTTATCTTTCAGTTTCAAATAGGACATACAAGGATCAATATCTAATTAAACTGTATCACACCCCAACAACTACCCACTTGTAGACACTGCTCTCATCCCAATGAAACAGTAGAATACCTCCTTATTGACTGCACTTACCTTTCAACTGCCAGGAAAAAAACTTCTAGACACCCTTAACAGTCACTAACTTACTGTATGGATCACTAAGTCAACTTCAGAAGATCTGAACTTTTTTTAAAGAATGTCAATGTGCTGACAAGAGTAGCATTACTGATCAACATTTGGATATCGACAACAACAACAACAAGACGAAAGAGAGGAAATGAATAAAGATATTTGAGAACACAACTAACAGATAAGCTTTCTCTTCCTCTGCAAAGTGATCCTTGCTGTTGAGTGCCTGCATGAGAAGCTCATGGTTCTGATTTAAGAGCTGTTTGATCTGCATGAGAAGGGTTTGATTCTCACTGTCAATTCTCTCATTGATATGGTACACCGCCTGCGAGGATAGAAGGTGAGAAATATAACTGAGACACGTGAGAAAATTTCAGTTGCATTCATGCAGTATTAATCAGCACTGTTATCCTCGACATCAACATCATCATCGGAATAATTCTTGGTCACTAATACTATTTCTACCATCAACATGCTACCATCATCACTATCATGTGTCTTTCACCTAATGTATCTGTGACACTCCGCAGGGTTATCTGTGATACTCCGCTGGGTTACCTGTGACACTCCGCTGGGTTACCTGTGACACTCCGCTGGGTTACCTGTGACACTCCCATACCTGTCAGCTTATTTTCTCATAAAATTTTATTTTGCAGAATTTATATCCATATTCTTATAAAAAACATCTGCATTAGTAATAAATACTGATAAGTAATACTGATAAGTAATACTGATAAGTAATACTGATAAGTAATACTGATAAGTAATACTGATAAGTAATACTGATAAGTAATACTGATAAGTAATACTGATAAGTAATACTGATAAGTAATACTGATAAGTAATACTGATAAGTAATACTGATAAGTAATACTGATAAGTAATACTGATAAGTAATACTGATAAGTAACACTGATAAGTAATACTGATAAGTCCCCTGTTAGTGATACAGTGTGATTGAAGACGGAAGAAGTGTTGACTCAAGGTGCAAGGCGAGTGGGTGCCATCTGAGTAGACCTGGTTCATATTTGCTGCAGGATTTTTCTACTTCTGGGGGAACTTTACTTTGACTTCCTTACACCCTCACAGTCTGCTGACTTCCTTATAACTTCACAGCTTGCTGACTCCCTTAAGCCCTCAGTCTGCTGACTCCCTTACACCTTCTGTCTGCTGACTCCCTTAAAACCTAACAGCCTGCTGGCTTCCTTACAACCTCACAGTCTGCTGCAAGTTATTGTGATAATGGCATGCATATTTCGTTTAAAAAAAACAACAAACACAGCCAGACCTTCAGATCCAACTCTGAACTAGAATAATACTTATCCTTAGATCTAACTCTCAACTAGAATAACATTTATCAAAACTTGAACAAACATAATGAAATCACAAACAAGAAGTGTCAAGCTATCATTCTTACCTCCATTCTGTTCTCCAATTTCTGAAACTCCATATCAGCCACAGATAAGTTCTCTTTGGTTTCACTCAGCTCTCCTTGTAGCTCTGTAGTCTTCAACTTCAGTGTATTGTAGTCTGTCTTTATCTGAACACACAACAAACAGCTTGAGAATTGTAACAATCCTTGTTCAAGCATCTTCAATCTGATGGTTGTCTGTGTACAACCATATATAGATGATTGTCTAAGTACAACCATTTATAAATGATTATCTGAGTACAATTATTTATAGATTGAGTACAACCATTTATTGATGACTAAGTACAACCATTGATATATGATTGTCTCAGTCAACCATACATAGATGATTGTCTGAGTACACCATATATAGATGATTGTCTGAGTACACCATACATAGATGATTGTCTGAGTACACCATATATAGATGATTGTCTGAGTACACCATATATAAATTTTGTATATAAAATCAGGGAAATAAACTGGTTGAAAGTATATCAAGTTATGAATTCACTATCCCAGCATGCAGTTTTAGCAGCAAGTGCTTCACTGCCTAGTCAGTGGTTAACCAGAAACAGAGTCACCTTCAGCATGTACTCCATAGTGATGTCAACACTTGCCAGAGCATGAGTACTGGTGCCCATTTCCTGCTGGCTGGATCAATCACTGGAGCCTTTTTTTCAAACTATGAGTGAACATGGGTTGGTTGGTTGCTTGGTGAGGGAACTTAGGTTGATTGGTTGTTAGGTTAGTGAATTGGGTTGGTTGGTTAGTGGGTGAGTGACTTGGGTTGGTTGATTGCTGGGTGAGTGACTTGGGTTGGTTGGTTGCTGGGTGACGGGTTGGTTGGTGGGCGAGTGAACTTGGGTTGGTTGGTGGGTGAGTGAACTTGGGTTGGTTGGTTTCTGAGTGACTTGGGTTGGTGTGTTGGTGGGTGAGTGACTTGGGTTGGTTGCTGGATTTGTGAATTGGGTTGGCTGGTTGCTGGGTGACTTGGGTTGGTTGGTGGGTGAACTTGGGTTGGTTGCTGGATTTGTGAATTGGGTTGGCTGGTTGCTGGGTGACTTGGGTTGGTTGGTGGGTGAGTGAACTTTGGTTGGTTGGATCCTGTGTGAGTGACTTGGTGGCTACACTATGGTAATCTCCATGAGATAGTCTTTAATAAGTTTGTCACAGTCCTCATCATCAGACTTAACTGTCTGTAAATGATAGTCCTTGTCATCAGACTTAACTGTCTATCATCAAAGACAGTCCTCATCATCAGACTTAACTGTCTGTAAATGATAGTCCTTGTCATCAGACTTAACTGTCTATCAAAGACAGTCCTTATCATCAGACTTAACTGTCTATCAAAGACAGTCCTTATCATCAGACTTAACTGTCTATCAAAGACAGTCCTTATCATCAGACTTAACTGTCTATCAAAGACAGTCCTTATCATCAGACTTAACTGTCTATCAAAGATAGTCCTTGTCATCAGACTTAACTGTCTATCAAAGACAGCCCTTATCATCAGACTTAACTGTCTATCAAAGATAGTCCTTGTCATCAGACTTAACTGTCTATCAAAGACAGTCCCTATCATCAGACTTAACTGTCTATCAAAGATAGTCCTTGTCATCAGACTTAACGGTCTATCAAAGACAGTCCCTATCATCAGACTTAACTGTCTATCAAAGATAGTCCTTGTCATCAGACTTAACTGTCTATCAAAGACAGTCCCTATCATCAGACTTAACTGTCTATCAAAGACAGTCCTTATCATCAGACTTAACTGTCTATCAAAGACAGTCCTTATCATCAGACTTAACTGTCTATCAAAGACAGTCCTTATCATCAGACTTAACTGTCTATCAAAGACAATCCTTATCATCAGACTTAACTGTCTATCAAAGACAGTCCTTATCATCAGACTTACCTGTTTGTGTGATGACAATACATTGCTATATTCTTTACTAAGCTCATCAAAAGCAGATTTCAGTTGTTGGTGGCTGTCCTTCAAATGTTTGTGGTCTACTTGCAGGTCACCAAGTGATATCAGTTCTCGTTTTAACTGGTCTCTTTCTTTCTCCATTACCTCTTGAAGTTTGTTTACATCATCCTTACCCTGGGGATATTTTGTCATTCTCAAATTAAACCTCTTTCAGATACATAAAAGCTTCAAGATTTTTATGAAATTACAAATACCGGTACGTTATATTTCATCCAGGTGCTCTCTGAATATTTCAACCTAGTATTCTCTAACTATTTCATCCAGGTGCTCTCTGAATATTTCAACCTAGTATTCTCTAACTATTTCATCCAGGTGCTCTCTGAATATTTCAACCTAGTATTCTCTAACTATTTCATCCAGGTGCTCTCTGAATATTTCAACCTAGTATTCTCTAACTATTTCATCCAGGTGCTCTCTGAATATTTCATCCAGGTGCTCTCTGAATAAATCTAACAATGTTCTTGAAATCGTAGCAGCACATTGCAAGCAAGTAGGTATAGGTTCTTTTATATGTTCAGTCTGTTCAGACTCAGATGGCTGGGACATACTAGAAGGATGAAAGATGGCTGGGACACACTGGGATGATGGAAGAATACAGAAGGATCTTTATGGAGAATTGCAGTTTGGGAAAAGATATCAGCGTCGATCTCTTCTTCCATACAAAGACATATACAAATGGAATATGCATGATACAAGCATTGATACAAGCATTGATACAAGCATGATACAAGCATTGATGCAAGCATGATACAAGCATTGATGTAGAATCATTATAATGGAATGCCATGGATAAAATTGTGTGGAAGCAAAAATTCAAGAATGGTATAAAGACAAAGGAGAAAGAGATGGCAGTTAGTTCAAGGGCTGCACGTCTACATAAAACACACAACAGCAAACGATGATACAAGCAGTCTTGTAATTAATTTATTCTATGGAAGACTCTTGGTGTCTGGGATTAGTCTTGTTTGTCCCATCCATCACCATCATGTATGGTAGATTATATTTCTTATTCATTCATTCATCCATTCATTCATTCATTCATTCATTCATCCATGCCTTCCAGCGTAGGCAATCATGTCTCTCCACAGTCCTCTGTTTGTTATACATTTAAATATAGTTTCTGATGATTCTGCATCATGCCAGGCTTTCAAGTCATCCATTTTCTGACGTTGTCTTCCTCTGTCTCTCTTATCCTTGATCTTTCCAGTTGTTACGATGTTCTCCAGCCCACCTCTTCTCATGACATGACCATGAAACTGTGATTGTCGTCTTCTAATACAGTTAATAAGTTCTCTATTTAAGTTGACCAGTTGTAGAATTATAGCATTTCTCTTTTTAGTTGTCCATGATATTTTCAACATTCTTCTATAAAACCACATCTATGTGGCCTCCAGATGTTTTCTTGCAATATTGTCAATTGTCCATGATTTACTACCATATAACAGTATGGGCTCTATGTAACATTTTAGTATGTTCTTACTTCTATTGATAATGAATTATTACACAAGATGTTTCTCAACTTCTGGAATGCTGCTTTTGCCTGTGCTGTTCGACTTTTTACCTCAGTGATGCATCTACCATCTGAAGTAATAATTGTGCCCTAATATTTAAATTGGTCTACTAGTATAAGAACTGTCCCATTTACCTTGATCTGACATTTAGATGGGCTAGATAATAGATGTAACCATTACTTCATTTTTCATTCTTGGGATGTACAATGGTGGTTTCCCCTTGCCTTCCATTGACCTATGGCTAATAATAGTCTATCCCACTAGGCAGCAAGGATCTACCAGTTTGAACAACTCAGTTGGCACGCTGTGTCATTTGATGTTATTGCTGTGTTATTTCCATAAACAGACTAGAAACATTGATGAATATTCCTGAATGAACATGCATTGCTGCATATTTTCACAGAAACTAAACACTCAATAATTTACATCAATAATGGAACACAAAACTAGGACACTATCAAGTACCTGCAATAAAATTCTATGGTGATCCAACAAGCTCTTGAGTTCCCCTTTAAGTGACTTGTGGAGAGATTTGAGAGATCCATGTTCTGCTACCAGGGACTCATACTCGGATGTCAACTGTTGATGCAGATGTTGCAGAGATTCGTGATCTGAGACAAAAGATTGGTGTGTGTTCTGGAGTCCCTCATATTTCATCATTAAATTCTCATAGTTAGTCTCCAGGCTGGACAGCTGGCCCTTGAGTAACTCTTGCTGGGACACAGCAGAAGTAGTTTGAGACTGTACAGCGGTGTATTCAACCTGTGTGGATTATAGATAACTTGTGTGGATTATAGATAACGTGTGGATTATAGATAACCTATGTGGATTATAGATAGCATGTGTGGATTATAGATAACCTGTGTGGATTATAGATAGCATGTGTGGATTATAGATAACCTGTGTGGATTATAGATAACCTGTGTGGATTATAGATAGCATGTGTGGATTATAGATAACCTGTGTGGATTATAGATAACCTGTGTGGATTATAAACACTGATGAGCAAGATAAAGTATTTTTAATGAGAGATGTTAATTTATATAACTTATCAAAGTGGCCACAAGAAAGTGCTACAAGAACATGTTACAGACATTCACATAAGAAAGTGCTACAAGGACACGTTATAGACATTCACATAAGAAAGTGCTACAAGAACACGTTACAGACATTCACATAAGAAAGTGCTACAAGAACACGTTACAGACATTCACATAAGAAAGTGCTACAAGGACACATTAGACATTCACAAAAACAATGATACATGGGAATATTATGCACAAAACAGGATTATATTAAATATTATATCAAAACAAATCTACCTGTCTTCTGTCTTCTCTGACTATCAAAAATATTGTCCCACTGTCTCTAGACATATCAAAAATATTGTCCCACTGTCTCTAGACGTATCAAAAATATTGTCCCACTGTCTCTAGACGTATCAAAAATATTGTCCCACTGTCTCTAGACGTATCAAAAATATTGTCCCACTGTCTCTAGACGTATCAAAAATATTGTCCCACTGTCTCTAGACGTATCAAAAATATTGTCCCACTGTCTCTAGACGTATCAAAAATATTGTCCCACTGTCTCTAGACGTATCAAAAATATTGTCCCACTGTCTCTAGACGTATCAAAAATATTGTCCCACTGTCTCTAGACGTATCAAAAATATTGTCCCACTGTCTCTAGACGTATCAAAAATATTGTCCCACTGTCTCTAGACGTATCAAAAATATTGTCCCACTGTCTCTAGACGTATCAAAAATATTGTCCCACTGTCTCTAGACGTATCAAAAATATTGTCCCACTGTCTCTAGACGTATCAAAAATATTGTCCCACTGTCTCTAGACGTATCAAAAATATTGTCCCACTGTCTCTAGACGTATCAAAAATATTGTCCCACTGTCTCTAGACGTATCAAAAATATTGTCCCACTGTCTCTAGACGTATCAAAAATATTGTCCCACTGTCTCTAGACGTATCAAAAATATTGTCCCACTGTCTCTAGACGTATCAAAAATATTGTCCCACTGTCTCTAGACGTATCAAAAATATTGTCCCACTGTCTCTAGACGTATCAAAAATATTGTCCCACTGTCTCTAGACGTATCAAAAATATTGTCCCACTGTCTCTAGACGTATCAAAAATATTGTCCCACTGTCTCTAGACGTATCAAAAATATTGTCCCACTGTCTCTAGACGTATCAAAAATATTGTCCCACTGTCTCTAGACGTATCAAAAATATTGTCCCACTGTCTCTAGACGTATCAAAAATATTGTCCCACTGTCTCTAGACGTATCAAAAATATTGTCCCACTGTCTCTAGACGTATCAAAAATATTGTCCCACTGTCTCTAGACGTATCAAAAATATTGTCCCACTGTCTCTAGACGTATCAAAAATATTGTCCCACTGTCTCTAGACGTATCAAAAATATTGTCCCACTGTCTCTAGACGTATCAAAAATATTGTCCCACTGTCTCTAGACGTATCAAAAATATTGTCCCACTGTCTCTAGACGTATCAAAAATATTGTCCCACTGTCTCTAGACGTATCAAAAATATTGTCCCACTGTCTCTAGACGTATCAAAAATATTGTCCCACTGTCTCTAGACGTATCAAAAATATTGTCCCACTGTCTCTAGACGTATCAAAAATATTGTCCCACTGTCTCTAGACGTATCAAAAATATTGTCCCACTGTCTCTAGACGTATCAAAAATATTGTCCCACTGTCTCTAGACGTATCAAAAATATTGTCCCACTGTCTCTAGACGTATCAAAAATATTGTCCCACTGTCTCTAGACGTATCAAAAATATTGTCCCACTGTCTCTAGACGTATCAAAAATATTGTCCCACTGTCTCTAGACGTATCAAAAATATTGTCCCACTGTCTCTAGACGTATCAAAAATATTGTCCCACTGTCTCTAGACGTATCAAAAATATTGTCCCACTGTCTCTAGATGCAGGTGAAGAAATAGCCTAGAATTTAATTCCAGCCCTGATTTCTACTAATTTCGCTCGGTCCTACCCAAGTCTAGTGAGATAGGAGTTGGTCTAGTCTCCCAAGTTCACAAAAAGTTACCTGCTACCCAGGTCTAGTGAGATATGAGTTGGTCTAGTCTCACTGTTTCACAAGTTACTTGCTAGACCAGGGATTCTAAATTTATGCACCTTGTCCTCTCCAAAAACGAACTCTACGACACTGCTACAATTTTACTTAATAGTGAAACTTCAATGACATAAAGACACAGCAATGACAGAATTATTAGTAATTTAATTAAAATATTGACAGTGTAAGTCTAAAATATAAAGGGAAAAATAACAGCTAAAAAATTCTAAAACTGGTCCCACTTCTATTGTTTCTCAAGAATCAGATAGGCCTAGTGACAGTAATGATAATCTTACACTACATTATACAGAAAATAGAACTAGACCTAATGATAATATTGAGTGGAATAAAGTTCAACTTTATTCCAATACTTGAAATATTTTGTAAAGTTTTATAATATTTTGTTCAGTTCTGAAATTTGACATGAAACACAAAAATGGCATAAAACACTAGGCAGTTGATAGATTTACTTCAAATAAACTAATTATGATCTGTAAATAGACAGTAAAAACTAGCCTACAAACAGCACACAAGAAGGCCATCTCCAGAGAACTCTTCTACCCCTGATGTCACAAGGCAAACAAGGGACACATCGTTTAGATAGATAGAAAGAGAATGGACAGTCAAGGCATCTACATTAGTAAAATTGGATATCAATCTAAATTTCTAGACAAGTAAAATTGAGGGTGAGTAGAATAAAATATGTGTACAAAAAATGTATGTTCATCTAACATCCTTGTTTGTGGTGACATTTTTTTATTTTGTTGTTCATCATCATCATCAGGTGCCATGCCGGGTGGCGTAGGCGGTCATGGCTCTCCACAGTATTATGTATCAAAGTCGTTGTTGTTTCTTTGCCGTGCCAGGTTGTCAAACTGTCTAATATTTTCTCATGTTGTCGCCCTCTGTCTCTGGTGCCTTCAAACTTGTCTGTTGTGATTATGTTCTCTAAACCTGCCTGTCTCATGAAGTGGCCAAAAAAAGAAGATTGCCTTTTTCTTATATTGTTGATTAAGGTCAGTTTCGCATTTAACTCTTTTAACACCTCTACATTAGTTTTTCTGGCAGTCCATGGTATTCTCAGCATTCTTCTGTAGAACCACATCTCTGTTGCCTCCAATCTCCCACTTTCCAGTTTGTTTATAGTCCAAGACTCACACCCATATGTTAGTATAGGGGTTATATAGCACTGCAGAACTCTCTTTCTCACCTCTAATGACAAGGTCATATTACACAGTACACTTTTAATTTTTCTGAATGCGGTTTTTGCCTGTCCTATTCTGCATCTTATTTCTGATGAACTTCTTCCATCTGCTGTAATAATTGTACCTAGATATTTGAATTGGTGGACCTGTTTTAATACTATATCATTCACTATGATCTTGCAAGGTGTGTTATTTTCTTTCTTTGAAATAACCATTACTTCTGTTTTCTTGATATTTAGGAAGAGGCCTTTCTCTTTGCTTTCTGTGACTACTACTTTAATTAAGTTTTGAAGGTCTTCCTCACTTTTTGCAATCAGAACTGTGTCATCCGCATATCTCAAATTATTTATGTTATGTCCTCCCACTGATATTCCTGGGATATCTACTATTGCACGCAATATGTTTTCACTGTATAGAGATAACAGGTCTGGTGAAAGCACACATCCCTGTCTGACTCCTTGTTTTATTTGTTGAAAAGGGCCAAATTGATTTCCTACTCTTATTGCTGCTGATTGTTGCCAGTACATGTTCTTGATTATTCTTAAATCCTTGCTGTCAATGTTCAGATTCTCTAGCATGTGTATAATTTCGCTATGTTTAACTTTGTCAAAAGCTTTAGTGTAGTCTATAAAACAGAGGTACAGATCTGTTTTTACCTTTATAGACCTCTCTATTAGTGTTCTTAATATATAAATCGCATTGTTGGTGCCTTTGCCTTCTACAAATCCACATTGTTCTGGACTTATTTCTGGTTTTATTTTGTTTCTCACTCTCTTCATGATGATTCTGAGAAGTATTTTGGTTATTTGGCTCATGAGGCTGATTGTACGGTGTTCTTCACATTCGGTGGTCCCTGGTTTCTTAGGTAATGCTATGAATATGGATCTCATTAAGTCATCGGGAATGTTTCCGCTGTTATATATGTCATTCAGCAATTTTGTGATTTTTTCAACTCCAAAGTCATCTAAAGCTGCTAATTCTTCTAATGTGATATTGTCTGGACCTGGGGCGTTGCCATATTTCATGTGTCTTAGTGCCTCCCTTACTTCTTCTGTGAGTATTGATGGACTCTCGCCGTTACAATTTTGTTGTTACAATTCTTATATTTTTATATTGTATATTGATTCCACATTCAATTATCTTTCTTTTAATACCTTATATAACCTTCCATAACTAATACTTTGTCTTCAGGAATCTTGCACCTAAGTCATGTTGCAGTCCACAATTTAAGCCTAAAATGAATTACGTCAAAACCCTGGAAATAATTCTGTCCTGAAAGAATTAATACGTGCTTGTGCAATGAAACATCCGCATTAGTAGTAATTACTGAAGTTGTAACAGCAAATGAACTTCTTTTTAATTATTTTTTGGGGGGCAGGAAGGAAATCTGTATGTGTGGAAAATCCCTAAAAGTTGACACCTGTATAGAGGTGCTAGGAAAATATATACACATGGATGGAATGTTTGATATGCACTGGTGCTTGGAAATTCCAGATTGAAATCATCTTTAGCAATGAGGAAATAAGAAATGAAAATAAAAACCAATGAACTTGTTAATAGCAGTAAGATAGAGGAATAAGTAAACTGGTGCGCAGCTGCTAAAGGGTTAACCACTAACTTTCTATATTACCTGAAGTTTAGCATTCTGTTCCTGCATATTTGAATAGTGATTCTGGAGTGTTGCATGCTGGGAGTAAAGATTAGCTAACTGAATATCCAACTTGCGACACTGCTCTGTGAGATTAGAATTATTGCTGCGCAGGTTGTCCGTTTCTGCCAACAGTGTTGCATTCTGAAAATATATTATCTTAAAAATGAACAGGTGACAGTGATTAGAGCATTAGTAACAGGCACCTTTCAGTTTGAAAACTGGTAGTAGTCGGCTTTGTTAGGCGTGTAGCCCTTAGATATACAACCCTTAGACAAGCAACCCTTAGACAAGCAACCCTTAGATATGCAACCCTTAGACATGCAGCCCTTAGACAAGCAGCTCTTAGGGGCACTGCCCTTAGACAAGCAACCTTTACACATGCAGCACTTAGATGTGCAACCCTTAGACTTGCAACCCGTAGATGTACAGCCCATAGATATACAACCCTTATATGTACAGACCTTGAACTAACAGCTCTCATTTTTTCCTTTGTCTTTATACCATTCTAGATCTTCCCCCTTCATACAACACGATCTATAAGATCCTGTTCTCATTATTCCGTATCAATGCCTGTATCGAGTTAAAGTACTAATTTCTCACAAACAAGAATGAGAGACAGGTGTTGAGAACTATTATGACATACCTTAGATATGAAGATTATACATCTCTCTATCATCCTGTAACCCAGCAGGGTGTTAGAGGTACCACATTGTCTGGGTTGTAGGAGTGCCACATTGTCTGGGTTGTATGCGTGCCACATAGTCAGGGTGTTAGAGGTACCACATTGTCTGGGTTGTAGGAGTGCCACATAGTCAGGGTGTTAGAGGTACCACATTTTCTGGGTTGTAGGAGTACCACATAGTCAGGGTGTTAGAGGTACCACATTGTCTGGGTTGTAGGAGTACCACATAGTCAGGGTGTTAGAGGTACCACATTGTCTGGGTTGTAGGAGTACCACATAGTCAGGGTGTTAGAGGTACCACATTGTCTGGGTTGCAGGAGTGCCACATAGGGTTGTATGGGTGCCACATAGTCAGGGTTGTATGGTTGCCACATAGTCAGGGTGTTAGAGGTACCACATTGTCTGGGTTGTAGGAGTGCCACATAGTCAGGGTTGTATGGGTGCCACATAGTCAGGGTGTTAGAGGTACCACATTGTCTGGGTTGTAGGAGTGCCACATAGTCAAGGTTGTATGGGTGCCACATAGTCAGGGTGTTAGAGGTACCACATTGTCTGGGTTGTAGGAGTGCCACATAGTCAGGGTTGTATGGGTGCCACATAGTCAGGGTGTTAGAGGTACCACATTGTGTGGGTTGTAGGAGTGCCACATAGTCAGGTTTGTATGGGTGCCACATAGTCAGGGTGTTAGAGGTACCACATTGTCTGGGTTGTAGGAGTGCCACATTGTCAGGGTTGTAGGGGTACCACATTGTCTGGGTTGTAGGAGTGCCACATAGTCAGGGTTGTAGGGGTACCACATTGTCTGGGTTGTAGGAGTGCCACATTGTCTGGGTTGTAGGAGTGCCACATTGTCAGGGTTGTATGGATACCACATTGTCTGGGTTGTATGGGTACCACATAGTCAGGGTTGTAGGGGTACCACATTGAGTGGGTTGTAGGAGTGCCACATAGTCAGGGTTGTAGGGGTACCACATGGTCAGGGTTGTATGGGTACCACATTGTCATGGTTGTAGTGGTACCACATTGGACGCATCAAGACAGAATCCTCCAGCTATTTCTATCTTCAACAATGCTGATAATTGAGGAAAAATCTTGTCCTGTCCAGTCCTTTATATTGTCTATCCATGCTTTTATTTACTCTCATCTGCTTCTCTCCCCCCCCCCCCCTTCGACAGTTCCTTGCAGTATTGTTTTAGATAAGCAATCTTGTCTGTATACATGTCCAAACCATGCAAGTTTTTGTCGTTTCACTATAGAAAGAAATGATTCTTGTGAACCTGTATACATCTCTATTTTATTTCTTACGTACACACTTGTCTTATGCTCTCTGTAGGAGATCAGAGATCCGTAGAATCTGCCTGTAACATTTGCATTCGAAGGTCTATTATGTCTGTCCATGCCTGCAGTATTTCAGTGGGCAGCTTTGAGATGGTACATAATCGAATATTGTTTGTTTGTTTTTCGTTCGCTCCATTGTAACCATCACGGATATCCGTGCGATTTCCGCCGGGAGCGTGATAATCGAATATGAAACTGCAAGAACACATTCATGAGACTAATGGGAAATGAACCAGGTCCATTATAACAGCAACTCGAGTAAACTGGTTTTTCCGTACTTGACTATCCGCAAGTGGGTATGGAATGCATGGTTATGTGGTTTGAACTCCGTTCTCAGACCCTTGAGGTCTCGGGTTCAATCTATGGTTGGGACAGGATTTTATCTTTCAGAGGTACAATCAAAATTCTTCCTGTACATGTCGCGGCATCTGCTATGGCAAAGTGGCCTTTATTTCCACAGCCCATAGAAAGTCTCCCTGCACGCCTTCACAGGAAAACATGCAGTAATGAAAGAAAGAAAGACTAACCACATCCAAAAAAAAAGATGTGATTTTGTCAAGACATTAAAACTGTGTAGTCAAGTCACTTAGAATGGACCAATCAAGACAAGGACTATTACAACAACAACAACAACGAACATCCCGTACATGTATTGAACTATCATCAGTAACACAAACATATAACATCCGTACTCGTACTACAAGTGCCAATAGGTCTTCTTGTAAACATAAATATCATAGAGACAGTACAAATGTTGCTTCAAATAATAGCTGATACAAGTAAATTCAAGTAGGAAGTAAGAGGATAAATTAAAAATTCTTGAGACTAACAGGACTTGATCCAGGTCCATTCTAACGGCACTGAATTGTTTTGCAACTTAAGTAAACAGGTTTTAACCGTACTTGACTGGGTTCAATTCCTGTTAGTCTCAAGAATGTTGAATTTGTCCTCCTGTTTCCTACTTGAATTGACTTGACCACATATATTAGCCTTTGATAGATTCCAATGTGTTTATCATGTTAAATAGTGACCAATGGGAGAAACCAGATGAAGGGAGAACAATTCGAAGCAAAGCTATCTTATAGATATGATGCAGATTATCATGTGAAAGGGAATTGAACACACTTATAAGAATGTCCCCTGTACTATGATACTGACTCACATATACATATCAACTGACTCACATATATATATATCAACTGACTCACATATACATATCACCTGACTCACATATACATATCACCTGACTCACATATACATATCAACTGACTCACATATACATATCACCTGACTCACATATACATATCGCCTGACTCACATATACATATCGCCTGACTCACATATACATTTCACCTGACTCACATATACATATCACCTGACTCACATATACATATCACCTGACTCACATATACATATCACCTGACTCACACATAGATCTCACCTGACTCACATATACATATCACCTGACTCACATATACATATCGCCTGACTCACATATACATTTCACCTGACTCACACATAGATCTCACCTGACTCACATATACATATCACCTGACTCACATATACATATCACCTGACTCACACATAGATCTCACCTGACTCACATATACATATCACATATGCATCTCAAAGGCTGACATAAACATCTCACCTGACGCTCCAGTTCCACCAAATGATCTTTAAGCTGGAATATTTCCTTGGTTGTCTTTGATGATGCAGATTTAACAAAACTGATCATGAACAAAATATATAACAGAAACATGATAGTAGTGTTTACAAATAATTATTGGTTAGTACATTAATGATGTGAAATCATTGGTTAATAATACATTAATGGTGTGAAATCATTGGTTAATAATACATTAATGGTGTGAAATCATTGGCTAAAATGATTAATACATTGGTAGTGTACATACTCAGGAAGTAGCCATCAACAAAGCATTTTTTGGCTGGAGTGATTTTCTAGGAAGTATACGTTATGGTCAGTAGTTTGTCATTGCTTTCTGAACGGTCCCGATGCATATTTGCCTGTGGTGAGATTTGAGCCCGGTACCTTATTCCAATGAAGGTGACTTCTAAATACCATCATACGCATGCGGTTACATCTGTGGGTCTCACCAATGGCGCACTAGACAAACCACCCATATAACAGAAAACCTTAGTAGATGACATGCCGTTATATTGAGGTTATCTTCTTATAGAAGCTTCATGGCACGTCATCTATACAATTATGCTTCTTATGCTTTTATTTTGTTGTAGCAATGTGTTTTGTTATTTGTATATATGTATGCATACTCTGTGGTTGGGAGGGAGCCAGAGATGTACTGCTCAGCACTAGGGAGGAAGAAACTGACAGCACTGTTTTTTTCCATGGCTGAAGCCCATCATAGAGGCACAGTGACTCAGAATGTGACAATCCCTTTGACTTGAACATTTGGTTGCATACCTGGAGCAATAGAGAAGTATGGCATAACAAGTAGTCAATTGGTGGCGGGGGAATGAGCACAGTGAACCATATCTTGGCTGCAGTGGCTCAGAGCAGTACATAGATTGAAACCTACCTTCCTGGTGGTGTAAGTTATTCTATCACTCTGGCCCGGGGTGGGCTGAAAATCCACAGACATCTCAGCAATATAATGCCATTTTAATGGCATTGGGTCAAAATGCATGAGCCCATAGACCGCTGGATCAGCAACCAACCAAATACCATCGTAAGAATGAAGCTACAGTATTTTGGATACTTAAAGCAACATGATGGTATCAAAATGCTGATTCTGGAGGGCAGAGTGCCAGGTAAGAGAAGAAGAGGAAGACCAAAAATATGATGGACCAGCGACA
This sequence comes from Meghimatium bilineatum, assembly GCA_034231615.1. NCBI lineage: Eukaryota > Metazoa > Mollusca > Gastropoda > Stylommatophora > Philomycidae > Meghimatium > Meghimatium bilineatum. The sequence continues at coordinate 53,685,553 of CM067313.1, forward strand.
TCAAAGAATGTATGAACATGTTTCTGGCCAATGCAGGCCTGCTGCCCTGGACAGAGAGGAGTTCAGAACATCCACAATGAAGACAACATTCTGGAAAAAATATGTCATTTGATATATACCATAATCATCATCACATAGCATATTTTGAACAAGATGTTGTAGTCATCACAGCCTTTTGAAATTTTTGTTGCTTGAGCCAGTTTTCCTGCTTCTGTTATTGTCATGCTCAGGTGGTCTTTGATGTTTTACATCCATCTTCTTCTTGGTCTGTCTCTTGTTCGTCTCCCTGGCATCATCCCCTCCATTATGATCTTCTCTAGACTGTCATGGTGGTATGATATTGCCAAAATATTGTAGTTTTCTGGAAAGAACCATGCTGTTTAACCAGTTTTCTGGAAAGAACCATGCTGTTTAACCAGTTTTCTGGAAAGAACCATGCTGTTTAGCCAGTTTTCTTTTACACTCATTTCTCCCAGGATGGCTACATTGGTGATCTTTTTGGTACCATAATACAAGTTAATACATTAATTATGTGAAATGATTAAATTAATAACAAATTGTTATTTTATAAAAGTATTTGTCAACTTCTACCTGTCTTTCTTTTGTTTGTTGCCATCCAGAACAACCTTTTCTGTTGCCTGCTCTTCCAGTCTTTGTTTGCTGCCATCCAGAACAACCTTCTCTGTTGCCTGCTCTTCCAGTCTTTGTTTGAAAATGTCAATCTCTCTCTTGGCAGCTCTCAAATCATCCTGAAGCATCAAGTTTCGACTATTGGACTCGTCCAGCTTGGATTCCAGCATCATAATCTTGTTCTCCTTTAGCTCGCTACTTTTTCTCAAAGTCTCTTCAATCATTGTCTCCAGGGCTTTAAATCGACTGCAGACAAAATAAACAAGTCAAGGTCATTACATTGAACATTGTTATTTCCTCTTCATTGAAGATTCTTTTGGTCTAGCTAGATCTTCAGTCGCTAGCATGAAGCTCCTAGTTCTCTCCAGGAAAGCGTGACTGCACTCAAAGCTTTTGCCTCAGTTAACCTTTAGCATGCTGTGTTTACTATTTGGGCAGTGCATTCCGCCGGAATTGTGTCTTGTCATGATTTCAGATGGCGGAATCCACGGCCCAGTTCGCTAAACCCGAAACCGAACGAAAAAATCGAGATCTGTAACTTTTTGACAGAATGTTTTGGCAACATTGAGAAGAGAATTGATCTAACTTTCCATTTCTATTATCAAAATGGTGATAGACAATAGTGTTTGATTATGAAATGGTAATCAGAGCAATCTTTAAGCATCGGCTTTGCAACAAAGCGACATGACAGTGAATTGAGTTTATTATACTTTTCTATCATCGTATATTCAGTGAAATCATCATTTACTCAGAATTCAATGTGGAAATCTTGAGAGATAAGTACTTCAATTTATTTATTTAAAATAGACCACGAGGTTCCGCAAGGTTCTCACTATGTAAAATATATAATATTCAACAGTTTTCGATTGATCAAAAATACGGTAGGCCTAGCTCTAAATAGGTCTAAATCTGTCTTTATCACTTTCTCACACACATACAAACAAAACTTACACCAATATATGCAGAATTTAATTCTTTATTTATATGTGCAAATATTATTTAAATATCTGTAACAAAAAAAAAATTATCGCGATTTCAAAACAGCCACCGACGATTGCGTAACATTTCCGAAAACCAATTCCACGGCATTCAGCAGCAGAAGAGAAATTGCGTAATTGTAAACACAGCATCCCTAAAGTTAATGCCAATGAGGCCATGTCTTGTCTCACAGTTTAAATCTGGATAGTCTTGGGGTATGTGTTCAGGGGTTTTTATTTTCTATTCCATTTGGACATTGTTTGTGTGGACCACACTAATCCGGTATATGTGGTCTTTCAGCCTGCTGTGACCAGCTCTAAGATAATGATCTCTTATTTCATATGCAGTTAGTTATACAGCACAGCGGCAGAAAGTTATACAGCACAGCGGCAGAAAGTTATACAGCACAGCGGCAGAAAGTTATACAGCACAGTGGAAGTAAGTTATACAGCACAGTGGAAGTAAGTTATACAGCACAGTTGAAGAAAGATATGGATATTTATCAGAAAATAGACCCCATAAACTAATGGAGTTCTTCCACTGTGCTGTATAACTTTCTTCCACTGTGCTGTATAACCTTCCACTGTGCTGTATAACTTTCTTCCACTGTGCTGTATAACTTACTTCCACTGTGCTGTATAACCTTCCACTGTGCTGTATAACTTTCTTCCACTGTGCTGTATAACTTACTTCCACTGTGCTGTATAACCTTCCACTGTGCTGTATAACCTTCCACTGTGCTGTATAACTTTCTTCCACTGTGCTGTATAACTTACTTCCACTGTGCTGTATAACCTTCCACTGTGCTGTATAACTTACTTCCACTGTGCTGTATAACTTTCTTCCACTGTGCTGTATAACTTTCTTCCACTGTGCTGTATAACTTTCTTCCACTGTGCTGTATAACTTTCTTCAACTGTGCTGTATAACTTTCTTCCACTGTGCTGTATAACCTTCCACTGTGCTGTATAACTTTCTTCCACTGTGCTGTATAACTTTCTTCCACTGTGCTGTATAACCTTCCACTGTGCTGTATAACTTTCTTCCACTGTGCTGTATAACTTTCTTCCACTGTGCTGTATAACTTTCTTCCACTGTGCTGTATAACCTTCCATTGTGCTGTATAACTTTTTTTCCACTGTGCTGTATAACTTTCTTCCACTGTGCTGTATAATGGTTGTGGATTTGTATTTTGGCATCAGTGTATGGCAGGTGGTAGTTGAATTGTTCCGATTTCCTCCCACTTTGATCAGGGTATCAGCACTTTCATTTCATGTGATACCACAGTGGGCAGTTGTAGATTGCAACAACAGGTATAGATTGCAACAACAGGTATAGATTGCAACAACAGGTATAGATTGCAATCACCAGTATAGATTGCAACCACAGGTATATATTGCAACAACAGGTATATATTGCAATAATAGGTATAGATTGCAACAATGGGTACAGATTGCAACAACAAGCAAGATTGCAACAACAAGTTTAGATTGCAACAGCAGGTATGAGTTAAGAAAGATGAAAGTATGTTTAAGAGAATGCAGCAGTCAACTACAAATTGCAGATGTCTTCAAAGAGTTTATCTTGCAATGCCATTTCATAGGCCTATATGCTGGATATCTTTGTCAAAGATCTTTAGAAGCTATGATGTTAGTATTGTAATCACACACACACAAAAGTTGTGTCTGGCTACACAGACTGTTCAATGTGATATGCAAGACACAAAAGACACCACAGGAGTGGAATACAGTGGTGATTGTTCCAATCTGGAAGGAAAAAGGCAGTAAGAGGGACTGCACAAAATATAGAGGCATATCAGTTTTTGCCTCAGTTCATGTCAATGTGGCCATGTCTAAGCCACATAGAAAAAATCTTTAGAAGGATAATAGAGAGAAGGATGCGTGCATATATAGAATCACGGCTCGACAACACACAGTTGGGCTTTTGGAAAAATTAAAAGCTGTACAGATGCAATCTTTACCCTCAAACAACTTTTAGAAAGAGTGACAAAACATAACCAAGATTTATATTTGGCTTTCATGGACCAAGAGAAAGCTTTGACAGAGTGGATAGAGCACAACTGTTGTTCATGTTGTTCCTCCATCACATGATGATGATGACCATTTGTTACATCCACTTTTGAAAATTCAATTTTAGTTATGTCCTTGATTATGAGTTCGTAGATGGCTAATGAGCCCTATTCGAGCTGTAAATGTCCTTGGACAGTTTGGACATGCAATAACGACTGTAGAAGGATCTTGGTCTATCCGTGACTTTCTAGCTGCTCTCCACTGTTGAGCTGCTGCATTTCTCTTCTTTTCACAAGATGATGCGCTCTTTTATTTTCGTGGATGTGAAAATGACTTGCACTGGGGATTTTGATTAAAGTGAGGAAGAGTTGTGCAAAGCGTCGCCCTCACTCTCTTGTCGGACCTCATTTGAAACCAGTGGCAAGACGAATCGAGACGACTGGAAGTGAAGTACGATGCAGTGGATGACCATGGTTTTCTACGTGTCTCACCATGCCCGATGCGGTCCACACCGCGTTGCTGGCGTTCACCTATGGATAACATTGCATACATATGGAGTTCCTCAACATCTCATAAGCCTATGTCAGAGCATATTCGCCAATAGTCAATGCTCAGTAAGAACGAGCACAGGTACATCCTATAATTTCCAAATTCACTCGGGAGTGAGACAGGAATGTGTACTATCTCCCCTATTTTTTATAACATACATAGATTACATCTGCAAAGTAGCAAAGACAACAGAAGAAAATCTCAAGGATAACTTATATGAATTGCTATTTGTAGAGAACAAAGCACTAGTAGCATCATCAGAAGAGCAACTACAAAGACAAATACACAAGTTACATCAAACATGCCAAACCTTTAACATGAAGATAAATATAGAATAGACCAAAGTAATGAAGTTAGGAAGAACAGAAAGAAACACCAATATATATATATATATATATATATATATATATATATATATATATATATACACATTGGATTTAAACACCAAAATAACACTATTCAAAATTATTATTATGCCAAAGCTATGCTACCAATGTCAAACATGGACAACAACAGCACAAAATCAAAATAAATTTGTGACAGCTGAAATGGAATGCTTACACAGAATCCTAGGAATATCGTTAAGAGACAGAATGAGGAAATTAGACAAAGGACGGGCACCACTCCAATCTTGGAATATATTAAGAGACAAAAGATCAAATGGTTTGCACACATCAGCAGACTACCATCAGACAGCATACCACAGCAGGCTATGCTACACAGATACAGTGATGGCATACCTAGAGGCCGACCACGAAAATGATGATCCACTGAAATAAAAGAGGCAACAAATTCCACAATATACTCAGCTAACACGAGGGTCATCTCCAGAGAACTCTTTTAACCCTGACACTGAAAGACAACAAAGGGTTTAGTGAATAGATAGATAGAAGCACTCGCAATGTTTGTGATAGTATTTGTATAGTGGGTTGGTTTCAATGTATTTATTTATTATAAACCATAGACATAACTCCTGTGTTTTTTCTGTGTTGATCTTCATGTTGTGATTGAGGAAGCTTTTCATTGAGTAGGTTTATGTGATCTTGCAGCTCTTCACTTGAACTGTGGAGTAGGCACTGATTGTCAGCAAAGGTTCAGTTAGGTCATTTGGATGGTAAGCATCTGGTGGTGTTTCTACCTCTTTTGCAATATTATTCATATAAATGATAAGCAATAATGGTGATAAGAATGGCGATAACAGTGACTACGTAAAACACAAGGGTGATCAGCTTTACAATAAATGCACAGATTATTGGGTAAAGGTATGAAACAAATATAAATAACAGTACACATAACAGTTTCAAAGTTTCATCCTTAAGGTCTTTTTCAAAAATATACAAAATAAACAGTGAAAACAGCCACCAAAAAGTGACAGTATCATAAAAGCATTAGAGAGCAGACATTTAACAGAAGAGACATGCACGGAAACAAAGACATATGTGTACACCAGTATTGTCATAGAGACATGCATTAACAAAATATGGGAAATGAGAACATTTAAACTGTCTTATATTTTGTTGTTTTCTTCATAACCATACTTTATAGTTTGACAGTCTGTGATTTATTGTACAGCTGATCGACCGTGTGTTTTACACAAGTGCATAAATATAAAGTGGCTTTTTACAGACAAAAGTTAGAAAACTATGCTTAAACACGTCCTACTTTGCATCCTTTGTTTGCTCGACCATGTTGAGTTTTTCTGTGGCAATCCCCACTTTCTCTAATTCACTGGTCAGCTGCTCCAGCTCATTACTCAGGTCTTGGGATCGAATCTTTTCATTCACAAGATCCTGTAATTCAACAATGTACAAAATTCACCCATTCACCAAACATTTAGCAAGACTGCTGAATCTTGAAACCAAGCTATAACAGGAAACCAAGCTATAACAGGAAACCAAGCTATAACAGGAAACCAAGCTATAACAGGAAACCAAGCTATAACAGGAAACCAAGCTATAACAGAAAAGATAATGGACTAAGCAGACATAGAAGACAAAGATGATAGAATCAGCACGTCACAAACATGTTTGAGATTCAGGTAACACTAGAATGAGCACGTCACAAACATGTTTGAGTTTCAGGTAACACTAGAATGAGCACATCACAAACATGTTTGAGTTTCAGGTAACACTAGAATGAGCACATCACAAACATGTTTGAGTTTCAGGTAACACTAGAATGAGCACGTCACAAACATGTTTGAGTTCAGGTAACACTAGTCATGACCGCTCATTTCCTTGTGTTATTGTAAGTTGAATACATCGTTGGAAATTGCAAGCCGCATCGTCCAAGACAGAGAAGGGTTCAGGGAATTCATTGGGAAGACAATGATCTGGAGAGAATATGTCACATGCCACACGCATTGTAACCTGGTTGAATAATTAAGTAATGAATTACGCGCTCTTCGCTGTCAGAAGTAAGAAATATATATTCTCAAATATATCGAAAACACTCTCAAACACTCTCTCACAAGAAATGTGTTTGTCCTTAGAGGTTAAACAACAATTTGAGGTGTCCTAGAACCTAAACTAAAATACAAGATGTAAATGATATATATAATATATACTACCTAATATTACATAAGGAATGATGGAAATCAGCACAAGCAATAGACACTAAACAAATCACCTTTGAAAACGAGTGACTTCAAAGAATATTGAACATAAAATGGACAGATTAAAAAAAATATGACTCACTGAAGGGCATAACAAACCCAGATTTGTGTCATGTTTTATAAAAAGAAAATGCTGGAATTACATAAACCATGTAGACTTAAAATGGATGAAAACAAACTTCCTAAATAAACCATCATGTGGAAGGTAAGGGAAAATAGATAACTAGGTCTCCCAAAAGATACTCTACCTAGAACAATCAACAAAGCTCAATATTGAACATCAGCAATATACAAGAACTACATCAACTTACAACAAGGTGATCAACATGGAAAGAAATAACTACTGCTCTATGTGCCATCTTTGTTCCCACAAGAAACTAACTAAATGATTTATGCCCGAATATATCCTGTCCCCAGTATAAACAATTGTAAGAGACGTATTGGCCCAATGGCTCAACATTGCAACCGAAGGTATATATGGAAGTAAAGAAGAACTCCAGAAAAATGGTAGAGTTCATCCAGAAGACTTTGTCTGGAGGTGTAGACATCAAACAGCGACTAAAGTAAGACTGAAGAAATAATGACTCTGGAGGTGTAGACATCAAACAGCGACTAAAGTAAGACTGAAGAAATAATGACTCTGGAGGTGTAGACATCAAACAGCGACTAAAGTAAGACTGAAGAAATAATGACCCTGGAGGTGTAGACATCAAACAGCGACTAAAGTAAGACTGAAGAAATAATGACTCTGGAGGTGTAGACATCAAACAGCGACTAAAGTAAGACTGAAGAAATAATGACTCTGGAGGTGTAGACATCAAACAGCGACTAAAGTAAGACTGAAGAAATAATGACCCTGGAGGTGTAGACATCAAACAACGACTAAAGTAAGACTGAAGAAATAATGACTCTGGAGGTGTAGACATCAAACAGCGACTAAAGTAAGACTGAAGAAATAATGACTCTGGAGGTGTAGACATCAAACAGCGACTAAAGTAAGACTGAAGAAATAATGACTCTGGAGGTGTAGACATCAAACAGCGACTAAAGTAAGACTGAAGAAATAATGACTCTGGAGGTGTAGACATCAAACAGCGACTAAAGTAAGACTGAAGAAATAATGACCTGAATGACAGACACTGTTGTTCCTTATTTGGAACACTAACATAATAAATGGCTCAGTGCCTGGGTGCTAAACCAAGAACTAGATACATGTGTTCTCAAAGAAAGCACAGACTTGATTCTTGTTGAAAGGTAAAGGCAAGCATAGTTATGAACCAGTTATAGCATAGTTTCCCCACAAGTGCTCAGCTGCCTAGTCAATGCAAGACTGCAGTAACTGCCTGACTAGCTATGCTTACACAACACAGGAAGCCTGAAGTAATGGTGTACTAAGAAATTAAGGATGCAGTAATGATGCACTAAGGAAGTAAGGATGCAGTAATGATGCACTAAGGAAGTAAGGATACAGTAATGGTGCACTAAGAAATTAAGGATACAGTAATGGTGCACTAAGGAAGTAATGATGCAGTAATGATGCACTAAGGAAGTAAGGATACAGTAATGGTGCACTAAGAAATTAAGGATACAGTAATGGTGCACTAAGGAAGTAAGGATGCAGTAATGATGCACTAAGGAAGTAAGGATACAGTAATGGTGCACTAAGAAATTAAGGATACAGTAATGGTGCACTAAGAAATTAAGGATACAGTAATGGTGCACTAAGAAATTAAGGATACAGTAATGGTGCAATAAGCAAGGAAAGCTGTAGTAATTATGCACCAAGAAAGTAAGGTTGCAGTAATGGTTCACCAAGAAAGTAGGGATGCAGAAATGGTGCACCAAGAAAGTAAGGCTGAAATAATTATGCACCAAGAAAGGAAGGCTGCAGTAATTATGCACCAAGAAAGGAAGGATTCAATAATTATGCACCAAGAAAGGAAGGATTCAATAATTATGCACCAAGAAAGGAAGGCTGCAGTAATTATGCACCAAGAGATTAGAGCAGAAGAAATGATGCACCATGACATGAAGGCTGCAGAAATTGTGAGAGCCAACAAATACTATAGGGAAAAAAGAAGCATAGAACTATAATGAGACAGTGTAAACATGAAACAAATAATATAAGATCTGCAGCTCTCAAGTATATATATATATATATATATATATTGTCAAATAGCACACACACACAAGAATTGGTTCAATGACATTGAATGTGAGTACCTCTCGGAGAGTTGTTAATGTTCTCCTGTCTGTGTTCAATTCTTGCAACAGTTCTTTATTCTCCTTTTCTAAATCTTTCACCCTGCTGCTTGTCTCCTTCATCTTCTCCACGGCCTGCCTCTGAGATTTCAATTCTTGATTCAAGCTAATCAATTTGATGTTGGCTTCTTCTAACGATGAATCTTTCACATCTAAGCTCTGTTTCAGCTTCCTAGAAGAATCAACAATACAGATTGCATGTACAGCTAGTATACTGGACAATATTTTCTTTCCTGCAATGTTAATTAGATGTTGTAATCAGAGATTAGAACGCTGTTTCATGTTACATTAATTAGATGTAATCAGAGTTTAGAACATTATTTTAAGTAATGTTAACTTGATGTTGTAATCAGAGTTTAGAACATTGTTATATTAATTAGATGTAGTAATCACAACAGTTTGCAGAGACACCAGCAAAGGTGTATGAGATGAGTGTATAACCTGCATGATATAGAAACCACCAGCATGCCTAAACTTCACCACATGATGTCGTTGAACAATAAAAACATACAAGACTAACACCACATTCAACAACATGATTACATGGCATGGAAACTTTTACCATTAAGTACTTATGGGACATGTTATATAAACTGGTACTCTATGGGGATTTGTGACCAGGTTTCTTAGGAACAAAAAGAAAACAAACAGAACAAAATTTCAATAAAGATGCATATACCGATGCATTACACGATGAGAGCTTCGATCACTCTACATGCGCGCTACACAATGAATGGGAGGGGGGGGGGAGGATAGCGTGTGTTGTGCGCAAATCACTACATTGGTATCTAAAATATAACTTTTTAAATATTAGAGTCATGGAAGCTCTGTGCAATAACGTATGAAATTTAAAAGTTGGACTTTTTCATGTGATTTGGTCACTGATGTCTGTATAGAAACCATATACTCTTCCCGCCAAATACCTAATGAGACGTGTTACATAAAATATCATGAACGTATTTATTCTCTGATGTACTTACTTGTTCTCTTTCTCCAGAGTGGACTTGACTTTCTGAAGCTGGAGAATCTCAGATTCAAACTGAACCGCATCGACATGATTTTCTTCCATTCTTTTCATCGTCATCCTCAAACTGTCCACCTCTACACCGAGCTCTTCTTTCTCAACCTCCAACTTCAAGTTGTCTTTCTCCAACTGTTGAAATTGCCGTGTTGACATCTCTAAATTCTTGAGCAGACGCTGCATTCAAAATTTTCATAATGATTAGATATTTTCAACGTATCAACATTCCATGAAAACTAAGCAATGAATAATGACTCTATTTAACTAAAAAATGTCAGCAAAGAAACATAACCTACTTGCAACAGAACTCATCACTTAACATAATAATCTCCCTTCAATAACATTAGTCCCTTTCCCACCTCGGAGATGTATAGGGAAATATGGTGTTATACATTATACAGTGTTCTGTATATAATAGCATTATATCTTGTGCATTATTATATGTAACATAGCTTGCTGTGGTATACTGTCTGATGGTAGTCTGCTGATGTGTGCAAACATAGCTTGCTGTGGTATACTGTCTGATGGTAGTCTGCTGATGTGTGCAAACCATTTCATCTGTGTCTCTTAATATATTCCAAGGTTGGGACGGTGCCAGTTCTTTGCCGAATGTCCTCATTTCTCACTCTGTCTCTTAGCGATATTCCTAGGATTCTGTGCAAGCATGCCATTTCAGCTGTCACTAGTTTACGTTTGTCTTGTGCTGTCGTTGTCCATGTTTGGCATTGGTAGCACAGCGTTGGCATAATAATCGTTTTGAATAGTGTTATTTTGGTGTTTAAATCTACAATTATTTTTTCTGAAGATTGGTGTCATTTGCCCTAGGATTTGGTATGCTTTACTACATCTATTGTGTATTTCTTTGCTGCTCTTGCCAACATGTTATACTGCTTCCTAGGTAATGTGAATTCTGTTTCCAATAGAGAGATATGTTGGTGTTTCTTTCTGTTCTTCCTAACTTCATTACTTCTGTCTTTTCTACGTTTATCTTCATGTTAACGATTTGGCAAGTTGGATGCAGTCTGTCTATTTGTCTTTGTAGTTGCTCAACTGATGATGCTACTAGTGCTTAGTCGTATGCAAATAGCAATTCGTTTAAGTTATCCTTGAGATTATTTTCTTCCGTTGTCTTTGCTACTTTGCAGATGTGATCTATGTAGTTATGAACAATAAGGGAGATAGTACACATCCTTGTCTCACTCCCGAATGAATTTGGAAATTATTGGACGTACCTGTGCTTATTCTTACTGTGCATTGACTATTGGAATATATGCTCTGACATTGGCTTATCAGATGGGCAATTAACTTATGACTGCTTTAATCAAGTCTGCTTTATCTCTTCTCAGCATTCCGACATCTATCGCCCCATTGTCTGCCAATAAGTCAGCTCTCTCGTTTCCTGTGACCCTGGCATGACCAAGGAAGTATATCCATGTAATGCTCTGGACAACTTAGTTATTGAATAAATCAAACCATTCCTTTCTCAGCATGCATTTTTTTATCTTGCTAAGCATGCTTTGAGAGAGTCTGTGAGTATTACTGAGTGTGCTGATGTATCAGTTATCAACCAATTTAGTGCTGCTGCAACTCCCTCTATCTCCATCCTCATGCTCGATGTGGTAGTGAAGTATGCTGGAGATTTCTCAACCAACTTCACACCGTTTATGTAGGAAACAAAATCCAAAAACTGCTTTTATTTGTAATTCTGTTGACTGAGCTGAGTGCGAATATAATTATGTCTTTTGGTTTCTGAGTCTAACTTGGCGAACTCATGCACTCAAGCGAACCTGGGCCCTGACACCAGTCCATTTCGACACGATATGATAGTATCATATATTCAATATAATATGTTGATCACCCAGTCTATATGAGTACATGTCTTGCATATATACCGGTACAATATGATTATATAAGAATCAATGTTTGTCTACCTGATTCTCATTTCCAATGTTGACTAATTCAATCTCTATTTGTTCCTGTTTCAACTTTTGTGTCTTCTGACCTTCCAGAAGTTTCCTGAGCTGCTGAAGTTCCTTGTTCAGATCATTCTTCTCTGATTCTAACTCTACCGCTCTGTCTGACTCAGACTTCAGAGACTCCAAGGTTCGCTGAAGATTAAAAGTAAAACGCTGAAGTAATCAAATACAAATATAATAATGTTATAGTATCACATGCACACAGAACTAAGCTATAGAATTGAAGTAATCAAACATCTTAATACAATGAAACGGACATAGTCAAGTTTATTTTTATCTGTTTTCTTCCCATTTTCTAGTAGTCTGTAGAAAAATGATGGTCGTTCTGCTTGTATTGATTATAGGGCCTATATTTTATTTTTTTGGGGTGGTCACAAGGCCATAGATAAGTTGAGTGATGTTTTAAATCCTCCCCCTTAGCAATCACATCATGACGTAGTATTAAAAACATCGCCAAAGGGCAGGTAATTCCCCCCCCTCACCTGTCTGTTCTCAAAATGGCAATGGTCATAAAATGTGACATATATAAACAGGCACAAATCATGAATATGCTCAAATGATTTTTATTTTTTTTGCTTGATAGTTTACTGAGTTTTACAGGTTTTGACCTTTGACCTGTAAAATGATGTTTGATTATGTTAAGTAATCAAACATAATTATAATAATATTATAGTGTCGAAAGCAGCGATTACTTTACTACTATTTATTTAATGTCCATACCTTACAACCCTATATTGCCGCTGAAAATACACATGTTTTGATCATACATAGTTTGGCTATGCTGCTTGTACCGTACCAAAGATTTTTCATTTGGGCAAGTTGCAATGTCGCATTGCAATTCTTCTCTTGATTTCTACAGCACAGTCTCCTGAGCTATTTATGTTTGTGCCCAGATACTGGAAATTTGTTACATCCCCAAGTTTGAAATTGTCACACACAACTAAGCTGTAGAATTAAAGTAATCAAACATAATTATAATAATGTTATATTGTCAAGTCGACACACAGCTAAGCTATAGAATTTGATATTGAGGTGCCCTCTCATATCAGTTTCATGTGCTTAACTCTGACTTCTTCTTTGTTAATTCTCAAACTCCTGCTGATTAGCTGGATGTAGTCCAGAGAATAAGTTGGGTCATGGTTTACAGTTTGGTTGCGGTATATGCAACTTTTGGCCTGACACATCTAACTTCAGCATGGCTTTGGATCACTTTGACCTTCTAAGGAATGGAATAGATAACTTCAGCCCCAAACCTCCTTAAATATCTTCTCATTTCACAATTTGTGGTAGGTAGCATTATTGTTATTCTTCACTTAACTTAGTGAATCTAGCCATCACTGGTTTCTTTAGCTCATAGAGATGTATGGTCACTTACAACAGTCTGAATGGCACACGATGATGATGCTCGTACAGATCTCTGATCACATACAACAGTCAGCATGGCACATGATGATGACATGTGGCTACAGTAATCTTCAGTAGTTAGAAAGAGAAAAAAAATATCCAGTATACACTCACTTGCAGGCGTTGATATTCAAGCTTGAGAGCAATGTAGTCGTGTTCCTGCTGCTCCCTTCTTTGTGCCATTTTCTGCAAGGTTTCTGTAGTTTTCTGTAACTTGTGATTTTCTACGCTAAGATCAGAGTACTCTTGTTCAATAGCTACCAATTTGTCCGCAGCATGTTGTAGAGTGGCCATCTGAAGTATTTATATCAGAAATAAATTATAAAATGGCACTCGTGTATATGAAAACAAAATCATAAAAACAATGAACAACAAAAACTTCCTATTCTGCTATATTCGTTCTCAAACTCTTGCAGATTAACAAGATTTAGTCCAGGAACGGAATGTACCGTCTCATGCACTACAGTTTAACTACGATATATGAATAATGATGAAGATTTGTAGATGTTATTGTTGCTGTATATGTTATCTGTAGATGTTATTGTTATTTGTAGATGTTATTGTTATTTGTAAATGTTGTTGAACTCACTTTTTGATGGATATCTGCATTCTCTTTCTCTAATACTTGATTTTCCTGCTCTAACTCCTGGACTCTCTGAGAGTTCTCCTGAAGTTGATGGCATGACCTTTGCAACTGACGATTATCAAATTCAAGCTTATTTAGATGGGAATTTTTCACAGTCACTGCTTCATGAAGTCGTTTATTTTCTCTCTCCAGGTCTTTTACCTGTTTTATGGAAATAAATATTCTCTTAAATTCTGAACAGTTACATGCCCCTGATCATTATACACAAGACTGGAAGCAAGGTCTCACCTGGAAGCAAGGTCTCACCGCCGATACTGTTGATATCTGAATATGCAAGAACATATATCATCATCATGTGACATATTCTTTCAAGAACCTGGTCTACGTTATAGATTCTCTGAACACTCCATGATTCTGGGTGAGTTGACCTGCCACAGCTATAGACATGTTTAAATAATCTGATATATTACTGCACGATCACTGTCGTGGGCGCCCTCTTTTCCCTAGTTGCCATTAACTCTGCCTTGAGCTATTTATCTTTCCATGATGTTATGTCTCTTTATATGACCAAAAAAACACAGCTTTCTTGTTAAGATGTTGTTAAGGAGCCAGCTCTTTTAGATGTTTATTGATCTTAACACTTCTTGAATTGTCTTTTTAGCTTCCATGGTATACGTAAAATTCTTCTGTAGCATCTCATTTCAAAAGCAGCGATTCTCTTTGCTGCTATTTTATTTAATGTCCATGCCTCACAACCGTATATTACCACTGGAAATACACATGTTCTGATCATACATAATTTGGATATGCTGCTGGCACTTTGCCAAAAATTTTTCATTTTCACAAGTTTCAATGCAGCCATTGTAATCCTTCTCTTGATTTCTACAGTGCAATCCCCCGTGAGATATTTAAAACCATATATACAAATTATATATGTCTTTCTGTCTCTTGTCTTATTAATAGGTTCAGTTGATGACATCTTTTTTGTGCCACAGTGACAACCCATCCAGAAATTACTCTCTTTGTCTGAGCATGTGAGAGTTCTGAGATTCTGATCAGTTGCCAATCAGAACAACTATCATGTGAGAGATTCGAAAGCATGACCAATGCCATAAGATCAATTACCATGTGAGAGTTCTGAAGTTCTGACCAGTTGCCCATCACATTAACCTGCATGTGAGGGGTCTGACCAGTTTCCCATCAGATCAACCACCATGTGAGAAGTCTGTCCAGTTGCCCATCAGAACAACCACCTTCTGAGAGGTCTGACCAGTTGTCCAGCAGAACAACCACCATGTGAGAGGTCTGACCAGTTGTCCAGAAGAACTATGAGGTGGGAAAGGGACTAATTTTATTGAAGGGAGATTATTATGTTAAGTGATGAGTTCTGTTAAGTGATGAGAACTCTGAAGGTTTAACCAGTTGCCCATCATATCAACCAGCATTTGAGAGGCTGACCAGTTTTGCCCATCAGATCAACCAGCATTTGCGAGGCTGACTAATCACCCATCAGGTCAACCAGCGTGTGAGAAGTCTAACCAGTTGCCCATCAGATCAACTAGCATGCAACATCACGCACAGATAGCAAGCTTATATATTGAGACATTTCTCTTATACTTCCTCTTATGGAAGTCTCACAGCATTATGTGAGTTATGACTGTAGGTTATCAACAGTGTACACCAGACAAGCCACGTATAGGTGCTCCGAACCTCTGTCGGCTCAATAAACCCATCAACAGCGTACACCAGACAAGCCACGTATAGGTGCTCCGAACCTCTGTCGGCTCAATAAACCCATCAACAGCGTACACCAGACAAGCCACGTATAGGTGCTCCGAACCTCCTGTCGGCTCAATAAACCCATCAACAGCGCACACCAGACAAGCCACCTATAGGTGCTCCGAACCTGTTGGCTCAATAAACCCATCAACAGCGCACACCAATCAAGCCACCTATAGGTGATCCGAACCTCTGTCGGCTCAATAAACCCATCAACAGCGCACACCAGACAAGCCACCTATAGGTGCTCAGTACCTCTGTCAGCTCAATAAACCCATCACAGTGCAGCGGCTGACAGTTCCAGTTCAATGCTGATTATCAGTTTCTTTGTATATCTATTATGCTTCTCTTTACACGCTGTTCTGATGGTTGGTGGTTGGTTGGTTGCTGATCCAGCGGTCCATGGGCTCATGCCCTTTGACCTAATGCCATTAGATGATATTATATTGCTGGGAAGTCTGTGGATTTTCGGCCCACCCCGGGACAGAGCCAGAGAATAACTATCACACCTCCAGGAAGGTAGGTTTCAACCTATGCACTGCTCCTAGCCACTGTAGCCAAGATAGGGTTCACTGTGCTCATTCCCCGCCACCAATTGACTACTGGTTATGCCGAACTTCTCTATTGCTCCAGGCATGCAACAAAATGTTCAAGTCAAAAGGATTGTCACGTCCTGAGTCACTGTGTCTCCATAGGAAAAAAACAGTGCTGTCAGTTTCCTCCTCCCCAGTGCTGCACAGTATATCTCTGGCTCCCTCCCAACCACAGAGGGTGCATACATATATATTCAGGCAAACATGAAAAACATTTCAACAAAAAAACAAAATAATAACTGTATAGATGACATTCCATGAAGCTTCTATAAGAAGATAACCTCAATATAACGGCATGTCATCCACTAAGGTTTTCTGTTGCATGGATGGTATGTCTAGTGGGCCATTGGTGAGACCCACAGACGCAACCACATGCGTGAGCTGTTCTGATCTTTACACCAATCTCATGCTGACTTGAGAGCGACCATGATTCACAGTTTAAAAAATCTTCTAAGATGATGAGGTCCCTTTACACATTAATTATGTCAGATTGATCCAGAGATGTACCTATTGACACTGTGACCATGCTCACAAGTGTATCGCTTAGTTATTATCCTCAACATCTGTATATCCTGGCATGAATATAAAGGTAATCTTTCTAGTCATATATTAGGTCAATAACTCCACCTGTTGACAGTGGACAACTCCTGCTTTCTGGTCACACAGATACTTTAAAAATAACCCCACCGAAGTACATATATTTGAGAAAGTTGCTCAACCAAAGTACATATATTTGAAAAAATTGTTTAATCGAAGCACAGTTGCCAATGTATACGTTCGAACGGAAGTCAGAGGCAATGAAAGTTGATGCATTGTGGGAAATGCTATAGTGAATGGCACAGCGATGAGAAGTGCCATGAACTAGGGCAGTTATGGACACACTATAAGTTGATGGTAATGAGGCTGGAGTATTAGGACACATCACAGTTAGATAGTTTACTCTACAGCTAATCTCTCGTGGGATGTGGGATTCAAGTTGATGGGGGCACATTATGTAGAGTAGATACAGCACTTTACAATGCTCATTTTCAGAGACTGACAGGTGCAGGTGTCTCAGCTAAGCTGTAAACCATGACACCAGTAAAATTAATAATATAATATAGAAGTATTGAGAATTTATTACAAAAAAATCATACAGCATATGGGATTTGAACCAGGTCCGTTCAGATGGCACCCACTCACCTCAACTGGAGTGAACATGTTTTCCATCTACAACCAAAATATGGTTAAAATCCCATTTGCTGCACGATTTTTCTTTAAACCATGACACAATAAATCGCATTCTCTGGACTACATCCTGCTGATCTGCAGGAGTTAGTGCACAAGTTTGTGATATATTTGGAATGTTAGTAGTTTCCTCATATATCAGGTTATCAGCGTCATTCAAATACAAAACTTAGAATATCAGAAGATTACATTTAGACTGACCCCCTCTATGGTGATATCTCCCATGTCATAGACTGACCCCTCTATGGTGATATCTCCTGTGTCATAGACTGACCCCTCTATGGTGATATCTCCTGTGTCATAGACTGACCCCTCTATGGTAATATATCCTGCACTAGAGTAAAGAAGTTAGTGTTACAGATAACAGCTGATTACAGCGGGATATCCTCCTGTGTCATAGAGTAAAGAAATTAGTGTTACAGATAACAGCTGATTACAGCGGGATATCCTCCTGTGCCATAGAGAGATGAGAGCATTGTTATGTACATTGATGGTGATTCTAACACATAAACTATGGACTTACTCTTAGATCACTTGTTTTCTCAATTCTCTCTCTGATCTGATGTAAAGCTTGAGACAATTGTTCATTCTCTTTCTCCAGCTCTTGAACTTGTTGGTAAGATTTCTCATTCAGGTTGTCTACAGCTTTCACTAGTCTCTCTCTTTCCTCCTTCGTTGCGGACAACTCACTCTCTATATGGATGAGTTGCTCAGAAGACTCAGATAAACTGGATTGGAGTTTTTCAACCTGTTCTCAAATGTAGGAATAAATCATGTCTCAAGATAACAAATGTAGGAATAAATCATGTCTCGAGATAACAAATGTAGGAATAAATCATGTCTCAAGATAACAAATGTAGGAATAAATCATGTCTTGAGATAACAAATGTTGGAATAAATCATGTCTCTATTGTCATTTCATAAAAAAAGAAATTGAAATATACTCAACAGTAGGAAAAGGAAAAAGCTATTGATCAACATAATAACATAATGGAAGACATACCTTATTAGCCAATCGTTGGTTTTCTTTTTCAAGTTCAAGACTAACTTCTGCACTCTGTATTAAAGCTGTTTCCTTCATTTCCGCAAGTTTTGCTGCCAGGCGTTGGTTTTCTAACTCTAAGCGTAGAATCCGTGTATGTGATGTCTCTGAAAGCTGCTCAGAAAGGGATGAGCCAACATCTGTGAACAAATGATTAGCCATTACAAGTGTATACAAATATGTTCATTGTATCTAACTTCTTATGCCATCAATTTCTATACATCTTGTCTCACATTGATCATGTATACAGCTGGTTTGTTTTAGGTTGATGTAGGTTCCCCACATCTTGTGAATTGAGTACACAGATTCTGAACTAAAACGTGGTTTTCTATGGAAAAATATGAGCACTGGTTGAGAGAAGTGGTTAGGTTACATAGAATATTACAACTGGTTGTGACAAGTGGTTACATTACATAGAATGTGAGCACTGGTTGAGAGAAGTGGTTAGGTTACATAGAATGTGAGCACTGGTTGAGAGAAGTGGTTAAGTTACATATAATATGATCCAAGTATCAATCCAAGGAACTGTTCTACATATTTGTGAGCCCTGATATAGTTATGTGGTTAGAATGTTTATTTATTAATTGAATATTTCAGTGCATACACATGGAACTAGGATTGACCAAGTCAATGAAACAAAAGGTCAGAATCAATGAACTAGGGCTAACCCTGCTCAATCTCTAATCTATGGTTCTGTCAGGATTGATCAGGGAATTGAAACAACAGGTCAGAGTCAATGAGCTAGGGCTAACCTTTGTTCCACCTCCAATTGGTGCATCTGTCAAGGTTGGCTATAAGTAGCTCTGAAAAACTCCTTTAGAAAATATATCTAGTATCAAAATAACAAAGAAAGCATTGATCAATGCTCAAATGGCAACCAGGCTCCAGAAATCATCTAAAAGACATGATGTCCTTCTTTTTTTTTAACTTAAAACCTGAATCAGCTGTAGTAGATGAAAGTGAAAAAGAAACTATTAGTCATTCATAAGCTGTTGGTGATGGCTGAAGTACATGAAGGCAACCTCACAAACTTGTAGTGATTGCTTCTTTCTTTCTTTTCGCTTCATATCCCTTTATGCCTTGCAGCGTCAGGGGTAGAAGAGTTCTCTGGAGATGTCCTTTATGCCTTGCAGCGTCAGGGGTAGAAGAGTTCTCTGGAGATGTCCTTTATGCCTTGCAGCGTCAGGGGTAGAAGAGTTCTCTGGAGATGTCCTTTATGCCTTGCAGCGTCAGGGGTAGAAGAGTTCTCTGGAGATGTCCTTTATGCCTTGCAGCGTCAGGGGTAGAAGAGTTCTCTGGAGATGTCCTTTATGCCTTGCAGCGTCAGGGGTAGAAGAGTTCTCTGGAGATGTCCTTTTTGTGTGTCTCATATAAATTTGTTTTCATTTACTCCTTTATTTCTGTAATCCTTCCTTTGCATGGGCTACCCCTGGCTTTGTAACAATCGTGTCTGTATAGTAATGGTTTTCGAGGGGCACTATCTTATAGTAGTCTAGAAGCATGTGAACACCACTTAATCTGCTGTCTTCTGAAATAATCCAGAATTGGCATTGTATTTGTTAATCTTCTGATGTTTTCATTTCTGATTCTGTCTCTTATTCTTATTCCAAGAATTCTACATAGACAGGTCATTTCTGTTGTAGCAAGTTTTGTTTTGTCTTTTGTTGTTAGTGTCCATGTTTGACATTGGAATATGATTGTCTTATATAGTGAAGTTTTAGTATTTATGTTCATATGCTTGCTTTTGTAAATAGGAAACATCTGACCTAAGATCTGGTATTCTATATTTCATCTTTGTTTAATTTCTTGTGTATTTTTTCCATTTGATAATATGATGCTACCAAGGTAAGTAAATTCTTTCACCTGTGTAAGTTGTTGATCATCAATGAAAATAGTAGTGCTTCTTTTCTGTTTTTGAGATTGACATTACCTCAGTTTTTTTTTCTGTGTTGATCTTCATGTTAAAGTCCCTACATGTTGTGTGGAGTCTATATTGATTGCTTAAGCACATCAAACTGGACTCAGAAGAACAGGAACATGCATATAATACAAAACAGTAACCAAAATGAAATGATAACTCACTGCCAATTCTAGACCTGGTCAGTGATAGTTCTTCTTCCAGGCTTCCACTCTCATTCATGCTAGTCTTTTTCTCAAATTCCAATCTAGCAATTTCCTCTGTCAGGTAGTCAATCTTTGCTCTGTCAGAATCTCTGCTCTGTAAAATAAAAAACCAACACAAACATAGAAGAAGAAAACAGTCAAGTTTCCCTTATTCAAAAAAAGGCGGTTCAGGGAGTATGATGTTAGATACATATTTTTTCATTGACCAAAGATATAACCACTTGATGATGTGATTAGCATCACACCGTTTGCCATTACTTTACCAGAAAATCTGGTAACCATTTCCTTAGTCTGAATTGACTTAGGAATAGTTTGTGATTTTAAAATATTTCCTTCTGAACTGGGAATTGAACATTGGATTACTAGAAGCCAGAGCACTAACCACCAAGATACTGTGGTGGTAATTAGAACATACACATATTGAAGAAAAAACATACACGTAGAAATAAATGGCACACATAAATAGATATGATGTGAAGAAATATATAATGATGTAACAAATATATGGTACAACAAATAGATGACATACCAATTAGATGATATATCAAATAGATGACATAAAAATGGAAAATAGATGATATGACAAATAGATGATATAAAAAATAAATGATATACCAAATATATGATAAGAGAAATAGATGAAACACCAAATAGATGATATAGAAATAGAGGATATACCCCAAATAAATGATATACCAGATATAACAAATAGATGATATAGAAATAAACTATATAAAAATAGATGATATTACACATAGATGATATAAGAAATAGATGATACAGGAAATAGTTGATATGAGAAATAGCGGATATGAGAAATACATGGTTATTAAAAAAATCCTCACCACAGAGAAGCAGTTTCAGCCATCACATTATTGGCTGAGTTACTTCACTGTGTCTAGTCAATATTTCAGGCTAATTTTAAGTGGATACATTTTTATGGTCCAAGAATAATGTTATAAATTTAGAAACAGCCATG
This sequence comes from Meghimatium bilineatum, assembly GCA_034231615.1. Lineage (NCBI taxonomy): Eukaryota > Metazoa > Mollusca > Gastropoda > Stylommatophora > Philomycidae > Meghimatium > Meghimatium bilineatum. The sequence goes on from CM067313.1 coordinate 53,707,347, forward strand.
GCATAAAAAAGTTCCCTGCTGCTGGCTTAGAGGATGTTACTGCACTGATGGAATCAGTTGTGTAGAAACTGCATGAATATTTGGGATGAGCAGGAAAGGGAAAGTGAGGGAACAAATAAGGCATATGAATAATCCATGAATTATCCAGTGCCTGACAAAAACAAAAAGCACTCACAGTATTCATCTGCTGAAAGAGACTGAGCACCCATAGGTCTGCACGGAGTGTGAGGATTTCAGTTCTTAAATATGGGAACAGTTGGTGCACAGCTGTTGCTATAACTTACTGTGCACGAAAGAGATTGAAGCACAAGGTGGCTAGGCTATTGATACAATGGTGATGATTCTAACAAGGAAACAGACAAACCAACAGATACAAGAAAACTGACCACAGCAAGTTCCTCTATTTGTTTCCTGTATCTATCCATCTTACTCTCCATCTCGACAACTGTTTGAATCCTCTTTCTGCTGTTTGTAAGCTGATCCTCCAACATTGCCTTGGTCTCTTCCAGAATTGAATTGTCCTCTTTCAATTCCTGACAAAATTGTACAAGATTTTCAAATTTCATAATAATTACATTCTTCTGAAACACAAACTGAACCAAAACTAAGATTCATAGTCAAGAATTTCAGGTTCCTAATTTTTAAAAAAAAATAAGATTCATGATTGAGAATTTCAAGTTTCTAATTAAAGAAAGCCAAACTAAAAGTTAGATTCATGATTAGGAATTTTAAGTTATAGTAAAATAAAATTGAACCAAAACAGAGATTTATGGTTGAAAAATTCCAGTTTCTAATATTTTTAATATCTGAACCAAAAGTAAGATTCATGTTTGACAACTTCAAGTTTATAATTATACATAATAAATTGCTGGATTCAAGTGAAATATTGTTGCACGTGATATTTGAGTCTATTGTTCATGTGATATTTGAGTCTATTGTTCATGTGATATTTGAGTCTATTGTTCATGTGATATTTGAGTCTATTGTTCATGTGATATTTGAGTCTATTGTTCATGTGATATTTGAGTCTATTGTTCATGTGATATTTGAGTCTATTGTTCATGTGATATTTGAGTTTATTGTAGGGGAGAACTTCCTTGTTAGAAATTACAGTTGGTCAAGATGTTGTTTCACCAGCGATAGATGTCAACAGAAAGCTGAATCAACAAAGCACAATGACTGGTATGAACTCTATCATGGTGAAGCTTAATGAAGACTTTGTTAAGTAGAAATTGACCCTTTCATCTTCACGAAACCTTCAGGTTGCAAGAAAGTTGAGGGCCACCCCCCCCTTCACATTAAAAAACTGTTCAGCTAATCACACAACATCCTACAATCACACTGCATCTGATATTTGAACAACAGCCCTGAAAATATGCTCGTCAGTAAGATTGTCAGAATAAACAGTAAAACACCTGGCACTGGAAAAAATAGCTTCTTTAAGAATAGAACAATATTTAGTGACCAAATTGCAACCTTATCTTATTTGGTAGTCTGTCTTTGTTGTACCAATATCTCTGTTGTACCATTGTCTCTGTTGTGCCATTGTCTCTGTTGTGCCCTTGTCTCTGTTGTGCCCTTGTCTCTGTTGTACCATTGTCTCTGTTGTACGATTGTCTTTTGTACCATTGTCTCTGTTGTACCATTGTCTCTGTTGTACCATTGTCTCCGTTGTACCATTGTCTGTTGTACCATTGTCTCTGTTGTACCATTGTCTCCGTTGTACCACTGTCTGTTGTACGATTGTCTCTGTTGTACCATTGTCTGTTGTACCATTGTCTGTTGTACCATTGTCTCTGTCGTACCATTGTCTCCGTTGTACCATTGTCTGTTGTACCATTGTCTCTGTTGTACCATTGTCTCCGTTGTACCACTGTCTGTTGTACGATTGTCTCTGTTGTACCATTGTCTCCGTTGTACCATTGTCTGTTGTACCATTGTCTCTGTTGTACCATTGTCTCTGTTGTACCATTGTCTCTGTTGTACCATTGTCTCTGTTGTACCATTGTCTCCGTTGTACCATTGTCTCTGTTGTACCATTGTCTCTGTTGTACCATTGTCTCTGTTGTACCATTGTCTCCGTTGTACCACTGTCTGTTGTACGATTGTCTCTGTTGTACCATTGTCTGTTGTACCATTGTCTGTTGTACCATTGTCTCTGTTGTACCATTGTCTCCATTGTACCATTGTCTCTGTTGTACCATTGTATCCGTTGTACCATTGTCTGTTGTACCATTGTATCCGTTGTACCATTGTCTGTTGTACCATTGTCTCTGTTGTACCATTGTCTCTGTTGTACCATTGTCTCTGTTGTACCATTGTCTCTGTTGTACCATTGTCTCTGTTGTACCATTGTCTCTGTTGTGCCATTGTCTCTGTTGTACCATTGTCTCTGTTGTACCATTGTCTCTGTTGTACCATTGTCTCTGTTGTACCATTGTCTCTGTTGTGCCATTGTCTATGTTGTACCAATATCTCTGTTGCTGCATTTACAAAATACATACCTCTGATCTTGCCTTAAAAAACTCCAACTCATTCAACTTTGACTTGTACTTTACAATTTCTTTCTCAAATACATCAACTTTCATTGCCTGAAAAATTACAGGACAATAAATAGTACATTTTGTCAGTATACACTTGTAATTTTTAGTAAATGTCATAACAGTTATTTCTGCAAAAATCTGGCTGGTCATTAATAAATCTATCGGTACCACTACTCTACTGTCATGATGCAAGCAAGCTAGCATATAAATCTACTTATATTCTCTTATTAACTTCCGTACACAAGAATTGAGATGCCATTGATATAAAAATAAAATGTGCCGAAGATATGAAAATAATTGGTGTCTGTGAACTCAATTTGTCTTCAGCATTCCCAGCCACCTCCATGACAAAGATGGCGTACAGCATTTACCAAGCAGAAAGTGACATAAGTCATGTATTATGTCAAGTGAAACTCCCTCACAAGCTACAGGGAAACTGTGACGTACAGGGAATATCATCTCATATCATGCATGCACATAAATATACAATAAATGAAAGGTAATAAGCACATAAAATAAGAATCGAACACAAATCCTCTCAGATGTATCTTGATATTTTATATTTTCACAGAGGTTGTGCATTTCCAGCTATCAATTGTCAAAATTATTCCTTTATTCTTGTCAACTTTTCTTCAAGAATTCATCAATGTTGATATGATAGGATGATCTGTTCCAAATTTGTATTCTAAATTTTCAGTAAGTTTTTGTGAGGATATATCAGGAATCTGAAGCTAATCCCATATTTTCAGTAAGTTTTTGTGAGGATATATCAGGAATCTGAAGCTAATCCCATATTTTCAGTAAGTTTTTGTGAGGATATATCAGGAATCTGAAGCTAATCCCATATTTTCAGTAAGTTTTTGTGAGGATATATCAGGAATCTGAAGCTAATCCCATATTTTCAGTAAGTTTTTGTGAGGATATATCAGGAATCTGAAGCTAATCCCATATTTTCAGTAAGTTTTTGTGAGGATATATCAGGAATCTGAAGCTAATCCCATATTTTCAGTAAGTTTTTGTGAGGATATATCAGGAATCTGAAGCTAATCCCATATTTTCAGTAAGTTTTTGTGAGGATATATCAGGAATCTGAAGCTAATCCCATATTTTCAGTAAGTTTTTGTGAGGATATATCAGGAATCTGAAGCTAATCCCATATTTTCAGTAAGTTTTTGTGAGGATATATCAGGAATCTGAAGCTAATCCCATATTTTCAGTAAGTTTTTGTGAGGATATATCAGGAATCTGAAGCTAATCCCATATTTTCAGTAAGTTTTTGTGAGGATATATCAGGAATCTGAAGCTAATCCCATATTTTCAGTAAGTTTTTGTGAGGATATATCAGGAATCTGAAGCTAATCCCATATTTTCAGTAAGTTTTTGTGAGGATATATCAGGAATCTGAAGCTAATCCCATATTTTCAGTAAGTTTTTGTGAGGATATATCAGGAATCTGAAGCTAATCCCATATTTTCAGTAAGTTTTTGTGAGGATATATCAGGAATCTGAAGCTAATCCCATATTTTCAGTAAGTTTTTGTGAGGATATATCAGGAATCTGAAGCTAATCCCATATTTTCAGTAAGTTTTTGTGAGGATATATCAGGAATCTGAAGCTAATCCCATATTTTCAGTAAGTTTTTGTGAGGATATATCAGGAATCTGAAGCTAATCCCATATTTTCAGTAAGTTTTTGTGAGGATATATCAGGAATCTGAAGCTAATCCCATATTTTCAGTAAGTTTTTGTGAGGATATATCAGGAATCTGAAGCTAATCCCATATTTTCAGTAAGTTTTTGTGAGGATATATCAGGAATCTGAAGCTAATCCCATATTTTCAGTAAGTTTTTGTGAGGATATATCAGGAATCTGAAGCTAATCCCATATTTTCAGTAAGTTTTTGTGAGGATATATCAGGAATTTGAAGCTAATCCCATATTTTTTTGTGCTCCACTGCATACTAGGAAAGATATGGTAGGCATCATATCAACTTCCCTTCACTGTCCCATGTTTCTAGTGACTGCATTTAGCTTGTAGACATTTCTGGTTGAAAATATTCCAGTTAATGAATAATTAATTCCTGAGCATAGCTCCTAGAACTCACTATACTAAAACAACTTCACCATAAATTAGGACACAAACTACAGGATATAGATATGATAAAGTTTATTGATATGCAATTATATTTATCTGTACAGCTCGTATAACTGCAACCAAGACCTGGGCTTCTAGTATAGGGTGCAATCACTGTCTACTTTCCAGATATGTTGTAGGAGGCAACTAAGGAATGTTGAGGGATAGGCTGAAAATCTATCACCTGTGAAAAAATCATTGTCCCATCATGTCTCAATTTCTTACTTTTGCCCTCTATCAAATATAACCATGGATGACACAGAGATGACGGCCAGCAGACATTTGTGGCAGATTACCAGGTGATGGGGATTATCAGATGTGACATCATCATCACGGATAGGACAACAAATTTGACAGAAGAATTATGAGATAGTTGGCTTAGAAATGTGAGCTGTGCTCATGGCATGACATAGTAATCCGCGAATACTGCTGCACTGGAGTGCCTCCCTTCGGGGACTAAACATGCAGCCATAAACCTCCCTTACACAAACAAGCATTTCAGACATCATTATACAAGTCCTAGGTGATGTCATTTGTACAAGTGAGAAGAACTTGTGCTTCAGTCAGAAAGTCTATGGGCTGTCAAAAGCTGCCTGCTCACAGCTAAAGGGATTATTTTATCATCATCATGTGTCAAGTGATGCCTTCTCATATCTAAAGGGATTACTTTATCCTCATCAACCCCATCAAGGCCAGATCCTTGTTGTGGAGATGGGAGGGGGGGGCTTAGTTCATTCGACAGAGGCTGAAAACTAAGACTGGCCAGGCCCTACTAAAATCGAGCATGATGACAGTCTGACCTAGCAAGTACAGTTGCTGAAGACATAGGCAACCAGCCAAGAGGTGCACCAACCAGGATGCTGCGCATTAATCCATGCAATGGAAATAGGCAAATTAAAGAAGAATCATCATCATCTGTGACAGCTTGGTAGAAGAGATTGAGAAAGGATGATAGACCTGAAGAAAACATCACATCCCATCATCAAACTCAATGATCTAGTACAATTTCCCCCAACTTTTTTTTTACTATGCCCCACCCTAAGTCTTAAGCATAGAACCAGAAAAAAAAACTACAATAAACCCATACCTTTTCCTTCAGAATATCCAGTTCATCCTTCAACGATCTTGTCACCCTGGCTTCTTGAATTAAGGAAGCATTCTGTAGAAAGTATAGCACCCAAAAAAATGATGAAAATGATCAATAATATTTAATAATACGGTTTTCTAGCCAGCAGTGTAACTACCATAGATTCATATATTCTGTTTCTTTCTGTGTTTTCTAACCAGCATTGTAACTACCATAGATTCATATATTCTGTTTCTCTCTGTTTTCTAGCCAGCAACTACCATAGATTCATATATTATGTTTCTCTCTGTGTTTTCTAGCCAGCAGTGTAACTACCATAGATTCATATATTCTGTTTCTCTCTGTGTTTACTAGCCTGCAATGTAGAGGACACTACCATAGATTCATATATTATGTTTCTCTCTTTTGACCTGGTTTCAGCCAAAGTCAAGGTCCTTCAGGCACTGTACTGTGATGTTCAGCTATCACACACCAGGACTTTTCCTTTAAAGATGATTGCCAAGGTCACCTGGACGTGTCAAAAAGGAAGGGAAGCTGTCTAAGAGGATCTTCCTTCGAGTACAGGTAAACTCTCACCCATAACTTCCATCCATCTATCTATGTGGCATGTCTTTTACAGAATGTTGTCCTTGCTGCCACTCTGTAAACCTCACGGTTCTGTACAAGCTGTCCAGCTTCTACTAGTGTTATGTTCAGAAGATCTGTGATATCATGTGTCCATCGTAGTCTTGGTTTGCCTCTTGCTCTCCTTCCTGGAACTTTTCTCTCCATGATTAATCATTCTAAACCATTGTGTGACTTTATATGTCCAAAATATGTCAGCTTGCATTTTTTGGATAGTTTTTAGGAGCCTTTCTTCATCTATGTTCAGATCTTTGCAGACGTCTGCATTGGTTTGTCTTTCTGTCCGTGATATTATTAAGACCTTGCGATAAAATTTCATTTCGAATGCCAATATTTTCTTTTCCATCGTGAATGTTATTACCCACATCTCACAACCATGTTGCCACTGGATAGCTTCTATTATGTTTGCCCCTTGCCATACATTTTTCATCTGTGATGTTGTTTGTAGGGCCATTGTAAATGTTGTTTGTAGGGCCATTGTAAATGTTGTTTGTAGGGCCATTGTAAATGTTGTTTGTAGGGCCATTGTAAATGTTGTTTGTAGGGCCATTGTAAATGTTGTTTGTAGGGCCAAGGTAAATGTTGTTTGTAGGGCCATTGTAAATGTTGTTTGTAGGGCCATTGTAAATGTTGTTTGTAGGGCCATTGTAAATGTTGTTTGTAGGGCCATTGTAAATGTTGTTTGTAGGGCCATTGTAAATGTTGTTTGTAGGGCCATTGTAAATGTTGTTTGTAGGGCCATTGTAAATCTCTTTCTGATCTCTGCTGAATGATCTACTGTGTATCTCTGCTGAATGATCTACTGTGTATCTCTGCTGAATGATCTACTGTGTTGTTGATGATTGACCCGAGATATTCAACATCACAGAAATGGTATTGTTGTTCTTTGTCACTGACTATTGTAGGTGTGTGTTCATCTATGTTTATATGCATTATTTTTGTCATTCTTCAATTAAGGAAAAGATTTTATGCCATGCTGTAACTTTAATACTCTCCCAGACTTTTTTATGATATTTTTGGCAAGGCCGTAGTTAGTTTTACCAAGGCTGAGAACATGGACATAACAGGCGAAAACCTGGGATTTATCTAAACATTGTGGAAAATAGCATTTGCATTCTTAACTCTTCATGTCCACTGAGCCGCTAATATCTACATTTTGGAGACCCACTATGCCGAAAAGCCGCTCAAATCTACATTGTAATATGAATTTACGATCATGTTCGGCATAGCAGGAAAACCGTACGGAGACAAAGAGTTAAAGAGAACAAGCTCCTCTGATGGGTTTCTGTGTAGTTTCGTAATGGACCTACAAAATTTCCATCAGGAAATAGTCCAAGGAATGGAGATGTGTTGTATCTCCATTTTATTTGCACCAATGGTCAGAGAATCTGATTTTGGCGGTTTATATATCTTTAATTAAACCTGGTAGAATGCAATAACTATCTGTTAGCACTCATTCATCACATCACATGATCTCCCCTACATCCACTCATGTGATCTCCCTCCATCTAATCACATGATCTCCCCTATATCCAGTCATGTGAACCCCACATCCAATGATGTTATCCCCCCATTCAATCACATGGTCTCCTCTATATCCAATCACATGATCTCACCTACATCCAATCATGTGAGCACCACATTAAATAATGTGATCTCTCCCCAATCCAATCACATGATCTCCCTTACATCCAATCACATGATTTATCCTACATCTTATTACATGATCTTCCTTACATCCAATCATGTGAGCTCAACATTCAATCACTTTATCTCCCCTACATCCAATCATGTAATCTACATTTGAGCCATCTATTATAAAAACAATCCTACCAATATACTCACAAATTTGTTTTAAATATAAATAAAAAATGTCACCTAATCCGTATAAACATCCCTTCCAAAAATCAAGAATTTCATCAATATTTAAACATGACTGTTGAATCATTTATTGATGTGACTGTTCAATCATCTGATATAAATTGCTAAATTTTTGAAATAATTAAATACAAAACAGGGGCTACTTACAATTAAATTAGCTACTTACAACTATTGTTTCTCAGTGACATACAGCATGCTCAAGTGTTCTATGGTACATTATTTGTTCTCAGTTCCAAAGAAAAGCATGTTCAAAGTATTCTTGATTAGATTATTTGTTTTTAAATGTCCGAAATATTTTCAATAGTACTTACATAAAACACAAACGGTTTTAAACCTGTGTTTACGTAAGTACAATTGTTGTTACGTTTCACGCAGTTATCACCTTATATTGATTTTCTCAAAACACAAAGTTGATCACCTTTACAATGAACGCATAGACCATCAGACTATAAGGTATGGGTATAAAACATAGAACAAAAAGGCCTTTTTATCAAGACTACATACACAACATAAAACTACAAGTAAGAGCAACACTATAGACGCTCACATGGCCAAGTTAAATGTAATCATATGAACGTCTATAGTGTCGCTCATCGTTATCTGTTGCATATGTAATCTTTATAAAGGCCTTTTGGTCGAAACGTGAATGTGTTAGCAATTCTGTGTGTTTCTAGTGATTAGCAATATGTAATTACCCTGTTCTTAGCTATACAAAAATATGATCCATAAAAAATTCCAAAACTGTCAATTTACATGCAAAATAAGAATTGCTAAAGCATATGCCATTATCTTGATGATTTACTGCTATTATATCCAATGGTGAATAAATAAAGCTCAAGCGCATACACATCAGCAAATATTTACGATGTCAGTGACATTTATTTTTAACCATAACTATGCCATTTCATACAAATTTATCATAAATTTGAAGGAAAAAAATTACATAATTCAAAATGTGTAACGCTGAAAACATATTTATACTAAATCTATGATTTTTATTAGGCTACACTTAATGGTGATTGTGTCAGATATAAACCAATGTTCTCGCTTATATTTGCTCTTCTCGTGGCTCTATACACATCAAAATCATTGCTTATGCCCCCCCCCCCCCCCCCCCAAATGCTACCATCAATATTACTGTCAATCTCTGCTCATGATATTTTCAATATTTTCTCAAGGCTAAAAGTAACGGACAAAAGTAGAGCATTTATTCTGGTGGTACTTGATCTTTGTGTAAAAATATATCAACGGTTTTTATAGTAAACAAACTTCTACCTTTTGAAAATAAACTTGGAAAGTACAAATAATAGATCCTCTTGTTAATCTATCAATGTTTACATCATGCCATATAGTTGGAAAGACTGTTCTGGTTGCTACTTCAAATTTGCATCCATTTTAAAATGTGATTTATTATATAATACATGCATCATTATCCGTACAACTGTTGGGTCGCTGTGAGTGACTTGCTGCCATATTTAATAGTCTCTCAAGCTGACTGGATTCTGGTATAAATGCAAGGTATTGCTGACCTGCAGACTATGACATAATATAAATGCAAGGTATCGCTGACCTGCAGGCTACAACATTATCAAATATAAATGCAAGGTATCGCTGAAAAAAAGCACAAGCAATCAGATTAACCCAAAGGCAAGTATAATTGACTTAAATTTCCTTTAGAATATAAAGAAATTTCAACAGAAATGACTAATGTCACATGTAATTACTTGTGTGTGCTGAATCACATGACCAACAGTATGTAAACTGTGTAAACATCAACAAAGAAATCAATCAGAATAATATGGAATACCCAACAGTACAATTGTTACAATTAAAATGGGGGTTCTTGGAAGGCATTCATCCACAAAACATACAAATTTGTATATCAATTCTCTAGTGCAAGCAATTTGGAATGAAAATCAACATAGACAAAACAGAAGTAATGAATATTGCAAGAGAAAAGGAGAACATCAACATACAGATAAACAATAAACAACTAAAACAAGTAGATGAATTCAAATATCTGGGCAGCACATTGAGATATGACAACAAACAAGAAGCAGAAATAAACGCAAGATGTAATAAGGCCTGTCAGATCATTGGTCAATTAACACCTTTACTAAGAAACAAAGATATTATACTAGAAACAAAGAAAGCGCTTTTCAACACCATTTTCTTACCAACATTGTGTTATCAGTGTCAAACTTGGACATTAGATTCTTGAACAATACATAAGATTAACACCACTGAAATTAAATGTGTGAGATATATGATTGGAGTTAGCTTGAGAGACAAAATCAGGAATGAAGCACTAAGGAAACAATTAGGGATCAAACCAACAATAGAATACATACAGAAACAACAAGTTAAATGGTACGGCCACATAACCAGACAGAAAGAGCAAAGTATTATCCAAAAAACACTTAACAAACGATACGAAAACAGGAGACCTATTGGACGCCCTCGTAAAAGGTGGATAGATAGTGTATTAGAGACACTCGGAAATATAACAGCAGAGGAAGCAAATAGAAGGGCAAAAGACCGTTCACTCACTCTCCCCTCAACACCGAAAGGTACATGAGGACAGAAAGAAGAAGAAGAATTCTCTAGTTTCTTACATTATACCGATACTCTAGTTTCTTACAATTAATTTTTTCTTCATCTGCATCATTCTCAAACTCCTGCAGATTAGCAGGATGCAGTTCAGAGAAAGCATTGCATTGCATTGTCACGGTTTACAGCTCTGCTGCAATATCTGAAATTTTCAGCTTGACACATCCAACTTCAGCATGGCTTTTCATTCACTCTGACCCTCTATGGGATGGGCCATTCAACTCCACCCCATAACCTTCTTAGTCGCCTCTTACAACATGAATGTAAGGTAAACTGTATCACTATTCTTTGCTCCCATTTTGGACTCTAGAAACACATGAGGGTTACAATTCATTCAATGATTGACAGAACAGACAGTGCACACATATTTATAACGAGAGCTCATTTAGAATCATATGATGTCATCTACACAAAGAGTAAATCCTCAATGTATTATTTATGGAAACTCTGTTGGAACATTTTTTATGTTTTACACATGAATATATTCTGAGAACCAAATTGAGAACATAAAATGGAAACAGTAAATAATTTATATTGTAATTTAAACATATCAAAGCGCTGTTTCCATAAAAAAAACAATTTAAACATATCAAAGTGCAGTTTCCATAAAAAAAACCAATTTAAACATATCAAAGTGCAGTTTCCAATTTAAAAAAAAAATTTTAACATCTCAAAGCGCAGCTGCAATAAAAAAGCAATTTAAACATCTCAAAGTACTGCTTCCATTAAAAAATGTCAACATCTCAAAGCGTTGCTTTCCATAAAAGGCAATTTTTTAATGAAAAGAATTTCAAACCTGTCTCAAAAGATGTCTGGTGCAAATATTATACCTGAAACATTTGGCAACATTGACAATAATAAAAATGTATACAAAGACCGGGACATAAATAGATCCTTCTTCCTCTGTGTTCATTCTCAAACTCTACACATTCACCACAGGATGTAGTCTGTAGAATGGAATGTTTTGAGTTACAGCTTGAATACAATATATGCTCTTATTGGCATGACATGTCTGACTTTGTAGTTCTCTTATTGGCATGACACATCTGACTGTAGTTTCTAGGTAACTTTGACCATTTATGGGATGGTACAGCTGATCCAGCCACATAAATCCTCTTTAGTCACCTCTTAGAACATGCATGGAAGGTAAGAGTATCATTATTCTTAGCGACTCTTTCAAGCCCCAGTAACAAAACAAGAGAAATAAATTGTTTTGATTCCATGAATTATGAGCAATTAGCTCTTACTTCCTATGTGCAAATGAGTGGTTTCTCCAGAGTTTTAGTTCATACCCAGAAACTCTCAGCCGCACATAATGCTTTTAGAAGCCTCCTATCCCGAGGGGTTAGCACACAGCAGATCAACAAACCTAAAGATCCATATTGCTCTCTTCTTCTGAATGCATACAAGTCCAAGATTTATTTGAATTTTATTTTGTTAATAACTTTATGTTGAGCTGCTGCATTTCACCTCTTTTCACAAGATGCTGTCTTCTTTGACTATAGTGCCCCATGTACATCTATTTTGTGCAAGTTCTTCCAATGTATCTTAGTCTCTATCAAAAGCTTTCAGTCAGATCTTTGGTGAGTCCATGTAGCGCTTTTTTTACCACTTTGAGAACGTAGGCGTACGCATATTTCTACACTTCACCATAGAGAAGTATCTTTGGCAGGCGAGGATCTTACATACATACCACATGACCTGCTTGGTAAATATAAAACAGGGGGCATCCCTGTTTTCTTAATAAAAAATAACCAATCTCTCCTTAGGTTGCAACAAAATGATAGGACATAAATTTCCATGTAGAAAGTATACAGTAATTATTTTGTTTACGCTGTATGACAAGATTTAAGTTTTTCTATGCTAACAAATATGTTGACCAAGTATTTCAAGTGTATTAGCTTCAGGAATGTATAATATGTCATATATTTTTAAAATTTTATAAATAGTACCCATAATCTGTTTATTGGAGAGAAAGACATTTATTTTTATAAAACATAAATCCATAAATAAAGAAAATAATTGGTGAATATTGCATCAATACTGAATATTTTATTTTATAAATCAAAATGAACCTAAATAAGAAAGATATACCATATAAAAATGCATAAACATATTTTATTAATGTATTTTTTTAGCAAAAATGTTTTTACAAATTTAAATATATGCAGAATATAATACAAATCATGTATCATCTTGAACATTTCAAGGATCATATTTTTTAAAAAAATCTCGCTTTAAAGGGAAACAACTACAAAAATTGTGAACACAAAAAGAACCACAATATATGAGTTGAATATGTTTTGTTTTGTTGTTAAAATAAAAAATTTAATTAAATCTCTTCCTGGTCATACAGTTCACAACTGTGTATATGCAAAACTTCTACAGTGCATTCAATGAAACTGTGCATGAATACACAGAGCTTCGAAAGTGCATTCAATGAAACTGTGCATGAATACACAGAGCTTCGAAAGTGCATTCAATGAAACTGTGCATGAATACACAGAGCTTCGAAAGTGCATTCAATGAAACTGTGCATGAATACACAGAGCTTCGAAAGTGCATTCAATGAAACTGTGCATGAATACACAGAGCTTCGAAAGTGCATTCAATGAAACTGTGCATGAATACACAGAGCTTCGAAAGTGCATTCAATGAAAATGAGTTTTGTTTTGTAATAAAATGTGCTAGTTATTAATACCTACAATTGTTGTTTTTTTCATCCTCAAACTCGCACTGGATCTCTCTTGTAGCAGGACAATGATCCTTGAGATTTGTTTCCGAGAAATTTATCTCTCTTGAAGCAGGATGTAGTCCGGGGAATGGAAATGTGTTTATTTGAGCCAACACGTCTGATTTCAGCGCTAATACAATCAGTGTTTTATCACTTGCACTAAATGGTGATTGTCTGTAGCAATATCCCTAGTAGGCCAGCTGTACGAGAGAATTTGGTTCTCCTATTGTACACACTGGGACACAATGCTGAAAGTTAACCACAGTCAAGTATGCTTGAAATTTTCCATGCTGTAAGAATCACTATTGACGTACCCACAGACACTCAAAATCTTGAGTTTTATTTTTTACAAGTTGACACCATTTGTGCATGACAAGTGGACACTGGACACCATTTGTGTGTGACCAGTGGACAGCATTTGTGTGTGAGAATACTCAGTAAAAGGTTTGATTTTTTAATATCTGCTACATAAAAATATAGGAGTGCAAAACACATTGAAAGAATATTATAGAAATTCTTTGTGAATAACTATCAGCATAAGTCCTGCAGAAGTTCCAACTTACAGCAAACTGGAAAGAGGGCAACAGAGAACAGTTTACAGTGAGAAAACAAGTTTAGTGATCAGATAACTTTATGGCATGTCTCTATACTGTCTGACCTGGTTGTTATGACAGTGTACAATGAGAGACATGATCAGATTACTATCACCAGCCTTTAGACTGTGAAATCGGATAATGCAAGTGCATGTTGGAGAGAATACATGACCAGACTTTACATTTATAAGCTGATGGAAACACAAGATCAGATGGCTATCACTAAACTTTGACTGCCCAACCTAAGACAGTGATTAACAATAATTGCACATACCTGGCTCTTCAACTGAGAGCATTCTGTCGAACTGTCTTGCAATTCAACTCTCAAATCCAACAACTGTTCATGTCTGTCTTCTCTGTAAGATACAAACATCCACTAACTTACTTCTCAGGTAAGATACAAACATCCACTAACTTACTTCTCAGGTAAGATACAAACATCCACTAACTTACTTCTCAGGTAAGATACAAACATCCACTAACTTATTAACACATATCATCTATTGCAACATGACAACAAGACAGGGTATCTTCTCTGCCCATCATCTAAAAACATCAACTAGATCTTCAAGTTATTACCCCATGTCCAGCTGGCAGACACACACACAAGTTATTTCCCATGTCCAGCTGGCAGACACACACAAGTTATTTCCCATGTCTAGGTGGCCGACACACAATTTTGTCAGTTCTGCACCCTCTAACCTAATTTAGTTTCTAAGCCATTAACTAGAAAACTGAAAATAATTATACATTTTGTGTTGTTGGGGGACCACTGATCTGTGTATTGTTGTCATAGAAAAGGGGAGCATTCAATAGTAACAATGTAATCAAGAAAAAGGAGAACAAACAATAGCAACAATGTAATCAAGAAAATGGAAGCATTCAATAGTAACAATGTAATCAAGAAAAGGGGAAACAATAGTAATAATTTGATCAGTTCAAGTAACAAGAGTCAACTAAGGAAGTTTTGTATAGGGTTCATTATCCTCACACCCTGTTAAATGTCAAAGTGGACCCCAAAATGGCATGTTGAAGTTGGATGTGCTGTGTGTATAAGCATTGAAATTTCTGCTAAACTGTGAACCACGACAATACATTCAAATGTCCTGAGCACATGCTGCCAATCAGAAAAAATATTTTAACTCTGCTCAAGTTCATGATTTGCTATCCAATATGACCTAAAATAGAGCAGAGAAACACAAGTATGTACTTACAATTCTTGCCGCAGATGTCTCAACTTGGCCTTGCATTCTGCCAGTTCCAATGCTAAATGGTGCTTGTCAGGGGACTTCTGGGGAGAATCAATTGCTGGTTTTCCTTCAGCTTGCGACATATAGTAATCACGCTCTTGACTCAGGTCTGTTGAAAGCTAGTGGAGAAGGTATAGAAAACATGGTTGGAAGGTTGGAACAATTACTGATAGAAAAATGATGTGATACAATCAGTGAAAGAAAACTTGGTATGACACAATCAGTGATAGATAACATGAAATAATACAATCTCTGAAGGAAAGACTTTGTACATTGCCTCACCTGGAGCTTAAATACTGATATTTTTGCACATAAATTCTGCATGAAATTCATCCATGATTGGATTAGAGGAAAAATTTGAAGTGACCACTTACTGTGTTAATATCACAGGTAATACACTTGTGTGGATCAAAAACCCAAAAGTGGATAACACTGTGACATATCGTGAAACACCATGAAATATCATGAAATACTGACATATTGTGAAACACCATGGCATATGTTTGTTTGTTTTTCGTTCGCTCCACTGTAACCATCACGGATATCCGTGCGATTTCCGCCGGGAGCGTGATTACGTTGTGCCACCGTTATGCGCCTTGTAGGCCTAGCACATCCGATTTCGGCATGCCTTGACAATTCGGGTGGGCTACCCTTAGCCTGTGACAGCCTCTATATCTGTCTCCAGGCACGCGTAGTGGAGACTCTTCGCCCAGACGATGTTTTGCTCTCGTCTAACTCGAACGAGGTGTTCCACTGTCTATGAACTTGCCTCGTGTAATTGGACGTGCTGTGCCTGTGCCCATTGGGTACCGAACCGTTTCTCATCCGTGAGCCTGGTTCCTTAAGGGGAAGAACTCAACAGAGGAGTTGGACCCTGGCTCTTTCGCCCTCTTAGCCGAGGTGTCATTCACAGACATCGTGTACCCCTTGTCCAAGTTCGAGTCTCACACCACGCGTTTGGGAGCAAGGCGTTCTCGAGCTGAGCGTCCTTGTCCCAATAGCGCCTGAGCCCATCAGGTACTGAACCCTTTCTCTCTTCAAGTGTATTTCCGGTGTAGGAAAACCTGACAGTAGAGTTGGGCCAGGGCTAAATCGTTGTCACTTTTGTGCCTGAGCGAATCGAGTACGGAACCCTTTCTCTCTGCAAGTGTACTTCCGGTATAGGAAACCTTGACAGTAGAGTTGGGCCAGGACTGCCATCGTTGTCCCTTTCTTGCCTACACCCATCGGGTACAGAACCCTTTCTCTTTGCAAGCATATTTCCGGTTTAGGAAGGCTCGACATTAGAGTTGGGTTAGTTCTTCAGCTTTACCAAACGCCGATGGATGGGTCTGGGTCTCTGCCTGTAAGGAACTCTGGTAACTAGAAGCCCATCTCGAGCTGACGGAGCTTGTAGTTCCCTTTCCTAGGGACTTTTCACTTTCTATTTGCAGTTCGCGCTGCCCTCTAGCGCTGTTCTGCCCTTTCATTGTTTCATTGTACTCTGTATGATACATATTTGTCTCTCGCCATGCATTTACCTTTACGTGCATTTTACATTGGCCGCCCCTCCAATGTTCGGACTGGACTGACTAGCTTCACTGTATGTCGACAGTGTCGCTATATGTGGTGATGCTGGTGGTGTCGGAGATATTGTCTGTCTCTTGTGCAGTCAAATCTCTTTCCATCTGCTACCTCCACATTCTCGGACACGATCCCCAAATGATTTGGCCAGAATCAGCACGAGCTGCTGTATTTCTGTTTCCAGGGTGCACCGCGTGGAGGTACATTTGGGATCTTGGTTATCTGCTAACCCTGGGTCCGCCTAGAGCAATGCGTTCCCTTTGCACCCCACCATGGCATATGAAACACTGTGACATATCGTGAAACACTGAGATATATCGTGCATGAACAAGAGGTGACTAAATAGATTTAGGAGTGCTTGTTATCTTCCTTTTCCCATAAAAGGTCAAAGTGATCCAATACTTATATGCTCAAGTTAGATGTGTCTGACCAAACATTCATATACCTCAAGTCTAGCTGTAAACATGATACAATGAATTTTCTTAGCCCTAACTTCAATCCTAACCCTAATCCCATTGCTAACATTATTCCCAACCCTAACCTTAATCTCAATTCTTACCCTAATCCTAATCACAACGATGACCATAATCCTAACTCTAACCCCTACCCTAACTCAAATCATAACCCTAATCCCAACCCAAATCCAAACACAACTCAAATTGTGATTACTAATGGTAAATAACAAATTTCTGCTCTGTGGGAGGATTAAGCATCATTAAGACTAACCTCATCAGACACATCTCTTTCCTTCATAAGTAACCTCATCGTACTCCGCTTTTTTTCATGACTTTTTTTCAGCATACTCATCTCTTTTTTTTATGACTAACACTAACCTCAGCATACTCATCTCTTTCCTTGATGAGCCTGTGCAAGTGTTGAAAGAGTTTGTCCATGAAAGATGATGAACTTGTTGGGGACTGGGGTCTTTGGATTGGAAGAATAGTTTTCCACTCATCAGTGACCTACAGATTAAAAATAAAGCAAGATGTCATGCATCAATGTCACATAGGTCAACTGAAATGTCAATGTCACAAAAGATCAACTAAAATGTCATGTAAATGATAAAAGAGACTGGAACAGCATTCATCAGTGAATGAATAGATAAAAAAGATTAACTAAAATGTCATATATAAATGTAACAATAAACTAGAATGTCATATATAAATGTGACAATAGACTAGAATGTCATACCTAAATATAACAATAGATGAATTACAATGTCATACGTAAATGTGACAATAGATGGCCTGTAATGCCGCAATAGACAGAGCAGATTAAACCAGACACAGGTTTTCATATCCTAATGAAAACATAGAACACATTGGGAAAACAAGTCTATCACTAGAGAATCGAAACAAAGTCTATCTAACAAACATTTACAAAAATAAATCTATTACCAAGACATTGAGAAAATAAGTCTATCAAGAAAACATTGAGAAATATGTCTATCAAGAATGTAAGCTAATGAACAACTACAAGAGAACAGATGAAAGAAGGTTTTGCAACAATGCAACAAGATAGAGAAAATATAAATAAGGTAACAACACTAAGAGATGATTAATAAACACATAGATCATTGTATTAAATGCTGATAAGACAATACAGCTATCATGTAAACTCATCCACTGCGTCAATATAACAAAATCTATCACTTAAACTCATCCACTGTACCGATAAACCAATAAATTCACCTCATACGCTCATCGTTATGCCAATAAATGTTCAATTTATGAAGTAATTTCTAAATAAATTATGACCGGACAAGAAGGAGAAGAGTTACTGCTTCAGAGCTGTACAGTAAAATTGTGCAGATAATGTGTACTCATACACTGTTGCTAGTTCATGGTATGTGTACTCATACACTGTTGCTAGTTCATGGTTTGTGTACTCATACACTGTTGCTAGTTCATGGTTTGTGTACTCATACACTGTTGCTAGTTCATGGTTTGTGTACTCATACACTGTAGCTAGTTCATGGTTTGTGTACTCATACACTGTTGCTAGTTCATGGTTTGTGTACTCATACACTGTTGCTAGTTCATGGTATGTGTACTCATACACTGTTGCTAGTTCATGGTTTGTGTACTCATACACTGTTGCTAGTTCATGGTTTGTGTACTCATACACTGTTGCTAGTTCATGGTTTGTGTACTCATACACTGTTGCTAGTTCATGGTTTGTGTACTCATACACTGTTGCTAGTTCATGGTTTATGTACACATATGTTGTTGCTAGTTCATGGTTTATGTACACATATGTTGTTGCTAGTTCATGGTTTGTGTACTCATACACTGTAGCTAGTTCATGGTTTATGTACACATATGTTGTTGCTAGTTCATGGTTTATTTACATATATGTTGTTGCTAGTTCTTGGTTTATTTACACATATAAAGACAGATGTATCAGGTCTTTGGCTCAATTAAAACAGCGACACAATGCATTTCCATTATCTGAACTACATCCTGCTGGAAATCTTGTAAGACCATTGTCCTGCTATAAGAGAGAACCAGCGGAAGTTTGAGAATGAATGCTGAAAAAAGAACACATACATTGTTGCTAGTTCTTGGTTTATCTAGAATCCAGCAGGAAAAAATAATAAAGTATAAAACGTTGGTAGCATATCCTATTCACAATAAAGAGATAATCTTGCATATTTTGATGGTAGTGATATTCTCAGAAATATTTATGCTAAGCAGGCTGCTGGTGGTTGCCGGACAGTTTGGATGCACAACTGCATATGAAACACCTTGAATGCCCAAGATGACTCGGTACCTCTAAACTTCAAGATAGAGCGGAGAAATTCAGTATAATGGAGCAACAAAATATGCAAATGTCACAAGGTATTAAATAGAAATTCAGTATAAACCAGCCACCTCTTTGATGTTCTCCACAATCTCTGTCTGGGCTGTCAAATCCAACAACATGATCTTGTCAATAAATTTTTCCTTCTGTTCGCACTGAATAGCACATCCTAGAATCAGGAGAAGAGCTCGACGGATTTCTGCAAAACTAGAATCTGGAACATTAATACAGCAATATTAATAATGTTTGCTGACTGCTCAAAAATTGAATAGTAATGAAATAAATCAAGATAAGCCTATAATAATTATTTTTACTTTGGAATCAAATAAATTAATTTCAACGACAACCAAAACAATCCTGACAACAACACATCATTACAAATAAAAATAAAAAGATGTCTTATTGAATGTGGATTATTTGAGTGAATCCTGCAGTTTCATCTGATGTCTGTTGAAATCATTAAAAGACCCAGAATTTGAGTTCACTGTGGTCAACATGCAACTTTTCAAGGCAGTAAAACAATTGACAATCTTGGAAGGATGATAATAGAGAGCAATCATTGATCAATGTACTACTTGACTAATGAGACGAGGATGCAATACTGTGGCATGACGTGTTTTGCTGGGCCCACAAAGGAACAAAGAATAGTAACACTGAAACAGTTCATACATGTTGTAGGTGTTTTTAAAAAGTGTTCTACAAGGATGACTACCACACACTATAAAAATATAAAGAAAAAACTCAACACACCATGAATGCTACAGGACCACACAGATAAGCTGGACAGACACAGAGGCTTGGCAGAATATTTAAAGAGCTGTAAGCTGTAGCTAAAGTTAGGACAAGATGGAGAAGGATTGTTGAAAATCCATGCTCTACAGGGAGTGGAGGAGAAGGCAGGGACAACTGTGATGACAGATTGAAACACCAGCATATCGTCTAACGTGTGATGACAGATTGGAATACAATCAGCAGTGACAGAACAGCAGCTTATTGTCTAACGTGTGATGGAAGAGTTCAACAGACTAGTCCGTTAATCTAGCCAGTTACCGTTAATCTAGCCAGTTACCGTTAATCTAGCCAGTTACGAGATATGTCTTTTCTTTTCTACTGCAGTAGTGACCTGCTGTTTATTGAGATATCTCCAACACCTTCTCTAGTATATGTCTTCTACACTGTGGGTGCTGTTTATTGAGATCTCTCCAACACCTTCTCTAGTATCTGTCTTCTACACTGTGGGTGCTGTTATGTCTTCTACACTGTGGGTGCTGTTTATACTGTATTGCATCATTTACGTTAGCGATCTCAGATCCTGCCTAGATACGTTTTCTCTCTATAGGATTAACGTTTCGGTACAATACAAGAATCAGTGGACAGGTTTCTATGGAACAAATAGCTAACATAATTAAACGGAAAGTAATTTCGATAAAGACGCATATACCGACGCATCTATTATTCGACATGTTGCGCGATGAGAGCCCCTGACTACTCGGCATGCGCTGCACACTGAGTGGAAGGTGGATGACCAGTTCATTGCGCTCAAATCGCTAGATCGGTATTTTAAGTTACGACTTTTTAAGTTTCCGAGATAGTACAATAGCATATGAAATTAAAAAGTTGGTATGTTGTCACGTGATTTGTCCACTGATTCTTGTTTTTGTACCACTGTTTCTTTGTTTATATGTCTCTCTGTCTGTTTGTTTACAAAGATTGAAAATGTCTGGGCATTCACGTAGTGGTTGAGTCAGTCAAGTCGTCTAGGTTGACAAGAATCACATTCATATTTGTGACTGGACATAATGGTGTCAGATGAAATGAACGTTTTCGGGTAGGCTTGCTGGTACAGTGACTATGGGTACCATACAGCAATGCACCGAACTGAGGTTCTCAGATCATAAAGGGAGATAAGCTGGTTGATTTATTTAACTCATACTTCATCATCAAGTTCCGTCTCCGCAACAAAGGTTGGCTGCAACAGTGTTCCAACTTCCTCTGACTCTTTTTTTGGTGGTGCACTCTGCTAGACTGTAACCTGTCAATCTTGTGATGTATATGTATCCCACGTGTATATCTGCCTACCTCTTGCTGGCTTCCCTTTGACTTTACCCTCAAGTAAGGTCTTCAATAAGGTGTCATGTCTTTTAATGTGTCCAAAATATTTTATTTGCCTGATCTTTATTTCTCTTAATAATTCTTTCTTCATATTAAGTGCTTTTAGAACCTTTTGTTTGTTTTCTTCTCTTTCCATGATATTCTCCCTATTCTTCTATATGCCCACATCTCAAAGGCATCAATTCTGTCTTCTAATTGTTTGTTTATTGTCCATGTTTCTGAGCCATACATTAATATAGAATAGATGTATCATTTTATAATACTCATGTTAAACTCATACATCTGTAAACAAGAATATACTACAAGATTATAATGTCAAGAGGGGGAAGAAAGCCAAACAGGGGGTGTTACGAAGGTAACCAGGGGAGACTGGTAAACCAACACATAGTAGGTGTGGTCAGTCACTGCACGCTGAGGGATATCTTGGTGACATCTCAGCACATATGGACAGATGGTTTGATGTGAAGGGGAAATGATATATTGACTAATAGACAAAAAAGGAACATGCAATTATTAATAACTACAAATTCACTTCTATAATTCTTTGACTTTCACACTTACCCTTTCCTTGCTCCCGACAGATGGCGCTAATATTGGGCAGACGTGTCACCAGAAGCTGTTGGAGCACATCCTGCAGGAAGAGAAGACCCGGAAACAATTGAACCCAAGCTGTCAAGTCTCCTGATGTTCTCACACTCAAACTCCCACATATTAGCAGGATGTAGTCCGAGGAATGGAATGTGTGTGACAGCCAATTTTTCTAAAGTCAGTGAAGGTTCTCGGTTAAACTAGAGACTCAGGAAATAGATCATCGACAGGGCCGCCCCTAATAATTGAGGGGCCCTATGCAAAACGGATTGCGCGGGGCCCAGTCTTGGTAGGGAAGAGGATAATAAAATAAATTCTAATATGATTTTATGGGCCTATGAAAGTGCGGGGCCCACTGCAGCCACATAGGTGGCCATGACCTAAGACCGGTCCTGCTCATAGATATGAAAGAGTAGTTAGACAAGAAAAAATAGATTGTGTAGATAAGATAGATTTGATTGAAAAAATAGATTGTGTAGATAAGATAGATTTGATTGAAAAAATAGATTGTGTAGATAAGATAGATTTGATTGAAAAAATAGATTGTGTAGATAAGATAGATTTGATTGAAAAAATAGATTGTGTAGACAAGATAGATTTGATTGAAAAAAATAGATTGTGTAGATAAGATAGATTTGATTGAAAAAATAGATTGTGTAGATAAGATAGATTTGATTGAAAAAATAGATTGTGTAGATAAGATAGATTTGATTGAAAAAATAGATTGTGTAGATAAGATAGATTTGATTGAAAAAATAGATTGTGTAGATAAGATAGATTTGATTGAAAAAATAGATTGTGTAGATAAGATAGATTTGATTGAAAAAATAGATTGTGTAGATAAGATAGATTTGATTGAAAAAATAGATTGTGTAGATAAGATAGATTTGATTGAAAAAATAGATTGTGTAGATAAGATAGATCTGATTGAAAAAATAGATTGTGTAGATAAGATAGATCTGATTGAAAAAATAGATTGTGTAGATAAGATAGATTTGATTGAAAAAATAGATTGTGTAGATAAGATAGATTTGATTGAAAAAATAGATTGTGTAGATAAGATAGATTTGATTGAAAAAATAGATTGTGTAGATAAGATAGATTTGATTGAAAAAATAGATTATATAGATAAGATAGATTTGATTGACAAAATAGATTATATAGATAAGATAGATTTGGTAGACAAAGATTGATTAAGTAGATAAAGATAGTTTAAGTAATTAAGATTAGGTAAAAAATAGATGACGTTTTTAAGATAGATTATATAGAAAGATATATTTGGTAGATAAGATAAGATTATTAGAAGGGCCGGTCTTAGGCCATTGCAACGTATGCAGCCACATTGGGCCCCGCACTTCATAGGCCCATAAATTCATATTGGAATTTATTTATTATCCTCGTCACTACCCAGACTGGGCCCCGCGCAATCTATTTCGCATTGGGCCGCGCAATTGTTAGGGCCGGCCCTGATTATTAAGATATCTTATTCAGGATATAGTCATCAACCAAGCAGTTTTTGGCTATAGTGATTCTCTAGGCAATGCAAATACATTCAGTAGATAACATAACTTCATTAGAATAGGTAGATAAGATAACTCCATTAGAATAGGTAGATAAGATAACTTCATTAGATTAGGTAGATATGATAACTTCATTAGATTAGGTCGATAAATAACTTCATTAGAATAGGTAGATACGATAACTTCATTAGATTAGGTAGATACAATAACTTCATTAGATTAGGTAGATACAATAACTTCATTAGATTAGGTAGATACAATAACTTCATTAGATTAGGTAGATACAATAAGTTCCTTAGATTAGGTACACAGAACGGCAGATAGTCTAACAGACAGATAATAACATAAGCACCAAAAATAGAAAACAGAAAATAGATTAAGAAATGATTTGAAAAAACAATGAGATTAGGACAAACCTTTAAAAAAGAAAATACGACAAAATAAATCAATCAGACTAATCAAATTGGAAAAGCAGACAGAAGATATAAGCTATATTAAAACACAAACGTCGATACTGAAACCATTAAAAAAACATAGTAGACCACAACAGGGCTACAGCTAATCACAGTTTTATTTCTATTTTATTCGTCTGTGAATGGAGGGAGATGTATGTGTGTGTGTGTGTGTGTGTGTGAAAGAGAGAGAGAGATGTAGCGGTATCGGGGGGGGGGGGGAAGCAAGCCTAGAAACTGATGTCTGCCACAGTCTACATAACTATATTTCTTACCCGCTAAACCCCCCCCCCTCTTTTTCCCACACACGCACACACACACACACATTGAGACAAGAGACAGGTGTAGTTACTGTGGAAGGAGTTTTATAATGAATGACCTACGCCAGTGGATCTTAAACTGCAATTCGTGGGTCTCCGAGGGTCAGTGTGGTTCTCAAGGGTCCAGGAAGACTTCAAGAAATATTATGAGCTTTTTCATTCACATTTACATGTACAATAAGTTTTTCATTCACATTTACATGTACAATAAGAGAAACTGACAGATTTCTGGGGTTACGCGACAGCAAATATCATATTTAATTGGGGGGAGGGGAGTTTCTACGGTAGCTAAACAGTTTATAAACTGCTGACCTATGCAAAGATTTGGGGGGAGGGGGTGAGAACTAAAAAAAACAACTTCTAAGAGTTTTTACATTTCATGATTTCCATTGATATGGAAGCGATAACTGTGGCTTGTCTGGGATGTTAATGCGTACATTTACAAAAAAATAATGACGATGATATAATCCCTTTAGCTGTGAGCAGGTAGTTCATGGCACATGATGGTGATATAATCCCTTTAGCTGTGAGCAGGTAGTTCATGGCACATGATGGTGATATAATCCCTTTAGCTGTGAGCAGGTAGTTCATGACACATGATGATGATGATATAATCCGCTTAGCTGTGAGTAAGTAGCTCATGGCACATGATGGTGATATAATCCCTTTAGCTGTAAGTAGCTCATGGCACATGATGGTGATATAATCCCTTTAGCTGTGAGCAGGTAGTTCATGACACATGATGATGATGATATAATCCGCTTAGCTGTGAGTAAGTAGCTCATGGCACATGATGGTGATATAATCCAGTTAGCTGTCAGCAGGTAGCTTGTGACAGCTCACGGTGTTTCTAACAAAAGCACATGATCTCAGTTATGTAACCGAGGCAACACTCTGACTCGTATAAGGTCTCAAATGTATAGATGTGTAAGAGGGTTTAATGGATGTATGTTTATCCTTCGAACATGGGCATTCCAGTATGTCAGTATCCCAGGATTACCTTGTCCTACCAGGAGCACAGAAAAAATTTCTGTGTCAACTAGCTCATCATTGTTCATGTCTTTATTTAACACCATTATATGTTGTCCCATCCGCAGTGATGATACATCTAGCATTCCCCGACCACATAGAAGTCTGTCACAAAAGGACAAAGGTGCAATGTTTGCTGCTTGCCTGCATATCCCCGGCATCCATGGAGATTATTTGATGGAAGAGAAATGTCAGACATTGATACAAGATGCGACAATGATGATTTATTTTCACAGGTGACATGTGGCCACCTACGACATGCCTGTACATAGTGACAAGATAGTGGGCAATATTACTCACACATTGCCTGAACTAGACGTCCATGCCTCTGTCGTCACTTGGGTATTTTTAACAATAATGATTGAAGCATTGACAACTGAGATTGACCGGGGACAGAATACAAAGGCGAATATTACAATTTAAAAATAAATACTGTGACGGAGATACTGTGTTAGCTTATGTCACACAACTATGTACTTTGATAACTTATGTCACACAACTATGTATTTTGATAACTTATGTCACACAACTATGTACTCTGATAACGTATGTCACACAACTATGTACTTTGATAACTTATGTCACACAACTATGTACTCTGATAACGTATGTCACACAACTATGTACTTTGATAACTTATGTCACACAACTATGTACTTTGATAACTTATGTCACACAACTATGTACTTTGATAACTTATGTCACACAACTATGTACTTTGATAACTTATGTCACACAACTATGTACTTTGATAACTTATGTCACACAACTATGTACTTTGATAACTTATGTCACACAACTATGTACTTTGATAACTTATGTCACACAACTATGTACTTTGATAACTTATGTCACACAACTATGTACTTTGATAACTTATGTCACACAACTATGTAATTTTTCCAAGTGTGGAACAGTTTTCTACTCCAGATAATAGGTCGGTAGTGTGTCATTTCACGTGTGAGATGTGTCACGATATGCAGGTGTGGAGATATGCAGGTGTGGAGATATGCAGGTGTTGAGATATGCTGGTGTGGATATATGCAGGTGTGGAGAAATATGATGGCAAGATATGGTGTTGGGGTATGTAGGTGTGGATATATGCAGGTATCAATATATGCAGGTGTCAAGATATTCAGGTGTCAAGATATGGTGTTGAGATATGTAGGTGTGGATATATGCAGGTGTCAATATATGCAGGTGTGGATATATGCAGGTGTTAAGATATGGTGTGGATATATGCAGGTGTCAAGATATGGTGTTGAGATATGCAGGTGTCAATATATACAGGTATCAAGATATGCAGGTGTCAATATATGCAGGTGTCAAGATATGGTGTTGAGATATGCAGGTGTCAATATATACAGGTATCAAGATATGCAGGTGTCAAGATAGGGTGTTGAGATATGCAGGTGTTGAGATATGCATGTGTTGAAAGATTCAAGCTGGTAATTTTGGACAGAACACAAACACAGAAATATATATTCAAACATTCGTGATTATTATTTTACTGTGAACACGGACACAGAAATCTATATTCAAACAATCGTGCTGGTTATTTTAGACTGAACACGGACACATAAATCCAACAAGTAAGCCTAATCTTATAACCAGTACCACATTTATAAAACACAGTAACTGCAAACACTGCCTAGAAACACTGTATGTACGAGGACACTTTCTCAAATTTTGCAATTTCCGTCAAACTTAGATCATTATTCTATCTTCTATAGTAGACCTCGAGGGTTCATATCGATTTTAGTTCAAAGCAACGAATATTGATTACATTTATTTGATATTAATTTTTTGGGCTGATCGATTCTCAGTCCCAAATTTTTTTTCTCAAGTCAACTATCAGCTCAGTCTCTACGCCAGAGAATGTAATTATACAGAAATGAGTTTCAATTGTCCATTCAAATGAAAGGCGTTTGTGTTGATTTAACACAGTATGTGAGCTGGCTTGGATAATTGAATTGTGGGTGAATGTGTACACAATATTTATATAGCAACAGGAAGTTGTCATTGGGAATTTCAAATCTGGTACATTTATCCACCTGGGCATGACTCCGTGAGTAGAATCGGAGTACAGAGTCACCTGGTAGAGGAGATTAAGAGTGAGGTATTTTGTTTTTGTAAAAGCGAACACGTGTATTAATATACACTTGGCACTGGTGTACACATAATGGGAATGGCATTCATGTAATGGGAATATACACTCACACCATATCAATGACATTCACACAATTTCAATGACAATCATATAATGGTTAATGATACTTGCACACTGGGAATGGTATTCACACAATAATAATGACATTATTCCTACTATAGCAAAGACATATTTACAATAGCATTCTGACGAGACTACTTGGTGCTCTCCTTAACTCGACGAGACTACTCGGTGCTCTCCGTAATAGTTTTCCTATTCTGCTATAATGTATCCAGAACTCACGATACAAGTTGAGATTTTAGTGGCTTATCGGCACAACGAGTCTTTCTAGTTAGTTTTTCTCAGTGGTATTTTGGAGATAAAGAGTTAATAGAAGGACGGAGATAAAAGAAAAATCACGGGGAATATAGAAAAATATAGCTTTAAATTAATATTTTTTTTAAATGAAACGGGCAGAATGAATTCATGTAATCTAGAAAATGTTATCTGTGGATAGATGCTAATCTAGAAAACTTAACGTCTATAATTCAATCAAGAAGATAAGAAAGATACACGCTGAAAATGACTGCACATGACATGTAAGAAAGAAGAATAAGATAAGGGAAACAGAATGGGTAATAGCTTGGATACAGAGATTGTATGGTAGGCGTCAAGAGCAAGGATTCAACAAACGAGGATCAGGTTAGAACATAAATGAGAATGGAAATTGCTTGTATAAAGTACAGCCAACTATAGAGTACAGCCAACTATAGAGTACAGCCAACTATAGAGTACAGGAAACTATAGAGTACAGCCAACTATAGAGTACAGCCAACTATAGAGTACAGCCAACTATAGAGTACAGCCAACTATAGAGTACAGCCAACTATAGAGTACATCCAACTATAGAGTACAGCCAACTATAGAGTACAGCCAACTATAGAGTACAGCCAACTATAGAGTACAGCCAACTATAGAGTACAGCCAACTATAGAGTACAGCCAACTATAGAGTACAGCCAACTATAGAGTACAGCCAACTATAGAGTACAGCCAACTATAGAGTACAGCCAACTATAGAGTACAGCCAACTATAGAGTACAGCCAACTATAAAGAAGGCGATATGACTAAGTCATAAACATTCGACTATTGGAAGCCATCTTGAACTATTGATAAATATATTATACAACATATTCCATCACAACAAGAGGCTACTTTGTTCCTTTCATTGATTGGCGACATGTGATTAGCCTCTCGTAGTGACGCACTAGAGGGTAGTATTATGACTAATTTTGGATAAGTGAAAATAAGCCTCCAATTATGGTGGAAGACTAGATAAATATTTCAATAACGAGGCTTAGGTTATGACTCTGAATGGGAACAGCTTGCATCTATCTATCCATCGACCCATCCATTTATCTATGTATCCATTGTCTTTACTCCGCTTTTGCTGTAAGGCGTCGCAGTATTGAATGATCGGTTTTCGGGTTTGGGCACTTTTGGTCGCTTAATATGCAGTAATATTGTAACTTCTCAGAACGTAGGTAACTCCTTCAATCCACCTTCCTCTTGGTCTTCCTCAGTATCTTGCTGTTTCCATTCACATGTTGTATGCTCTTGCCGCTGGCCAAAAATGGTTAATTCTTATTAAGTGGCCGAACCATTTCAATCTCTGGTTTTCAATATATTTGACCACAGATGTAGTTCCAACAGTTCTTGTAATCTCTTCATTCATCGCATGATCTCTTCTTGTAATCTCTTCATTCCTCACATGATCTCTTCTTGTTCTGTTTGCTGTTTCTCTTTAGACATCTCATAGCTTGTATAAAGAGATTAGAAAGAAAACTAATAGAAAGTATCCAACAAACGATGATCATGATAGAACGGAATTTTTCAAAGACAATCAAACAACAAGATAAGACGGGAAATGGATTTTTTAATAGTACAGGATGCACTTCATTCTACTCGGGTTGTCCTATATGAACTTCATCTCTCTCAACAACGCAACACACAGCCTGCTTAAAGTACCACTCATAGCACGTAACTCCGTAGCTTTAATAGATAATTCCCGGGGATCTCCGAACAAAGTCACTTTGTAAACAAGATGCAGCGATCGAGATTTGATCACGCGACCTTTAAGGCGCGAAGCGAACGGCTTAACCACTAAGCCCCGTAGAAATCTAAGTGTAACGATGTGCAGACGAGAATTTATCAGGATCCCGCATGGAAAGGAAAAAAAACAGAGGAAGACCGAAAACATTTGAAGAAAAGGATCAGACACAAATACAAGATGGATGGATAGAACATGGCAAACAACGACAAGATGGATGGATAGAACATGGCAAACAACGACAAGATGGATGGATAGAACATGGCAAACAACGACAAGATGGATGGATAGAACATGGCAAACAACGACAAGATGGATGGATAGAACATGGCAAACAACGACAAGATAGAACATGGCAAACAACGACATGATGGATGGATAGAACATGGCAAACAACGACATGATGGATGGATAGAACATGGCAAACAACGACAAGATGGATGGATAGAACATGGCAAACAACGACATGATGGATGGATAGAACATGGCAAACAACGACAAGATAGAACATGGCAAACAACGACAAGATAGAACATGGCAAACAACGACAAGATAGAACATGACAAACAACGACAAGATAGAACATGGCAAACAACGACATGAATAGTTGAGACTGTACACAGCAAGAGAGGAATGTTGTGGGGGCGTTGGGGGGGGCAGTTGTATGGAGAGAAGACACTAGATAATTAGGAAGGTCATTTACATATTTGGAATGCAATTAAAACAACATATTTAACATATACAAAATACTTAGTCGTCTACTCTGCTGAATGGCGAGGTTTTGAGGCTCTGAGGTGAGGGAAGACTATTATTTTTGAGGATGTTATAGAGAAATATTATCTGTATGATAGACTGATATGATAAACTGATATAAGAAATGTCAATATTCGTTTAGTTTTCATGTGAAACAGCGATGTTAATTTTATTAGCATTCTGGCGGAACGTTAAAAAATAATAATGTTGACACCCAGTTCGTTAGAATGATGGATAATAATAAGAGGGAGGCACCCAGTTTGTTAATATGATGGAGAATAATAATGGGATGATATACTAACATCATGAGGCTCTGGTGGAATGGGACATTTTAAAGAAAACAACAAAACTCTAAAGTGAAGCTTGATCCAAATATTGTTGGAAACATTAGAGCTGACGCAGACAGCACAGAAAAAAGGACGGTCGAATGAAAAGACAACCAGACAGAGATAGACGGACGGACGTGTGGCACAGAAAGAAGGACGGTTGAATGGAAAGACAACCAGACAGATAGGCGGACGGGTGACAGAAAGAAGGACGGTTGAATGGAAAGACAACCAGAAAGACAGACGGACGTGTGGCACAGAAAGAAGGACGGTCGAATGGAAAGACAACCAGACAGATAGACGGACGTGTGGCACAGAAAGAAGGACGGTCGAATGGAAAGACAACCAGACAGATAGGCGGACGGGCGACAGAAAGAAGGACGGTCGAATGGAAAGACAACCAGACAGATAGGCGGACGTGTGGCACAGAAAGAAGGATAGTCGTGTGGCACAGAAAGAAGGACGGTCGAATGGAAAGACAACCAGACAGATAGACGGACGGACGTTTGGCACAGAAAGAAGGACGGTCGAGTGGATGGACGACCAGACAGACAGACGTGTGGCACAGAAGGAAGGACGGTCGAATGGACGTACGACCAGACAGACAGACGGAAAGACGTGTGGCACAGAAGGAAGGACGGTCGGATGAAATGACAAACATAGACAGACAGATCATGTATTCTAGAAAATGGAAATATAATTTCTTTGTTAAAGTGATAACACATAGATTGAGAACGAATCGTCTGGGCTAAAAGCAGTAGAGATACACGGACCAGCGAAGGAATACAGAACAAGTTCAACAAGGAAGGCAGGAAATTAGAGAACAGTGTGTACAGCAACATTGTCTCACATACCGCGCGCGCGCGTGCGCGTGCGCCTGCGCGCGCGCGTGTGTGTGTGTGTGTGTGTGGGAGGTGAAGGAAGGAAAGACAAAAATATCACTGAACCAGGGATGTCTGTCGTTATCGACCAGTGATTTTTCAGAAAGAGATGGCGTTTTCAATGCCTTGTTATCAAAACCAGAGGGGCAACTTAATCAACGATAGGGCTGTCATCTTGTGGACGAGAAAGTCTGAGAGAACATCCAAAAATTCTAAGATTATATAAGAAATGCCAATATTCGTTTAATTTTCATGTGAAACAGCGAATGTTGATTCTATTAGCATTCTAGTGGAACGATGAAAAATAATAATGTTGGCATCCAGTTTGTTAGAAATATGGAGAATAATAAGAGGGAGACACCAAGTTTGTTCGAAATATGGAGAATAATAAGAGGGAGACACCAAGTTTGTTAGAAATATGGAGAATAATAAGAGGGAGACACCAAGTTTGTTAGAAATATGGAGAATAATAAGAGGGAGACACCAAGTTTGATGGTAAGATGTAGATTAATAAGAAGGTACGACCAAGTTTTATGGTAAGATGGAGAATAATATGAGGGTACCACCATGTTTGGTGGTAAGATAGAAAGAATGGGAGCTTGTGATGTAGTTTAGTGACAAAATGGCAAACAATGGGAGCTTGTGATGTTGTTTAGTGACAAAATGGCAAACAATGGGAGCTTGTGATGTAGTTTAGTGGAAAGAGGAAAGAAAAAAAATATGTTGCAAACAATCTTGGTTAAAATGTTGCAACCCATCTTGGTTAAAATGTTGCACCCCATCTTGGTTAAAATGTTGCACCCCATCTTGGTTAAAATGTTGCACCCCATCTTGGTTAAAATTACAGAAACATTATTTGGTGGAAAGTGAAGAAAGAAGTGTCAGATATTCGCTCGTTCAAGTTCCCTTGCAATAGACGCGGTTTCTAGGCAAACTTGACATCTGGATCGGTCGCGCCATTATGGACGAATACTCTTCTTCTTGTAGTCACTTCCATTGGAGGGAACCCTTAAATGCATCCCCAATTTTGATACACTTCTGTA
Source organism: Meghimatium bilineatum (assembly GCA_034231615.1). Taxonomy (NCBI): domain Eukaryota; kingdom Metazoa; phylum Mollusca; class Gastropoda; order Stylommatophora; family Philomycidae; genus Meghimatium; species Meghimatium bilineatum. The sequence continues at coordinate 53,740,450 of CM067313.1, forward strand.
AAAGAAACAAGTCTTTTTTTCCTCAATGATTTTCTGTTTCTTCTGTTATTTTTTTAAGATAATCCCCCCAAAAAATCCATCACAGCTGGAATCACTAACTATTTTCAATTGTCTGATTCCGTCTGACCAAAAGGAAGAAAATAAAAGGGAAGAAAGTAAGAATCCTGCGCTTTGATAATACATTGTAACAGGAGGCAAGCTAACTCTAGTCCCTGGAGATTTGAGGACCAATACCATTACATTCAGATCAGAATGTTGCCAGTGGGGGGCCTGGAGATAAGAGCAGACAAGGGATAAAGGGAGAGTCATCGCTCAGTTTTAAGGAAAATGTTTATAAAAGGGAGAGTACAGGGTGTTCAGTATAGCTAGAGTTACTGAGTATTTGAGTCATTTACTGAGTCATTTAATGAGTAATTATAGATATCCGGGGTAGATGAATACAGAATGTCATAATCGAAGACTGTGTCAGCAAGAGTACCTGAACTACGGTCTCCATTTTTTATGATGGTTATACGTGTATATACGCAAATTCAACGTCCGTGGTTAAAAGAAAACTTGAATGAAAGAAGGAGTGCAGTAAAAACATATATCATATGCTATGTGGGCTCTCTGTAAAACCATATATCATATAATATGCCGTGGGCTGTCTGTAAAACCATATAATCATATAATACGTCGTGGGCTCTGTGTAAAACCGTATACCATATAATACGTCGTGTGCACTCTGTAAAACCATATACCATATAATATGTCGTGGGCTCTGTGTAAAATATATTCAACTGATTTTACGATTGAAAAAGGCATTCTCGACACAGTAGGCATTTTTATTGAAAAAAGTGTCAAATAGATGGGTGTGGGGTTACAGGAGTGAAAGAGTGTGAATGATCGATAGTTGAAATGTGAGTGCGAAATAGAGAGACGATGTGACATAAATCAGCAATTAATCAAGGAAATAGTGGAAGATAGTGACAGAATATGGGTGAATCATGAGAACCGGGAGTGACTGAGAAAACGATGAGTGAAAGAGAAGTGAATACGATGAGTGAATGATAGAAAGAAGATTGAGAGAGGAGGGAATAAGATGAATTTAATTATAGAAAGAAGAGTGAGGGATTAAAGAGAAAGAAGAGCGAAAACGATGAGGCGTAACCTTGAAATTGTCTGCCAAAAGACAGAAGAGTAACATAATGAGAGAGTAGATGAGAGGACAGACAGAAGAGTAACATAATGAGAGAGTAGATGAGAGGACAGACAGAAGAGTAACATAATGAGAGAGTAGATGAGAGGACAGACAGAAGAGTAACATAATGAGAGAGTAGATGAGAGGACAGACAGAAGAGTAACATAATGAGAGAGTAGATGAGAGGACAGACAGAAGAGTAACATAATGAGAGAGTAGATGAGAGGACAGACAGAAGAGTAACATAATGAGAGAGTAGATGAGAGGACAGACAGAAGAATAACGGAAAGAGAGAACTGATGGGAGGAGACAGAGTGATCAAATCTGACAGCCTGAGAAACAACCCACAAAACCAAATCAATATTGACCACGAAAGTCCAGTTTGGTCAAACAATCCGACCAGCTCATAGTAGGGCCTAGACTTCTGTTGCCAGTAATTGTCCAGCAGATCTAAAACAGTGCTTCGTGAAGATAACAGATCTAAAACAGTGCTTCGTGAAGTTAACAGATCTAAAACAGTGCTTCGTGAAGATAACAGATCTAAAACAGTGCTTCGTGAAGATAACAGATCTAAAACAGTGCGTCGTGAAGATGACAGATCTAAAACAGTGCTTCGTGAAGATAACAGATCTAAAACAGTGCTTCGTAAAGATAACAGATCTAAAACACTGCTTCGTGAAGATAACAGAATAATCGATATGAGTGTCTTGTATATTTTAATATGCATACATACACACACACACACACACACACTCACAGTCAGTTAACGAAATCATCCAAGAGATGTCACAATTTCAACAATGACCCAGTGTGCACTGATCAACTTTTGATCAGAATTCATCAGAAATAGACCTTTTGTTTAAGGACGGCTGGATCAGCAATAAACCATTTATGGAAATCAACAAACCTTTATGTATGGCCCGCTGGATCAGCAACTCTTGATTCATGGGCCGCTGCATCAGCAACTCTTGTTTATGGGCCGCTGGATCAGCAACTCTTGATTCATGGCCCGCTGGATCAGCAACTCTTGATTCATGGGCCGCTGCATCAGCAACTCTTGATTCATGGCCCGCTGCATCAGCAACTCTTGATTCATGGCCCGCTGCATCAGCAACTCTTGATTCATGGCCCGCTGCATCAGCAACTCTTGATTCATGGCCCGCTGCATCAGCAACTCTTGATTCATGGCCCGCTGGATCAGCAACTCTTGATTCATGGGCCGCTGCATCAGCAACTCTTGTTTATGGGCCGCTGGATCAGCAACTCTTGATTCATGGGCCGCTGCATCAGCAACTCTTGATTCATGGCCCGCTGCATCAGCAACTCTTGATTCATGGCCCGCTGGATCAGCAACTCTTGTTTATGGGCCGCTGGATCAGCAACTCTTGATTCATGGCCCGCTGCATCAGCAACTCTTGATTCATGGGCCGCTGCATCAGCAACTCTTGATTCATGGCCCGCTGCATCAGCAACTCTTGATTCATGGGCCGCTGCATCAGCAACTCTTGATTCATGGGCCGCTGCATCAGCAACTCTTGATTCATGGCCCGCTGCATCAGCAACTCTTGTTTATGGGCCGCTGCATCAGCAACTCTTGTTTATGGGCCGCTGCATTAGCAACTCTTGATTCATGGCCCGCTGCATCAGCAACTCTTGTTTATGGGCCGCTGCATTAGCAACTCTTGATTAATGGCCAGCTGCATCAGCAACTCTTGATTCATGGCCCGCTGCATTAGCAACTCTTGATTAATGGCCAGCTGCATCAGCAACTCTTGATTCATGGCCCGCTGCATTAGCAACTCTTGATTAATGGCCCGCTGCATCAGCAACTCTTGATTCATGGCCCGCTGCATCAGCAACCAACTATATATCTTACATATGTGGATAGATCGCGCACACACACACACATACTCAGACATACACGTACTTACGCGATAGTATCCGTGGATATTTTTAACCAGTATATCCCAGTTATTCAGACGAGCAGCGGCATCATCGACTCGCCTGTTGACACTGTCGTATGCAACGCGTGTGTCACTGAGGATGGAAACAAGAAAACAAACCAATCACTATCAGCATCTCATTTCCTCTTACAAGACACATGTCTCGGGGTGACATTTTTATAAATTATGAGACACACAGTCAATCTCTTGATTACCAAGATATATTACAATGAGATGACACTACCAACATATATTACAATGAGATATATTCAGTCCATGTCTTAATTACCAAGATATAGTACACTGACACTCACAGATTTGAATATTCGATTGACAAACAAATTAAAGACCAACAATAAATAAATAACAGCACGGCTACCATATGATATATTTAAAACCCAATAAAAGATCACAAAAATACAAATAAGACAAGGGAATCAATAAAACAATGGATTAGACATGTACAATGTCTTGCTAATGCACATTTATTGTGGCGCTATAAAAAACGTCAAACGTAATTTGTGCATTTATTTTGGCCAAGTCGTCCATAAAGGAAGGAACAGGATTTTATAGTGCAGTGATAAAATGAAGACAAAAATATTTAGTGACCACAATATCCTGCAACAACCAGTACCTACAAACAGGAAAAATAATTTTCCAAAAAACATTTTAACAGCTCATTTACAGCGTCGTCTGCAACTTAAACAATACGAAGAAAAATAAACAAGTTCTGTTTGTTCGAGTTAACAACGCAGAGTTCAATTTGTATCGACACCGTTTTCTGGTCATTATCATCAAGTGCCGTCTCGCAACGACGGTTGGCTGCAGCTGACCTCAAACGTCCTCTGTCTTTTTCTTTGGTGGTGCACTCTGTTAGACTGTAACATATCCATCTTGTGATGTTTCTTTCAACTCTTGCTCGCCTCCCCTTGACTAAGTAAGGTCTTCAACAAAGATTCATGTCTTTTAATGTATTAATTACTGCATTTGTTTGTTCTTTATTTCCTTTAATAGTTCGTTTTTCGCAAGAAGTGTTATTAGAACCTCATTGTTCGTTTTCTTTTCTTTCCATCAAGTTCTTCCTATTCTTCTACATAAGTTACCCATAGCATGTATTAATGCCGTAGGGGTGTGGGATGTTAGCGATCTCACATTTAAGTTGCTCTGCTGTATGAGGGCGGTAGCCATCTCCTCTCCCTCGCAGTCTTTACTTCCCGGATTAATCCAGTACACGTTTAAGGCTGGGTTGAGCCGGAAGCAATATTCAATCAACCCAATACTCAACTGGGGAATGAACCCAGGACAACTCATATGCGAAGACAGTGCGCTAACCCCTGCGCTACGCTGCCCCCAATTCTTATACATATCTACATCTCAAAGGCATGAATTCTGTTTTCTAGTACATTTAATTTATCCATAAAACTACTAGACGGCACTTGTTTACTAAACAGTTGTTGTTTGTCTCCTGGTAGGTACAACTGAAACATTGTACCGGGCTAACATACTGAATAACAACACTGGATTATTGATTATAGTCAAGAACTTCAGTTTACACGCTTGTTGTTATTATTAAGTTACTTTCAGTCAGAAGTCTACATAATGCCAGAAGTCTACATAATGCCAGAAGTCTACATAATGCCAGAAGTCTACATAATGCCAGAAGTCTACATAATGTCAGAAGTCTACATAATGTCAGAAGTCTACATAATGTCAGAAATCTACATAATGTCAGAAATCTACATAATGCCAGAAGTCTACATAATGTCTGAAGTCTACATAATGTCAGAAGTCTACATAATGTCAGAAATCTACATAATGTCAGAAGTCTACATAATGTCAGAAATCTACATAATGTCAGAAGTCTACATAATGTCAGAAATCTACATAATGTCAGAAATCTACATAATGTCAGAAGTCTACATAATGTCAGAAGTCTACATAATGCCAGAAGTCTACATAATGTCAGAAGTCTACATAATGTCAGAAGTCTACATAATGTCAGAAATCTACATAATGTCAGAAATCTACATAATGCCAGAAGTCTACATAATGTCTGAAGTCTACATAATGTCAGAAGTCTACATAATGTCAGAAGTCTACATAATGTCAGAAGTCTACATAATGTCAGAAGTCTACATAATGTCTGAAGTCTACATAATGTCTGAAGTCTACATAATGTCAGAAGTCTACATAATGTCTGAAGTCTACATAATGCCAGAAGTCTACATAATGTCTGAAGTCTACATAATGTCTGAAGTCTACATAATGTCAGAAGTCTACATAATGTCAGAAGTCTACATAATGTCAGAAGTCTACATAATGTCTGAAGTCTACATAATGTCTGAAGTCTACATAATGTCAGAAGTCTACATAATGTCAGAAGTCTACATAATGTCAGAAGTCTACATAATGTCAGAAGTCTAGAAATGCCTTATGTGTAGCTGTGTCATGTATAGTCTATGGTACTGCTGACGTATTCATCTTAATATGTGCTCACTGCAGAAAAACTGAAATCCAACAGGCGAAACTTGGATCAGAGTAATGACGTTGTGCTAATCATGCGAAACACACATAAATAAAACATACAAATCAACGTTTCGACCAAAAGACCGTTATGAAGAAAGCATGCTAATTAGCTCTGCCATGTGAACGTCACGTGTGCCGTTCTTACTAGTAGTTTTGTGTGTGTGTGTGTTAATAAATGTGCATGTATTTTTGATAAAGGCATTTTTGTAAAAACGTCGATTTGTGGGTGTTATTATGAGCAGTTTCAGTGATGAGCAATTCTTCAGTACCCGTTGCAAGTTTGGTCTGTCGTATTAATGTTAGTTTTCACGTCAAGGAGAACTACTGCAGCTCAACAACAGAGCAGCTTTCAAGAAACCGGCACATCAAACACCATCTAAAGTCATTATCATATGCCTAACCTATCAAGGAGCTCTGGTGACCGTATATGCTTGACCAGCTTATCTGCGAACTCAGAGACAATGACATAACTGTATCCAAATTTCATAAAGTGAATGTAACTAATGGTTATCACTCGTGGTGGACAAACAACAGTTCTCTCGTCTGTTTTCATGTCAACATGGAAGATATTTAAAGAGCTGTACTTCGTATAGAGTTGACAGGTGAAGCATAGATTATAGTATACCACTGAAGCAGGTTGTGTCGGACCATTGGCGCAAATAGACTGTCGAACAACGCATCTCCGTCTCTCTGGATTACATCCTGCTAGAGCTCTAGTATGATCATTATCCTACTACAAGAGAGATTCAATGATGGCGTGATAACAAATTGTCTAAGTAAATTCAAGTAGAAAGCATGAGAATAAATGAAAATAATTCTTACAGCTGACGGGAATGAACCAGGTCCGTTATGGCGGCACGGAATCGCCTTGCAGCTCAAGTAAACAAGTTTTCCGTACTTGACCAACCACATCCCCCCAAAAGAAGATGTGATTTCGTTAAGACATTCAACCTGTGTACTCAAGTCACTGACAAAGGACCAATCGAGACAAGGAGTATTACAACATCAATGAACATCCAGTACAAATGTTTAAGTATTATCAGGAACACAAACACAGAACATTGATATTAGTACTACATGGACCTAAAGGCCTTCTTGTAACATAAATAACATAGAGATAGAACAATGTTGCTTCATTAATATTGTCATAGTGTATCTTTACACGCGTGACTCCACGTAATCGTCACTAACACGTTTCAGAGTTACAAGCAGATCGATAACCAATATACTAATAATAGTTGGCTGGATTTATTTGTACAGAAGCTTTGATCCGTAGTGTGTCAACTATTTACAAGACGAGAAGCCAAACACTTGATCCGTAGTGTGTCAACTATCTACAAGACAAGCCAAACTGGCATGTAGACTACGCTAATATACAGGCTCTGTGTGCTATGACGGAGCCCCGTATTATTGAAACACGATATACTCTGATACAGGTGTCAGAATAGAAAGTCATGTACATGGATATATGACATGATATCCTTGTTGATACACCGACATTTGTAAAACAAGACTTTATTCAATCATTGAACGAAAATAGTAACTGCTGTAACGTCTGCATAGGGACTCGAAGATTAAAGCAGAACTCCACCTCTTCCCCCCCCCCCCCAAGCATATTGCAACATGGCTTTTAGCACTAGGAACTTAACCAACCCACGTTCTCCCTCCCCCCAGCAACTGTTCACAAAAAGGTCATCAAATTTGTCCACACACAAGAAATCTGATACATGAAAACGTTCGAACGACATTTTTTTTATGTAACCCCTTCTTCCCCCCCCCCTCCCAATTATAAATAGACCTATATCCTACAGAGAAAACGCTATTAGTAAAAACAATACACCGGTAATCTTCGCCGGTGCTACGGCATTTTTGCACTGATACTGAGATCTATACTGTGGAGCGCATTGCCGTGTGGTTAGAACGCCGTTCTCCAACCCTTGAGGTTCCGGATTCAATCCACGGTTGGGACATGATTTGTTCTTTCGGAGGTACAATCAGAAACTTTTCTGTACATGTCGCGTCGTCTGCTATGGCAAAGCGGCCTTTATTTCCACAGCCCATAGAAAACCACCATGCGCTCCTTCACAGGAAAACATGCAGTAACGAAAAGGTTACTGGGATCTTTATTTTTAATACATAGTGTTAACAGCTGATAAATGTGAAATAATATGAGGCAGGTTAATGGGAGATGTAATTATGTTGGAACTGGAGAACAGAGAAAGAAAAGGGGAACACAAAGTGGGAGAAATGGATGATTTTTAAGGGGGAAAAAGCAGTGGGAGAAAGCTTGATTTTGAGAGAAAGTTAATAACTGCAGAAAAACTGAAATCCAACAGGTGAAACGTGGACAAAGTGCACTTCAATACCCATTTTTCAAATTCCACCTGACAATCAGTGGGAGTTTGAGAACAAACGAGGAAGAAGAAAGTTGCACGAAAGAATGCGCAACTGTACCACAAAAAAACTCCCCAAAAATGTCCCTACAAAGGCTCGTAGAATGAATGTCCTAGCAATGACATATACAAAAATGTCCTTACACAGGCTAGTAGAATGTCCTAGCAATGACATATACAAAAATGTCCGTACCCAGGCTCGTAGAATGTCCTAGCAATGACATATACAAAAATGTCCTTACACAGGCTTATAGAATGTCCTAGCAATGACATATACAAAAATGTCCTTACACAGGCTCGTAGAATGTCCTAGCAATGACATATACAAAAATGTCCGTACCCAGGCTTGTAGAATGTACTAGCAATGACATATACAACAGAACTGAAACAGGGGATACCACATTCAGTTGCGTATTTGCCCAGCCACAGACTTCCTGTAAAGGAGACAACGAAATGCAGCCCTTGCCGCTAAATCCCTTGAGGGACGAAGACAAGAAGCGGTGAGTGAAAATTGACAGAAAAAAAAGTAAGATTTGGACAAGATCAATGCAAAGAGTGGGCGACGGAAGGAACTTCGATTTGGAAGCGGGCACTCAGACTATGAAAAGACGGTGGGAAAAAATATTTAACGGGGACACGAAAAAAATGCCAATAACACAGATTCGGGGCGACAAAAATGGAGAGTTAATCAATGGAACATTCTAATGTGATTTCCCCATTTTTCTCCACGCGTCCGAGGTTAAAGTACGTAGGGGGTTTTCATTTCATTTCATGAGGACGTGGGGATGTGGAAACTATGTTCCACTTTCTGTTTACGACAGGTCATGTTTGTGTGGCTATTTCTTGAAAGTTGTTCAGGATTGTGTACATGGAGTGGGGAGGTATTTACGCGGAGAGGAATGCAGTGAAATTTACACTGTGGGCTATGCAGTTCAAATTACTTAATGTTCATAAGCCCTGTTATAACCAAGTAACTTGCATCCATGGTTGAAATATGAGAGCTCCTCAAACTGATGTATAAATCGTATTCCTCACAATACCCACAAATTTGGATTTTTGCAGTGAGTTTTGGGATACGATGGAATTTAAACAAATAACAAGCAACAGGAAATGGGGTTTTTCCGGATTATCTCGACATTGAGAGCTGACATATCGTTTAAACATTCATTAGAACATGCTTTTGTCAGATCAGGCTCGTAGTTAAGAGAGGGTTGGGGGTTCAAACACTCCTGTTAGCAAATCTAACATGGCTTTTAGCACTAGCAACTTAACTAGAATATTGATTTTAAAAATCCCTCCCTTGGCGAAATTTCAGAATGTCTTCAAATTTCCCGTCACTTTGTGAAATGTATACACGAAACGTACGAACAACTTTTTTAGGGTAACTATCTCTCCTTAAGGTAATAGTATCTACAACCCTGTGCCAGAATCAAATAATCTGCTCTGGTCAGATATAAGCGATCATAATCATTTGCAACGTGATACTTATAGAGGAGATGGGCACCGCCAAGATTTCCACACAGAAATGTCACAATGAATATTCAGCTGAGCCACGATTCTCTTTCTAAAACTATTTTGCAGGACACAGTTGAGGGTGGAATAAGAAGAACAGGTGAGAGTATGGATTGATAATATTAAAGACTGGACAGTGTTATGATTCTCCACACTTAAACAAAGAACTGATAACAGAGAGGTAGGGGGACAATTTTTGTTGATGTTAGTGGCATCCCCTACGACCCTGATGAGTTTTGGGTGTGATGATGATGAATCTGTTCTAGTCAGATTGAAACAATCGTAATCTGCTCTATTCAGATTGTAGCAATCAAGATGACCTGCTCTATTCAGATTGTAGCAATCAAGATGACCTGCTCTAGTCAGATTGTAGCAATCAAGATGACCTGCTCTATTCAGATTGTAGCAATCAAGATGACTTGCTCTATTCAGATTGTAGCAATCAAGATGACCTGCTCTAGTCAGATTGTAGCAATCAAAATGACCTGCTCTATTCAGATTGTAGCAATCAAGATGACCTGCTCTATTCAGATTGTAGCAATCAAGATGACCTGTTCTGGTCAGTTTGACTGTTATCCTGCCTAGTAATAATTTACTGATATTCCTGGGCAACAGAAGGGACAGACCTGGGCACACATGACACACATGTAAAGCAAAGCTCAGTGCAGTTCATTGAACCATTCTACAAATTCCACCTAAGCACAAGAACCTGCTAAATCTTGTGCAACTCTCCTTCACTTTAATCCTATTCTAATCACTCAAGTCATGGTTTCCATAATAAACCTCATTACAGTACGTTGGCAGGATCGTGTACCAGACACGGAAATCCTTCAAAAGTCCCGTACGCAAAGCATCCATTCTCTGCTGACTAGGTCCCAACTTTGCTGGACTGGCCATATCGTCCATATGGCAGACAAGCGTCGTCCAACGAGATTACTCTATGGGGAACTATCGATGGTAAACGTTCAAGCGGAGGGAAGAAAACGCGCATCAAGGATCGCCTAAAACACTCTCTCAAGCACTGCAGCATCGATCCTAGCTTTTGCGAGACTACAATCCTTGATCGCTCAGCTTGGCACACACAGATCACTCCTGGCATCACTAAATTTGAAGAAAAAAAACACTGTGGACAAATTACAAGCGACGAAAGCGGAAGGGCAAATCCGAATTTTTTTTACTCCAAACCCTCTACACTCCTGCATGCACTGGAATAGAACTTTCCTGGCAAAAATCGGACATCTACGAACTCACAAACCAAATTAGACAATCACAAATATTTTATTTTTTTCTACTTGTACATCGCATATTTTTTTTCATGCCATGCTCATCTTCGCTTGCAAAGGAAGAACATTATCAAATAAACAGCATGAAAATTATAATGGCCATTATATATATATATATAATAGCTGTTGTCCGGTAATCGTATTCGTGAGCCATGTAGCTAATATTTCAGATCAGTTATCTATTGTGTGCGTGGTTTTTTGTTTTTATTGTGTGGAGGGGGTGCATTGTTTGTCTAAATGCCTATTAGTATAAAACTACATCTTCACTTATTTTAATTTCTTTATTTTTCATGGACACATTTTTGTACTAGTCCCCTTGTGATTCTAATAATAATAATACACTTAGTAACAGAAACACAAGTAAACTTGTTTCCCGCCATAGATCAATGCCTATCGAATCGTGGTTTGCTGGTGTAATTTCAGGCGGTGTCACTGTCGAGCCTTGACGGCCGATAACGTGTTCACTTTCCCCTCAAAATGGAATATTCCCTTCATGTGCCCCAGTCAAACTTTAGGCCATGACGTGACCGTGTGAACTGGCCGACTATCAGAATTCAGATGCCTTGCTTTACAGCATTTTCTTTCATCAGTCATAATGAACAAAGGATTAAGGAATGAAGATCGATAGCAGACGGTTCTCAAGTCACTGCTGATGGCATATGGCGGGAGGGAGGGGAGGGGGGGGGGTTAGGAATATGGTCGTTTGCACATCACATTAATTATCTGTTTGTGTCCGTGTATTTTATTACTCTTACGCGGGAAGATTTCAGCCGCAGTGCCTGAAGATCGTGCGACAGTTTCGACGATCGCGCGATAATCTCAGGGTAAGCCTTGAGCGTGTAGGTCTTTAGTTTCAAAGTTTAAGTTTTTTTAAATTACATTTCCATCTATTGTCCTTTCTCTGTTTTTGCTATAAGGCTTCTCTGGATTAATTGACGATAGCTTTTTTTGGGCCATGGCACGTTTGGTCGCTTGATATGCAGTAATATTGTGACATCTCAGAATGTCTGTAACACCTTAAATCCACCTTCTTCTTAGTCTTCCTCTGCATGTTGCTGTTTCCGTGTCCATGTTTTATGCTCTTGTCAATATGTGAACATTCTCACTAAGTGACTGAACCATTTCCGTATCTGTTTCTCTATTTTTGACCACAGAAGTTTCAGCAGTTTTTGTAATCTCTTTCTTGCTCACATGATCTTTTCTTGTTCTATTTGCAGCTTTTCTTAGACATCTCATTTCACACGTAGTCATTTTATCTTTTGCTCTTTAGTTAGTGTTCGCGCGTGGTAATGAGAACACAATGCTCGTATAAAAATTGAATTTATGATTTGCCTTGTGGTTTCCATCGGGTATAGATTTGTGTTTCAAGATTAGTTAAGTTCATAATTTATGTAGTTGGTTTTTTCAATTCTTGTCCCAATCTCTCTGTCCATTCTTCCGACGTTTGTAAAAAAAAAAAAAATGCTCCCACGATATTTACATTCCTGCACTTGTTTCAACAATTGATCATTTATCTTTATGTAAAACTGAGTTCTCTGCCCATAGACAATCATTCGGTAATTTTTCCTGTGTTGATATTCATGTGATTTGTGCAGCTTTCTTTCGTTGATTAGGTTTATGTGATCGCGCAGCTCTCCACTTGAACTGTGGAGTAGGTTTATGTGATCGTGCAGCTCTCCACTTGAACTGTGGAGTAGGTTTCTGTGATCGCGCAGCTCTCCACTTGAACTGTGGAGTAGGTTTATGTGATCGCGCAGCTCTCCACTTGAACTGTGGAGTAGGTTTATGTGATCGTGCAGCTCTCCACTTGAACTGTGGAGTAGGTTTATGTGATCGTGCAGCTCTCCACTTGAACTGTGGAGTAGGTTTATATGATCGCGCAGCTCTCCACTTGAACTGTGGAGTAGGTTTATGTGATCGCGCAGCTCTCCACTTGAACTGTGGAGTAGGTTTATGTGATCGTGCAGCTCTCCACTTGAACTGTGGAGTAGGTTTATGTGATCGCGCAGCTCTCCACTTGAACTGTGGAGTAGGTTTATGTGATCGCGCAGCTCTCCACTTGAACTGTGGAGTAGGTTTATGTGATCGCGCAGCTCAACACTTGAACTGTGGAGTAAGGCAGACACTGATCGTCAATCTGTTTTGTGAAGTCTACTTTAGTATAAGCATGCATCTTACAGTTGTGCAGAGATAGCATCCGTTTTGTGAAGTCTACTTTAGTATAAGCAAGCACCATACAATTGTGCAGAGATAGCATCCGTTTTGTGAAGTCTACTTTAGTATAAGCAAGCATCTTACAGTTGTGCAGAGATAGCATCTGTTTTGTGAAGTCTACTTTAGTATAAGCAAGCACCTTACAGTTGTGCAGAGATAGCATCCGTTTTGTGAAGTCTACTTTAGTATAAGCAAGCACCATACAATTGTGCAGAGATAGCATCCGTTTTGTGAAGTCTACTTTAGTATAAGCAAGCACCATACAATTGTGCAGAGATAGCATCCGTTTTGTGAAGTCTACTTTAGTATAAGCAAGCACCATACAATTGTGCAGAGATAGCATCCGTTTTGTGAAGTCTACTTTAGTATAAGCAAGCATCTTACAGTTGTGCAGAGATAGCATCAGTTTTGTGAAGTCTACTTTAGTATAAGCAAGCACCTTACAGTTGTGCAGAGATAGCATCCGTTTTGTGAAGTCTACTTTAGTATGAGCAAGCACCATACAATTGTGCAGAGATAGCATCCGTTTTGTGAAGTCTACTTTAGTATAAGCAAGCACCTTAAAATTGTGCAGAGATAGCATCCGTTTTGTGAAGTCATATCGATGGCCAGTGTCTGCTGGTGTTTAAGATTACATTTGCTCTACATTATTTATATATGAAGTTTATATGTATAGTTTCTGTATCATCATCATGTGCCGTGCTGACTGGCGTGGGCGATCATGGATCTCTATAACTTAATATTTCCAGCACTTCTTACCAGGTTCGTTGTTGACTATCTGCTTGTGGTTGGCTTAAAGTGCATAGTACGGGAACAGTATTAAGAGTATTAAGAACACCGTGGTCAGATAAAAAGTGTAATGAAGATTATCTTGACAGAAGTTAATTCAAAAAGAGAGCTGCTTACTCGCATCAGAAATAGACAGTCTATATCATGAAGAGGAAAGATAGAAGACATTGTAACAACAGGCAAATTGAAGAGCAAGAGAGGTAGGGGAAGACCTAACCTTCCTAACCCACACGAAATAGAAGGCTATGGAAAGACATGATAAGCAACGCTACACAGAATATTCCATAAGAAGAAGAAGGCCAATGAAAATTAAGGGAATAGTCAAATAACTCATTTTAAATGACTGGAATTCCCATTAACCAGTAGGTCTTATATAGTTGGCGGTCACGGTTTATGTTGTATTATTAACAACCGCTCTGACAACAGATCGACCTTGAAAGTTGAAGGTCTTCAAACCTGGTGTTCATTCTTTTGAAATATGACCTTGCAACAAAACTTCATTCGTCACGTTTTTAATTATTGTCGTTATTTTCGTTGGTCACTATTTATATACTTGGAGTCACCTGCTAAAAAAAAAAAACCAAGGACGAGAATTAAAATGCACGGAAATAGTAAAAATGCGCTTTTTAGGTCATGTTTACTTTCTATTGAGGGGTCATAGTACCGTTGTTGGTCACGATTCATCCCATTTGAGTATTTTCAAACATGGAATTTGTTGAACTTCCACATAATAGAAGTCTTTGTTAACGAGATCCCCAAAATCTTTTTCCAACTGGGGGGGGGGGGGGAAGAGAACGGGGACAGCCTTAATCGAGTCTCTCCTAAATAATAGTCACGTGGGTTTATCGGTTTCATTCTTCAAATGTGACGACATTTGACTTTTCCCGTGACGTTCATTGGCTGTCGACACAAAGTGACCAATAACAATCACCGAACACAATTAAATAGCGTCACCTTTTTAAGGGTTAACCGTCGTGTTTACTTGATTGTATAACTGACGAGGGACGAGCCTCAACCAACACTGCAAGAATAGCAATTAGCACGCCCCGGGTTTTCCCCACCCCTTAAGATAGCCCTTGATTATCGGCACGGCCAAGTCAGGCACGCAACACAAAGAAATGATTTTATCATCATCAGGTGTCATGCCAAGTAAAGTAGGCGACCTTTGACTTATACAACAATTTATCTGCAGTACGGTGTTTCCCTGTTGACTCTCTTCCATGCCATGATATCAAACTATCCAGTGTGATCTGTCTTTAACTTCCTCTATTTCCCTGAATTTTGCCTGCTGTTATATTTTATCCAAAACACCCTATACTCGTGATGCTATTGATTAATGTGTGCTGATTTTTTTCTGAGGTAGGAAACAAGTAATGAAGTCTTACTGAACGACGACAAAACACATGACATAGTCATACAAATTATAATACACAATCAAATGTGATTATTTTCTGATGTTGATAAGTAATTTCCTATTAGTTTTATCTCCATATTATTCTAACTACCCATGGGATTCTCAGCATTCTTCTGATGGACCACATCTCTGTCGCCTATTCTATTTGTTTGTTTATTTATTGTCCATGATTAGCTTCCATATATGAAGTTATTTACGTTATTAATCCTGCCAGGACATTCCAAATAGAAATTCAAATGTTTTACTACCAAAGTAGTATCCAATCCAAATATTACTTAGTGACTGCTTGAAAATATATCTCATGAACTGTAGGATTTGACCCAAGCTCTTGGCAAACCACAACTCTTGACAGTCCAGCCTGGAACAGTGAGATCATAGCGGGCGGTGAAAATTTTGAACAGGGTAGGACATTGCAGAGGGCGATTTCAGAAAAGACAAAAACGAAAGGAGAAATCAGACTGTTTTCTCTCATCTCAAACCTACTACATTCCTGCACAGATTACAATAGTTTTTTTAGAGTCAGGATTGTAGTCACCAGCTATTTGAGCACTGACGACCATCATCAGCTATTTGAGCACTGACTCATCATCAGCTATTTGAGCACTGACCACCATCATCAGCTATCTGAGCACTGACGATCAAACAAAACCTGATCTTTTAATGTCATGTTCATCTTCCCTTGTGAAGGGGGAACATTAATCACCGGCAACAGAAATAAAGACCGTTGGCTTCCAGTTCTTACAAACATAAAACAAGTGCACCAGACATCATCTGATAACCCAAAACAAGTACCATCTGATAACATAAAACAAGTACCATCTCATAACATAAAATAAGTGCACTAAATACATGTGATAACATAAAACAAGTGCACTAAATACATCTGATAACATAAAGCAAGTGCACTAAATACATCTGATAACATAAAACAAATGCACTAAGTACTATCTGATAACACAAAATACGTGCAAAATAAATCAAACTTTCTGCCTCTGCCGTACAACTCATCCACAGATTTATGAGACATTCATTGGTTATATTAACTTTAATTTGCACCAATGACAAAAATATAAATACTACCCACGTACATGTGAAAATTTTTTAACACAGTTTGAGAATCACTGCCGTATAGCAATATATATATCTAAACATGACGTATTGTACACAGTAGATACACATATACAAGTAGGTCAATATCCGGGTATGTGAACGTCCCTTGACAGTTACCCTGTCATATTATTATAGGCCCCTATATAACTTCTCGATCTTAATCATTATTTTTAGTATACAAAGATACTAAAGTCAACATTTATCTTTAAGTGGTTACAAGTCGGCTGCTCCTGCAGTAAGCGAGGTCTTGATTTGAGAATGTACATAGAAGATATACTACACAGACATGTTTATCTCTGAGACAGTGGAAACATAGGGTGCCATTTGAATGTGTATGCCAGTATGGGTTATTGATTGTACACACATACGTTATATAGCAATCGGATAAATACATATGCTCTTACACGCGATCAGCACATATACCGTGTACATTGTCATATCCCTGTCTATTCGTGCCTTTGATAGAAGCATATCTATTCTCTCATTAATACAAGCACCAGGGCGCCCTGGTACGTAGATCCGGGTGATACTCTGAAGTATGGAAGGACCTATAGATATCACCCACTTATATCTTCACCAGCCAGTTTTGGATATTTCGCAGTATAGACTGACAAAATAACTGCTCTCGTAAATAGGTGACAGCGAGCCATTTGAAGGCAGAAATAACGGTCTCGACTTGCCTCCTCATACTGAATGTAAGTGTTCCTTCCGTATGCTGAATGTAAGTGTTCCTTCCATATGCTGAATGTAAGTGTTCCTTCCATATGCTGAATGTAAGTGTTCCTTCCATATGCTGAATGTAAGTGTTCCTTCCATATGCTGAATGTAAGTGTTCCTTCCATATGCTGAATGTAAGTGTTCCTTCCATATGCTGAATGTAAGTGTTCCTTCCGTATGCTGAATGTAAGTGTTCCGTAGGGTCCACCGTGTTCGGCAATAACCCTACCACGAAATCAAGCTGTACAACTTCAGACGACACACAGATCCATCCGTGAATGCAATGACGTGATTGTCTCTAGTGTTTTCGGTAATCAACTGATCGATGTCTAGGTTTGCTTAGTCAATAACACAATATCTACAAGAGTGATTGATTAGTTTGTGAAAGTCAGTCACTGTCTTATCGTTTGTGATCCATTCGTCTCCTATTGGTGAGTTCGAAACTGGTTACCTCCCCTATTATCTGTTCAGCTTATGTCATCTATGACATGCTGCGCTTAATTCTGTTTCCCTTCCCTAATTCTGTCATCAATGTGCCTTGTGTGTCTATGGCATGTTGTCACACTCACGTATACTTTTATTTGTGCTAGTGGATGACGGCAAAGTCATGACAGGCACGCCATCGTATAGCTCATTTTAACAATGGGTTATCCCTGGTGCAACCAAGACTAATACGTATCCCCTCATTCTGGACACGTCCGAGATGTTCACAATGCGAACGTGGAAGTGTGAGGGTTCCTACTCAAAGAGTCGACCGCAGGTATAATCAGCTGATGAAAGAGAAGATCACGTAGTCGCTGCTGAAGTCGAGCCATAGCATTAAGTTCTACATGCCATCTCTTACACCGTTGTATAATTTTCAACAGGACTCAAGCCATTTATTACACCGTTGTGTCATTTGTTCAGCATGATGGTTATATGATAGGCTGCGAATCAAGGTTGCTCACAGACAACGCAATATATCACAACGTTCAATGTTTAGTCCGTCAATAGAGACTCCGGGTATGTCGGCCTTCACTACACAACTGTTCACAGAACATAACTACATGTCCACGTCCAAGGACATCACTACATGCCCACAATTAAGGGTTGTCATGGCATCTTGATTCAGAACACGAGGTCGATATGTCACCTAGTGTATCCCGGGTGTCTTGGGATATCTTCTGTCGGTATGTCACCTAGTGTATCCCGGGTGTCTTGGGATATCTTCTGTCGGTATGTCACCTAGTGTATCCCGGGTGTCTTGGGATATCTTCTGTCGGTATGTCACCTAGTGTATCCCGGGTGTCTTGGGATATCTTCTGTCGGTATGTCACCTAGTGTATCCCGGGTGTCTTGGGATATCTTCTGTCGGTATGTCACCTAGTGTATCCCGGGTGTCTTGGGATATCTTCTGTCGGTATGTCACCTAGTGTATCCCGGGTGTCTTGGGATATCTTCTGTCGGTATGTTACCTAGTGTATCCCGGGTGTCTTGTGATATCTTCTGTCGGTATGTCACCTAGTGTATCCCGGGTGTCTTGGGATATCTTCTGTCGGTATGTCACCTAGTGTATCCCGGGTGTCTTGTGATATCTTCTGTCGGTATGTCACCTAGTGTATCCCGGGTGTCTTGGGATATCTTCTGTCGGTATGTCACCTAGTGTATCCCAGGTGTCTTGGGATATCTTCTGTCGGTATGTCACCTAGTGTATCCCGGGTGTCTTGGGATATCTTCTGTCGGTATGTCACCTAGTGTATCCCGGGTGTCTTGGGATATCTTCTGTCGGTATGTCACCTAGTGTATCCTGGGTGTCTTGGGATATCTTCTGTCGGTATGTCACCTAGTGTATCCCGGGTGTCTTGGGATATCTTCTGTCGGTATGTCACCTAGTGTATCCCGGGTGTCTTGGGATATCTTCTGTCGGTATGTCACCTAGTGTATCCCGGGTGTCTTGGGATATCTTCTGTCGGTATGTCACCTAGTGTATCCCGGGTGTCTTGGGATATCTTCTGTCGGTATGTCACCTAGTGTATCCCGGGTGTCTTGGGATATCTTCTGTCGGTATGTCACCTAGTGTATCCCGGGTGTCTTGGGATATCTTCTGTCGGTATGTCACCTAGTGTATCCCGGGTGTCTTGGGATATCTTCTGTCGGTATGTCACCTAGTGTATCCCGGGTGTCTTGGGATATCTTCTGTCGGTATGTCACCTAGTGTATCCCGGGTGTCTTGGGATATCTTCTGTCGGTATGTCACCTAGTGTATCCCGGGTGTCTTGGGATATCTTCTGTCGGTATGTCACCTAGTGTATCCCGGGTGTCTTGGGATATCTTCTGTCGGTATGTCACCTAGTGTCTCCCGGGTGTCTTGGGATATCTTCTGTCGGTATGTCACCTAGTGTATCCCGGGTGTCTTGGGATATCTTCTGTCGGTATGTCACCTAGTGTATCCCGGGTGTCTTGGAATATCTTCTGTCGGTATGTCACCTAGTGTATCCCGGGTGTCTTGGGATATCTTCTGTCGGTATGTCACCTAGTGTCTCCCGGGTGTCTTGGGATATCTTCTGTCGGTATGTCACCTAGTGTATCCCGGGTGTCTTGGGATATCTTCTGTCGGTATGTCACCTAGTGTATCCCGGGTGTCTTGGGATATCTTCTGTCGGTATGTCACCTAGTGTATCCCGGGTGTCTTGGGATATCTTCTGTCGGTATGTCACCTAGTGTCTCCCGGGTGTCTTGGGATATCTTCTGTCGGTATGTCACCTAGTGTATCCCGGGTGTCTTGGGATATCTTCTGTCGGTATGTCACCTAGTGTATCCCGGGTGTCTTGGAATATCTTCTGTCGGTATGTCACCTAGTGTATCCCGGGTGTCTTGGGATATCTTCTGTCGGTATGTCACCTAGTGTCTCCCGGGTGTCTTGGGATATCTTCTGTCGGTATGTCACCTAGTGTATCCCGGGTGTCTTGGGATATCTTGTCGGTATGAATCGGTACTGTAGGTTATGATATCATTATCAACGTTCACCGTCTGTCTCTGTTCAGTGCATTTATTGTTACAGATACTGAACGGCACAGGTGATGGGGGGGGGGGAATTCTTGTGGTAGCCTGGACTTAGCCTGCTATTCTCATGCGTAGTGCCACGTAGGTACTCTTCAGTAAGGAGGCAGCAATTACGTGCGCAGTGCCCTGGTTCTCTCCAGTAGGGCAGCAGCAATCTAGTTTACGATCAAAATATTCACAGTTGTGCAGGGATGGCATCACTTTTGATAAGTCTATTATAAGCATCTTCCAGGTCGATTGCCAATGTGACATTCTCTGTGTTTTACTGGAAACACTGATAGGTCAACTTGGTGGCATTATCGTGTCCCTTTATTAGGATGTGTTCAGTCTCAAGTGATCTCACACTGAATCTGAAATACCTCTTGTCATGTGTTTGAACCACCAGTGAAGAAATTCAGAATAACAAATTCGCAGCACTGGGTAATGTTTGGTCTAAATTGACAAAATCAAGTATCAGAGATTGAAAGTTCTGTTCGCAAGCTTTACAAATCTCAATAGTTCAACCCATTAAAATATGACTTAAATGGCCATACCCGGTGCAGGTACAGAGAACATTATCCAGCTTTACAATCCTACTGAAGACGTTACGACATCTTGTTATATCTTACAGGTTATCGGGCGTTTTCCCTACAAGGCTTCGGGAAGAGATGGCTTCAAGGCCTGTTACACAACGAAGTCCGCGTTTGGGTATCTACCTTTTGCTACTTTGCCTGAGTGCCATTATTCTTCGCAATATGTTGTTTCTTCTTCTTGTTCGCAGTTTGATATGTCTTCACAGCAAGCCCGGTTTTCTAAATAACTGCTGCTGTATTTGAAAGCACCTCGGTGCTCCCACACATCTTTTTATAGTTATATATCTCTGTGAGCCGGTGTTGCTTCCCTTAACTGGTTTAGTATATTGCAGTAATATGTTATTCAATGACTATATAATATCTCTGTGAGATTTCCTTTACATAATGTTGTTCTCACTTCCACTCTGTCTCTCGGTTCATTGCAAGCTGTCCAGCCTCTTTCAGTGCAATATTTAAATGGTCTTGATATCCCGTGTTCCTCGTAATATTCCTCTTGTTCGCTTTCCTTAAACTTTTCCCTCCATGATTAATCTTTCTAAACCACCACTGTGTCTTCCTATATGTCAACATATGTTTTTTGCATTTATTTTGATAATTTTAAGGATGTATTATTCTGGTATGTTCAGGTCTTTGAGAACATCTGCTTTGGGTCGTCTTTCTATCCATGATAGGACCTTCCGGTGGTCCATGGTCTACGTTTATGTAATAGATCACTCAAAATGAACATACAACTGGACAAGACTTACGTAGATCACTCAATATGAACATACAACTGGACAAGACTTACATTTCTTGCATAACATCATTAAGAAAGACACCATCATACAGGTCTCTATACACCAGAGAGTTTCCATCATTAGCCTTGAAAGTTTGCACCTGAATTTTTTTTTAAAACAATCAATCACAATTTCATATTTTATACTTAGTCACTTTTCATCTTATTCCTACTTAGTCACTTGTCATCTTATCTCAACTTAGTCACTTGTCATCTTATCTCAACTTAGTCACTGTATCCATACTTTGTCAGCTCTCATCATATTCCTACTTAGTCACTTGTCATCTTATCTCAATTTAGTCACTTGTCATCTTATCTCAACTTAGTCACTTGTCATCTTATCCCAACTTAGTCACTTGTCATCTTATCTCAATGTAGTCACTTGTCATCTTATCTCAACTTAGTCACTTGTCATCTTATCTCAACTTAGTCACTGTATCCATACTTTGTCAGCTCTCATCATATTCCTACTTAGGCACTTGTCATCTTATCCCAATTTAGTCACTTGTCATCTTATCCCAACTTAGTCACTTGTCATCTTATCCCAACTTAGTCACTTGTCATCTTATCCCAACTTAGTCACTTGTCATCTTATCTCAACTTAGTCACTTGTCATCTTATCTCAACGTAGTCACTTGTCATCTTATCTCAACTTAGTCAGTTGTCATCTTATCTCAACTTAGTCACTGTATCCATACTTTGTCAGCTCTCATCATATTCCAACTTAGTCACTTTTCATTTTATCCCTGTTAAGTCATTGTTCACATTATCTCTTATTTGTCAGTTTTGATCTTATCCCTACTAGTTACAGTTAACCATATCCCTACTTTGTCACTGTTCACCATATCCCTGCTTAGTCACTGTTCACCATATCCCTGCTTAGTCACTGTTCACCATATCCCTGCTTAGTCACTGTTCACCATATCCCTGCTTAGTCACTGTTCACCATATCCCTACTTTGTCACTTCTCATATACCTACTTCGTCACTTTTCATCTTATCCTTACTTAGTCACTTGTGATATTATCCCAACATAGTCACTGTTCTCTACTTTCTCACTTTCCATCTTATCATTACATAGCCAATTCTTCATCTTTCATACTTAATCATTTTATCTTTCATGTTTAGTCAATTTTCAGTTCCATGTTTCAGAATGAATTCAATGCATTATAATGATGATAAAATAATCCCTTTAGCTCCAAGCAATTAACTTGACAGTCCATAGCCTTTCTGAGAAAAGTACAGACTTTTCTGAGTTCTGTAACCGAGGCGACACTCTCACTCCTGTAAGGTCTCAAAGACATGGATGTGTAAGGGAGGTTTATGGATGTATCTTTAGTTACAGAAAGGCGGCATTTCAGTTATCCAGTATCCAAGGATTATCAAGTCCTCCTGCCAGGAGCACAGAACACACTTCTGGGTCAACTATCTCATCATTCTTCTGTCAGATTTGTTGACCCATCTGCAGTGATGGCACATCTAGCATATCCTGTCACCCAGGAGTCTCTGCTACAAAGTGACAAAATCCACTGACATGCATTACTTTGTTATTCATGTCCACTATTTGATAGAAGACAAAAGTCAGTAATTGAGAAGTGACAATATTGAT
This sequence comes from Meghimatium bilineatum, assembly GCA_034231615.1. Taxonomy (NCBI): domain Eukaryota; kingdom Metazoa; phylum Mollusca; class Gastropoda; order Stylommatophora; family Philomycidae; genus Meghimatium; species Meghimatium bilineatum. The sequence continues at coordinate 53,763,528 of CM067313.1, forward strand.
TTGTTCACAGATGACAGGTTGTCAGATTATCCCCCGATCTTCCTTAACCGCCTCCTACAACATGCCTGGAAAGATAACAGTGGCCAGATTTTTGTCACCCTAAACAGAAAGTCAAGGCCTTGGTTGCCACATGGGGCATGGATTGCAATAATTATTCTTCTTCCGTTCACTTGAAACATGTCTATATCTGTAATTCTGTCTCCTTAATAAAACTCACTGTCTTTTGTAGTTCATAAAGTGTCCCATAGAGTTTTGATTCCAGTGTTGTTTCCTCTGGCCAATATGTCTGCCTCAGCGTTTCATGCTCAGAACACTCTTGAAGTATATGTTTGGCACTCTGTGCTGCCTGTCCACATGGCCGTGTTGCCAATCTTGAACTTTGTATACATGTGACTGCGGAGTCGGTTGTGTCCTGTTCTGAGACGTAGAATTATAACTTGTTCTGGTCTGTTCATAATATGATAGTCATCTTGTGTTGGTGTTTGTGGCTTTCTTATTGACTTGATCATCTGTTTTTTCTGATGGTAGGTGATTGGTATGTCTGGTTGGTCTTCGGCAGCACCTTCCTTAGCCAGTTGGTCTGCTTTTTCATTTCCTGGTATTCCACAGTGAGAGGGTATCCACTGCATGGTTACCCTATACTGGTACGACAATTCGCTAAGTAGTTTTTTCAAGTCTGTTAGTTTTTCAGACTGGACCTTGCATCTGTCAGGAATACCACAGGCTGTAGGTCAGAGTTGGAGTTCAGCAGTTTTTTAGCTGCCACACTGCCTGGATTTCTGCATCATAATTATTGCAGAATTTTCCTGTCTGTGTTCTGATTGTATCTCTAGGCTTGTGTGAATATTCTATATATACACCTGCACCTCCATTCCTCACAGCATTCTGTGCTGACCCATCTGTGTATACTCTGACCCATATATCTTGTGGATATTCCTCATCCAGGAAACTGAGGGTGACTGTCCTTCGCTGCACACTGTTCTGTTCGTCCTCGCTTAGTATTCCTTTCACATGGGTCTGAATGTATATTGGCATTCCATGTCTTTCACTCCACGGGGTTTGTTCTGGTACAGGCCTTAAGGGGTTGTCAACTTAAGGTAGGTCTGTAAGTTGTCTGCGGAGTCGCTTAGCTTGATGGATAAAGCTGCCCATTGTGTTTTGTGCGTGGCATCCTGATTATCTGTGCGCCTTTTGGCTGGATGCCTCCGTCTTCAGCACTCTGCTTACTTGGGCAGGACTATGGTCCTACTCAAGTGGGACTGCCCGACCAGTCTTAGTTTCCAGCCCCTGATGGCTGAACTAAGCCCCATCACCACTGCACGGTGCTGGCCTTGATGGGGGCAATAATTATGAAATTTATGTTAAAAGAGTTTAGACATGGAAACACATTATAATTGTCAGCATTGTTCCATGTATCATAGAGTTTAGATGTGGAAAAACACTATAATTGTCAGCATTGTTTTATGTGTCAACTTTCACCATGAAACATTCATTATCAAACAGAGTATGCAGCAAGCTCATGAGTATGCTTTGCAAGGTTCAGTCTAGCTATCTCCGATGTTAGTAGCTGGAATTAATGACGAAATCTGTGCTGAAGAATTACCTTCATTTTTGTACCTGGATATGTGGGAGAAATGAAAGAGCAGACAGACTTGCCAGCATGATCACAGTGACTAGTGGCAGTTCAATGTACTGTGCTTATATTTTGAATGCAATAATCATGAAGTTGGACCATGTGGAGTGTATGTCTATTTCCATATCTATGGCTAGAAATGCAGAACATGGTTGATGTTGTAAGAAACAAGTGGCATATGGGAATCAAAATAAGAGTTATCAACCAACACAGAACCAGAAAAGTTAGCTACCACATGAAGAAAACGAGGTTGGACCACCTATGGACTTGTCTTGAGTGCGATGATCTAATGATTAACTAGCTAACTATTAAGCCCATGATGTATCAGTATTTCTTCATTACCAAAACTGACTGGAAAATTAATAAAAGTATATAAGAAAATGAACGTGAACTCACCCAACGAACCAGAGAACTTTGCATATACAACTTCTCTGCTTCATCCATCATGTACTAGTGGAATTCTCACATGAACATAATACAGACTTTCAGCCGTATTCATTGTCACTCAACACGAAGCAAGTACCCTCCATAATGGGAAGGGAGTAGACGCATCATTATCCTTAATGAATACCACATATGGCTGCCACTATCCAATCATGAATAGATTATACAAACAAGTATTACATAAGCTAATTTATTCTCCACTATAGAGCCAAAAAATGGTACAATGAATAGCAATCCTATATCTTGCCATGTATATCACAACAGGTGACTAAGGAGGTTTTTGTGGGTGGGGTTAACTGTCCTATCCCATATATGGTCAAAGTGACCCAGAGGCCTTGCTGAAGTTGGATGTGTCTGGCAGAAAATTTCATATATCCCAGCTAAGCTGTAAAACATGACAGTGATTTACAAAATATGGTTTACATGCCGCTAATTTCCCTTTAAGTAATGTCATAATTAACACAAGGAACACACACACACAACATATAGTAAACACACACACAACATATAGTAAACACACACACACAACATATAGTAAACACCCACACCTTATCTAGTCTAAGGAAAACTTGACATGTGACATACCCCTCCCCCAAAGAAATCATCTGAAAGAATAATTTTTATTAAAAGGAACCCCCAATTTCCCCCACCCACAACTCTTTTAACAGAGTTATATCTACAACCCAGTCAGATTTCAGCATTACTTCTGTCAGCCTTACTTTGCCGCATGTCTTCTAGTATCCATTTCCTGAGAGAGGGTTAATCCAAGAATCTCGACTGCAGTCAACAAGTCATTCCCATTCTCCACTCTCAAATGGATTCCTACCAATGACCACTAGAAAATCAATAAACTGATTGCAGTAACCCAGTTCTGATAGAGAGTACTAAAATCATAAGGTGTCATGATAGATTAGGAAGTGTATTAGAAAAATCATGTTATTAAAAAATATATGGTGTCATGAAGGATTAAGGTGTTTACCCACCTTTTGGCTACATTCCTAGCACTAAAAGTCGTTTTGATTTGCTGGAAAGGGGGGGGGGAGAGAGAAGTTGAACCCTACAACTGCTAAATACAAAACTGACTTATTTATCCAAAGTGAATAGTAGGTTAAGTAGTTACATTCGACTTATAAGATTAATGGTAGTTACTTTGTCAATATGACAATGTTACCGAGTATAGGCTTATTAGTTATAACATAAATAAGTCTAAGGGCCTAAGCCTAATGCAACGCGTCAAAAGACAATTGAAAAATGACCTGCAAACTAGTTATTACTAAACACCCTCACAAAAAAAGATCAAAAATAAAAGCATTACAAACCGGGTTTACTTTAATATTGCTTTATAATAAATTAAAATTTAACTTTATTAGGCCAGAAAAAAAACAACAAAAGAAGCGATTTTTCCGCTTCAAACTTAATCCCTCGAAACGACTTACTAACTACTGACTACAGTACAGTACACAAAAGGTGAAAAACACAGCCTTCATTGACAGATAACAACTTTTAAACGTAGAGAAAATTACTGTTAAGTACTAAATAATTATCAAAATCACAAAACCGCTACTCCAGCGAAGTAAACAAATAAATGATATCACTTGTTTCCTGTTTGATTACTCTGTTAACAAAACTGATTACACACACTTGGGGCGACGCGCGTATGAAAGCATAGCTAGTTACACGCACCGCCATGATCCAACCAACAACCAATCAGAGCGCTCATTACCTTGTTCTTGTGGAAACGGGGGAAAATGTGGATTGGAGATGAATGTCTTCTTTTTTTATTGAAATGTCAAGTAAGAGAATTCGCAGAATTTAATGATCAATATTTTAAAGACTTGTCGAACATTTTGACAAAAAAATCCAGACCTCACTTGTTTGTCTAAGTTGGAGCCCCCATTTCCATGTGATTGAAATAAACGTTTGTTACAAATGGCGTTTTGTATTATTCGTAAGGTGTCTCTCTGGATATATAGTCTATCTATTCGCTAAATCCTTTGTTGCATTTCAGCGTCAGGGGTAGAAGAGTTGACTGGAGTTGGCCCACGTGTGTGCTGAGTATAGACCTATTGTGGAATTTGTCGCCTCTTTTATTTCGGTGGCCCATCGTTTTCGTGTTCCACTTCTAGGTCTGCCTTCACTGTATGTATGTATATAGCATAGCTTGCTGTGGTATTCTGTCTGATGGTAGGTAGTCTGCTGATGTCTCCAAACCAATTGATCTGTTGTCTTTTAATATATTCCAAGATTGGTGTGGTGCCGGTTCTTTGGCTAATGTCCTCATTCCTCACCCTGTCTCTTAACAATATTACTAGGATTCTGCGTAAGCATGCCATTTCAGCTGTCACAAGTTTACATTTGTCTTGCGTTGTCATTGTCCATGTTTAAGGGTCCATTTACCCTAGGGCTTTACTACATCTATTGTGTATTTCTTTGCTGCTGTTGCCGTCTGTTATTATATTGCCTCCTGGTATGTGCATTCTGTATCTTGGTTAAGTCTGTTGTTTTCAAGATATATGTTGGTGTTTTTTTCTGTTCTTCCTATCTTCATTACTTTGGTCTTTTCTATATGTGTCTTCATGTTAAATGTATGAATATAAATAACCAAATGGCCAGAGGGTGTCCGACAAAGTGGATGGTGCCGCAGTAACCTAATGAACAAATAGTAATGCAAAATGATGTAAAAAGGTTACTAAACACTTACCTAGCCTATTAATAAAAATATATTTTTAAGAAAAAAAACAAAAAAACATACAATAAAACTAAACAGGACAATTCTCAACGTATCGGCTCAAATTGAACCTTTTTCTAGAGACAAACAACAGAAAACGACAAAATAAAAAAATAAATAGATGTCTATATTTCATCAAGCCCTCGTCTCCATAATAGCGCAGGGATGGCAACGCATCTAGTCAAGGTGAAAATGCGTGCATTCATTATAAACAAACCGAAAGTGGGAAATTAGAGACACTAATGATGAGTGCAAGAATAATAAAAGAAAAAGATAAGAAAAATACCCCTTTTGTCACTCTATCAGACAGGCAGGTTTTAAGAACATAGTCACAACAGGCACGACTGAAGGGAACAGAGACAGATGGGGACGTGAGAAAATATTCATGTGACAACCTAGCAAGGCTTGGAAACAACGATCCTGATAACAATACTATGAACAGAGAACCATGGTCACCTACGCCAACAAGAATGGCATATGACAATGATAGATGAGTAATGATGAGGTTGTGTGGTGGTGGGGTGAGTGGGTTTGGGGAAGGAAGGATAGAAGAAGAATCAACATTTGAAAAAGCATGGAATGAATGTGAAACCAAATATAGACATAAACATATATATAAAACCAAACCTAAACATACATAGAAATGTAAACACACACCAAGAGTCAAGAAAGAAACACATAACAAGATGGACACAGATGTGTGAAGGATACCCACACAAAATGCACAGGCATGTAAATGTATCCACACACAGGAAAGGGCTCACACCAGAATAGGTATACACATTGACACAGAATGGAGATACGTGCATTAACATAAAAAAGCGCTCACATAAATATACATATATATATGTATACACAAATATGAACATTCATGCACATAAACACTTTCTCGTATAAATAATAACATGAACATTCATACACATAGAAACATATACATATATTAATGGAAATATAAACGTTCGTTCACATAAAGATAATGCTATAACAACTGCATATGTATACAGTTGAGAATTGTCCTGTTTAGTTTTATTGTATGTTTTTTGTTTTTTTTCTTAAAAATATATTTTTCTTAATAGCCTAGGTAAGTGTTTAGTAACCTTTTTACATCATTTTGCATTACTATTTGTTAAATGTATGGCATGTTGATGTAATATGTATATTTGTCTTTGTGGTTGCTTCTCTGATGATGTTATTAGTGCTTGGTTCTCTGCAAATAGCAATTCGTTTATAGCAACTGCTTAACGTGAACACATGCAGTATTTGAACATTGTTTATAACAACTGCTTAACGTGAACACATGCAGTATTTGAACATTGTTTATAACAACTGCTTAACGTGAACACATGCAGTATTTGAACATTGTTGGTTTGGGTTTTTTTATGAGACATCAGATTTCATATTTCGCAGAAAACAGACACAGAATAGTGGAAACATATTCATACGCGCGCACACACACACACACAAGCCTTTAAGGGAATACCGTCGTCCAAGAATGTAAATGAAAATTCATTGGATGTGTGTGTGTGTGGTATGTGTGCTAGAAAAAAGGGGATGGGGGCTTATTCTTGGAGATTCTCAGACAGGAAGAAAAAATATAATCCAAAGGATAAGCGGGTGGGGGGGGGGGGATCTTGTCCTTTGGAGATTCACATGATGGATGTGACAAACCCGACCAATTTGGACCATACAAAGTCTTCCACCGTATGTACAATTTGGACCATACAAAGTCTTCCACAGTATGTACAATCTGGACCACACAAAGTCTTCCACAGTATGTACAGTCTATCTGGACCACACAAAGTCTTCCACAGTATGTACAATCTGGACCACACAAAGTCTTCCACAGTATGTATCTGTGAGATCAGTTGTCTTCTTCTTCTCGAGCGCAGTTTACCATGCCTACGAAGCAAGTCTGGTTTTCTTAATAAATGCCGTATTTGAAAGCTCGTCAGCGCTCCCATACAGCTTTCCGTGACCTTATCTGTGGGCTACTATTCTTCTCTTAACTGGTTATGTGTAATGCAGTCTTGCAGGATATGTTCCGTGGTCTGTGTTGTCTACCCACATGGACAAAGATATGATGGAACGAGTATTAGTATATTTAAGTTTAGTCTGGTGTGTCCTGTCCTGATGCGGAAGATAATAACCCCCTCAGCTCTGGCGAGATAGTGATAGTTGTCATTTGGGTGGTGGATTTTCCTAATAGCTTTGATGTGGGTCTCTTTTCTTGGTAGATAATTTCTTGGTCTTTTTGTTTCTGTGTTGCTCCATCCTTTGCCAGTTTATCTGCCTCTTTATTTCCTGGTATGCCACGTTGGGATGGTATCCACTGCAGTACTACTCTTCTTTGGATGTTCACTTCTCGTATGGCTTCCTTTAGTTCTAACAGTTTATGGCCGTCAGTGTCTTGTAGGACAGACATTGCATCAATAAGAATCACTACCTGTTGACATTGGCGTGTTGTGTTTTGGCATGTCTGCAAATAATCGCACAAGGATTTTTCAACTTCTTAAGCCATATAATCGATTCTTCTTTCCACTGAATTATTGCTAATGAATTTTGCGGCTGGTATATGATGTTAGCTTATGAAGCACATTGTTCATGACTTGTTTTGCTACTGGCAATATTAATTCCTCACCAATTGTATGTGGTTTTTCCAGCTTTTGTGATGAATAATGAAATATTATAAGAAGTTTGTAAGGACGACATCGTGCGACGTCGCGACACAAAATGTTTTGATATAGTTGGACGCTTAAAATGTTTCTCTTCTAATACTAGAAAATATGACAAATCTTCATCCTTTTTGTCAGATGCATTTTAGTCAAATGCTCTTGTAGCCTAGAAGGCCTCATTGCTTCATTCGAAAATACTTTTTGACATACCAAGCGCATAGGTAATAATTGGTCCGTAGGAGATTGAATCGATCCATATTTTAATACTCAATACTTTACTGTCGACATTTCTTCTTAGATTCAGACGTAATGAAGTACTAGCATGCACAACACAAAATAACAGATTTAATGTACACTTTGTATGACTCCACTATGCATCACACTTTCCACTGATGATTGTTGGAAAAGCACACAAAAAATAATGAATATTATTCCTAAACAATTGGTATTTATGGATGTGAAATTCAGCCCGAATCGACTTGCATGCATTGACTTGTTTGCGATACCATCGTAATATTTGTTTAGCATATACAAAATTGAAGTTAACTCTTTCCGACCTACCGCCGATATATCGGCTATTTAAAGATATTTTCATATATCGCTAATAGGCCTATATATTTTTATATATCTCTAATAGCTATTTTTTATGCAAACCAAAGACTTTACATCAACATACGAGGTGACTTTCACAAAAACAGACATCTTTTGTCTATAAACTGATTGTTTTTCGCCCCTAGAGGAATATCTAACTAAAATTTCTTCAACCCATTTAACTCTGCATATTTTGTCGGTTCAGACCAAGGTGTTTTAATGAGATCCCACTATAACTCGTACATAGACAGAAGGTTACAGTAGCAGTTATGTTTATGGTTGTAATCAGCTCAATTACAAAACAAAATATCTAAGAGGCTTGGATTAGATTTAGACACTTTTGATGCTAATCGCTTGTACGGGAGCTGTCAACACTTGTGAAACATCAAAGAGCAGTGAAGACATAATTATTTCAGAAGATAAAATAATTCATTCATTTCAAAATAGTGGAAGTGCTATATTTGTATGAGAAAATATTTTACCGTGGAACCACCGCCCCCCTCCTAATACCGCCCGAACACCTCCTCCAATTTCTTATGAACTCACTACAACCCTCATAGACAGCTTCAGGGTTCACTGGGGACGGCACCGCCCCCTTTGGGAACCTATGAACTAAACTGAACATCTAGGGCCACTAGTTTCATCCCCTTTTATTTCTTCCTTGCTCTCTCTCTCTCTCTCTCTCTCTCTCTCTCTTGGCATCCTGCCAGAACTAATTTCGTAGTTGCTATTGATCCCAAAAAATGAGGTCATCTTTCTCCAGATTTCATTAATCTGACTGCACATCCTAGACATTGTCTGTAGCTAATTTTGTGTTTCTGCTCGTCTAACAAACACGTAGAACATGGACAGTGTTCTAGATGTAATCACCAGTGTCCATGTTCTGGTGTAATCACCGTTGTTTATTTTATGGGCGCAATCACAAGTGTTTATATTCTGAGTGTGATCACCAGTCTCTATGTTCTGGGTGTAATCACGAGTGTCTATGTTCTGGGTGTAATCACGAGTGTCTATGTTCTGGGTGTAATCACCAGTGTCTATGTTCTGGGTGTAATCACCAGTGTCTATGTTCTGGGTGTAATCACCAGTGTCTATGTTCTGAGTGTGATCACCAGTGTCTATGTTCTGGTGTAATTACCAGTGTCTATGTTCTGAGTGTGATCACCAGTCTCTATGTTCTGGTGTAATCACCAGTGTCTATGTTCTGAGTGTGAAGATGCTGCACAAAACAGAGCTACGTGGCGCTCTGCAAATAACAAAAAAGGGCGCAACATTGTATGAATATACGGGCGCAGCACCTGATCAGCGGAGACTAGCTTGAAAATTAAGGACAGATCAAACATCGAAAGTGATCATTCCATTCCCAAACTGTACAATGACCGTTAGAGCCAGCATAGAGCTCATCAAACTGTCCAATGACCGTTAGGGCCAGCATAGATCTCATCAACCATCTACGAACTCATACACAAGGTCATACCTGTAAATGAATTTCATAAAGTCGATGTTATCAGTTGCAAAATCACATTAATGCATTGCTATTTGCATGTCCAAAATACAACATGAAAATTAACGTACAAAAACAGAAGTTATGAAAATCAGCAAGTCTGCATCACCAATGGATATGACAATAGATAACATTAAAGTGAAATGGGTCAACGAATTTAAATATCTAGGCAGCATTTTTTCCGAAAACGGAAGACTAGACAGAGAAATAGAAACAAGGTGCCAGAAAGCAAACACAGTGACCTACCAATTTTCACCATTACTGCTTCACCCAAAGATCAAGATGGACATTTAAAAAAAAAAAAAAAAAAAAAAAATATCTACAATTTGTATACCACCACTGTGCTACCAATGTCAAACAAGGTCTTTAACATCCTCGCAGCAGAGAAAAATCGTTACATGTGAAATGAAATTTCTGAGAAAATCTGCAATGGTTACTAGACTAGATAAAATAAGAAACTAAGCAATTAAGAGAAGAGTTGGTATAATATCATGTATTGAACATATCGAGAGACAGCAAGTAAAATAGTTCGGTAACCTTATGAGAATGAACCCAAACCAAATACCAATAAGAGCATATAACTGGGCGTAAAGTCAAAGGTAGACCAAGAAAACGTTGGATAGAAAACACCAAGATAACTTCAACAAACATGGACTAAATACAACACGGCGACACATCTGGAATTGGAACAACAACGTAAGCTCCCACCCCTACTCTTAACGGCAAGTGTGAATACGATCAACTATCATTCACCTGGGGAAAGACAATAGATGTTATAAGTGGTCAGTATCACTCGTGATGGACGATCCATAGCCCCGAAACTACTATCCATGAGAACTAACTTCGTAAGTAGGGTAGCGTGGGGCATAATGCGCACTTTTCACTTTTTTGCGTATTCTGACAAATAGACTTAACTATGAGATACCATACTGGCAGCAGTGTGTAGCTTATTCATCCATCTAACAATCGTCAGAGTATATACAACATACAATCACGTTTAGTCCATAGAATGAGATTTTATGAGCATGAGTAAAACGCCACATTTGCCCCATTTTTGGGGCAAACATGCGCAGGTAAAAACAACAAAATAACGTCACTTCCTATCATAACATAGTCGGTCATAGTGTGGGAAAATTATAGAGCACAATGACTAGGCCTATGTATCTTTATGTAACTTTAATACGAAAAAAAGTAAATATGAACAGAAAATTAATACAGAGAATGGATGCTTAGATCCGTTTGAAACTGTAACAACGTGTTGGAGTGCTCTATAAAGTGTTCGACTATAATTTCAACTATCTATGAATAGCGGAGATCGTGCATATATGATCAGTGGAGATCATACAACTATGAGAGGCAGAGATCGTACAACTATGAGAGGCAGAGATCGTACAACTATGACAGGCAGAGATCGTACAACTATGACAGGCAGAGATCGTACAACTGTGACCGGCGGAGAATATGCATCTATGACCGGTGAAGAATGTGCATCTATGACTGGCGAAGGTCGTGCATCTATAACGGCGGAGGTCGTACAACTATGACCGGTGGAGATTGTGCATCTATAGCAGGAAGTGATCGTGCATCTATGATTCACGGAGATTGTGCATCTATAGTAGCGAGGGCTTCATTTTCAGTCAGTGGCATCATTTTCTCAATTTTCCATTTGTAATTCCTAAAAGGAAACATAACGTGGCAATAAAATATTGGTTTAATATTTGGCAACATGAGAGGGGGGGGGGTGACTGGGGCAAACATGTGCTGCGGACTCACTGCGCATGTTTGCCCCAGTCATGTACGCGGCTTTACCCCAAAATTTGGATGGCTGACTAAAACAGGTTAGTAGGGGCCTATATTGTTTAAATAACGCCGATAAATAGAGAGTAACACACAGCCTGGCCTAATAGCTATCTACGAGCATCCACCATTCTTTGAGATTGGTAGACATTCTTTGATTATTTGATTATTCTTTGATTATTGAAGACAGTTCAAGGTGTTGAACCGATATTGTTCCAGAACGTCACGTAGCATCGCACGTCGCGGGACTTGAACTCAGAAATTGTGCATTCCCTTACAGGCAGATATGATCCACGATTGCCACACACTGGACGTTGTAACCTTGAAGTTGTAAACCAGCTCCTTGTCAATAAATAAACTGTTTACATACATTAAAACTCTGGTGTCTTGGTGATATTTGAATAGTGATGTTTTTATATATAGAAGCAATTGTAGCTCAAAACTTTACACTGTCACAAACTGACAGAATGTGGGGTGTGATAATTTGTACATATAGAGATTGACAGAATGTGGGGTGTTGATAACTTGTACATATGTTGTTGTTCGTCCATCACAAGTGATGATGACCATTTGTTACATCCACTTTTGAAAATTCAATTTTAGTTATGTCCTTGATTATGAGTTCGTAGATGGCTAATGAGCCCTATTCGAGCTGTAAATGTCCTTGGACAGTTTGAACATGGAATGACGACTGTAGACGGATCTTGGTCTATCCGTGACTTTCTAGCTGCTCTCCGCTGTTGGGCTGTTGCATTTCTCATCTTCTCACAAGATGATGCACTTTTTTTATTTTAGAACGCCATGTAGATCTATTTTGTGCAAGTTCTTCCCATATAGAGATTGACAGAATGTGGGGGGATATCTTGTACATACAGAGATTGATATAATTCGGGATGACCAGGGTGGAAAGTGTATCATGTCTGGATTGTACATTCAGAGATTGACAGAATGGGGGATGACCAGGGGTGACAGTGTGTAATCTCTGAAAAGATCCACAGATCACATGATCAACTTTTTTCTGGAATCTAAATAGCCAAACTGTCAGAGGAGAGTGCCGTAGTAACAAACTGTCAGAGGAGAGTGCCGTAGTAACAAACTGTCAGAGGAGAGTGCCGTAGTAACAAAACCAAGAAGAAATAACTAGGATCATGTACTATTGTTACTGTTGGAACTAATAACTAGGATCATGTACTATTGTTACTGTTGGAACTAATAACTAGGATCATGTACTATTGTTACTGTTGGAACTAATAACTAGGATCATGTACTATTGTTACTGTTCTAACTAATAACTAACAAATAACAGAACTAATGTAAACAATAAATAACAGACAACAAAAAAATAAGAACTTTTTCCACATTAAAGTTCAACATGGACTTTTATAAAAAAAACAAATACAGATGAAATAAACACACACAATCAAGTTAACATACATAGAGATGGTTTAGCATCTCCACCTTGATGTATAAGAAATGAGAACAAATAGAGAAACATATGCAGTCATGTTTAGTGACTGGCAATATCGGTGCGCACCAGAACATATGCACTATTGATAGAAAAAAATAGATATTGAATGAGATTAGAGAACTTCTGATTTGACACTCATGATTCCTTGATTTATAGCATTGTTGTGTTTGACCACTGTATCAATATTTGGACAAAATAGATAGTTAACAACTTTTAGATAACACACTTTTATTATAATGACAAAATGTATTACAACCTCACTGATTATTTGAAATAAATATTTGAATATATGTAAAGATTACAATTTTGGGAGATTATACATAGGGTAAAATAGATGTAAAGATTACAATTTTGGGAGATGATACATAGGGTAGATTTGATGTAAAGATTACAATTTTGGGAGATTATACATAGGGTAGGTTTGATGTAAAGATTACAATTTTGGGAGATTATACATAGGGTAGGTTTGATGTAAAGATTACAATTTTGGGAGATAATACATAAGGTAATATAGATGTAAAGATTACAATTTTGGGAGATTATACATAGGGTAAAATATATGTAAATATTACAATTTTGGGAGCTAATACATAGGGTAAAATATATGTAAAGATAACAATTTATGAGATTATACATAGGGTAGATTGATGTAAAGATTACAATTTTGGGAGATGATACATAGGGTAAAATGGATATAAGGATTACAATTTTGGGAGATTATACATAGGGTAGATTTGATGTAAAGATTACAATTTTGGGAGATGATACATAGGGTAAAATAGATGTAAAGATTACAATTTTGGGAGATTATACATAGGGTAGATTTGATGTAAAGATTACAATTTTGGGAGATTATACATAGGGTAGATTTGATGTAAAGATTACAATTTTGGGAGATTATACATAGGGTAGATTTGATGTAAAGATTACAATTTTGGGAGATGATACATAGGGTAAAATAGATGTAAAGATTACAATTTTGGGAGATTATACATAGGGTAGATTTGATGTAAAGATTACAATTTTGGGAGATTATACATAGGGTAGATTTGATGTAAAGATTACAATTTTGGGAGATTATACATAGGGTAGATTTGATGTAAAGATTACAATTTTGGGAGATGATACATAGGGTAAAATAGATGTAAAGATTACAATTTTGGGAGATTATACATAGGGTAGAATTTATGTAAAGATTACAATTTTTAGAAAATAATACAAACATTTAAATAAATATTTAGAAAGAAACACATCACATGGTTATAGAATGGTAGAAGGTGAGTCGCTCACTAACACTGGCAAGGTTAATGAAATTTGGTTATGTCTACAAGTTGGTATTTAAAAATTAATACCATATAGAGGACATGCTTCACATTTGTGGATTTTCTATCACAGTCTAGAAGTTAATAATAATAATAAGACCCGCATTGTTGAGGTGCCATGCTGGAGACATCAGCAAAAAAGCTCTCCAAAAGTATCTGCTCTCAGCCATTCTGATGAGTTAAGAAAAATCATGCCCAGGCCATTCTTTGATGTTATCAATCTAGGATTTTATTTAGACATCTCTTCTCCTTCCACCCTCGACTGTTCCTTGCAAAATAAAAGTATGAAGTGACATGATTCTCACCTTTTAGAAGTTAATGAGATACTCCCAATCACATCATGCATCAACTAAATCCCAGCATGCATAAACTAGCTCCCAGCATACATCAACTAACTACCAGCATACATCAACTAACTACCAGCATGCATAACTAGCTCCCAGCATGCATCAACTAACTACTAGCATACATCAACGAACTACCAGCATGCATAAACTAGCTCCCAGCATACATCAACTAACTCCCAGCATGCATTAACTAACTACCAGCATGCATAAACTAGCTCCCAGCATGCATCAACTAACTACTAGCATGCATCAACTAACTACCAGCATACATCAACTAACTCCCAGCATACATCAACTAACTACCATCATGCATCAACTAACTCCCAGCATGCATCAACTAACTCCCAGCATACATCAACTAACTCCCAGCATGCATCAACTAACTTTGTGACCCTTTCTATAATAGTCATCATGACATTGAACTAAGTATTATTACAATAATATTAGTATTATAACAATATTAGTACGAGTATTATAACAATATTAGTATTATAACACAAAATTAACTAGAGATACACAGATATGCTCACACACACACGCAACATATGTGCACATATAAATATATAATCATAGGAAGAACATGGGGGCAGTCAGCCTCTGGACGGAACTTGAACAAAGGTTTCATGATATTCAATTTAAACCAATTAATGTACCAATTAAACTGAATATGAAATCCCAAGTGTTGGTGGTGTCTGACAGGGGAGCAGAGAATAGTACCACTGTTACCTGTCATGCTGGTATCCTACAGGGGAGCAGAGAACAGTGGCACGGCACTGTTACCTGCATGTAAGTCATAAGAGGTGACTAAGGAGTTGGCTGTGTATCATTCCATAAATGGTCAAAGTAACCCGTAGGCTAATCTGAAGTCAGATGTGCTAGGCCAAAAGACGCAAATATCGAAGCCCAGCTGTAAACCATGAACAATGCATACTATTCCCTAGAATACATTCTGCTAATCTGCAGAAGCTTCTTCTTCTTCTGTGTCCATTCTAACACTCCTGCAGATTAGCAGGATGTAGTCCAGGGAATTAGAATGAGTTTCAGAATGAATGCAGAAGAAGAAGATATTAAATGCTCAGGTTCAAATTTCTCTACTTCAACTGTCAAATGTTTTAGACCACAAACGGCTCCTAGCTCAACCCTGCCTAAGGAAATGGGTACCATATCTTTTGTGGAAGTAATGTAAGTTGGAATGATGTTGACTTCCTATGTAATCAATGAAAAATACAGCTCTAATAATGTATTCTCCTGTACACATCAAAATCACGAGGGGGCATTACTCCACTATTTAAAATAAACAAACTATGGGCCCTGCTTTAAAGAAATAGATAACTTGACACAATAGAAAAGATGAGGAACACCAGTTATAGAACAATGAACAATATCGGAAGTAAACTCAATAAAACCCAACAAGGTCAGCTCCCTGTTAAGGAGATAGGACTCTGTGTCGCCAACGTTTTCTTGTCCTGCTGTAATATATTCAGAACTTACTATAAAAGGGGAGATTTTAGTGACTTACCAACACAGAAAGTGTACCAACGTTGCCTTTTTAGTGGCTTACCAACACAGAAAGTGTACCAACGTTGCCTTTTTAGTGGCTTACCAACACAGAGAGTGTACCAACTCTGTCTTTTTAGCGGCTTGCCAGAGATAAAATAGTTAAGTATGCTACCAGAAGCTGAAAAATACGTCTGGCCAAGTCCTCCTACATGAGATGTCTGGCCAGTCCCTACTACATGTGATGTCTGGCCAGGTCCTCCTACATGCACAAAATCACAATCTGTGCGGACAATAAAAGGTGCTGAAGACAACTAGTCCAGACATGCACAACAGCAATCAGAAGATATTCTTACGCAATGAGAACATGCCTACTCCTGATAAATATTATTGTGCATAGCCTTGTGATAGACATTCAGCCAGAAATGCTGCAGGTTCTATGACAAGAGTAAGCTCCAGTTACTGGAAGAAGAACTATACAAAACTCTATATGAACTACAAAACAGTCAATCTTATCAAAAATACAGAACTGCAGATATAGACATACAACAAGCACACAGCAGTCAATGTGTCATGTTAGATGACACATACTAAGTGACTCAATGAATATGATTCAGAAAGTCAAAACAGGTGATGTATATACGGGATGGATGGAGTCATTCGAGAGAACTAAAATGCGGGCATCACTACGAAAACTCATGCTTATTTTTGCCCCCGGACATAGGGACATGGAGGGAAATAAACGGGCCAATCAATTAGCTAGACTCATCACCACAACAGATGGTCAGCCTATGGACAGAGCAGCCATACTCATTGTTCTTTGTGAATCCTCACGATCAGAGGATTTTGAGATGAATGAGCATGAGTCAAGAATGCGGGAACTGGGAGTGAGGATAGGTGTGGCCCATAAAGAACACCTAAGATTTCAAAAAGGGCAGTGACCATAGAACTGAAACCATCAGCCTTTATACCCTGAGAGATTTACTGAAGCGGAGATCTGAGCACATATGGACGTGTCCGGTGTGCGAAGAGGAAAATTAACATACCTAAAACACACCAGCCAAGCTTATCACAGAGACAGAACTGCAGATATAGACATACTGCCAGCAAATAAAAGGAGGCCAAATATTGAAGAACAGCAGATTAGATCGAGAAATATTAGAAATTATCTGTATGTTGCCGAGGCCTACAAGAGAAAAAACACTGCCAACCTATCATGGATGTCAGAGAAGCAACACTTTCATGCATGTCATAACAGGTGAATAAGGAAGTTATAGGATGCAGTCGACTGTCCCTTCCCTGACGGGGTCAATGTGACCCAAATACCATGCTGAAATCGAAAATGATTCAGGCAGAATAGAGTAGATATCGCAGCAAAGCTGTAAACCATGGCACAATGCATTCTGTTCTGCAGACTAAATCCTGCTAATCTGCAGGAGCTTAAGAAGAAGACGACGGATCAGAAGAAGACGGATCAGAAATTGTCAACTCTGATTGAGTATGAGTTTATCCTTTTATTATTTTGGCTAGGGGATCGAGTTCTACTTTTGGCAAAAGATTGGTGTATCTCCTGGGCATTCTTCCTGATGGCAAGTTACCAGAGTTTTTGTATGTTTGTTTCAAATGACTGCATGACTCAAATTATAAACAAGACTTTGAATTATTTCACTAAGTCATGCTATAAACTTTTATATAAGGAAAATGTTGAGCTGAGGGATTTCAAGCTTATTATACGCTTCTTACGCATCAGCTGACATATATGTCTCACACCTAAAACTACACACACAACAGAGACCACGGCAAATAGAAGACACACAATTAAACTGTCAAATGAGGCACTGTACATAACCTGCGGACAGAAAAAATAGATACATTACAACAAGATTGGCTGTAACATTGATATAAACATGAAATTAAAAATATATAACCATGAAATAAACATTCTGTGTTGAATGTGACTCGTGAAATAAACATTCTGTGTTGAATGTCACTCGTGAAATAAATATTTCAAGCATGCAAACAATTCATTGCTTTTGATACATTTTGATTGATTGTAAGTATAGATAACAAGTGTGACACACACCTGTGTGTTGTAAATATAGATGACAGATGGCACACACCTGTGTGTTGTAAATATAGATGACAGGTGGCACACACCTGTGTGGTGTAAATATATATGACCGGTGAGAATCATCTGTGTGTTGCCAGGGTAGGAAAGGCATGAAAATAATAGCAACATTATTACATTTGCCATGCATATTACAAGAGCTGAATAAGGAAGTTTTTTGGTACAGTTGGCTGTCCCATTCCATAGATCAACATGACCAAGAAGCCATGCTGGATGTATCTGGTTGGAAGGTGCAGATATCGCAGTCACACTGTAAATCACAATGCAACATGTTTCAAACTAGTCCCAAACTACATCCAACAAATCTCCAGATTACATCCAACAAATCTCCAGATTACATCCAACAAATCTCCAGATTACATCCAACAAATCTCCAGATTACATCCAGCTAATCTCCAGATTACATCAGGCTAATCTCCAGATTACATCTTGCTAATCTCCATATTACATCCTGCTAATCTCCAGATTACATCCTACTAATTTCCATTTTACATCTTGCTAATCTCCAGATTATATTGCGTCAGGTACTCATTTATAGCTGAGTCGACTGGAGGAGTGGTCATGTCAAGTGAGAAATCACTACCTGGATTTTTTGCCCAGACATGGTTTCGAACCTGGCACGCTGTAACCCAGACATAGAAAGCAAGATCACTATCAAATAGGCCACTCCGCTACTCATCTTCATAAAGAAGTACAAAACTAAAGTTCACGTAAAGAAAGTCCCCAGTGACCACACATGATTGCATTATTTTTTATCTCTAGATTTCAGATGGTCTAATCTGATAAAGCTGAAAAACATGCACACAAAAGTCACAGGAAAAACATGATCTCTTACCTCTCTGGAAGGCTGGAAGATATAATGAAGGTCATGATCGTGAGACTGATTCAGTTTCCTGTAATCTTTCTTCACTCTAACGAAGGGAGACAGTGTCATCTAATCCAGTCAAGAGGAAAAATACAAATAACAAAATACACATGACAATTCAACAGGATGTGACATTAACACTAGAGCAAGAAATGAAATAGAACATCAAAATGATATGGAAGATTGCAACATTCCAACAAGATATGGCACATTGCAACATTCCAACAAGATATGGCAGATTGCAACATTCCAACAAGATATGGCAGATTGCAACATTCCAAAAAAGATATGGCAGATTGCAACATTCCAACAAGATATGGCAGATTGCAACATTCCAACAAGATATGGCAGATTGCAACATTCCAACAAGATGTGGCAGATTATATACCAGATATGGCACATTTTATTTTCTATTTAAAATAAATGTTTATATATTAACATAATTTTTTTTCAAAATGAACTTGTGATAACCACATTCTCTGTCCATTTCTGTTTCGAAATATATATATTACATTACAGTGTATATATATTTAGAAATACTATTTCTTGTTCCTGTGATGCATGTGCACACACAAAAAATGTAATTCTGTCTAAACACTAAAATACTCTCAGAGCTGAATCAGAGCTGAATCAGAGCTGAATCAGTTAAATAATTTTGAAACCTGGATTTTCATTACAATGTAACAAGTAAAGGGAAATAACTGCAATAAACTACTGATTCACTTACCAGTTTTTTCTTTTTCCAGGTAAATAAATATGACAGAAGTTCCACATACAAGGGATGCACCAGCGCAACCTCATTCTGTTTCACAGATTTCAAATTGAATTCACATAAATATTGAAATTACATAAATATGTAGTTATAGAAAGAATCATTATTGTAGCAATATGTCTATGTTAGTGATGTAATTAACATGTTTGTATCGGTGATGTAATTAACATGTTTGTATTGGTGATGTAATTAACAAGTTTGTATTGGTGATATAATTCACATGTTTGTATCGGTGATGTAATTAACATGTTTGTATTGGTGGTTATGCAGTTAACCTGTATCAGCCCAGCTAAAAATAGCACATATTTCCTCTAATACACTGCCATTTTTTTTATGACTTATGGTTTTTGCACGTGTTTGCTTTTTTGGCGTCTGCTTTTTTATTTATTGAGTTATTTATTTCAAATTCGGAGAGACAATAGAGATAAATGGATGTTGAATAATGATTTTGAAGTGTTATTCGCTTCTTGTCTCAGTGTTATGTTGTGTACAACTAAAATCGAGAATGTGGACGGACAAACGCACACAAAGAACTTACCGGATCAAGGTCATGCGTAGGCCTAGCTGTAGAAAGCATGACTCCTCAAATTCCTCACCATAAATAACAATAATTTCATCACTATTAAATGTTATAAACATCTTCTCTCAAACACCACACGGTGATCTACAGTAACTGAAACACTAAAGCTTTAAAATTTGTCCTTTTATGAATCATAATCCTTGAAGAAATAGTGAAAAATGGCGGAACTAGTGTTAGGCATACGCAGTTTGGCTCGCAAACATGAAAAGTTGAATAAATTACTCCACCAAAGATGGATGTGTTGGGCCATTGGCGCAAATAAAACGACGATACAACGCATCTCCATTCTCTGAGTTACATCCTGCTGAAAATCTAATAGGACCATGGTCCTGCTACAAGGGAGATCCAGCAGGAGTTTGAGAATGAACGCTGAAGAAGAAGAATAAATGACAACTGTATATTTATATTGCTGTGGAAAACTAAGTAATAATCACTTTAGCACACACTTATTATAAGAGCATGATGGGAAATAAATATGGACAATTGTCCACGACTACAAATGGCTACCTCGTTGTAAAATTATACTCACGTGGAAGACAGGTAATGAAGTCCTACTGAATGACGACTAAAACACTACACACTATCACTAACGGATGTAAATATGGTATCCGTTTACATCCGTTAGTGATAGTGTGTAGTGTTTTAGTCGTCATTCAGTAGGACTTCATTACCTGTCTTCCACGTGAGTATAATTTTCCATTATGTTCTACTAGCAGTACCACCTTCTATTGATTACCTCGTTGTAGACATTTGTTGATAGTGATTTATATTGCTAGATTACATTTGTCGACATTTGTAGACTTCGGATTGCTACAGGATAACATGTTTGTGTTGGTAATCTAGTTAACATATTTGTTAACAAAACAAATTAAACAAATTTCTACAGGGTTAATCAAAACAACAATAAAATATGCATCTTTTTGAGATCATATTTCTTCTTCAGTGTCCACTTTCAAATTCCTGTTGGATAGCTCTTGTGGCAAGACAATGGTTCTAGTAGATTACCGGCAGCAGGATGAAAATATGTTGTCAACATATTATTTAAGCCAATGGCCTGACACAAACGTCTTCAGCAGAGAGAGAGCATACAAATCCCAGGTAGTCCTATACTGGACTAAAGATTGACAACCCTGGTATAGCTGGATTCATGAACAACTTACCTGCAACAATTCACTTCTAGGATTGAACTCATCAAAGCAGCTTGGTCCAGTATGATGTTCATGTTCCCACATCTCGACTGCCAAAGAAAATGGTATCTGGAGGCAAACAAAATACAACTACAACATGAATATCCAACTATGCACTACTTTCTGATTGGATGGAGGGGGCTCTATTCCTTCTATGAGAGTTATGAGTTATGACTGCAGGTTATCATCAGTGCACACAGGACAAGTCCATAGGTGATCCAATCTCTGTCTCAATAAATCAATCAGAGTGTAGTGTCCGATAGTTCTAGCTCGATGCCAATTTATCATTCTCTTCATATATCTATTATGTTTTTCTTTACGGGCTGTTCTGATCTTTACGCCAATCTCACGCAGTCTTGAGAGCAACCATGATTCACACTTTTAAAAATCTTGAGTGGACGAAGTCCCTTGAGACCTTACTATGTCAAAATGATCCATTGATGTACCAATTGACACTGTAGCCATGCTCGCTAGTGTATCCTTTTACATGTTTAAAAATATTCTCTGTGTAGATGTTAAATGGGCTGGGTGATAAAAAAAACATCCTTGTCTTACCCCTCTTTTTATTTCTATGTATGGTGAGTAGCTGCTTTGACACCTTATTGATGCAGTTTGTTCCCAATATATATTTCTAATCAGTCTGATGTCTTTCCCATCTAATCCTATTTCTTTGAGACATTTAATTAATTGTTCATGTTGGACTCTTTCAAAGGCATTGTTATAGTTTATAAAGCAAATGTAGATACATTTTTAGACTTCTATATATTTATCCATCAATAGTCAGATACTAAGTATAACTTCTCTGGTTCCTTTGATTTTCCTAAAACTGAATTGTTCTTCACCGACCTCCCTGTCTATCTTGTTTTTAAATTTTTAATGTATTATCTTGAGTAGTATTTTGGTTATGTGGCTCATCAAAATTATTGTTCTATATTCTGTACAATTCACAGCCCTGGGCTTCTTAGGTAGTGGTATGAATATTGATGATTTTAGGTCTTTAGGTATGTGGCATGTTTCATATATCTTCTTCTTCAGCATTCATTCTCAAACTCCCGCTGGATTTCTCTTGCTACAGGACAAGGGTCCTACAAGATTTCAAGTTGTGTGTAGTCCAAAGAATGGAAATGTGTTATGTCACCGCTTTATTTGCGACAATGGCCCGACACATCCATCTTCGGCAGATGTTTCCTATATATCACTGCACAGTTCTGTGATAGTTGAAAGAATGAAATTTTACAACACTAAGGTAGCATTATAACATAATTGTAAAATAATTGAAGTATAATTGTAACATAATTGAACCATAATTACCGCCGAAGATGGATGTGTTGGGCCATTGGCACAAATAAAACGGCAACACAACGCATTTCCATTCTCTGGACTACATTCAACTGGAAATCTTGTAGGATCATTGTCCTATTACAAGAGAAATCCAGTGGGAGTTTGAGAATGAAAGCTGAAGAAGAAGAACCATAATTGTAGCATAACTGCAAAATAATTTCAACATAATTGTAACATAATTGCAACATAATTTTAACATAATTGTAACACAATTGAAACATAATTGCAACATAACTGTAATATAATTGCAACATAATTGAAGTATAATTTTAATATAATTGCAACATAACTGTAACATTTTAACTGCAATATAATTGTAACATAATTGCAACATAGGTAACTGTAACATAATCACAACATAACTGTAACATAATCACAACATAGCTGTAACATAATCACAACATAACTGTAACATAATCACAATATAATTGTAACATAATTACAACATAATTGCAACATTACTGTAACATAATTGCAACATAACTGTACAATGTACATCTATCACATACTGCTAAAAGTAACATAGGGCCTGGCTCACAGTGAATCCACTCATCTCTTCGGTTAAGTGTTCTGCGCAAGTTTCTCAATCTTAGAAATAAAATCTATTCATATAATTCAAAATTAATTAATACAAAAATAGAAATGAGCCAAAAAGCAAACACTGTAACATACCAACTGTCACTGCTGCTTAAAAATTAAGCGATCAACATGACAACTAAGCAACATATAATAAACACCATCTTTATACCAACATTATGTTACCAGCCGCCAGACAGGCCCCTGACAAAAATACTCATGAGAAAGATTACAACCCGCGAGATGAAATACCTGAGAAAGGTTATAAAGATCACCAAAAGAGACCGAATGAGAAATGATGACATCAGAAAGATAATAAAGACTATAACTTGCAAAAAATATATAGAAAGACAACAGATCAACTGGTTCGGACACCTTATACGAATAGGACCAGCCATTTAACCGCAGGAAGAACGGCTACAAGGCAAGAGGAAGACCAAGAACAAAATGGGAAGATTCAATCAGAGAGATTGTTAAAAATCACGGCCTAACCATGACACGGCAACAAATTATGGCCAAAGACAGAAAAATTCAACTCCCCACGACGCCCAACAGAATTTGTAGAAAAGACAATAAATAGATAGATAAAAATAAAATCAATGCCCATCATTTTAGTTTCTCTTGTCAGTGTCTTTCTCATTAACATTTTTATGTGACTTTGCTGCTTCCCATCTGAGGAATTGTTTATTGCTGTTTCATCTCATTATGTGGAAGACATATGTTCAATTTCTTATTCCTGTTATGTAAGCTGCTGTAAATGTAAGCTGCTGTAAATGTAAGCTGTTGTAAATGTTAGTTGTTGTAAATGTAAGCTGTTGTAAATGTAAGCTGTTGTAAATGTTAGTTGTTGTAAATGTAAGCTGTTGTAAATGTTAGTTCTTGTAAATGTAAGCTGTTGTAAATGTAAGCTGTTGTAAATGTAAGCTGTTGTAAATGTAAGCTGCTGTAAATGTAAGCTGCTGTAAATGTAAGCTGTTATAAATGTTAGTTGTAAATGTAAGCTGTTGTAAATGTAAGCTGTTGTAAATGTTAGTTGTTGTAAATGTAAGCTGTTGTAAATGTTAGTTCTTGTAAATGTAAGCTGTTGTAAATGTTAGTTGTTGTAAATGTAAATTGTTGAAAATGTAAGTTGTTGTTGTGCCCCTGTGATGCCAGGGCCTAAAAGAGGTTCTGAAGAAAACAAAGAGGTTCTGACTATACTACGTATGAAAATAAACTACATATTAAAAGACATGACACCTTGTTGACAGCATTACTTGAGGGCAGAGTTGAAGGGAGACAATCTGAGGTAGGTTGAGACACAAGTGGGAGGGAAACATCATGAAATGGACAAGGTATGTTCCAGCAAAGTGCACCACTAATGCAAGAGACAAGAGGTGTTGGAGGTCTGTTGCAGCAAACCCTTGATGCGGAGATGGTACCTAATGATGATGATGACAACTGCATATACAATGTGAGTTGTAGATTTCTTAATTTACAACATATTTTTATAAAATATATTTTATTTTGGGTTCTTGTCCTCAATCCTTCCACAAAGCAGAAAATGTAATTATTACTTTCCTTTAGTGACATCAAAGGTTTACGGTTAGTCCAAGTTGAAGATAAAAATAGCAGTGTCAAGCATATGTCACACTGTGTCAAGGTGATCAATGGAAACATATTGATGTCACTAAAGGGAAGTAACAATTAAATGTCCTATGTTGCGAAAGGATTGGGGATAAGTACCTTATAAGGTTTCATAATTACTTGTAGTGTTATAACAAACCAAAGTAACTATACTTCTTTGTGTTCTGAATAGTTTACAATATTTGATGTGTCAATATGGCACTTCTTCATCTTCTACATTCATTCTCAAGCTCCCGCAGATTAGCTCCAGAAATGTGCTGTGTCCAGGTTTACAATTTTGCTGTGATATCTGCACCTTTCGGATTAGTACATCTGGCTTCTGGGTCACTGATACTATATGGGATGGAACAGCCAACTCCACCCCATAACCTCCTCAGTTTCCTCTTATGCTAGCTATTCATGAAAGATAAACAGTGTTTTAAATTTTATTACCCTTTCGGGCTGCAGCAACACTGAGACGAATATGATGGCGCTCATTACTATTATTTAAAAAAAAATAATCTGACTTACTTCTGCAACACCAGCCATGTAATCAATGGAGGTGCCATCTGCAGTGTAGTCAATCATCTGATAAGCCAAGCCATATTTGAAAGGTCTCAGAACTGAAGAATTTGACATCCGTGCTGCCAGTTTGAACATGTTATCATTGTTTTTTGGTAATCGATGCTGCTCCTTTGATTTTGTATCTGCAGAATTGAATAGTATGGATTATGTAAGAATTTTTCTGTAAAATCAAATCTGTGTGTTAATCTTGCTGTTAATTTTTGTGTAAAATCAAATCTGTGTGTTAATCTTGCTGTTAATTTTTGTGTAAAATCAAATCTGTGTTAATCTTGCTGTTAATTTTTGTGTAAAATCAAATCTGTGTGTTAATCTTGCTGTTAATTTATTCATTATGCATCTCTTGGATGGGGACACCGGAGAATGAGATTGTTATAAAGAGATTGAATAAGTTTTAAATTTCTTGGACAACGATTAATCGCCAGGACTAGGAAAATAGACAATCAATATGCCACAGGATCCTTCAGTTTACATATACTTTGCCATCTGCTGAAACAAACGGAACAACCATGGACGTGTCTGGATTGTACTGCCATCAGTTCAGATAATCACTACCTGGTAAATCATTACTCGTGGCTCTATTTCATGTGCCAGGATTTGATACACTTAGTACGGATAACTCTCATTTGACCAACAGTTCAATCAAGCTGATACACTCAGGACATCCCATTAGACCCTTGATCCCTGAATGTTTAAGCAGCAGAGCATGATTAGGATTAGACATTTATCTATTTGCTAATAGATAGATGTCTAACCCTAACCATCATCTGCTGCTTGTCAGACATTGCTGCTTATTGTCTACTGCTTATCAGATGGTTAGACATCAGAAGCTCGTAATGACTGAGGATAGAAATGTTTGAAGAGCTTTTTATGCTGATGTCTCCAGTTTGTGAAAGTTTGAAAGAAAGTCTCCAATGTGAGACCCGTACAACCCTGATGGGTTATGGTTACTACTACTACTACTAATGCTATTATTATTATTATTATTATTATTATTATTAAACAGTAGAGCAATAACAGAATAATGTAATAATGATATTACATTAAAAATTGTTATATAATAATAATAATAAATAATACCATAACTGGCTTGGGTTTGTAGGGCAACATCAACACAAAAAGTTCTCCAAATATCTCTATTCTCAACCATTCTGAGAAGTATAGAAAATTCAAGCTCAAACCATTCCCTGATGTTTTCAATCCAGGATTTTCTCTATACACTTCTTCTCCTTCCAGCCTCAACTGTTCCTTGCAAATTTTTTAGAAAGGGCACACATCTTCTATGTTAGAAATATTCTTGGGTTGAGCAGCAATATGTAACACTATAATCCTACTACTATTGCTATAATCCTACTACTATTGTTATAATCCTACTAATATTGCTATAATCCTATTACTAATGCTATAATCCTACCACTATTGCTATATTCCTACTACTATTGCTATATTCCTACTACTATTGCTATAATCCGAACTACTATTGCTATAATCCTACTACTATTGCTATAATCCTACTACTATTACTATAATCCTACTACTATTGATATGATCCTACTACTATTGCTATGATCCTACTACTATTTCTATGATCCTACTACTATTGCTATATTCCTACTACTATTGCTATATTCCTACTACTATTGCAATATACAGCATAAATAATAGAGAATAAATATAATTAGAGATTTGGAAAAGGTGTTGTTAAATAGATAAAATATGTTCTAAATGCAACAGTACCACATCATGGAATAAGTAACTCATGCTCAATTAGGGTTGTATCATTATAAGCTGAATTATTGGAGAATAGGCTGCACTGGAACTGAACACCATCTTTGGTGTACATACCTACACTTGGTTTATAATTTATATTGTGTACCTGGAATAGGGAACGTTTATATTACAAGAGAACGCTTCACCATGGTATCAGAAACAATGAAGATCTAAAGTAAATTGCAATGAAACGAGAGACATGGAAATCTATGACATCCGCCCTATGTGCCATCTTTGGCCCTAGAGGAATAACTAACTAACTAACCTGGAATAGGTGGTTTAAGCTGCTGCAAAACTTAATGTACAAGCCATTCTTGAGAAAATATTTATGTGTGTGCAGTGTTACATTCCCTATACAATACTCTCTGATAAGGTGTGAAGCTTACAGGGAACATAGACAGACACAGTTCACTAATGTTGTGACCACTAACTCTTTGTGTGGTTGTACACTGTCATGAAGTTAAACTAGAACAATAACATACATTGATTGTTATACTACAGTGGTACAGAAAAATAATAATCCAGCAGTCAACTTGTACACATCCTTTATTCTCAACTGCCAGTTCTGTTTGTGACATGACACATTATTGTTTTATTCTCAACTGCCAGTTCTGTTAGTGACATGACACATTATTGTTTTATTCTCAACTGCCAGTTCTGTTAGTGACATGACACATTATTGTTTTATTCTCAACTGCCAGTTCTGTTAGTGACATGACACATTATTGTTTTATTCTCAACTGCCAGTTCTGTTAGTGACATGACACATTATTGTTTTATTCTCAACTGCTAGTTCTGTTAGTGACATGACACATTATTGTTTTATTCTCAACTGCCAGTTCTGTTAGTGACACGACACATTGATTTATTCTCAACTGCCAGTTCTGTTAGTGACATGACACATCATTGTTTTATTCTCAACTGCCAGTTCTGTTAGTGACACGACACATTGATTTATTCTCAACTGCCAGTTCTGTTAGTGACATGACACATCATTGTTTTATTCTCAACTGCCAGTTCTGTTAGTGACATAACACATTATTGTTTTATATAAAACTTCTGCTACTTATTTTCTAGAAAGCTATCTTTTTCCTGACAATTTTATTCTTTGTGTTTCCTAGTGGAAATCAAGTATCTATTTTTAAAAAAAAGTTTTAAAAAACTTTATTACACATGTGTATTACTGGGCCCAAAAGGGGAGCAAAGAATAGCAACTCTGTTACCTGCTAAACATGTCATAAGAGGTAACTAAGAAGTTTTTGGGGTGGTGTGGGTTGTCCCATTTCATGTAGGGTCAAAGTAACTCAGAAATCAAGCTGAACTCTGATGTGTCAGGTCAAAATGCACAGATATCACAGTTAAGCTGTAAACCATGACACAACACATTCTGTTCTCCAGACTACATCCTGCTTATCTACAGGAGTTTTAGAATGAATGCAGAAGAAGTAAAACATTATCCTTTCATACATAAAGATGAACAAGAATCCCCCCCACCCCCACCGAGGTCAACGCCAGGGAGAGGAGATGAGGATTAGTCTAGTAATCATCAGCATAACATAAGTTACAAAGTGGCAATACCAACAAATATTTATCGATGTTTGGTGGATATTGTAATGTCTCCTAGTAATAATAATAATAATAATAAGACCCATAACCCTTCAGGGTCGTAGTGGTGCCACTCATCAGCACAAAAACATTCCAAACACCTCTATCATCATATGACCCATACCAGCAAATGGCAAATAGATGTGCCGGATCCCAGAGTGGAAAGAGAAAAAGGCATCAAACGCGACATCCTCCACAAGTCTCGTGAATATGAGTGTCTCAGGTTCTGGAATACAAAAATTAAAATTGTACAAAATTAATCAATTTTATAACTGTCGACTAGTACAGATTTTCTTTTTTTTATACAGAAAATTTGTCAGGATTTTATTGAATATGGCTATACTGACCTTCCATATTTACTTTCAGTCAAGTATTCTTTATACAGAATATAGGCAACATTTTAGAGATGATTTTAGGCTAAAATAATCATAATAAAATCCACAACCCATCAGGGTCGTAGAGATACCATATTGGATGTATCAACACACAGTCAGGGTCATAGGAGTACCACATTGGATACATCAACACACAGAGTCAGGGTAGTAAAAATACCACATTGGATGACGATGATGTTCCTCCTTAACAAACAAAGATGAACATGGCATGAAAAACAATAAATGTGATAAACAGGTTGAAAAAAACCATTCGTGATTGTCTAATTAGGTTTGTGAGTTCATAGATGCCTGATGAGTTCGATTCGTGCCAGGAAAGTTCTATTGCAGTGCATGCAGGAGTGCAGAGAGTTCGGGGTAGGAGAGTTTTTGGATTTGTCCTTCCACTTTCGTTGTTTGTAAATTGTCCGCAGTGTTTTTTCTTTTTCAAATTTAGTGATGCCAGCAGTGATTTGGGTGCGTCAAGCTGAGCGACCAAGGACTGTAAGTCTCCCAGGAGCT
This sequence comes from Meghimatium bilineatum, assembly GCA_034231615.1. NCBI lineage: Eukaryota > Metazoa > Mollusca > Gastropoda > Stylommatophora > Philomycidae > Meghimatium > Meghimatium bilineatum. Next base: position 53,793,435 of record CM067313.1, read on the forward strand.
AGGATTGATGCTGCAGTGCTTGAGATAGTTTTTCAGGTGATCTTTAAAGAGTTTTTTCTGCAATCCGCTTGAACATTTACCATCGCACAGCTCCCCATAGAATAAAACATTGGATACATCAACACACAGAGCTAGGGAAGTAGAGGTACCACACTGGATACATCATTTTTTAACCCTTTTTTGAAGGTATGAAATTTAACTGATGTAATCAAAATAGTTAACTAAATACATCAAGTTCAGAAATATTAACTTATAAGACTTCTACACAACAGAACCAGTATTACTGATATTTACAAATGCTAACTGAACACATATGTGAGAAATAACATTGTACCAACCTGAGAATGCCTTTGGGCCTCTGTATTCTTCATTACCGAAAATTTTAGAACTTCCTGCTCCACCATAGTTCCAATCAAAGTTTCTATTTAGATCGATGCCAGTTGCAGTTCCTCTCCAGCAATAATCTTTAGTTCTCTCAATATAGTTCCTCCCATCGGGATTAGCAATGCCAATTATGTATATATCAAAATTATTCACAACCCAGGATGAAAATGTATTGCTCAGACTTCCTTCAAAAGATTTATCGAAACCTTTTGTGAGATTATTGAGAAAATAAAACATACTTTCAATTGGAAAGAACTCTCTTGCGTGCTCTCCAAAGGCTAGTAAAATTCTGACTTTTTCTGTGTCAGATCTGTCCATGGTATAATTTGAGAACCTCATAAGAAACTGTGTGTGTCCATCCTTTGATTTAAACTCGTGGCTTGTAACAACAAATTGTCTGTACTTGCTTATGATTTCCTGTAAATCTGATACAATCCTGGATAGGTTGTGATAGATAGAATAATCTGGCTCATAAGTTTCCTTGTGTGCTCCCACTTTATCCAAGCCAACATTCTTGTGGAAAATGGAGATGATGACAACATTTAAGAATATCGTTTTGACATATTTTACACTGCTATTCATGTGGAATGATTGATAATAGTAACATCAATACTGACATCAATGGTCAGTTTGTTGTCCCTGAGGTGAAATACAAGCAATGTGTTTGGTCAGTTTGTTGTCCCTGAGGTGAAATACAAGCAATGTGTTTGGTCAGTTTGTTGTCTCTGAGGTAAAATACAAGCAATGTGTTTGGTCAGTTTGTTGTCCCTGAGGTGAAATACAAGCAATGTGTTTGGTCAGTTTGTTGTCCCTGAAATTCTTCAGGTTAATATGAAATAATTAACATTACATAAAATTCATTAAAGCAACAAATATTATTTTTGTATTGAGATTTAAATTTGACAAATTTTATCAGAACTGTTCAAACTATGATACTTAGCAATGTCTCCAAATTGGAAATAGTTCAGAAATCATAAAATGCTGAGGATTCAGACTTCAAGTATCATAAGAAGACAATATACCGGTAATATTCAGTTAGGCACAAGGATTGTGAACAGTCTGTCACAGAACTCATGCAGTGTTGTTGACACTTCCTACTCCAGCCATATGCTGGGATGGACTGAGTTGGACTGACAGGTATGAACCACCATACTAGATCTTCACTTGCCAATGCTTTTCTATAAGTTCATTGATCGAAACACATGTAACAGAATGCTATTTCTCTTTTGTGCATGTCAATAGTGGGACAGCCATCTTTATCTGCCATTACATCCCATTGTTTACTTGTTCCAAGATGGCCACATTACATCCCATTGTTTACATGTACAGAAATGGTCACATGCAGAATACATCCTTAACAAAATTGACAATCAATATAAGGTAGTACTGCCGTGAAATGTAACAACAATAGTGCTTACATAGAACACAGGTTTTTAAAAGTTTTACTTGAACACAACAGACTATCACTAAGACTAAGGGGTTATGAGGTGTAAACATGAAAACATACAAATTACACTACATAATCAAAAGACTGTTTCATCTATACACTTCTTGCAACGACGTTTTTACAATATGATAATGTTGAAATGACATTATGTGGTTCAATAAGACAAGGATGTTGAGTATGACAAGAAGACACGAGGAAACACAAGACAAAGCGTCTCACACACTCAAACGTCAAACACTGCAGCAAGAAAATGAAAAATATGTTGACCAAGAGTGATACTGAAAATAAGTGTTATTAACAATAACTAACTCTTAACACTACTGACAATACAAGATAAGTATGGTGGTCTGATGACATGAGCCTATTTAAGTTATTACTTATTACCTACTGAAATTTTTTGCACCGGATAACTTGTTCGAAATAAGTTCATTAACTAATGACTAAATGGTCTGATAAATGGTTTTGTTTTTTTTAAACTAGTATCATCCTAAATATGTTGTACCATGTACCAGATTGAATAATCCACAGAACGAGTTAGCAGTCGCGTTGTGTACACATTATTCCGGAAACAAAACAAGAATATGAGAGTGATTTCCCTTTCAAATACAGTCTCCATAGATTTGCCGTGGTCATTATCTTTTACATTCAGACCAGATGCTGTTGCTTAACAGTCAGGGTAGTCCTCATCATCAGGTAGCATATCCTGAACAGGATGCAGCAGCCCCCACAGCCTTTCGAAACTTCTGTAGATCTTGAGCCAGTCTTCCTACTTCTGTTACTGTCATGTTCAGGTGGTCCCTGATGACGTGCGTCCATTTTATTCTTGGTGTGCCTTTTGTTCGTCCCACCGACATCATGTTCGTCCCTCCATTCCCCATCGAGGCCAGTAACTTGACGAGGTAATAGGTCTTGGTTCAGCCACCAACTGCTGGAAACTGAGACTGGACGGACAATCCCACGTGAACAACAAGTTAATGTATGTTGTATGTTAGAAAACTAGCATGGTTCGGACATGTATGCAGGCACGATTCCTTGTCAAAAACAATACTGCAGGGAACTGTCGAGGGTGGAAGAAGCAGAGGAGGACAAATAAAGACATGGACAGACAACATCAAGGAATGGACAGGGCAAGATATTTCCACACTCATCCGCATCGCTGAGGATAGAATTCTCTGGAGGACTCTGTGTGCTGAGACATCCAATGTGGTACCCCTACGACCCTGAAGGGTTACGGGTTTATTGATTGATTGATTGATGTTGTATTCAAGAAACACATCTCAGCAACGATATAGCCTTTAAAATCAGAGGTTACCGATCAGACCGAAAGGACAGACAAAAGGTTGGTTTCTCGCTGGTATTATTACTTCTGAAAGGCAACAAAGGGTTTCAGCGAATATATAGATAGACAGACAATAGATAGTTCGATGTTATTGTTGGCGTTGTTGCCATTTTGTTATATTATTCCCATGTCACACAGACACGGTCTGTCACATTCCCAGAAGCCACGTTCACCATCGAAGATAGTTTGAACGTGTGTCCCGCAACGTCATCTATAGGCTTACCATCATCTACAAGCGTTGCACTATGACGTACATAGGTGAGACTGGTAAAAAGCTCGCAACTTTATTCTGTGAATATCTGCAAGGCATCAAAAACTAGCCTGGTGCTTCTGTTGCTGACCACTTTAATGGCACGGGTCGTCAGAGTGTCCATGATATTCTGGTGATATCCATTGTCGTGATTCTCAGATGACCAGCAAGATTGAATCCTTTAGGATTTGAGTCAGTAGTATGCCTATAGATGAATCATGTTCGAAACGCCAATGTGTGTGTCTAACTATGTCTCTCTCCAGTTGTTGACAAAACTTAATAACCATGTTCCAAGCTTCGACATAGCCTGAAAAGCGACGGTCATTCAATTCTTGCATTCGTCTTACAGAAAAAGCAGATATAATTTTTTGGTGTGGGATCGTGCAGACAATGTGTTAATTATTCGTTTTGTATGTTTGCTGGTGCGCATCTCCCACTTCAGCACACGTGCTTGCTTGGGCAGGGCCGTGGTCCTGCTCGATATTGGGTTGGCCGGACCAATCTTAGTTTCCAGTCTCTGTTGGCTAGACTAGCCAAATCTCCACTTCACGGAGTTGACCTCTATGGGGAGCAGAGAGAAGATAGATAGACATACACGATTCTTGATTAGGAACAAGCGTCACATCACTGGGGACATTCCCATATATGCTCTGCTTCCCGTTCCGTCAGTCATCTCAAAGTATATAAGCTCAGTGTCCTAGTCAGTTGTTGATTACGCGTTCTTCTAATCTTTCCGGAAAGGGAACATTTTCTCCCATCGCCTCTAGTCCCTCCAATTTCTACCATTCTCTGAATATGTACATGGTCTCATTCAACTCCTTCTCGTAGGGTATCCATGACTGCTCTAATTAATTCAACCCTGTCTCCTCTTATGTCAGTGCTGTTAATCGAAAATATGTACTTTCTATCATTTCAGCCACTTCATTAGACATGTGAACGCAAGTCGTATCGTACCTACTTGTCGTTTGTGATTTATGTATGTTTGTTACTCTTGATAAAGGCCTTTCGGTCAAAACGTCAATTTGTGTGTGGGCCTATATTTGTTTCGTATTATTAGTAAAACTTTATTTCCCCATTATACGCTTTATCAGTGCCGTTCAGCAAGGCTTTACCAGCAAACACATCGCCTCTTTTGTTTTCCCTGACCCCAGCATGACCTGGACAGTAGATCCATGTAATGCACTCCTGCGCGTTGTTGAGATGAGTGACCCGATACGGATAGTTACACACTTTCACAAGCAGGTCTGGTGGTGTGACCGCCTTGCATACCTAACTACGCGACAGGCATTAACATGTGATGCCGTCACGATCTGACCATGTAGTGACTTACTGACCTCTTTCACGCAAACAATTCAACAACAAAATGGCACCAACACTCGAACCAGTTTTGTATAACATAGATACATGGATTCAAGAGAATGGACAATTCTTTCTTCCCCCCGTCTGCAACAAAATGATGTAAGTTTGTAATAAGCGATAGCAACTATGCTAAAATATTTATTGTCACTAACTAATTACCTATATTACTAATAAATAGCAAAAACAATGTCTATGTCATGATTATTATAAAACAAAAACAACAGTCACTACACAACAACACTCTCAACACTGTTTAGTTATATGTTATGCGTATTCTACTTCATTGCGCATAACTTTTATTCAAATAAATGCATCAAACTTGTTTTTAAAAAACAACAAAAAACAAAACTCTATAAATCAGTATTGCTCTCATAAATATTTATTTTTTCTTAAGGATGCGACTGGGAGGTGTTAAATTACTATTGCCAACTCGTTTTTCAAAAATCACTAGTCGCGTTCCTAAAATGGCACTAGAAAGAATTAGGCCATAGGTCTAAATTTGGCTGAAAAAGCTCTAGAGTAACCGCTACCATTTTTTCGTTAAAATCTTACAAGATATCACATTGTAATAATTAACTAAATTAATGTTATTCTAGATATGCGAAATGATCACAGTCAGACAACACTTCCTCATTTTCAGTAGGCATCACGTTTTCTGTTGGAGGGTTTTGCCAACTATTATTTATCAAAAGACAACTCGTATCAACAATGCATCACACATAATGAAAACAACTTTTTAAAAAGGTGCTAAGATATTCAGAAAAATGAAACAAAATTTCAGATCGTGTATAATGCTTTCTCTACATTGGAGGGAGGTGCTTCATAAAAGTTCCCGAAATTAGTGTAGGCTTATTATTAGGTTCATGTTTGGATAACGGGACTACCTTTTTGTGAAAAAAGTGAAAGTAAATAAATGACGTTTTTGTGTGATTATTTCCCCTTGGCTCTAATTACCCATCAGTGGGTGGAGATAGAAGGTGGGGATATGTATTTGGGAGGATTGTATGGGTGGGGCTCTCAATGTGTGGCACCTAAATATCTATGTGCATCTTACTGCAGTTCTGACTGTAACAATATTGCTACATGTTTATCAGTCGCTGGTACGATTAATAAGATTTAGGTTAGCCATTTTATATTAGTCAGCAGTTAGTGATGTCACAGAATTACGCACAATTTGTGATCCACGCATATTTAATAAAATTTGGAAGGTAGTCCCATTATCCAAACATGAACCATGTATTATATAGAAATAAGTAACAATAGGATTATCCGCACCACATTTCCTTTAAATTAGTTCCTTCAGAAACTGCACACTTTAGCCAACATACATAGCCAATAGCTTCTGGAAACATTTGTGGAACCCATTATTTGACTCCTGTTCGCTGTCTTATTGCATTGGTGATAACGGCATCTGCATCCTTGAATGGCTGTCCTTTCAGTGCTGATTTCAGACAAAGAAACAAGAAAAAATAATCTGGAAAATATGGAGTCTAAGGTAATCGTAATGTGCTTTCTGAGGTACTGCTTTATCAGTAGGGATCGATGCGCCGGTGCATTGTCATGCAACATAATCCAACTGTTTGTTCTCCAATTTTTTGGTCATTTTCGTCTGGTTTCATGTCTTAGACAACAGAGGATGTTGACGTACATCTCCTTGTTAACCTTGGCAACACTGGTTCTGTTACGTAATATCCAACTTCTAGTCCGTTATCAAAATGAGGAACACATTTTTCGTTTATTTATTTTATTTGTGTTCTCCAGTCAAAGTCAGACGCTGATCTGGATTTTATCAATGAACTGTACTGTGATCACCAGCCCCGAGACAGGTCGTACACCTTGTTCAGACAGTCATAATTTTCTTGTGGTACCATTTTGAATGTTATTCAATATATACATATATATATATATATATATATATATATAAAGACCGTATAGTTGCAACATTGATTTAGTCTGTCTTCTATGGTGTATACTGTCACCTATATTTCTTGTACCCATTAGTAAGTCTGTCCATGCTCTGTACAACTTCACTACCTGCTGGTGTTTTGTCAAAATACCTGCTGGTGTTTTGTCTAAGTACCTGCTGGTGTTTTGTCTAAGTACCTGCTGGTGTTTTGTCTAAGTACCTGCTGGTGTTTTGTCTAAGTACCTGCTGGTGTTTTGTCTAAGTACCTGCTGGTGTATTGTTTTACTGCACTCTCACTTATCCATCTCATAGAGGATGAAAGTGAGCCAGAGGCCATGTTAAAGTTGGATGTGTCAGGATGAAAGTGAGCCAGAGGCCATGTTAAAGTTGGATGTGTCAGGCTGAAAGGCACAAATATGGTTGATAGGTATGAACCATAACACACATAGTGAAATCTACAGATTAAATCCTCCTAATCCTTTCTGCCAGACTCATCAGACTTCAGCATTACTTCTGAGTCATTTTGATTGTGTGTGATGGTACAGCTGATCCCACCATTAAAACTTCCATAGTCACCTTTTGCAACATTGAAAACTGATGGTTGGTTGGTTGATTGATTGCTGATCCAGCGGTCCGTAGGCTTATGCCCTTTGATCCATAAAACATATCATAGTTTTTATATTCTTTTTTTCCCTTTTGGACCACATCAAAACATGAACGAATTACCTGGTACAGGTAATGTCAAGGTAATATGAGTTATGAACCAGCGTCATAGCACATGACATCCCATAAGTGCTCAGCTACCTGGTCAGTTGTTGACCAGAAACCACCGGATTGTTATCTACCACACTTGTTCAGTAGTGATGACACCATTCCTTAATCTTTCCAGAGCATGAGTACTGGTGTCCTACTTACTGGTGGCTGGATGAACTGTGGAAGTAATGTCCATTTAAAACCACAAATGAGTGGATTCGAAGCCAGGATGGATTTGCTGGTCAGTGGTTGAATGACTTAACATTACACTACTGTGTCTCCCTAATGGACTAGGAAATAATGTTGGAATACTTCCACTGAATTGAAGGAGTCCAGCAGAGATTCCTCTGCTGGTATTATGTGGACTCAAATATGGGTTCATTCTCTTTTAAGTGGTTCAACCATTTACTGTAGTAAGCCTCTTTTTTTTTCAATATATCTGACAACTGATATTTTGCGCATCCATCTTTAAATTCCTTAATGTCATATGGTTCATCTTCACAATTATATTAATAGGACTGATGGAAAATATTGTAAAACAAGTGTTATCGGATAAAGCAGGAAAGTGGTAGACAAAGAACCATGCTGGAGGAAAGAACTAGCAGCATGTACAGGAGAGATGGGTAAAGCCTATAAGGATTTGGAATGGATAAGTTTAAGTCAGGATAGAATATATTTATTGAAAGTCTATGCAGGAGGTGAAAAGATGAATAAATGGATTTCTTTGTCTGTATTCGCTCTCTGATAACCAATACAAAATTGTGTGTGATTTCTGCCGGGAAGCATGAAGTATGTTCTGCTGCTTGTTTTACAGCAGAGATAGATTATATTTCACATAGTAAAATAACTTTTAATAAAATTATATATTTGCATTTTTTCCAAGGCATAATGATGGACAGTTGAAAGTCTTCTTTGTCGGTGGTCCTAATCTGCGGAAGGACTACCATATTGAAGAGGGAGAAGAGGTTAGCCATTGACTTACTATGAAATTGTCTAGAAAATACTCAAATATCTCTATACTTGATAAACATATTTTTTAACTTTTAAAATAATTTTTCTCTTTATGTAATTTACATCTGTCAAGTTTTGTAACATCCAACATGAATTCTAGTTTGTTTCTGGAATTTGTTAATACTACAAAAAATTGAGCTGAATCATAAAATATTGAATGTTGACAGTTTTGATTATATCAACCTGTGAAGTCGTTAAAGCCAAACTGTTAACATCTATATTTGTTAACTTTCTTGCTTCATTTGTTATGTAAATTCTGCTGGTTAACAGGATGTAGCCAAGATGGCATATTGTGTTGTCTCATAGTTAATATATTTTTGCATAAGATGTTACTGTTTGGAGAAGTTGACTGATGGTCTAAACATCCCTCAGTCATACTGGCTGTTTGGAGAGGTTGACTGATGGTCTATACATCCCTCATACTGGCTAAAGCTAACAATGTTCAACGATACACAACATATGGCAGAAAAACACATCAGCAGATAAACATCAGTTTATTTTGTTGTGCTGTTTTAGTGAATTAAATACTTAAAAAGATGAAGACGGTCAAAACTTAAATTATACATTGGAATCTCTTATAGTGCATATCTTTTATTAATGTTGCAAGTTTCTGTTATTTCATGCACATTTTCTCGATCTGGATAAAGTTGTTACAATGGTATTTTTATATAATCGTTTGCAAAGGTCTTTTAAGTCAATCCAGTGTCATGCTGAGTGGCATAGGCAATCATCCTTCTCCACAACTCTGTCTTGTGTTGTTAATAAGTTCAGTTGGTGGCTTCTTTTGTGGTACAGTGACAAACCACCAGAAATTTCTCTTGTCTTCCTCTGTCTCTTCTCCCCTTGATTTTTCTGGTGGTTACTAATTGTTGAAGTTTTACTTTTCTCATCACATGTCCTAAAAATCTTGATTGTCTGCTTCTAATTTTTGCTATAATTTGTCATTTACTCCAGCATCTCTGAGAACATCTACATTAGTTTCTTGGTTGTCCATGAAATTTTCATAATTCTTCTTAAAAACCACATCTCAGTTGCATCCAGCTTATCTTGAGCACTTTTGTTTACTGTCCATGCTTCGCATTCATAAAGAAGGATTAATTCAATATAACATCTTAGCACTCAAACTTGTGTATGCATTGATATTACTCCATTGTATAGAATATTTCTCATTTTTGTAAACTTTGACTTGGCTTGTTCTATCCTGCTCTTGATCTCTTTTAAAGAAAACCTGTCATCTGATGTTAAAATGGTGCCAAGATACTTGACTTTATCCACTTGATCTAATTTTGCAATATTGATATTAATACTGCATTTTGGCAGTGTGTATTTTTTGAAACAACCATTACTTATGTTTTCTTCTTGTTTAGCCTGAGGCCTTTGTTTTTCACCTTTGTGTACTAGCATGTCTAACAGAGCATGAAGTTCTTGTTCGCTCCCTGCAATCAGAACTGTAGGCCGCCTATCATCAGGATAAAGATTATTCAGATTGTAACTTCCAACTGCTTTTCCTGGCATGCTTTCTATGTTTCGCATAATATTCTCTGTATACAGGGAGAAAAGGTCTGTTGACATTTTTATAAAGTCCCTATTGTAGTATTTTAAAAATAAGACCTTACTTAGGATAGAGTTGAGGGGAGGTGAGGCGAGCAAGAGGTAGGCAGAAATACAAGCGGGAGGGAAACAACACAAGATGGACAAGTTACAGTCTAGCAGAGTATACCACCAAGGCATGAGGCAGGATGCTGGAGGTCCTTCATTACAGAGATGGGTCTTATGTTGATGATATGAGAGAGAGAGAGAGATAGTTTAAGAAATGGTGTTGGAGGTGGATAGGCTAAATTTAAAAGATTGATAGAAATGTCAGTCAGATGTGTTGGGCCATTGGCATAAATAAAACAGAGACACAACATATTTTTGTTCTCTGGACAGTGTCCTGCTGAAAATCTAGTAGGAACTTCTTGCTACAAAAGAGAGCCAATGGAAGTTTGAGAACAAATGGAAAAAAAAATCCATTGAGACTGGTCCTATCACATTAGAGGGAACATGTGTTCCATCACCTCTGTGCTGGTGTGGACAGACAGCAGAGACTGGTCCTATCACCTCTGTGCTGATGTGGACAGACAGCAGAGACTGGTCCTATCACCTTTGTGCTGATGTGGACAGACAGCAGAGCAACTCCTGCAAGATTGCACCACACTAAATCAATTGCAGATTAACTCTGACCTACAAAGACACATATCCACAGAGGACAGAAGTCTTGAAACATCTATCTAGAAAACTGGTCTTGTTGTGTAGACATAGTTAAACATCTAGAAAACTGGTCTTGTTGTGTAGACATAGTTAAACATCTAGAAAACTGGTCTTGTTGTGTAGACATAGTTAAACATCTGTGAATGAGAATATCTATATGTCTGTCTACACGCTGTGGCCCTTGTCTGCCGTGCAGCATCATGGGTAGAAGAGTTCTCCGGAGAATGAGATGATCAGCTGATTACTTTGTAAGAGAAAACATAGTAAGAGGGACTATTTTCTGAATTTAACTGGGAAAGAGGAAAAGATGAATACAGAGTAACACAGGGAGTAAATAATCTCGGATTCAGATGTGAGAGGGATGGGTAAGACTTGTTACAAGATGAAATAATAGATAGGACCTACACCATGGTTGGTTGCTGATCCAGCGGTTCATGGACTCATACCCTTTGACCCAATGCCATTAAAATGGCATTACCGGGTATATACATCATCATTCACACACATTTAAATATAATTTCTCTTTATTCATTGACATCTGGAATAGTTTCCCAACAGAGCAAGTTAACATTCATTGACATCTGGAATAGTTTCCCAACAGAGCAAGTTAACATTCATTGACATCTGGATGAGTTTCCCAACAGAGCAAGTTAACAATCAGATTGTATTGTTTTAGGTGGTTTAAATTTACATAGGTATTATTTTTCTTTCAGCTTTTTTACATGTTCAAAGGTGACATGTGTTTGAAAGTCGTGGAGCATGGGAGACATCGAGATGTGCATATCAGAGAGGGGGAGGTAATTGTCACTTAGTAATTTTCCTATAAATGTAACATTTCACACATCTAACAACTCAAATATATATCATCAACATCAGGTGCCGTGCCAACTGGCACAGACGACATGAATCTCCACAACTCACTATTTCCAGTATCTTTAATGAGAATTGTTGTTGACTGTTGTTTCACTATGTCAAACTATCAAATATTTTCTCACATTATCATACTCGATCTATCTTCCCTGTTGTAACTGTTCTCGAGACCTCTGACCTCCCTGTCTCGTAATGTGTTCAAAAAATATTAAAATTATGTCTGATATTATTAAATTGCACAAATCCATCCCCCCACAAATCCATCCCCCCGCCCGGTCTCACATTTAACTCTTTCAGCGCTTCCTCGTTAGTTTTTTCTAGCTGTCCATGATACTCTCAGCATCCACTAACAAACATACTTTTGTTGCCTCAAATGTTCCACTCACCTGTTTATTTATTATCCAAGACTCGCATCCATTTATTAGGATCAGTGATCTGTAACTCCGAAGAACTGACTTCCTCACCACTAATGCTCCACTATCATGTTTGTCCACGACCCGCATCCATATGTTAGGAGCAGTGTTATGTAACTCTGACGAACTCTCTTCCTTAGCTCAAATATTCCATTTTCCTATCCCCCCAGCTTCCAAATTTTTATTTATAGCATCCCAGCAAAGCTCTATGGCCTCCAGGGGAACAATAAAAGACCCATTGAGAAGCATTGATGTATAGGATGGTATGAAGAGGTTTGAGAAACACTGCTATATCTGATCTCAAGCACTCTCTTATCTTCATCAAATGAGAACAAGTGATGTCTGTACTTCAACATCTTGTCCGTGTGATACCAGTAAAAAGATTGTGTATACATGCTGTGAGAGACGAGTGGAAATGACTTATTGCACTACCAAACCCCTTACAATGTACAATGTACAACGAATTCAACGAATTGTGACTGCATAAGACAAGAATAACTAAACCCTAGAATATCAGAGAAATGTTAAAGCAAGGAGGAAAAAAACTTGAATGTTAGAATGTCAGATAAATATTAGAGCAAGGAGAAATAGCTCAAGTAGTTGCATAAATAAGAAAATATAAAATATACTTTATTTATAACCTTAAATACTTATTTATACTCCTAAATACTTATATATATATATATATATATATATATATATACTCCTAAATATTTATTTATACCACTAAATACTTATTTATACCACTACTTACTTATCTATACCTCTATATACTTATCTATACCTCTACTTACTTATCTATACCTCTACTTACTTATCTATACCTCTACTTGCTTATCTATACCTCTACTTACTTATCTATACCTCTACTTACTTATCTATACCTCTATATACTTATCTATACCTCTACTTACTTATCTATACCTCTACTTACTTATCTATACCTCTACTTACTTATCTATACCTCTACTTACTTATCTATACCTCTACTTACTTATCTATACCTCTACTTACTTATCTATACCTCTATATACTTATCTATACCTCTACTTACTTATCTATACCTCTATATACTTATCTATACCTCTACTTACTTATCTATACCTCTACTTACTTATCTATACCACTACTTACTTATCTATACCTCTATATACTTATCTATACCACTACTTACTTATCTATACCTCTATATACTTATCTATACCTCTACTTACTTATCTATACCTCTACTTACTTATCTATACCTCTACTTGCTTATCTATACCTCTACTTACTTATCTATACTTCTACTTACTTATCTATACCTCTACTTACTTATCTATACCTCTACTTACTTATCTATACCTCTACTTACTTATCTATACCTCTACTTACTTATCTATACCTTTACTTACTTATCTGTACCTCTACTTACTTATCTATACCTCTACTTACTTATCTATACCTCTACTTACTTATCTATACCTCTACTTACTTATCTATACCTCTACTTACTTATCTATACTCCTAAATGCTTAAAATTTGAAACTCATCAAATGTAGTAGTATTAAGATATTTTTAAACAAAATGTATTCCAGATTTTTCTTCTTCCTGCAAGAGTAGCTCATTCACCTCAACGTTTTGCAAGCACAATTGGTCTTGTAATAGAAAGAGAAAGGGACATCACTGAGACAGATGGATTAAGGTAGAAAGTAAAGTTTCATATTTCAAACTGAGTTCTGCAAAACTGTATTCATCCTGTTCTACATCTAAATGTTTTTTTCCCCAATTAATTTCATAACTGCTAAGGGATCTTTATTTATGCAGCTGTTCAAAAGATCTCCAGGTCACTTTGAATTTTTCTTTCCCCATGAAATGCCACACTGGCAAATTGAACACAGGATCATCAGGGTGATATGCCTGTGCCAAATGTCAGCATCTCAGAATGAATTTAATTGAACTACTTATAGGGATGTATGCTAACTACTGTATGCTAGCTGCTGTAAGCATGTCTCCAGCAAATCCCCTCCATAGTAGATGATTGTCCTCCAGAATAGAAGATTATCCTCTAGAATAGAAGATTGTCCTCAATAGTAGATGATTCTCCAGAATAGAAGATTTTCCAGCTCATTGCATTGCCTCCTACAATTCCCTCCAGAATAGATGATTGCCTCATGCAAGTCTCCTTCAATAGAAGATTGTCCTCTATAGTAGATAATTGTCCTCTATAGTAGATGATTGTCCTCTATAGTAGATAATTGTCCTCTATAGTAGATAATTGTCCTCTATAGTAGATAATTGTCCTCTATAGTAGATGATTGTCCTCAAGAATAGATGATTGGCCTCAAGAATAGATTGTCCTCTAGAGTAGATTATCCTCTGTAGTAGATGATTATTCTCCAGAATAGAAGATTGTCCATCTCATGGCATTGCCTCCTGTAAATCCCGTCCCCTCCAGAATAGAAGATTGTCCAGGTCATGGCATTGCCTCCTGCAAGTCCCATCCCCTCCAGAATAGAAGATTGTCCAATATATTGTGACAATCATATGAGGTGACCACCCCTCCCCCTTCCATCTATTAATGATACTCTAACAATTTTCCGACGACTGACGTGAGAGAACTTTTATTAAAGATTGACATTTGTTGCAGATACTATCAAGAAAAGGACAGTGTTCCTATCACAGACTCTCTATACGAAGAGTGGTTTCACTGTAAGGAGCTTGGCTCGCAGCTTGTTCCCGTCATCAAAAGGTAATCGACTTGTGTAATTAGTTAAGTAACAAATGAAAAAAACTTCAATCTGACTAAATAATAGAAGCTCAGTCTCTTTAAACAGATATTGAAGTGCATGCATGCTAAGTGTTCCTATACCTCATGTTATCTGTTCTTGTTACCAGTTTTTGTTTTTTGCATAAGCCAAAATTACAAGTTACTTTGTTGAAGTTTTGAATAGAACCTTCAGCACACATTGTAACTCTACTGGGCTGACAGGGCATGCTGAGCAAGATAGAAAAGTTCATGATAAGAAATAAGTGGTTCATGCAAGTAGTTGACAATAGGCCTGGCCCGACACATCCGTCTTCGGCAGACTTATTCAAAATATAGCATATTTTTTACAAAGAACATATTTTCTCAGAATGTTGATTGGAATGTTGATTTATCAAGTTTAAATTTGATTCTGAATATATTTTCAGATATTTTGCCTCAGAGCAATATAAAACAGGCCAGCCAATACCAGGTCAGTTGTTTATGTACTTCCCCAGACCTGTAACTGGTGGAAAAGCTTCTATAAAAGACAAAAAAAAGAAAAAAAAGTTAAAAAATAGAACAAACTATTATGAGAAGATAATTATTTATAAAATCTCAAAATTCATTGCAAAAAAAAAAATCACAGATTGATAACTAAATACATTTGTGAAATTCTTGCATGCATTTTTATCCTCAAATGTTATTTAATATCATGGAGACCTGAACTCACCATTTGAATATCTCAAGTGCAAACTGTGTTCCAGATGTACGTCAATTCTGTCTTAGTGATCACATGATGATGATGACCATTTGTTACATCCACTTTTGAAAATTCAAATAGAATTATGTCCTTGACTATGCATTCTAGATGACAAATAAGCCCTACTCTGGCTGAAATATCCTTGAACAGTTGATTCATGGGATGATCACTGTAGATCAAACTCCGAGCTGTTGAGCTGTTGCATTTCATCTCATTTAACAAGATGCTGTGCCTTGTTTTGTACCATAGAGCACCATGTAGCTCTATTTCATAAAACATATTCCCATGTATCTTGGTTTATTTTGTGCAATGTATTCCCATGTATCTTGGTTTATTTTGTGCAATGTATTCCCATGTATCTTGGTTTATTTTGTGCAATGTATACCCATGTATCTTGGTTTATTTTGTGCAATGTATTCCCATGTATCTTGGTTTATTTTGTGCAATGTATTCCCATGTATCTTGGTTTATTTTGTGCAATGTATACCCATGTATCTTGGTTTATTTTGTGCAATGTATTCCCATGTATCTTGGTTTATTTTGTGCAATGTATTCCCATGTATCTTGGTTTATTTTGTGCAATGTATACCCATGTATCTTGGTTTATTTTGTGCAATGTATTCCCATGTATCTTGGTTTATTTTGTGCAATGTATTCCCATGTATCTTGGTTTATTTTGTGCAATGTATTCCCATGTATCTTGGTTTATTTTGTGCAATGTATTCCCATGTATCTTGGTTTATTTTGTGCAATGTATACCCATGTATCTTGGTTTATTTTGTGCAATGTATTCCCATGTATCTTGGTTTATTTTGTGCAATGTATTCCCATGTATCTTGGTTTATTTTGTGCAATGTATACCCATGTATCTTGGTTTATTTTGTGCAATGTATTCCCATGTATCTTGGTTTATTTTGTGCAATGTATTCCCATGTATCTTGGTTTATTTTGTGCAATGTATACCCATGTATCTTGGTTTATTTTGTGCAATGTATTCCCATGTATCTTGGTTTATTTTGTGCAATGTATTCCCATGTATCTTGGTTTATTTTGTGCAATGTATTCCCATGTATCTTGGTTTATTTTGTGCAATGTATTCCCATGTATCTTGGTTTATTTTGTGCAATGTATTCCCATGTATCTTGGTTTATTTTGTGCAATGTATACCCATGTATCTTGGTTTATTTTGTGCAATGTATTCCCATGTATCTTGGTTTATTTTGTGCAATGTATTCCCATGTATCTTGGTTTATTTTGTGCAATGTATACCCATGTATCTTGGTTTATTTTGTGCAATGTATTCCCATGTATCTTGGTTTATTTTGTGCAATGTATTCCCATGTATCTTGGTTTATTTTGTGCAATGTATTCCCATGTATCTTGGTTTATTTTGTGCAATGTATACCCATGTATCTTGGTTTATTTTGTGCAATGTATTCCCATGTATCTTGGTTTATTTTGTGCAATGTATTCCCATGTATCTTGGTTTATTTTGTGCAATGTATACCCATGTATCTTGGTTTATTTTGTGTAATGTATTCCCATGTATCTTGGTTTATTTTGTGCAATGTATTCCCATGTATCTTGATTTATTTTGTGCAATGTATACCCATGTATCTTGGTTTATTTTGTGCAATGTATTCCCATGTATCTTGGTTTATTTTGTGCAATGTATTCCCATGTATCTTGGTTTATTTTGTGCAATGTATTCCCATGTATCTTGGTTTATTTTGTGCAATGTATTCCCATGTATCTTGGTTTATTTTGTGCAATGTATTCCCATGTATCTTGGTTTATTTTGTGCAATGTATACCCATGTATCTTGATTTATTTTGTGCAATGTATTCCCATGTATCTTGGTTTATTTTGTGCAATGTATACCCATGTATCTTGGTTTATTTTGTGTAATGTATTCCCATGTATCTTGGTTTATTTTGTGCAATGTATTCCCATGTATCTTGATTTATTTTGTGCAATGTATACCCATGTATCTTGGTTTATTTTGTGCAATGTATTCCCATGTATCTTGGTTTATTTTGTGCAATGTATTCCCATGTATCTTGGTTTATTTTGTGCAATGTTTTCCCATGTATCTTGGTTTATTTTGTGCAATGTATTCCCATGTATCTTGGTTTATTTTGTGCAATGTATACCCATGTATCTTGATTTATTTTGTGCAATGTATTCCCATGTATCTTGGTTTATTTTGTGCAATGTATTCCCATGTATCTTGGTTTATTTTGTGCAATGTATTCCCATGTATCTTGGTTTATTTTGTGCAATGTATTCCCATGTATCTTGGTTTATTTTGTGCAATGTATTCCCATATATCTTGGTTTATTTTGTGCAATGTATTCCCATGTATCTTGGTTTATTTTGTGCAATGTATTCCCACGTATCTTGGTTTATTTTGTGCAATGTATTCCCACGTATCTTGGTTTATTTTGTGCAATGTATTCCCATGTATCTTGGTTTATTTTGTGCAATGTATTCCCATGTATCTTGGTTTATTTTGTGCAATGTATTCCCATGTATCTTGGTTTATTTTGTGCAATGTATTCCCATGTATCTTGGTTTATTTTGTGCAATGTATTTCCATGTATCTTGGTTTATTTTGTGCAATGTATTCCCATGTATCTTGGTTTATTTTGTGCAATGTATTCCCATGTATCTTGGTTTATTTTGTGCAATGTATTCCCATGTATCTTGGTTTATTTTGTGCAATGTATTCCCATGTATCTTGGTTTATTTTGTGCAATGTATTCCCATGTATCTTGGTTTATTTTGTGCAATGTATTCCCATGTATCTTGGTTTATTTTGTGCAATGTATTCCCATGTATCTTGGTTTATTTTGTGCAATGTATTCCCATGTATCTTAGTTTATTTTGTGCAATGTATTCCCTGGTGGTGGAGATGAGAGGGTACAGTTTAGTTGAGACCTCGTCCTTGCAATACCTGGGCACACGATTTGATCGTGGTCTGTGCTTTCTGGAACATGTTGATCATGTTGTTGCAAGGGCCAATAAAAGTCTTTCAGTTCTAAGAGTGATGGCAGCAGCTGATACTAAACAATTGCAGCTCATGGTCCTATATGGGGCTCTTGTCCTCCTTGTCATTGAATATGCAGGCACCACTAGCACTGCCCAGTCATAAACAGATTCAGAGACTAGAGAGAATTCAAAATGAAGTGATGCGGATCATCCTTGGTTGCACCAGGGACACACCCTGTGTTGTTATAGACTTTCTCCTAGAGTTTCTGAGCATATCTCACAGAATTGATATGTGACATGCCCTTTCACACCTCAGAGTTCTGACATAGACCACCCACTACACAGTGAGCTCCATTATGTGAATGGAAGCAGAGAGCTTAAAAGAGGCAAATCGTGGCTGGGTCATGCCAAGGATACCGTTAAACAGATTTGCACTCCAGAACGCATAACTTCTGGTGAGGAATAGATACCTATTCCTATAGTCTTTCAGGAGGCAGTCAAGACCATCATTATACTCAATAGAGAGTGCAGGGAACAGAGCCCTGTGAGCATGGATGCTGAGGTCAAGGCACTCATCTGCAAACATGATGATGACACAGATGTTGTGATTTACACAGATGGGTCAGTCAACGTCACCAGCGATGTTCATGAGCCTTTACTGCTGGATCACAAGGAATAACAGTACAGGTAAGCAGTGGAGCCTTTACTGCAGCAACAAGCACTTTAAAAATGGAAGTACAGGTAGGCAGTGGAGCCTTTACTGCAACAACAAGCACTTTAACAATGGAAGTATTTGCCGTAACACAGGCTCTTAACTGGCTGGAATCACAAGCCTATTCCATGCATGCATACTAAATGACTCAATAAATATGATTCAGAAAGTCAAAACAGGTTATGTACGTAGGGAGTGGGTGGAGTCATTAGAAAGAGCCAAAATGCGGGCATTAATACCAAAAATCATGCTTATCTTTGGCCCCAGACATGCGTGTGGAGAAAAACGAACGGACCAACGAATTAGCTAGCCTCACCACCATAACAGATTGTCAGCCTATGGACTAAAGAGACATACTCATTGCTCTTCATGAGTTCACACAATCAGACGAATTTGAGATAAATAAGCATTAGTCAATATCAAGAATGCACAAATTGGGAGTAAGGATTGGTGAAGCTCATACAAAACACCTAATAAAGATTTTTAAAAGATCAGTGAACCAACATAGAACTGGAACCATCAGCCATTATACCCTAAGAGATTTACTGAAGCTGTGATGTGAGAACCTATGGATATGTCCTGTGTGTGAGGATAATCAACAAACTATTACCTAATAATGTCTGTACTAGTGTCACCAGCTCTGTCAATAATGTCTGTACTAGTGTCACCAGCTCTGTCAATAATGTCTGTACTAGTGTCACCAGCTCTGTCAATAATGTCTGTACTAGTGTCACCAGCTCTGTCAATAATGTCTGTACTAGTGTCACCAGCTCTGTCAAGAACAGTGGTATTCAGGATCTTGCCATCAGGGTCTTGCCATCTGATGTTCATAACTTTTCTGAGACAAGTTGTGTGAAAGTGATTGAATGTTCTCATGTTGTCTATACACAGTCCATGTTTCACCAGGGTATAACAGCACTGGAAGTACTACTGCTCTATAAACAGTCTGTAGGCTAATGTCATTTTTATGCCACACTTGTGTAGTCTGCTGAAAGTGTTCCATGCCTTGGAGATCCTGGTATATACTTCATCATCAATGGCGAGCACAACAGAATGCAGTTGAGAGAATGGATTGCATTGTGTTATGATTTACAGCTCAGCTGCTATATCTGCACCCTTTGGTCTGATACATCAGACTTCAGTATGGCTTTTGGGTCACTTTGACCATATGTGGGATGGGACAGCCAATTCCATCACAAAACATCTTTAGTCACCTCTTATGATATGCATGGCAGGTAAATAGTATTACTATTCTTTGTTCTCCTTTCGAGCCCTGGCAACACATGGGCGTCTATAAAACCTGCTTATGCAAGCAATCATTTGTAAAATTTTGATGGTCTCATGGCCTGTTTGAAATTGTACACTGCCTTCTTCTTACGATCTGTAAAGAAACAATAAGCCATAATAAATAAAAATTTGAAAATTTTACATGATTCTAGATTGATGGTCAATGAATGTCATAGTTCTAGATTAATGGTTAGTGAATGTCATAGTTCTAGATTAATGGTTAGTGAATGTCATAGTTCTAGATTAATGGTTAGTGAATGTCATAGTTCTAGATTGATGGTAGAGTGTCATGAACAGAGGTATTATATCTTTATTTTTAAACAATTGATTCCAATTAGAAAATATGAATGCAACAACAGTCTGTTTTAGCGAATCAAGAATCAAATGTTTGCATTATTCAGCATTTACTGTTTGCGTTGTTGAGATGAAAACCTCGATCTATTTATTAGAAATAGCTTCACAAACAAACTATACAGCACACAATACTTAAAATACCAGAATATACTTGATGACACATTGAAATAAAAATCTCCACAAATACTATAATGAAAGCAATAATACTACTGAATATTCTATAAAATATTAAAAAATAAATGACAATAAACAAAGCAACAGAGGTTATTTCGACGTTGTGGTCCAGCAGGGACCTTTTCCAAGAAATTAATACAAACAAAATACAAAAACAAAAGATTCATTAATTATTTAAAAAGTCATTTTTTGTACAGAGATATTTTCAGAACTATTTCTATACCTGGAAATGACATACATTTTGAAACCAGCGCATTCATTTATATTTTGCTCCATGTGCACAAAAAATCTACACACTATTGATAGTCAGAAGTAGCAATAGATCAGGAAATACAGATGCCAAAGGTGAAGAAATTCTATGTTGAATCAGATCAAGTGAACACCTAACATAAAATATGACAAATGGGAACACAGACAACATACATAAATCAAGTAGTGTGTATGTGGAAAACACAGCAAGGACAAAACAGAATAGGGGGTTACCAATAAACAAATTCAAGAATCGTGTGGGTGGGGGGGGGGATCAGTAGTTAACAGTATTAGGAATAAAAGCTTGATTAAACTAAAATCAATGAGTACAAAAATGTTGAGATGTAAGCATATATATATATATATATATATGAAAACCTCGTATATATATATATATATATATAAGTATATATATATATATATATTGTATATATATATATTGTATATATATATATATATATATATATATATATATATATATATATATATATATATATATATATATATACAATATATATATATATATATATACAATATATATATATATATATATACAATTATAAATTACATACATGAACACAATTAAACATATCCATGCAATAAAAATATGTACGTATAAATAAATACATATACATATCTACACACACACACACATATATATATATATACACACGCACATACATGCAGCCATATCTGATAGTTTAGTTATTTATATATAAAATTATATTGTTGTAATAGAATATGTTTCTGTAGACTTGTATGTGTATGTGGTTAGTAGTATAAATTCTAATTTACACATTATGAACCCAGTTAAAAAAATCATGCATGACATACACAATTTTGCATGAAATCATGTGTTGAAAGAGGTGACATGTTTTAAAGTCATTGCATGAAATCATGTGTTGAAAGAGGTGACATGTTTTAAAGTCATTGCATGAAATCATGTGTTGAAAGAGGTGACATGTTTTAAAGTCATTGCATGAAATCATGTGTTGAAAGAGGTGACATGTTTTAATGTCATTGCATGAAATCATGTGTTGAAAGAGGTGACATGTTTTAATGTCATTGCATGAAATCATGTGTTGAAAGAGGTGACATGTTTTAAAGTCATTTTTCTAACAATAAAAATAGCATAAAAATAAGGATGAAAAAATACAGTGGAAACCTTGACATGTTTGACCTTATTATGTTCTCGAACAGCCAAAACAGATTTTCTATTGATTTTCTATTTCAATTATTACAATAAGTTTTACACAGTATTTTTGTCCAGAGTTTAGTTTTTATACTATTCTTTTAGAGGACTAGTATTTTATGCTGTTTTCTTTATTTATGTTGTTCTATTTGTTCATTAACCATCTTTTTTTAAATAAATCACTAGTTCAATTTAGCATGAAATTGAATGTGTCGGGCCATTGATGTGAATAAAACCCAAGACACAATGCATTTCTGTTCTACATCTTGCTGGAAATATAGTGGCATCATTGTTCTGCTACAAAAGATATCTTGTGGTTGTTTTTGAACAAATGAAAAAAATTAGTTTTGTTATCCGTCATGTATCCTGGGCTGCTTGCTCAATAAAGGCCTTTTGGTCAAAACATCAATAATTTATTATTATTTTTGTGATCTATAAAACTATATTACTTCATATCTTCTGTTATCACTTATTTGTATACACTTTTTTACTGCCATTCCAGTTATTGTCTATTAGCATTTGCAGAAATTCCTATATTCTTCTGTACAATTATGCTGCTATTTATGTAATTAATATCACGATTCACTTCCTTTTGGTTGCAGGTACTATTCCTGAAAACCCACCAGTTATCCTGGATAAAGAAGTCAGTTTGCAAGATCCATTTAATCTTCATGTTTGGATAGAAGAAAACCGAACAGAATTGGATACTAAGGGCTTCATACAACTTTTCCAGGATGTTAATCAATTTTTTGTGAGTTTTCCAGCATTTGTATGTTTTTGGTATGATCGTAGCGCATATTATTGGCTAACAGAACAGAAAAGACCTTACTGTACTCAAACAGTTTTTAAACAATGCATATGCCCCCTAATGATGGATACTCATAAGTTGCTGGTTAAGCACACTAGTTAATTTCATAAGCCAACTGGTTAAATTCACAAACAATTATTTTGTGAGTGCCACCATTTTAGAATGACTTACCATTCTAGATCAGCTATACTTAGTAATAATATCGTTATAGCTGATGTATTTCTGAAGTATCATAACAGTTTCAACAATCATGTTGAAGTGGGAAGTTGAATTTGATCGGCAAAGTGATCAAGTAACTAATGCAGATATCTCAAACATGCTATAATTCCTGAGTCAAAACATTCCATAATCTAAACGATATAAAGGCAAATGCTGAAGAAAAGGGATTAAAGAAGTCAAGGACAGTGAACCAGAGCTAACAACAAAGTGTGACTTATAGTGATGGTCCTAGTGACAGTAATAAATGATGGTCCTGGTGACAGCAAGTGATTGTCCTGGTGACAGTAAGTGATGGCCCTGGTTATACTAAATGATGGTCCTGCTGACAGCAAGTGATGGTCCTGGTGACAGTAAGTGATTGTCCTGGTGACAGTAAGTGATGGCCCTGGTTATACTAAATGATGTTCCTGATGACAGCAAGTGATGGTCCTGGTGACAGTAAGTGATGGCCCTGGTTATACTAAATGATGGTCCTGATGACAGCAAGTGATGGTCCTGGTGACAGTAAGTGATTGTCCTGGTGACAGTAAGTGATGGTCCTGGTGACAGCAAGTGATGGTCCTGGTGACAGTAAGTGATTGTCCTGGTGACAGTAAGTGATGGCCCTGGTTATACTAAATGATGTTCCTGATGACAGCAAGTGATGGTCCTGGTGACAGTAAGTGATGGCCCTGGTTATACTAAATGATGGTCCTGATGACAGCAAGTGATGGTCCTGGTGACAGCAAGTGATGGTCCTGGTGACAGTAAGTGATGTTCCTGGTGACAGCAAGTGATGGTCCTGGTGATGGTCCTGGTGACAGTAAGTGATGGTCCTGGTGACAGCAAGTGATGTTCCTGGTGACAGCAAGTGATGGTCCTGGTGACAGTAAGTGATGGTCCTGGTGACAGTAAGTGATGGTCCTGGTGACAGCAAGTGATGGTCCTGGACACAATTGGTGGCCCTGGACACAATTGGTGGTCCTGGTGACAGTAAGCGGTGGTCCTGGTGACAGCAACTGGTGGTTCTGCACACAGTTGGTGGTCCTGTGACAGCAAGTAGTGGTCCTAGGGACTGTAAGTGATGGTCCTGGTGACAGCAAGTGGTGGTCCTGTAGACATGGGTTCCCATAAACATAGGTCAGTACGTAGCTGCATAGCTGGCAGTAATTGCTAATGGATGATCCAGTATTCTGCAATATCGATACTCTGAAGACATCCCAAGTTACAGGAGTAATGATTTTGATAAATTTCATGATCACGATCCCAATTCAGGTCATCTTACACTTTTAATTTTCTCATACTGCCTTACTTGCTTCTGATTCTTTACATGGTTACATAAACTTTGATCTTAGGTTGGTGTTTATGGCAAGGGAGAAAATTCTGGAGGATGTGACAAAGTCGAGACCTGGATTTGGCAAATAGTAAGTTGGTTTATTTTTGTGCTGTCATCTTCTGTTGACAAAATCAAGTTGTACAAGCACAAGTGGTTAGAGTTCTAGCATATATGTATGTGATTATTGTTCAGGCATAGTCATGCGGTTAAACTTCAATCACTAACTCTTCATCTGTGGAGTTATGTGTAGCTGTGATTGGTACAATCATCACTTAAAGCTGTGGAGTTATGAGTAGCTGTGATTGGTGAGGCAGTGTGCCACTTCATTGAGAGAGGGATGAGTACATATGGAGATACCCAAATAAAATGAAGTCAATCCTCAACACTTTTTGAACTCTTATTTATAGATTTTATTTTTAACATGAACAATGTTAATGGCACAAGTGGAAATAACAATAGATAAATAGATAGATTGTTATGTTTATGTCAATATTAACAATTTTAGCGGCACAAGTGGAAATGACGATAGATAGATAGATTGCTATATTTTACGAAATGACTTTTAAATTTACCCATATAACTTGTGCATATTTTTATCTCTTAAGGGCATGTTTCATTTTCTGCACTATTTTTATCATTAATGATTGTGTATTATCTAAAAAAAAAAAACCACTAAAATGTTTTACTTTCAGATGTTTAGCATTTATAATTTGTTTCATTAATTTTCATAATGATTAATAGCTATCTGTAGAATTTTGATCTCACATGTGAACTCTTTTCTGTCCATTTATGGATGCTTGTCTGAACTGTTGTTTTTAATCTTATGTTTGGTTAAGTTCTAAGCATGTGACTGATGATTTTTCATTAATTGGCCATGTTTTTTCTTAAGGAAGGAGAATCTGTTGTGACTGTTGATGGTAAAGAGTGTGCACTTCATACGAAGGATTCTCTTTTAATCAGAGCAGGTCAAAGGTAATATTTTATTTCTTGAAATAATATTTGATATAGATTTCAAGATACTTGCCCTCAGTCAGGCCAAGAAAAAAAAATGTAATTACTATCTCTTTGTTTCCTGAATGGGTTTATATAGAAAAAGGTAACTGTAGTTCCATGAAGGTAATTTCCATAAGCCAAGAATGAGATGGTTTTGGTTATATCAAGCAGTGTTTGCATTTTGTCTTTCAACCCACAGCATGAGTACATTTTTGGTAATATCTGAGAGTATATTCTCTAGTAAAATGTGTGCTGTTTGAGGTTACTTCATCTTTTGTAGAAACTATATTCCCAAGAAGAATGTTTGATGTGAATGTATGTCAAATGTTTGATGTGAATGTATGTCAAATGTTTGATGTGAATGTATGTAAAATGTTTGATGTGAATGTATGTAAAATGTTTGATGTGAATGTATGTCAAATGTTTGATGTGAATGTATGTAAAATGTTTGATGTGAATGTATGTAAAATGTTTGATGTGAATGTATGTAAAATGTTTGATGTGAATGTATGTCAAATGTTTGATGTGAATGTATGTAAAATGTTTGATGTGAATGTATGTAAAATGTTTGATGTGAATGTATGTAAAATGTTTGATGTGAATGTATGTAAAATGTGTGATGTGAATGTATGTCAAATGTTTGATGTGAATGTATGTCAAATGTTTGATGTGAATGTATGTCAAATGTTTGATGTGAATGTATGTCAAATGTTTGATGTGAATGTATGTAACATGTTTGATGTGAATGTATGTAACATGTTTGATGTGAATGTATGTCAAATGTTTGATGTGAATGTATGTAAAATGTGTGATGTGAATGTATGTCAAATGTTTGATGTGAATGTATGTCAAATGTTTGATGTGAATGTATGTCAAATGTTTGATGTGAATGTATGTCAAATGTTTGATGTGAATGTATGTAACATGTTTGATGTGAATGTATGTAACATGTTTGATGTGAATGTATGTCAAATGTTTGATGTGAATGTATGTCAAATGTTTGATGTGAATGTATGTCAAATGTTTGATGTGAATGTATGTAACATGTTTGATGTGAATGTATGTAACATGTTTGATGTGAATGTATGTCAAATGTTTGATGTGAATGTATGTCAAATGTTTGATGTGAATGTATGTCAAATGTTTGATGTGAATGTATGTCAAATGTTTGATGTGAATGTATGTCAAATGTTTGATGTGAATGTATGTCAAATGTTTGATGTGAATGTATGTCAAATGTTTGATGTGAATGTATGTCAAATGTTTGATGTGAATGTATGTCAAATGTTTGATGTGAATGTATGTCAAATGTTTGATGTGAATGTATGTAAAATGTTTGATGTGAATGTATGTAAAATGTTTGTTGTGAATGTATGTCAAATGTTTGATGTGAATGTATGTAAAATGTTTGATGTGAATGTATGTAAAATGTTTGATGTGAATGTATGTAAAATGTGTGATGTGAATGTATGTAAAATGTTTGATGTGAATGTATGTCAAATGTTTGATGTGAATGTATGTAACATGTTTGATGTGAATGTATGTCAAATGTTTGATGTGAATGTATGTCAAATGTTTGATGTGAATGTATGTAACATGTTTGATGTGAATGTATGTAACATGTTTGATGTGAATGTATGTCAAATGTTTGATGTGAATGTATGTCAAATGTTTGATGTGAATGTATGTCAAATGTTTGATGTGAATGTATGTAACATGTTTGATGTGAATGTATGTAACATGTTTGATGTGAATGTATGTCAAATGTTTGATGTGAATGTATGTCAAATGTTTGATGTGAATGTATGTAAAATGTGTGATGTGAATGTATGTCAAATGTTTGATGTGAATGTATGTCAAATGTTTGATGTGAATGTATGTAACATGTTTGATGTGAATGTATGTCAAATGTTTGATGTGAATGTATGTCAAATGTTTGATGTGAATGTATGTAACATGTTTGATGTGAATGTATGTAACATATTTGATGTGAATGTATGTCAAATGTTTGATGTGAATGTATGTCAAATGTTTGATGTGAATGTATGTCAAATGTTTGATGTGAATGTATGTAACATGTTTGATGTGAATGTATGTAACATGTTTGATGTGAATGTATGTCAAATGTTTGATGTGAATGTATGTCAAATGTTTGATGTGAATGTATGTCAAATGTTTGATGTGAATGTATGTCAAATGTTTGATGTGAATGTATGTCAAATGTTTGATGTGAATGTATGTCAAATGTTTGATGTGAATGTATGTCAAATGTTTGATGTGAATGTATGTCAAATGTTTGATGTGAATGTATGTCAAATGTTTGATGTGAATGTATGTAACATGTTTGATGTGAATGTATGTCAAATGTTTGATGTGAATGTATGTCAAATGTTTGATGTGAATGTATGTCAAATGTTTGATGTGAATGTATGTCAAATGTTTGATGTGAATGTATGTCAAATGTTTGATGTGAATGTATGTCAAATGTTTGATGTGAATGTATGTCAAATGTTTGATGTGAATGTATGTCAAATGTTTGATGTGAATGTATGTCAAATGTTTGATGTGAATGTATGTCAAATGTTTGATGTGAATGTATGTCAAATGTTTGATGTGAATGTATGTCAAATGTTTGATGTGAATGTATGTCAAATGTTTGATGTGAATGTATGTCAAATGTTTGATGTGAATGTATGTCAAATGTTTGATGTGAATGTATGTAACATGTTTGATGTGAATGTATGTCAAATGTTTGATGTGAATGTATGTCAAATGTTTGATGTGAATGTATGTCAAATGTTTGATGTGAATGTATGTAACATGTTTGATGTGAATGTATGTAACATGTTTGATGTGAATGTATGTCAAATGTTTGATGTGAATGTATACAAAATGAAATAAAGTTTTCATAAAGAATGACATATAACAGCACGATACATCTAAAATGTGATGATTATTCGCGGTGAGATCTGGAGTGATGGACGGTTACAATTCAGTGAAATGAGTAATAAAGGATGGCAACATTTCATTGAGCAAGACATAATTCTGTACAATTTCATATTGTGTTTTGTGTCTTCTGGTTGAATATATGTAAGACAATGTGTGTGTGGGTGAAATATGACAAAACAAAAATCAAACTAATAATCAACATAGACAATATAGCTTGAGGAGCGCGGTAGCCTAGTGGATAGTGAGCTTGCTTGCTATCATCTGGTTACAGCGTGCCAGGTTCTAAACCACGTCCGGACATTAAAAAAAAATGTCCGGGTTGTGATTTCTCACTTGACACGACCACTCCCCCAGTCGACTCAGCTGTAAATGAGTACCTGACGCATGAGTTAGGGAAGGTAAAAAAAACAGCAAGGAAGGGAACTGGCCACCCCACCTAATAGTTGCTGCGGCTTAGTACATGAAGAGTTATCTTCATCCCCGATGGCAGATGCCATGGGACCTACCGTTACCTTTTTAGACAATATAGAACTAGAATGTGTAAACACATTCGAATATCTGGCAGCAAATATAAACAGTTCTGGAGATTGTTCAGTCGAGACGAGAAGAAGACTCACAATTGCAACACTCAAATTAACACAAATGAGAAAGCTATGGCACAATAGTAATCATGACAATAAATTAACCATTTTAAGATCATGTGTTGTCCCTGTGGCAACATATGGATGCGAGACTTGGGCTTTAAACAAGACAATATCCAAAAGAATAAATTCATTTGAAATGAAGTACTACAGAAAGATCCTACGAATATCATGGACAGAGAAAAAGAAGAACATTGACATTTTTAAATTACTGAAACTAAATGAAGGGTAGCTTCTAAATACCATCATAAGAAGGAAGCTACAGTATTTTGGACACTTAAAGCGATATTATGGCATAGAAAGGCTGATTCTGGAGGGCAGAGTGCCAGAGAAAAGAAGAAGAGGAAGACCAAGAAGACAATGACCAGTGACATCAAAGAATGTATACAAATGTCTTTGGCCAATGCAGTCCTGCTTGCCCGGAACAGAGAGGCGTTCAGAGTATCCACAACGAAGACAATGTTCTGGAAAGAATATGTCACTTGATATATATATATTGTTATGTTAAATTAGCTGATCTTGCACAAATCTTATATTTAGTGTGTCAATTGTTATGTTAAAATTAGCTAATCTTGCACAAATCTTATATTTAGTGTGTCAATTGTTATGTTAAAATTAGCTAATCTTGCACAAATCTTATATTTAGTGTGTCAATTGTTATGTTAAAATTAGTTAATCTTGCATAAATCTTATATTTAGTGTGTCAATTGTTATGTTAAAATTAACTGATCTTGCACAAATCTTATATTTATTGTGTCAATTGTTATGTTAAAATTAACTGATCTTGCACAAATCTTATATTTATTGTGTCAATTGTTATGTTAAAATTAGCTGATCTTGCACAAATCTTATATTTATTGTGTCAATTGTTATGTTAAAATTAACTGATCTTGCACAAATCTTATATTTATTGTGTCAATTGTTATGTTAAAGTTAGCTGATCTTGCACAAATCTTAATTTATTGTGTCAATTGTTATGTTAAAATTAGCTGATCTTGCACAAATCTTAATTTATTGTATCAATTGTTATGTTAAAATTAGCTGATCTTGCACAAATCTTATATTTATTGTGTCAATTGTTATGTTAAAATTAACTGATCTTGCACAAATCTTATATTTATTGTGTCAATTGTTATGTTAAAGTTAGCTGATCTTGCACAAATCTTAATTTATTGTGTCAATTGTTATGTTAAAATTAGCTGATCTTGCACAAATCGTAATTTATTGTGTCAATTGTTATGTTAAAATTAGCTGATCTTGCACAAATCTTATATTTAGTGTGTCAATTGTTATGTTAAAATTATCTGATCTTGCACAAATCTTATATTTATTGTGTCAATTGTTATGTTAAAATTAACTGATCTTGCACAAATCTTATATTTATTGTGTCAATTGTTATGTTAAAGTTAGCTGATCTTGCACAAATCTTAATTTATTGTGTCAATTGTTATGTTAAAATTAGCTGATCTTGCACAAATCTTAATTTATTGTGTCAATTGTTATGTTAAAATTAACTGATCTTGCACAAATCTTATATTTATTGTGTCAATTGTTATGTTAAAGTTAGCTGATCTTGCACAAATCTTAATTTATTGTGTCAATTGTTATGTTAAAATTAGCTGATCTTGCACAAATCGTAATTTATTGTGTCAATTGTTATGTTAAAATTAGCTGATCTTGCACAAATCTTATATTTAGTGTGTCAATTGTTATGTTAAAATTATCTGATCTTGCACAAATCTTATATTTATTGTGTCTATTGTTATGATAAAATTAGCTGATCTTGCACAAATGTTTTGTTTTTGCTATCAAGATACACAGCTGCTCGTTCTGAGAATAGCATTTCCTTGATCTGCTATCAAGATCCTGCTCGTAAAAAACCTTGAAGGACAGCGAATCAAAACATATGATTGATTACCTGGAAGATAATTGAACAGTTACAGAACAGTTACACAACTTTGTTACCAAGTTTTAAAGCACATTATACATTCTACATTGAAATTTATTTTAAATATATATATATTATATATATATATACACAAGTAATTCAGAATATTGATATATTTATAGTTCATTAACGTTATAGCAAATAGCTGCTGCTGCTGCTGCTGGTGTTGTTGTTGTCGATATCCAAATGTTGATAAGTAATTCTACTCTTGTCACCACAATGCCATTCTTAAAAAAAGTGCAGGTCTTCTGAAGTTGACTCAGTGATCCATACAGAAGGTTAGTGACTGTTAAGGGTGTCTGTAAAAGTGTTTTCCTGGCAGTTGAAAGGTAGAGGAAGTCAATAAGGTGTTTCATTGGGATGAGAGCAGTGTTTACAAGTTGCTGGGATTTGATACGATTTAAATGGCTAATGATCCTTGCATGTCCTGTTCGAAACTGAAAGATTGGTTTCTCCTGTAGAGTTTGTTTATGTTGTCATTGTTCTTAGACTGTGTCATTTGGCTAAATACATTTTGACCAGTCAGTCCTTTTGTCCATCTGTTCAGCCAGATTTCTCTGGCGTTGTTTCTAAGAATCTGTTTGACTGTTCCCATACTACAAGGTCTTTGCTTTTGTTGTTTTGAGGGGCCTCTTTTAGCAAGTCTGTCTACCACTTCATTTTCTGATATATCGCTTTCTCCAGGGATCCATTGCATGTTCACACTGATTGAAATAAGATTGTGCTAACTTCCTCCTAGCAACACTTCTTTTTCCTAGCAACACTTCTAACCTTCTCCTAGCAACACTTCTAACCTTCTCCGAGCAACTCTTCTTTCTTACCAATTCTATGGAACACAATGAAATTGTAAGTCAAAATAAATGTAACCATTTTAATTATTATATTACTGTAGCCAAATTTTTTTTTATTGAGTGAAAAATGTGCCCTATTAAAAATTGGTCATGTAATTTGTACTCTCTGTGGTGAGGTACACTCCTTTCAACCGCGAACATGAGTCAAATGTGTTAATAGCCTGTGACCATCAAAAATAGCTGGTAATCCAGTAATCACAAAACTAAGAGATTGATTTTATCTTATTTTACAATTTGTTAACTGGTGGCGTTGCCTCATTTGTCAGAGGCATGCCCCTTTCAACCTGGAAAAGAGTTACTTCTTGGTTATATTAGGGGTCTGGGGGCCTTTGTATCTTGTGGCATGGTTGCCTGGTTGGCGCTAGAATCTTTCTTCCCAGCTGGTTTGCAGCTGTGTCTTCTAGCTGAAGTCCTTAATATCACTATATTGTGGCTTGTTCATGATCCTGTGAGGGACTATGATATAGCCTAGTTTGGGTAGCACTTAGAAGGAATTTTGAGGTGTGAACGTCTGGGTGTCACCATGGAGGTTACTGCTATTGCTGTCATCTAGTGAAAGGGTGTCACCATGGAGGTTACTGCTATTGCTGTCATCTAGTGAAAGGGTGTCACCATGGAGGTTACTGCTATTGCTGTCATCTAGTGAAAGGGCTCTTTCAGTTGTTCTGTATGGGTGGTCTGCTCTTGCTGCATCATCTGGTTGTCAAGTTGATTTTCTATCTTGTTCCATGAAGATCCTCAGTCATTGATAGTCTTCTAATATTCAGGTACCGCCTTCTTGTCCAGGAGTTGTAGTAGTGTCCTGTTGTTTGCCTTTGTGTGTGTGCTGGCTTTTCATAGCACCTCTGGCTTTCTGTCTTATTTTACAAAACAAAAAATGTACCTCTTATGGTGATGCAATATTTTCAACCTGGACGGTAGAGTCCAATTTCAACCCTGGACAATTTGGTTATACACCTATTAGTGTTTGTGACGATATAAAATATAATGTTCATGGATCAGGTAATCCAACAAACATGACCCCAAATTTATTTAAATATGCTTTGGATAATAGATTCATGCAGTCAAATCTGATTTTTACAACTTGGACAGGACTGATGAAATATGTATGTAATAACAGACATTCATTGTACACAGTCAAAATAATAAAGAATACAAATAATTAGGGGTTCTGAAAAATGTTGATACATATGAGCATTTGTTATAAAAGAATGTGCTATAAAGGGATTCCACTGTACAATTAACAAATATACATATATAGGCCCTATTTTTAATATTGAGGGTAAAAAAAAGGAATAATTATGTCCCCAGTGTATTGGTAATTGTGTCCCCTTACAATATGGTTTCAATCAATCATTTTCAATCGATCATGTTTCTCCACAACTCTCTGTCTCTTGTGTTGTTAATAAGTTCAGTTAGTGACTTATTTTGTGCCAAAGTGACAACCCGTCCCGAAATGTCTCTCTTTGTCTTCCTCTGTCTCTTCTCCCTTGATCTTTCCTTCGATTAATAAATGTTAAAGTTTTACTTTTCTCATCACATGCCATTAAAATATAGATTGTCTGCTTCTAATTTGTGACATGATTTTCATTAAACAGACAATGACCAATATTGTAACTATTCAATTGGAAAAGTTGAAAAAAAATTAAAATTTTGTTGCATAATAATTTAGTGTCTGTTTTAAGTTGGTTTTATGTTTTAAGTTGGTTTTATGTTTTAAGTTGGTTTTATGTTTGCTTTTAGGAATTCTACTTCTGTTCTTCTTCTTCAACATTCATTCTGAAATTCCCACTGGCTCTCTCTTATAGCTGGATAGTAGTCCTACTAGATTTGCAGCAGAATGTAGTCCAGAGAATGTAAATGTGTTGTGTAACCATTTATTTTGCGTCAATGGCCTGACACACCCATCTTTGGCTGTCTACTTGTGTTAATAATTCTTTATTGAATTGTTAAAGAATATGTACTGTCGTTTAAGCAAATGTTACATCATTAACACTAGTACTTTGTGGATGGAATCCATCTGATGATGAGGTGGTGGATGGAATCCATCTGATGAGGCTGTGGTGGATGGAATCCATCTGATGAGGTTGTGGTGGATGGAATCCATCTGATGAGGTTGTGGTGGATGGAATCCATCTAATGAGGTTGTGAATGCTATCAAACAGGACAACTTAAAGTATCGAAATAGAAAATGATCTTAAGCAGATTAAAATTAAATTCACTGTCAATGACATGAAGCAAATGTTGACATCTAAAATAATTACCAACACAAAAATGAGAATTATAAATTGTGCCATCTATTCTATAAAATAATTACCAACAAAAAATGAGAATTATAAATTGTGCCATCTATTCTATAAAATACTACCAACAAAAAAATGAGAATTATAAATTGTGCCATCTATTCTATAAAATATTTACCAACAAAAAAAATGAGAATTATAAATTGTGCCATCTATTCTATAAAATAATTACCAACAAAAAAAATGAGAATTATAAATTGTGCCTTCTATTCTATAAAATAATTACCAACAAAAAAATGAGAATTATAAATTGTGCCATCTATTCTATAAAATAATTACCAACAAAAAATGAGAATTATAAATTGTGCCATCTATTCTATAAAATAATTACCAACAAAAAAATGAGAATTATAAATTGTGCCTTCTATTCTATAAAATAATTACCAACAAAAAAATGAGAATTATAAATTGTGCCTTCTATTCTATAAAATAATTACCAACAAAAAAATGAGAATTATAAATTGTGCCATCTATTCTATAAAATAATTACCAACAAAAAAATGAGAATTATAAATTGTGCCTTCTATTCTATAAAATAATTACCAACAAAAAAATGAGAATTATAAATTGTGCCATCTATTCTATAAAATAATTACCAACAAAAAAATGAGAATTATAAATTGTGCCATCTATTCTATAAAATAATTACCAACAAAAAAATGAGAATTATAAATTGTGCCATCTATTCTATAAAATAATTACCAACAAAAAAATGAGAATTATAAATTGTGCCATCTATTCTATAAAATAATTACCAACAAAAAAATAGAATTATAAATTGTGCCATCTATTCTATAAAATAATTACCAACATAAAAATGAGAATTATAAATTGTGCCATCTATTCTATAAAATAATTACCAACAAAAAAATGAGAATTATAAATTGTGCCATCTATTCTATAAAATAATTACCAACAAAAAATGAGAATTATAAATTGTGCCATCTATTCTATAAAATAATTACCAACAAAAAAATGAGAATTATAAATTGTGCCATCTATTCTATAAAATAATTACCAAAAAAAAATGAGAATTATAAATTGTGCCATCTATTCTATAAAATAATTACCAACAAAAAAATGAGAATTATAAATTGTGCCATCTATTCTATAAAATAATTACCAACAAAAAATGAGAATTATAAATTGTGCCATCTATTCTATAAAATAATTACCAACAAAAAAATGAGAATTATAAATTGTGCCATCTATTCTATAAAATAATTACCAACAAAAAAATGAGAATTATAAATTGTGCCATCTATTCTATAAAATAATTACCAACAAAAAAATGAGAATTATAAATTGTGCCATCTATTCTATAAAATAATTACCAACAAAAAATGAGAATTATAAATTGTGCCATCTATTCTATAAAATAATTACCAATAAAAAAATGAGAATTATAAATTGTGCCATCTATTCTATAAAATAATTACCAACAAAAAATGAGAATTATAAATTGTGCCATCTATTCTATATTGTGAAAAAAATTCCAGTATTTAGGCACAAACATAAATAGCTCAGGAGACTGTGCTGTCCAAACCAAGAGAAGAATTTCAATTGTGACATTGAAAATTGCCCAAATAAAAATCTTTGATCATGTACCAGCAGCATAGCCAAACAATGTATGATCAGATCATACTCATTTCCAGTGGCAATATACGGCTGTAAGGCATGGATATTCAATAAAATAGTAGCAAAGAAAATCCCTGCTTTTGAAAAACAGAATATGGACAGCTAAAAAGAGAAATAAATAAATGCTAAGATCAATAAATATTGAAGAGGGCTGGTACCTTAATATCTTAACAATAAAACTGTTTTTTTTATCACATAAAGAGATATAACAGCATGGAAAGATTAATAGCTGAAGGCAGAGCTAATGGCGACAATGGAAGAGGTCACCCAAGACGATGATGGTGAACTGATATATCAGATTGTGTAAACGCCTCTCTAGCTTCATCAGGTCAACTCACCATGTTCAGAGAACCCACAAGGAAGATCCACATTCTGCAAAGAATATGATGATTCTATATTGATGTTTGTTTCAGAAACAGACAGTGAAAAAACATATAGAAGACATAATTGATGCTTTTGAGATGTGGATATATAGAAGAATAACAAGACATTCATGGAAAGACCCCCCCCCCTCTAAAAAAAAACAACAACAAAAAACAAAGATGTTCTAACAACATTTCGTATGGAAAAAAAACTTCAAGGAAATAAAAATCAAACAAATAAAGTATTTTGGACATTATTAAAAGACATGACAACTTGTTGAAGACCTTACTTGAGGACATAGTCACAACAGGCAAGATTGAAGGCAACAGAGACAGAGAGCGACAACGTGAGAAAATATTAGACAGTTTGACAACCTGGCACGGCAGGGAAACAACAACGATCTTATTACATAATGCTGGAGATAGAGAGCTGTGGAGAGCCCTGATCGCCTACGTCAGCCAGCATGGCACTTGATGACTTCATTCATTTGCAGAACGTTAATACAGCTGGAGGATACTGCTAGATTTTAGGACCGGAGGGGGGGGTAGGGTTGGGTATAGTGTATACAATTGGTATATTGCTAGCACAAGTCCCATCCCTTAGTGGTGAGTTAGACTGGCAAGTGTGTTTTTGCTATGGTCATTTATTGCTTCCCCTGACAATAAACAAATAGCGGACGGGTGTGTCTGCATTTAGAATCATGTAAATATAATGAAAGGGTGGGGGTATTATGGATGGAAACATGCAGGGGCTAGGGATTGGTGTAGAGTGCATTGTGTGGGGTTAGGCAGGTAGTCAGTAGTTTCCCATTTTCTCCAATATGGCATAAAACGGATTCACGTTGGCCTGTAACCTCCTCGCATTTGTAAGGAGAATCGAAAATATGCACTGACTGCGCATAACTAAAATCCAACAGGTAAAGCGTGAAACAGGGTGATGCTGTTTTGCTAATGACACGAAACAAACATAGGCACACACACACACACACACACAAATCTACGTTTCGACCGAAATGCCCTTATCAAGGATAGCATAGAAATATAAATAAAAAACGACAAGTAGGGACGACACAACTTGCGTTTACATGTCTGCTTCACATTTCCGTTTCCATGTTAAAATTAAACGAACTGAGCTATAAATATGACACCACTAATAATGAACACTACTGTCAGCTTAGAAGAACGGTCATTAACAAACAGTGAACTTAAATCTGTTGTCTTAACATCTGAAGAGAACAGACTATTGCTTTCCAGATTATGCTTCCAGACTACCGTCAGACACTGTCTCTAAAAAGCATTACCATACAGACACGATAGTTACAAAGCCAGGGGAAGACCATGCAAAAGATGGATTACAGAAATAAAAGAGTCAACGAAAACAAACATATATCATCATCAAGTGCCATGTCGGCTAGCGTAGACGACCATGTCTCCCCACAGCTCCCTGTCTCCAGTATTATGTACCAAGATCGTTGTTGTTTCCCTGCCGTGCCAGGTTGTCAAACTATTTAATATTTTCTCACGTCGTCCTCTGTGTTTATTGCCTTCAATCTTGCCTGTTGTGACTATGCTCTCCAAACCACCCTCTCTCATGAAGTGGCCAAAAAATGAAGATTGTTTTTTTTCTTATATTATTGATTAATGTCCTTTTCACATTCGACTATTTCAACACTCCACATTAGTTTTTCTGGCAGTAAAACTGTCAAGTACTCAAAAAGCCATCTCCAGAGAACTCTTTTACCCTTCGCGCTGCAATGCACCAAGGGGGGATAAAGCGAAAATAAAAAGAAGGAAATAATTGAACTGTCGGATACCGTGTAATTGCGGATACATTCAAAGGGAGACCACATACTCTATAGACGTGTTCTATGTGCAAGGATTAATGTTGACGACTAGCTATTACTTAAGCATATCAATAACGATATCGTCTGGAACTTCGGAAAGTTGCGTCAAGATAATCACAGCGAAACATGCAACAGTCATTTTCTATGTGTTCATCAAAGTTCCCGATTCATTAACCACTGCACCAGGGTGATCCAGTTATCTTTATGGATCTTAAGTTATTCTTTTCAATTTATGGCGATAAACTCATTCAAGATGCATAAATGATTGACGTCAGTATACTCAAATTTCCACATAGGGCCCTATGTAGGCTACTCTGCCCCTCCCCGCTCATAGCACGCAACCCCGCAGCTTCATGCAACAATCCACATGGTTCTAAACAAATATTTGTTCTGTGTAAACGAGACTTCGCGAGCCCGAATCGAATCATCGAGCTCCTTAGTCCAAAGAAAAGGGAGGAAGAGCGTGGGAGTGAAAGAGAGGAAAGCCAAAGGTAGACCAAGAAAACGGTGGATAGAAAACATCAAGATAACCTTGAACAAACATGGACTAAATGCAACCACGGCGACACATCTAGCCTTGAAACGACAGCTTAAGATACCACCTCTACGCTTAACGGCAAGAGTGAATGCGATCAACAATCATTCACCTTGGGAAAGACAATAGACTCATCCCTTTACTGAAATGGTATCTACGCCCATACTTGGTTTCTTACACTAGAAAAAAACCAAAGTTAAATCACACACAATCAGGGATCTTCTATTTGCTGATGACTGTGCCCTAAATGCCAACTCTGAGGCTGATCTACAATGTATTATAGACAGATTCTCCAAAGCCTATACCAACTTTGGGCTTACCATTAACACAGAGAAAACAGAATTCATGTTACAACCAGCACTTGGCAAAAGCTATCTCGAGCCCTGCATAAAGGTAAATGGTGTAGCACTGAAAGTTGTGAATAGATTCACATATCTAGGCAGTACGTTATCACAAAATGCCAACGGTGATGATGAAGTGTATACAAGGATCGCCAAAGCAAGCAGTACTTTCGACAGATTGTACGCAAATGTTTGGCGTAGAAATGACATTAACCTACAGACTAAGCTGAAAGTTTACAGAGCAGTGGTACTTCCAGTGCTGCTATACGCTAGTGAAACATGGACTGTGTATAGACGTCATGTGAAAAAAACTCAATCATTTTCATACAAATTGTCTCAGAAAAGTTATGAACATCAGATGGCAAGACAAGATTCCAGATACCACTGTCCTTGATAGAGCTGGTATCCCAAGCATTGACACGATCCTGATGCAGAGACAGATTCGTTGGGCAGGTCATTTGGTGCGTATGCCAGACCATCGTCTGCCAAAGATACTTCTCTATGGTGAGCTAGAGAAGGGTATACGATCTCAAGGTGGCCAAAGGAAGCGATACAAGGACTCGTTAAAGAACTCACTGAAAGCCTTTGAAATAGACCACGATACATGGGAAGAACTTGCACAAAATAGATCTACATGGCGTTCTAAAATAAAAAAGAGCCCATCATCTTGTGAAAAGAAGAGAAATGCAGCAGCTCAACAGCGGAGAGCAGCTAGAAAGTCACGGATAGACCAAGATCCGTCTACAGTGGTCATTCCATGGCAAACTGTCCAAGGACATTTACAGCTCGAATAGGGCCCATTAGCCATCTACGAACTCATAATCAAGGACATAACTAAAATTGAATTTTCCAAAGTGGATGTAACAAATGGTCATCATCACTTGTGATTGACCAATCAATCAATCAATCAATCAATAAACCCATAACCCTTCAGGGTCGTAGGGGTACCACATTGGATGCTTCAGCACACAGAGTCCTCCAGCGAATTCTATCGTCAGCGATGCGGATGAGTGTGGAAATATCTAGCCCTGTCCATTCCTTGATGTTGTCTGTCCATGTCTTTATTTGTCCTCCTCTGCTTCTTCCACCCTCGACAGTTCCCTGCAGTATTGTTTTTGACAAGGAATCGTGCCTGCATACATGTCCGAACCATGCTAGTTTTCGTCGTTTCACTATTGAAAGCAATGGCTCCTGGACACCTGCACACATCTCTACTTTATTTCTTACGTACACATTGGTCTTATGTTCCCTATAGGAAATTCGTAGAATTCTTCTGTAGCATTTATACTCGAAAGCCTGTAATCTTCTCTCCATGTTCGCAGTGAGTGTCCAACTCTCACAACCATACAACACAACAGAAAGCACCAGCGACCTATACAGTTTGATTTTCACTCCAACACTGATGTTGCTTTTCCAAATCACAGTTAGCCTTGACAATGACGCTAAAGCCATCTCCAGCCTTATTTTTAGTTCTGCTTTGCATTTACCATCGCTGCATATACTGGATCCGAGGTATTTGAAGGTATTCACCTCTTCAAGCTTGTGTCCATTCATCATGATATTAGTCTGGTTTTCTGTGTCTCTGCTGTTTACCAAAATTTTGCTCTTATCTGAATTGATTTCCATTCCGTACTTGCTGGTAACTTTTTCTAACTTTGATGTTAATTCTTGCAATGATTGTTCTGACCCAGCTATAAGATCAATATCATCAGCGAAACGCAAGTTGCAAATAGGGCGACCTCCGATCGATATAGACGTGTTGTAGTCATGCAATGTTTCTTGTATGATGTGCTCTAAGTATATGTTAAAAAGTACTGGGGACATTACGCATCCCTGTCGAACTCCCACAGTTGTTTTGAAGAACTCTCCAATTGTATTGTGTGACAAGACAGCACTATTATTGACCAATAACAACACTAGAAAGGGACATCACTCTCATCTCAGGGACGTCACTCTCATCTCGTCAACAACAATCTGCTTGCTGCGGTGTTTGGTTGTGAGGCATTACATTCAAGTTAACAACAGTGGTACCACACTATCAATCATACTATATAATGTCGACAGATGTAATGTCTGTTAGGGAACTTCAAGATGAACTTGCGAAGAAGTTAGAGGAAATTGAAAGACTGAAGGAAATGTTAAATATACGCAAGGTATAAGCCTGGTTTGGCGCCGCCTATTTCAGTCTAGTCTACAATAACAAAATTTACAACAACAAAATCATGACATGTTAACTGTTAAAGTAGTAAAGTCTACATGATTCCGACATTCGTGAATTAAATAATTTCTAACACGCCTCAGTTGTCAACACAGCAACCTTACAGTTAGGCCTAACACTACTAACAGTAACACTAGGGACTAACCAGTTAACTACACTTTAACGGGCATATCAAATCAAATTGTAAAGTTAAATTACATAATTTCGGAAATACATGATTATTAATATAGTCATTAGAATGTGTCAATGAAGTGTGCTACTGTATGGCCTGGCCATAGGTGAAGTTAAGCCAAGTATTAGTCTTGACTATAACTTATAAGTAGGGCCTAAGTAATATAAATAATATAGTAATAGTATAATAGGCTTATAGTTGGACACAATTTTCAAAATAGTACTTCATCATTAAACATACTAAGATTGAAAGTGATAGTAATTACAAATTAAGGATAATCGGATATTTTAGTTTCACGCGTGGTAGATAATGTCATTATTTTTGGTTCCCTTTTTGACCTCTGTGACACACTCACACTGGTTTAGTTAGTTTTATTATCTTATTCAAATTAGTTCTCTTTTGATTGTGTGCACTTATTTCATAAATATAAATAAGCAAAATATCAGAGAATGTCTGACAAAGTGGGGAGTGCCGCAGTAACAAAATAAATGATAGAGACTAATAAATCTAAAGATGTTACTATAATACTAACTACAAACTGTCACAATAAACAAAACAATTTAAAAACTGAATAACAATAAATGCTATAACAAGGACTGTTTCCATGTCGTGGTCCAAACGGGACCTTTTTCAAGAAATGAAAACACACAACAATAACAAAAACATATGTACAGAGATATTTATACCAAGATATCCGTGTACATAGAGAGAATGGAAGTAAATAGATATTTGGGGAAACACGTTCAATTATGTTTATTGCTGTGTGCAAAATCCTACATATTATTAATAGGTACAATTAGTGATATATAAATAGATGCCAAAAGTTGAAGAAGTTATACGTGTTAAATGAAATCAGGAGAATACTAATTGCAAGAATGATAACTGAAAACATAAAACACACAAACACTCCAAATATTGTATGTGCAGAAGGTTACACAAGGACAAACACAGAGCTGTGGGCTACCAATATAATTAAAGTAGTGAATTATGGGTAGGGGGGTTATAGTTGACAGTATTAGGAATATAGGTTGGATTAAATAAAAAACTATTGAAAATGTTGATAAATATACACATCTATATATATATATATGTATGTATGTGTGTGTGCGTGATGTGTTGTGTTGTGTTGGTGTTGTGGTGTGGTGGGGTGGCGTTGCATGGCGATGCGATCGATGCTATGTTATGTATGTATACACATATATATAAACATGTATACACCTACACACATATACATACACACATATTTAAATATATATACATATACACACACTCACATAATATAAATACCGGTACATGCACACACATATCTTTTGGTGTTTATGTGTGTCAACATTTTATTGTTATTTTATTTTCTCATCTATCTATCCGTTATTGAATTTGTAAATTTGTATCTTCATGTATACCTCTCTACATTTGTTATTGTTTTGTTTCCTATATGAATATGAAAAGCCCACACATGCATATGTATTATAGGCATTTGTGATTATATGATTCATTGTATCCATACAGCAACTTTGGGTCACATATTTATATGTGTAGATAAAATAGGTTTAAGCGCATGTTCTATTTTAATGCATGTATGTATCTCTATGTCAACGAATATCTATGTCAATGCATGTACGGTATGTATCTCTATGTGAACAAATGTCTATATTAATGCATGTATATATATTTTTATGTGTATGGACAAATGTTCATGTGAATGCAAGTATATATCTTATGTGTGCAATTGTTTATGTTAATGTATGTATCTACCTTTTGTGTGATGATGTACACTGATTCTTGTGTGAGCCCCTACTTGTGTGTGGTGGCATTTACATACTTGTACATATCTTTATGTGTGCGGTTTATACATATATTTTTTGACCTGTGATTACTAATTTATTTTTGGTTTATATATATAAATATATTCCTCACTTTAATTGAATCACCTCACTTGAATCACCTCACTTGAATCACCTCACTTGAATCACCTCACTTGAATCACCTCACTTTCATGGAGTCTCCTCTTATTGGATCACCTCACTTGAATCACCTCACTTTCATGGAGTCTCCTCTTATTGAATCACCTCACTTGAATCACCTCACTTTCATGGAGCCTCCTCTTATTGGATCACCTCACTTTCATGG
Organism: Meghimatium bilineatum; assembly: GCA_034231615.1. Lineage (NCBI taxonomy): Eukaryota > Metazoa > Mollusca > Gastropoda > Stylommatophora > Philomycidae > Meghimatium > Meghimatium bilineatum. Next base: position 53,837,131 of record CM067313.1, read on the forward strand.
AGTCTCCTCTTATTTGATCACCTCACTTTCATTATTCTCTTAAATTGAGGAAACAAGAACAAGTCACAGAGCAAGATCAGGTGAATAGGCAGGTTGTCACAGCAATAGAATACTGGGTTCTGCCAAAAATACTTTCTTGGTGGCAGACCTGTATGCAGGGATATAGTCATAATGTGCTGTACAATCCAATTGCCTGTGTGCCATTTCTGAGTGTAATGTCTGTGTGCCACTTCTGAGTGTAATGTCTGTGTGCCACTTCTGAGTGTAATGTCTGTGTACAACATTGCAGAGATATTCCTCATGTGCAAATCTTTAATTATGATTTTATGGTACATAATAATTGATATTCCAATTTTCTCAGAGTATATGATTTTTGGCACATGTGCTACAACTTCATCATTGTGGAGGTCTGCCTTAATAGGGGTCATTTAAAAAAAAATCTGCATCCTCTTTTAAAATGGGAGTATCACACACTTTTTAGATTGACTAAGACATGGCTGTCCAAAAGCTGATTGCAGAATTTCAAACCAGTTTTTTTCGAAATAAAAGCAGAAATTAATGCACACACATACACACACATTACTAAATATTGATTGTCCATTGTTTTAAATGTGACGAGCACTACTAGGTCACCTTCACTTATAGGATTCCACACAGTTCCTGCATAAAGTTACAAATTCTGGTTCAGTACTTGGTTTATATGTACACTAGATTAATACCACAGCACTATGTATTACAGTTTTCAGGAGAAAGTTTCCCCAGAACTTAGTGAAAAGCTGTTGTTGTAATAGTTCCTAGAGTGATCATGTATCAAGCTTTGACCGATTCTCAAGCAAAATTAAATGGTCTGACCAGACTGTAGACTAGTCCTTATTTTGAATAGTCTTGATTAGAATCCAACATCACAGCACTAGAAACATTCTTTAAATAAGTGCTTGGCTTTGCAGGCCGTCATCCATTTAAGGGTATATCAGTTCATTATCCCAGTCAATTGTTGGTTGTGGGTTCTTTGGATCTTTCCAAAGCGGACAGACTTTCATCCATCTCCCCTGGTCTCTCCTATTGCTATCATTCTCTAAACATGTATGCTCTTCATTTTGTAATGTATCCATGATAGCCCCTAATTATCTCAGCCCTCCCTCGTCTCACCACAATAGCTTCACCCACTAATGTATCAGCTGTTTAATTGCCTCTAAATCTTGTCTATAGATAAACCCTAGACAGTTTATCCGTGTGATTTTAATAGTGTATTGGATTATCTAACATTTAACTGTCCTGTATGTCCATCTTTTTAACTAAAGGTTTTCAATACTTATCATTATATTTGACCATCTAAACGTTAATTTCTTATGAAAACATAAAGGATCAAGAAGACATGCTGAAGGTATTGACAGCTCCCAATGAAGATGTTACAAATGAAAGAACTCCTACTTCAAGTCTCTCAAAAGAAGATATCTCCCGTTACAGTCGGCAGCTGATTCTTCCAGAGTTTGGTGTGAAAGGTGAGAATATATTCATATAGTTTGTATAGTTGTTGTTCTTGTTGATGTATCAATGCCCAGGAAGTACTAGTGGTTAACTGTTACTTCCTATGTGCAATGGGATGGTGTCTCCAGAGCTTGATTTCATACCTATAAAACTTCTACACTCAGCGGCGTGCAGCTCTGTGATGTGTATTTAAGTGGTGTACATCTCAGCAGTGTGTATCTCAGCGTTGTACATCTCACCGGTGTACAATGCTTTGAGAAGTCTCCTACTCAGAGGGGTTAAAATTTTGTAGTAGACAAGAAGAACATCCAGGAACTGCAATTTAATTAAGATGTTTGTGATATAATACATTTAGCTGTGAGATAGTTATTCTTGACAGCTGATACCCTGTCTGACATCTAACATAACAATTTCATTCAGATCAAGCTCCCTCTGCAATTTCCTGGCGCTCGTTTGTCTATCTCTGCCATGCCTATATACTAAGATGTCATCAGCATCATCAACACCTATGCTGAAGTGTAGATAAAGTGTAGATAAAGTGTAGATAAAGTGTAGATAAAGTATAGATGGCATGTGGATGAAGTGTGGATGAAGTATAGACAAAGTATAGAAGTTTTTTAGGATTTGTTTGCATGTTATAGCATTTGTTTGCTTAAAGTATTGATGAAGTATAGATAAAGTATAGATGAAGTGTAGATAAAGTATAGACGAAGTGTTTGAAGTGTAGATAAAGTATAGATGAAGTGTATATAAAGTGTAGATGAAACGTGGATGAAGTGTAGATGAAACGTGGTTGAATATTTGATGAAGTGTAGATAAACTATAGATAAATGTAGATAAAGTATAGATAAAGTGTAGATAAACTATAGATAAAGTGCAGATAAACTAGATAAAGTGTAGTTGAAGTGTAGATAAAGTGTAGATAAAATATAGAAGTACTGTGGGAATTACACAAAAGGAATGCCTCATTTCATATTAATCTGCTAGAGGGGCTGATGATGTATGGTGGTTTGCATGATTGGTCGCTGGTGAGATCTTCTGGAAAAGGAACTAATTGAAATAGAATATGTTTGAAATGACTTTAATCTTATTTCTCTGTTAGTATTAACATTCCGACATGTTTGTGTGTTTACATAGGACAGATAAAACTGAAAAACTGCTCAGTCCTTATTGTGGGCGCTGGAGGTCTAGGATGCCCAGCAGCTGCATACTTAGCTGCAGCTGGAGTAGGCAAGTTACATGTTTGTAATATGTCCTTAAGAATCCTCTTCTGCAAATATGATCAGGCAGTGGGCTTGAATATATTCAAGAAGAATTATGGTCTGCTAGAAAATGTTCTTTCACCAGCTTCCTGTGGAGCACATGTCATCACTAAACATCTTCCATATTTTTCTATGATTATCTAATCCATACAGCATTGTCCATGTTTTTCACTATCACTCCAATATGTTTTTTAAACTACTTTCTTTGAATGTTTCTCTTATCTTTGTTGAATGTTTTAGCATTGATTTTCCATGGGAGAAGGGAATCAATCCCCACAGCAAACCCTCACCAGTTACCTGAGGAGGTAGTCAACTCCCCACACCAAATCCTCAGGAGGTAGCCAACTCTCACACCAAACCCTCATGAATGACTAGTTAGTATTAATATTCTTTGACCAACACCCCCCCCCCCTTTCCACAAAGGTGTCGGTAACACAATAATGTCTGTGGTTTAACCTTTACGACTCTGCGGGCGAGGTCACGCACCCGTAGGACACGCCCCCTTGTGCCTGCGGGCGAGGTCACTCACCATACGATATCGCCCGATTCCCGAGTACGGAACTTCACGAAGTAATGAACAAATGCCGTATAAAGCACGCCAAACGAAGCTAGGATTACGTCACAGTTTAAAGGTCAAATTCCTTTACTCATTACGATTGTAAGAGAGAGAAAGCCGGTTGAATTTGTCAACGCATTTCTAGAGCGACTTTAGCCATTTTCGGCCGTATTTTACTATCAAATTGAGTACCGCGTGGCACGGGTAAGTGATCGTGACTACATGTTCTAATTGTTGTTCTTTGTGTTTAATATGTTGTTGTTTGATAAGAATGTGTGTTTATTCATTCAAAAACACAAAAATAATATGTATCAGGGGTGCCACATGTGTGCATGGACAATAATTACGTTGCGTGTCGGCATAGACCTAGTGTTGACCGGACGGACATTATATGCGATTTCTTCACGTTTTATTAGTTTTTTTAGTTCATATTATATTAGTTTGGATATAAAACAATACATATACAATAAGTATAGGTATTTATGAGGATTTTACCAATGTTGCCACACATTGCTCATGTATTAGGGGCGTCAAGAAGATATATTTGCGATTTTGAAAATGACGTTTTCCGTTTTTCACCCGAATTTTCAACTTCACAACTTGCTCACAACTGTTATATCACACATACAACAACAACAAAAACACGATAATATTCACTATTCATTCCTTTATTTACATGTGCAAAAATTATTTAAATATTTTCTAAAACAAAAAAGTTATTGCGTTTTCAAAACACTCACCATCAACAACGAAAATTTTCCAAAAAGAATTCAGGCCCTGGGGAGAAATTTCTCAATTTAATTCAGAGCCCTAAAGGTTAATGTAAAACAAATATACTGTTTTCTCCTAGTTTCTTTTTCATGAAACATCTCTCTAGTATGCATATTAAAACACTGATGACATCTCTGTGGTATGCATGTGAAAAGAATTATTGTTAGCCCTGTGTATGTTGTAGTGTTTTCAGAGAGTTTGTTCTGTTCTTTGATCACTTAACAATAACTATTTATGGTTCTCTGTTCTTTGATCACTTAACAATAACTATTTATGGTTCTCTGTTCTTCATAACTTATAACACTTTTGTCACATGTTCAGCAGCCATTTTGTCTGTGCACCAGTCATAAGCATCAGAAGTTTTGTTTTGAATAGATTATTTGATCAGAAAATACATTTAGAATAGACAGGCAAAGCTTGCAACAGGGTAATGTAGTTTTGCTAATCACTGGAAAACACACATAATAACACATAGAAATCTACGTTTAAACATTCTTATATTTTACATACACTATTTAATATATTTTATTTTAGCAGAAAGCGAACAAGAACTACAAAGACTAATAGATTAAGTTGATAAATCAAGGTAAGAGTAATAAGCATTCAAAACATTAAAAAAACCATGATAATCAGCAAAGACACAGAAGAACAAGAGCTAAACATAAACATACAGGGAGAGAAACTACAACAAGTAAAACATTATCAATATCTTGGGCACATAGTCACAAATGATGGCAGATGTGAAACAGAAGTTAAAAGGAGAATAGGAATGGCTAAAAGTATGTTGAATGACATAAGGAAAATATTAACATCTAAACAAATTACAAAGCTAAAAATGAGAATTATAAAATGCTACATCTATTCTATATTAATGAATGACTCAGAAACATGGACAATAAACAAACAGAAGTCAGAATTGATGCTATTTAGATGTGGATATATAGAAGAATAGGGAGACCATCATGGAAAGACAAGAAAATAAATAAGGAGGTTCTAACAATACTTATACGAAAAAAAAATTATTAAAAGAAACAAAGATCAAGCAAATAAAATAATTTGGACATAAGAATGCATTTAGATAGACAATTGTTTAGAGTTTACATCTAGATAGACAATTGTTTAGAGTATACATCTAGATAGACAATTGTTTAGAGTATACATCTAGATAGACAATTGTTTAGAGTATACATCTAGATAGACAATTGTTTAGAGTATACATCTAGATAGACAATTGTTTAGAGTATACATCTAGATAGAAAATTGGTTAGAGTATACATCTAGATAGACAATTGTTTAGAGTATACATCTAGATAGACAATTGGTTACAGTATACATTTAGATAGACAATTGTTTAGAGTATACATTTAGATAGACAATTGTTTAGAGTATACATTTAGATAGATAATTGTTTAGAGTATACATTTAGATAGATAATTGTTTAGAGTATACATTTAGATAGATAATTGTTTAGAGTATACATTTAGATAGACAATTGTTTAGAGTATACATTTAGATAGACAATTGTTTAGAGTATACATTTAGATAGACAATTGTTTAGAGTATACATTTAGATAGATAATTGTTTAGAGTATACATTTAGATAGACAATTGTTTAGAGTATACATTTAGATAGACAATTGTTTAGAGTATACATTTAGATAGATAATTGTTTAGAGTATACATTTAGATAGATAATTGTTTAGAGTATACATTTAGATAGACAATTGTTTAGAGTATACATTTAGATAGACAATTGTTTAGAGTATACATTTAGATAGACAATTGTTTAGAGTATACATTTAGATAGACAATTGTTTAGAGTATACATTTAGATAGGCAATTGTTTAGAGTATACATTTAGATAGACAATTGTTTAGAGTATACATTTAGATAGACAATTGTTTAGAGTATACATTTAGATAGACAATTGTTTAGAGTATACATTTAGATAGACAATTGTTTAGAGTATACATTTAGATAGACAATTGTTTAGAGTATACATTTAGATAGACAATTGTTTAGAGTATACATTTAGATAGACAATTGTTTAGAGTATACATTTAGATAGACAATTGTTTCGAGTATACATTTAGATAGACAATTGTTTAGAGTATACATTTAGATAAATAATTGTTTAGAGTATACATCTAGATAGACAATTGTTTAGAGTATACATCTAGATAGACAATTGTTTAGAGTATACATCTAGATAGACAATTGTTTAGAGTATACATCTAGATATACAATTGGTTAGAGTATACATCTAGATAGACAATTGTTTAGTGAATACATTTAGATAGACAATTGTTTAGAGTATACATCTAGATAGACAATTGTTTAGTGAATACATTTAGATAGACAATTGGTTAGAGTATACTTCTAGATAGACAATTGTTTAGTGAATACATCTAGATAGACAATTGTTTAGAGTATACATCTAGATGGACAATTGTTTAGAGTATACATCTAGATAGACAATTGTTTAGAGTATACATCTAGATAGACAATTGTTTAGAGTATACATTTAGATAGACAATTGTTTAGAGTATACATCTAGATAGACAATTGTTTAGAGTATACATTTAGATAGACAATTGTTTAGAGTATACATCTAGATAGACAATTGTTTAGAGTATACATCTAGATAGACACATAGTAGGAATATGTGTTGACAGATACACTGTTACAGAATACAAATGTGTAGATTATTTTTCACATATATTTAGATGGATACTTCACCAGAATACATTTTGCTATGAATATATTCCTGATTAGAGTATATTTAGATTGTCAGATACAGTGCAATGCATTTCTTATGGACCAACAAAATATTTATGCAATAATCAAAATTATCTACAATTAAATAATAAAATAATTGGGGATTTAGAAAATTGTTAAATAGGGAATATTATTATAAATATATGAGCTATATGGGGATTTCACTGTAAGTGGTATAAATACTTCACAGCTCTAACAGAATTTCATGAAGTGGATGTGACAAATGGTTATCATCTGATTGATGGACAATCAACATAGAATCGGTGGCAGATGTGATGATGCTGAAGCGATTGATGTAACAACTACTTGAGAATCTGCAAACACTGAGCAGACTACAGGAATACCATGTCAAGATGGGTGTGGCTAAACAAGAGTGTTATGTGGGTAACTAGAGGTGACTGGTAAAACAACACAGAGAAGGCGTGATCAGTCGCCACACACTGAGGGATATCTTGAGCAGATACGAGCACTTATGGACCGATGGTTGATGTACAGTGAGGATGATCTGGTGACTCACTTTGCCAGATTTTATGTATAGATTTATATTTCAAATCATATTTAATATTTTTTATATATGTCTGTTCACGTTAGTATTTCTTCTGTAGTTGATTTTATTTTCCTGTTGTGGTTTCAGGCAGGCTTGGAGTTGTAGACTATGATGAAGTCGAACTTAGCAACCTTCATAGACAAGTTCTTCACACAACAGAAAGTGTTGGCATCTCAAAGTCTCTGTCTGTGGCACAGTCCTGCTTTAGGTGAGGACCTGGTTCTTCTCTGCTTGTGTGCCAATTGAAAATGTTTGATTTTAGATCAAACTTTATTGCCGCAAATAAAATGGCTGCACAATGCATTTCCATTCTCTGGACTACTTCCTGCTGGAAATCTAATAGGATCATGGTCCTGCTACAAGAGAAATCCAGCGGGAGTTTAAAAATGAACACTGAAGAAGAAGATGTAGAGTTATTGTTGTTTCTATTTCAACAGTTATCAGGTGCCATCTCCACATTAAAAGTTGACTGAAACAGACCTCCAGCATTTCCTTGATGTCAGACTGTTTTTCCCATCTCATTATTTTTCAACTTTTATTGAAATTCTAGCCACCATTATACATTTAATTCACCAGTTTAATTGACAGTGCTATGTAAACAAATTGATATATGCCATATGATTCGAAAACCTGACCAAGTTATGCCCCCACCAGACTACTTGATCGCTTCTCTAGTCTCTCCACCATGCAGATTGTTTCTTTTCTTTGTTCTTATTTAATACTTGACGCTATTTCCTCTCAACTACCTAAAAGTCTCTATAACAAAGCACTTACACAGTAGCTTAATGATTTTGTGGAAATTAACTGTACTTGGATTTGAACCAACACCCAAACACCCACTAGTGGTCAGTTCAATGTAACTACTAATAACATTGGACTTGAACAGCTATCTGTAATATTTTGTTTCTTGTTGCTGGTGTAGATGAAATTTAGTTTTTTTGTATTTTTTTGTTGTTGGTGAAGGTGACATTTAGTCCATTGTTTATAACATACATAGATCACATCTACAAAGTAGCAAAGACAACGGAAGAAAACAACATGAAGGATAACTTAAATGAATTGCTATTTGCAGACGACCAAGCACTAGTAGTATCATCAGAAGGGCAACTACAAAGACAAATATACAGATTACATCAAAGATGGTGTGTCATTTGACATATTCTCTCCAGCAGAACGTTGTCTTCCCAATGAACTCCCTGAACCCTTCTCTGTCTTGGGCCATACGGCTTGCATTTTTCAACAATGTATTCATGTAATATCTAATGTCGTCAGTCCATCTTCTTCTTGGTCTGCTCTTTCTCCTCTTCCCAGGTACTCTTCCCTCCATTATTTATCTTTCTAAACAGAGGGTATGAAGTACCGTATTCATGTGATTTGAGCTGGAGAGTTTGAAGTATACATGTGATTTGAGCTGGAGAGTATGAAGTACCGTATTCATGTGATTTGAGCTGGAGAGTATGAAGTATTCATGTGATTTGAGCTTGAGAGTATGAAGTACCGTATTCATGTGATTTGAGCTGGATAGTTTGAAGTACCGTATTCATGTGATTTGAGCTTGAGAGTATGAAGTATACATATTATTTGAGCTGGAGAGTATTAGTATACATGTGATTTGAGCTGGAGATTATGAAGTATACATATGATTTGAGCTGGAGAGTATGAAGTATACATATGATTTGAGCTGGAGAGTATGAAGTATACATATGATTTGAGCTGGAGAGTATGATGTATTCATGTGATTTGAGCTGAAGAGTATGAAGTATACATATGATTTGAGCTGGAGAGTATGAAGTATACATATGATTTGAGCTGGAGAGTATGAAGTATACATGTGATTTGAGCTGGAGAGTATGAATTATACATATGATTTGAGCTGGAGAGTATGAAGTATACATATGATTTGAGCTGGAGAGTATGAAGTATACATATGATTTGAGCTGGAGAGTATGATGTATTCATGTGATTTGAGCTGGAGAGTATGAATTATACATATGATTTGAGCTGGAGAGTAGGAAGTATACATATGATTTGAGCTGGAGAGTATGAAGTATTCATGTGATTTGAGCTGGAGAGTATGAAGTATTCATGTGATTTGAGCTGGAGAGTATGAAGTGTACATGTGATTTGAGCTGGAGAGTATGAAGTGTACATGTGATTTGAGCTGGAGAGTATGAAGTGTACATGTGATTTGAGCTGGAGAGTATGAAGTGTACATGTGATTTGAGCTGGAGAGTATGAAGTATTCATGTGATTTGAGCTGGAGAGTATGAAGTATGTTCTGTTGCTAGTTTTAAAGAGCTGTATTATTTGTGCCTTTTGACCAAGCACATCAGTTTGTGCATGATATTTAGTCCATTTTATAATTTCTTGAAGTAGTAATTAGTATTTCAAAGTGTGCAATGAACTCAAGCGTATAGTCCATCTGGAATATGATTCCAGGAATTAAACTCAGTTACCAGTATTAAATATTTTTAGATGGTGTTCATTATTTGCAGGTTGAATCCCACTATTGACTATGTGCCCTACCAGATGCAGTTAAACAGCACCAATGCTATAGATATCATTACAAAGTAAGTAGTGGTTTCAGAAATGTTAGGTTTTGTACTGTCTCTGGAATTCAAGGTTTTGAAATATGTAAATATGTGTGATGTACACACATACAATTTTCAAAGTGAGCTGAAGGTAGCTGAGATGTGGTATTTGAGAAGAATGATGACCATTCCATGGAAAACTAATATAACTAAAGTAGAAGTTCTCAGAGATGCTGGAGTAAAAAGACAAATTACAGCAAACAGAAGTAGACAGACAAGGTTTTTAGGTGCATGTGATGGGAAGAGAAAAACATGAACAAATAGTATCAACAGGAAAGATGAAGGGGAGAAGAGACAGAGGAAGACAAAGAGAGAAGTTTCTGGATGGGTTGTAGTGCCCATACTGGTGACATTAGGGTCATAGTGGTGCCCACACTGGTGACATTAGGGTCGTAGTAGTGATGCCCACACTGGTGACATCAGGGTCGATGTGGAGCCCACATTGGTGACATTAGGGTTGTAGTGGTGCCCACACTGGTGACATCAGGGTCATAGTGGTGCCCACACTGGTGACATCAGCACAGAAAGTGCTTCAAACAACTCTATTCTCAGTCATTCAGAGTAGTGTAGAAAAATTATGCCCAGACCATTCCTTGATATCAATCCAGGAATTTCTTTTCACACCTCTTCTCCTTCTACCCTTGACACTTCCTTGCAAAATAATTGTAGAAAGTGAGTCGTGTCTCGTTACATGTCTAAACTAAACAAGTTTATGCCATTTCACCACTGCCAAAGTAGTTCTGATAACCTGTAAGTTTATTTATTCATTGCTGGATGAATATATCTGTCGTGTGTTCTATATAACTAATTCTCAACAAACGTCTGTAGTACTTGTTTTCAAAAGTCTGATTCCTTCTTTCCTTGTCTGCATTGAGTGTCCAGCTTTCACATCGGTATAAAAGTATACTTAGCACTACCCTGAAGGGTTACGGGTTTATTGATTGATTATTGATTGATACTTTGCACTAGTGATTAGAACAGATTGATCTTTACAGTAATACTGATCTTTCTTTTTCAAATCGTATTCAACCTTGACATGTCAGCCATCGCCATCTCCAGTCTTAGCTTCATTTAATTTCCCAACTTGTCATCGTCACATATTTGGGACCCAAGATATTGAAGCTGAAGTCTTCAAGGCTGTCACCGTTTAACCAGATGTTCATGGAATCTTGTTTGGTTTCACTAAGTCACCAATATCTTGCTTTTATCAACGCTAATTTCCATGCGATATTTTCAACTAACATCTTTCAGCTTTGACGTGAGTTCCTGGAGTTTAAATTCGGAACCAGTCAATATACCGATGTCATCGACTTAACATAAGTTACACAGCTGTCTACCACCAATAGTTATTGATGTCTGGAGATCTTGTACTCCCTCCTGCATTATATAGTCCTAATTCATGTTAATAAGCACTGGGAAAAGTATGCATCCCTGACACACTCCTGTATCCATCTTGAAAAATTCATCAATGTCATTTTTTATGAAAACAGCATTGCTTGCATCTTTGTACAAAATTTCAATGGCCGTCTATGATGTTTATGTCCAAGTTATATTGTCTCATTAACTGTCGCAGACCTTGGTGTCACACACGATCAAATGTCTTTGTGAAATCAATGAAATTAACTGAACTTATTAGCAGCACAAGAGACAGAGAGTTGTAGAGAAACATGATCGCCTAATCCACTCGGTATGGCACTTGAGTGAAATATATTTGTAGCGGTCTGCATGGTAGAGGGGCCAGGGTTCAATACAAGAATCAGTGGAAAGGGTCACAGCTTTTAATTGTATGCACAAGACACTGTTCGCATCTTTCTGTCAACTTGTCAACAAAACATAATGGCTAAAGCAATGGATGTTTGTCTACTGAGCGTGCCAGCTAATGAGAGAGACGTTGTACGCTTGTTACAAAAATGAGGAGTGCTAAAACAGGACAAAATGTACAGCCATGTGTAAAAATTTGCTAAGGGAGAGGTTTTTACAGACTTTTTGTAAAAATTTGCTAAGGGAGAGGTTTTTACAGACTTTTTGGGAAAAATCACTAAGGGAGAGGTTTTTACAGACTTTTTGGCTAAGTTGCTAGTACTAAAAGTAATGTACAGATTTGTTAAGGAGGGGGTTTGAACACCCCAAACTCTTGCCTTATTGGTCTTGGTGATGCAAATTGTGTGAGGCAGGGCGTACACTGTAGCATGATAACGATCGCTGGGGGCTGCCGGATGATGTGGTGATGAATGATTATCACACTAGAAGTTTAATATACAGCAACAAACATAAAATATGTGTATGTCTGTGTGAATGTATATTTTCTCCTCTTCTTCCATTATCACTAAGTGGTACATATGCCATCAGAAAATTCTCTCCTGTCTGCCTTATGTTGCACACTTCTCTCCAGTCAGACTTATGTTGCACAATTCTCTCCAGTCAGACTTATGTTGCACAATTCTCTCCAGTCAGACTTATGTTGCACAATTCTCTCCAGTCAGACTTATGTTGCACAATTCTCTCCAGTCAGACTTATGTTGCACAATTCTCTCCAGTCAGACTTCTTCCATTATCACTAAGTGGTACATATGCCATCAGAAAATTCTCTCCTGTCTGCCTTATGTTGCACACTTCTCTCCAGTCAGACTTATGTTGCACAATTCTCTCCAGTCAGACTTATGTTGCACAATTCTCTCCAGTCAGACTTATGTTGCACAATTCTCTCCAGTCAGACTTATGTTGCACAATTCTCTCCAGTCAGACTTATGTTGCACAATTCTCTCCAGTCAGACTTATGTTGCACAATTCTCTCCAGTCAGACTTATGTTGCACAATTCTCTCCAGTCAGACTTATTTTGCACAATTCTCTCCATTTCTCTGCAACAATTTTATATACTTCCCATATCTCTCTGTCCTTTTTCTCAATCTGCTTCTCAACCTCTTCACTTTTTCTTTTTGTGGTGTCTATGACTGATTGTTATGTTATGTTCCTCCAGGGCCATAGGCGGCGCATAGGGCAGAAACCATAGCTTTCCATTTCTGTCTTTGTTTTGCCAGGTCTTTCAATTGTTGCGTGTTGTTTAGGTTCATTGACATGCTTCTCTATTAATGGTTCTTCGTAGAGTTTCTCTAGGTCTCCCTCTTCTTCTTACTCCAGGTGGCACCCAATATAGTGATTGCTGGGGAATTCTTAGGCTGTTCATTCTAAGAACATGGCCGATGTAAGTCCAACGCCTTTGTCTAATGAAGGAAGATATATAGGTTTGTTTGCTTTCCTCTCTTATAGTAGTGTTAGATTTAAAGTCACTCCACTTAACGTTCAGAATGGTACGTAGGCATTTGTTTGACTGATGACTGATTGTCTTGTGATATTGGTTGGGTGCTTCTGTAACCCTTGGCCCACCCATCACCACTTCTACAAATGGCTAACTATCTATGGATCTTTCAAAGCTGTTTGTTATATGTCTGTTATGTAATGTCAATAACCAATGAATTAATTGATCTTTGTTTCTATCTGTGTAGATTTGATGTCTCAATCTGTATTTATATCTGTGTAGATTTGATGTTGTGATAGATCAATATTTCTATCTGTGTAGATTTAATGTTGTGATTGATCAATATTTCTATCTGAGTAGATTTGATATTGTGATTGATCAATATTTCTATCTGTGTAGATATGATGTTGTGATATGATCAATATTTCTATCGTGTAGATTTGATGTTGTGATATGATCAATATTTATATCTGTGTAGATTTGATGTTGTGATTGATCAATATTTCTATCTGTGTAGATTTGATGTTGTGATATGATCAATATTTCTATCTGTGTAGATTTGATGTTGTGATTGATCAATATTTCTATCTGTGTAGATTTGATGTTGTGATATGATCAATATTTCTATCTGTGTAGATTTGATGTTTTGATTGATCAATATTTCTATCTGTGTAGATTTGATGTGATACGATCAATATTTCTATCTGTGTAGATTTGATGTTGTGATTGATCAATATTTCTAGCTGTGTAGATTTGATGTTGGGATATGATCAATATTTCTATCTGTGTAGATTTGATGTTGTGATGGGATCAATATTTCTATCTGTGTAGAGTTGATGTTGTGATATGATCAATATTTCTATCTGTGTAGATTTGATGTTGTGATTGATCAATATTTCTATCTGTGTAGATTTGATGTTGGGATATGATCAATATTTCTATCTGTGTAGATTTGATGTTGTGATATGATCAATATTTCTATCTGTGTAGATTTGATGTTGTGATATGATCAATATTTCTATCTGTGTAGATTTGATGTTGTGATATGATCAATATTTCTATCTGTGTAGATTTGATGTTGTGATGTGATCAATATTTCTATCTGTGTAGATTTGATGTTGTGATGTGATCAATATTTCTATCTGTGTAGATTTGATGTTGTGATGTGATCAATATTTCTATCTGTGTAGATTTGATGTTGTGATATGATCAATATTTCTATCTGTGTAGATTTGATGTTGTGATTGATCAATATTTCTATCTGTGTAGATTTGATGTTGTGATATGATCAATATTTCTATCTGTGTAGATTTGATGTTGTGATATGATCAATATTTCTATCTGTGTAGATTTGATGTTGTGATTGATCAATATTTCTATCTGTGTAGATTTGATGTTGTGATATGATCAATATTTCTATCTGTGTAGATTTGATGTTGTGATATGATCAATATTTCTATCTGTGTAGATTTGATGTTGTGATTGATCAATATTTCTATCTGTGTAGATTTGATGTTGTGATATGATCAATATTTCTATCTGTGTAGATTTGATGTTGTGATATGATCAATATTTCTATCTGTGTAGATTTGATGTTGTGATTGATCAATATTTCTATCTGTGTAGATTTGATGTTGTGATATGATCAATATTTCTATCTGTGTAGATTTGATGTTGTGATATGATCAATATTTCTATCTGTGTAGATTTGATGTTGTGATATGATCAATATTTCTATCTGTGTAGATTTGATGTTGTGATGTGATCAATATTTCTATCTGTGTAGATTTGATGTTGTGATGTGATCAATATTTCTATCTGTGTAGATTTGATGTTGTGATGTGATCAATATTTCTATCTGTGTAGATTTGATGTTGTGATATGATCAATATTTCTATCTGTGTAGATTTGATGTTGTGATTGATCAATATTTCTATCTGTGTAGATTTGATGTTGTGATATGATCAATATTTCTATCTGTGTAGATTTGATGTTGTGATATGATCAATATTTCTATCTGTGTAGATTTGATGTTGTGATTGATCAATATTTCTATCTGTGTAGATTTGATGTTGTGATATGATCAATATTTCTATCTGTGTAGATTTGATGTTGTGATTGATCAATATTTCTATCTGTGTAGATTTGATGTTGTGATTGATCAATATTTCTATCTGTGTAGATTTGATGTTGTGATTGATCAATATTTCTATCTGTGTAGATTTGATGTTGTGATATGATCAATATTTCTATCTGTGTAGATTTGATGTTGTGATATGATCAATATTTCTATCTGTGTAGATTTGATGTTGTGATATGATCAATATTTCTATCTGTGTAGATTTGATGTTGTGATTGATGCTACTGATAATGTTGCAACTCGTTATCTTCTCAACGATGCTTGTGTCTTGACCCAGAAGCCTCTTGTGTCAGGAAGTGCTCTAAGATTTGAAGGCCAGGTAATAAAATAAATGTGTAATGTATTCTGTGTAATGACAATAAGTTGATCAGTGGCAGAGAGATTGGAGTGTTGGTCTCACATCCGTGAAGTTCATGGTTCATCTCCCAGTAAAGACTAAGATTACACAGCTACACAATTCCCTGATAGGAAACATGCAGTATTGACAATGACAGATGGTTGGTTGATTCGTTACTGATCCAGTTGTCCATGGGCTCATGCCCTTTGACCCAATGCTATTAAAATGGCATTATATTGCTGCAAGTCTGTGGATTTTCCGCTCACATCAGGCCAGAGTCAGAGATAATTATAAATAGAATAACTATAACACCACCAGGTTTCAACCTATGCACTGCTATGAGACACTGCAGTCAAGATAGGGTTCACTGTACTCATTCCCCGTCACCAATTGACTACTGGTTATGTTGAACCTCTCTATTGCTCCAGGCATGCAACCAAATGTTCAAGTTAAAAGAATTGCCACGTCCTGAGTCACTGTGCCTCTATTGATGGGAATCAGCCATAGGAAAAAACAGTGCTGTCAGTTTCCTTCTCTCCAGTGCTACACAGTACATCTCTGGCTCCCTCCCAACCACAGAGTGTGCATACATATATACAAATAACAAAAGTACATGCAAAAACAAAATAAAAGCATGAGAAGCTTAATTGTATAAATGACGTGCCATGAAGCTTCTATACGAAGATAACCTCATTATAATGGCATGTCATCTACTAAGATTTTCTGTTGCATGGGTGGTTTGTCTAGTGCGCCATTGGTGAGACCCAAAGATGCAACTGCATGCGTATGACAGACAGTTGATTAATACATTTTATAATGATCTCTTTCCTCAAGGATTCAGCAGGGGTTTCTTGTTCTCAAGTCCAATTACTTGTTACACTTGTTAATAAGTTGGTGCTTGGTCTATGGTTACATTTTTTGATCTTGGTAGAAGAGGTCTTGACACCATCCAGCTCTCGCTGTGTGAGGAAGTTAGCACCATCGAGCTCTCGCTGTGTGAGGAAAGTAGCACCATTGAGCTCTCGCTGTGTGAGGAAAGTAGCACCATCGAGCTCTCGCTGTGTGAGGAAAGTAGCACCATCGAGCTCTCACTGTGTGAGGAAGGTGGCACTATTCAGCTCTCGCTGTGTGAGGAAAGTAGCACCATCCAGTTCTCGTTGTGTGAGGAAAGTAGCACCATCGAGCTCTCGCTGTGTGAGGAAGGTGGCACTATTCAACTCGCGCTGTGTGAGGAAAGTGGCACTATCCAGCTCTCACCGTATAAGGAAGGTGGTACTTTTCAGCTCTCGCTGTGTGAGGAAGGTGGCACTATTCAACTCTCGCTGTGTGAGGAAAGTGGCACTATCCAGCTCTCACCGTATAAGGAAGGTGGTACTATTCAGCTCTCGCTGTGTGAGGAAGGTGGCACTCGTGTGTTATCAGTGTTCAAAAGGAGGGCAAAGAACTGTAACTTGCCATTCATATCAATAGACTAAGAATGATTATATTTTTGACCACTCTAGCCCGTAAAAAAAATGAAAGATTCTCCCCACTCCCCTCAAGTTAAATACACCATAACTGTTCAAATCTGAAAATAAAAAAGATTTAGCAAAACCACCTGAAACAGGGAAAGTTCTTGTGGCAAAGCACAACTTGAAGGTCAAGTGGAAGATAATGAGAAATTCTTGAAATAAATGAGTATGGGATTGGTAAAATCTGGTATGTTGGCTGATGATTGGTAAAATCTGGTATGTTGGCTGATGATTGGTAAAATCTGGTATGTTGGCTGATGATTGGTAAAATCTGGTATGTTGGCTGATGATTGGTAAAATCTGGTATGTTTGCTGATGATTGGTAAAATCTGGTATGTTGGCTGATGATTGGTAAAATCTGGTATGTTGGCTGATGATTGGTAAAATCTGGTATGTTGGCTGATGATTGGTAAAATCTGGTATGTTGGCTGATGATTGGTAAAATCTGGTATGTTGGCTGATGATTGGTAAAATCTGGTATGTTGGCTGATGATTGGTAAAATCTGGTATGTTGGCTGATGATTGGTAAAATCTGGTATGTTGGCTGATGATTGGTAAAATCTGGTATGTTTGCTGATGATTGGTAAAATCTGGTATGTTGGCTGATGATTGGTAAAATCTGGTATGTTGGCTGATGATTGGTAAAATCTGGTATGTTGGCTGATGATTGGTAAAATCTGGTATGTTGGCTGATGATTGGTAAAATCTGGTATGTTGGCTGATAAATGCAAGAAATGGAGAGTTTGTTGAAGAACTAGATAGTTGGAAAATAGTAGATATAATAATAGCATAACTCATCATAGAGGTGCCACAATGGAGACATAGGGGTTGTAGAGGTGCCACAATGGAGACATAGGGGTTGTAGAGGTGCCACAATGGAGACATAGGGGTTGTAGAGGTGCCACAATGGAGACATAGGGGTTGTAGAGGTGCCACAATGGAGACATAGGGGTTGTAGAGGTGCCACAATGGAGACATAGGGGTTGTAGAGGTGCCACAATGGAGACATAGGGGTTGTAGAGGTGCCACAATGGAGACATAGGGGTTGTAGAGGTGCCACAATGGAGACGTCAGCACAAAAATCCCTTCAAACACCTCTGTTATCAACCATTTGGAGGAGTGTAAGAAAATTATGCCTAGTCCATTCTGTGATGTTATCAATCCAGGATTTTCTTTTTCTGTCGCTTCTCCCTTGACCCTCGACTGTTCCTTGCAAAATAATTTTTAAATTTTTAAAATGAAAAATATTGAGTCATGTAGATGGGAAAGTAGTATGTATATTGTATTGTTTTGTGTTATATTATTATATTTGCTAAGTACAATTTCTTGCTTAAACATCCATAAACGTGAGGAAAACTGAGAAGCGACTACCCAAGAAGTCAATCTTGTATATCCCCTCTATTTTGTTCTTGCAGTTGACTGTATACAATTATGAGGGTGGTCCATGTTATAGATGCCTATTCCCTCAACCTCCTCCGCCAGAGAGTGTTACTAGTTGTTCAGAGGGAGGAGTGCTAGGAGTGGGTAAGCTGTGTTGGTACAATTGTTTGGTTTGAATCATATTGTCTGTTTTAATTCATCACAGTTCAATTAATGGGGGACGGCATAGATTGTCTTAAGATGGTGGACGACTTATTGTAACGGCTTGACTTAAGATAACTTGACATGATGACTTGACCTAAAATAGATAGCTTGAGTTGACATGATGACTTGGCTTGACTTATGACAGCTTGCATGAGATGTCAACTGGATATTTGATTTCTTATCTAATGATGGTTTCATTGTTGTGTTTGGCACTTCATACTTTGAAAGACTTACAATAGATGGTGTCAGTAAGAGTAAATGCATTTCATAACATCTAATCACCTGGGTACAATATCAATATGCATCACTTGTCCTGGACAATTGTACTTGTACTTGTACTTGTACTTGTACTTGTGTTTGTCATAATAAGAGAACAGACATTTGTGTATTTTTAGTTGATGAGGGATGAAGGAGAAAGTTCTGCATTTGTTTAGTGAGAATCTCATGGATAAGGGGGAAAGTTCTGCATTTGTTTAGTGAGAATCTCATGGATAAGGGGGAAAGTTCTGCATTTGTTTAGTGAGAATCTCATGGATAAGGGGGAAAGTGCTGCATTTGTTTAGTGAGAATCTCATGGATAAGGGGGAAATTGCTGCATTTGTTTAGTGAGAATCTCATGGATAAGGGAGAAAGTTCTGCATTTGTTTAGTGAGAATCTCATGGATAAGGGGGAAAGTGCTGCATTTGTTTAGTGAGAATCTCATGGATAAAAACACTGCAATTGATGACATAACTTGATGCTGTATATTGTTGGGGCACAAAAGGGGAGTAAAATATCAATACTGTGACCTGCCATGCTTGTCATTAGAGACAACAAAAGAGGCTGTGTGAAAGAGTTTGTTGTCTCATCTTACAGATCGTAGCGACCCAAAAACCATGTTGAAAGGTGCAGTCACATCAGAGCTGTAAACTATGGTACAACTCCTTTCATTTACTACATCCTACTGAAAAAGATGAAGTATCTTTTTGTTTTTTGCCTGAAGTGAATAACATTTATTCATAATTGTTCCTAGTTAACTTAACTTATGGCAGCTTGACTAGACTAGTGATGACTTGACTAGACTAGTGACAATTTGACTAGACTTGGCAACAGTTGTACTTATGTCTACTTTACACACAATCTTTCACTTTGAGATAAATCATCTTGCTATGATTCTACTCGTGACAGTTGAACTTGCTATGATTCTACTTGTGACAGTTGGACTAGCTATGATTCTACTTGTGACAGTTGGACTAGCTATGATTCTACTTGTGACAGTTGGACTAGCTATGATTCTACTTGTGATAGTTGAACTTGCTATGATTCTACTTGTGACAGTTGAACTTGCTATGATTCTACTTGTGACAGTTGGACTAGCTATGATTCTACTTGTGACAGTTGGACTAGCTATGATTCTACTTGTGACAGTTGGACTAGCTATGATTCTACTTGTGATAGTTGAACTTGCTATGATTCTACTTGTGACAGCTGGACTAGCTATGATTCTACTTGTGACAGCTGGACTAGCTATGATTCTACTTGTGACAGTTGGACTAGCTATGATTCTACTTGTGACAGTTGGACTAGCTATG
Source organism: Meghimatium bilineatum (assembly GCA_034231615.1). Taxonomy (NCBI): domain Eukaryota; kingdom Metazoa; phylum Mollusca; class Gastropoda; order Stylommatophora; family Philomycidae; genus Meghimatium; species Meghimatium bilineatum. Next base: position 53,857,525 of record CM067313.1, read on the forward strand.
ATTCTATTGTGACAGCTGGACTAGCTATGATTCTACTTGTGACAGTTGGACTAGCTATGATTCTACTTGTGACAGTTGGACTAGCTATGATTCTACTTGTGACAGTTGGACTAGCTATGATTCTACTTGTGACAGTTGGACTAGCTATGATTCTACTTGTGACAGCTGGACTAGCTATGATTCTACTTGTGACAGTTGGACTAGCTATGATTCTACTTGTGACAGCTGGACTAGCTATGATTCTACTTGTGACAGTTGGACTAGCTATGATTCTACTTGTGACAGCTGGACTAGCTATGATTCTACTTGTGACAGCTGGACTAGCTATGATTCTACTTGTGACAGTTGGACTAGCTATGATTCTACTTGTGACAGTTGGACTAGCTATGATTCTACTTGTGATAGCTGGACTAGCTATGATTCTACTTGTGACAGTTGGACTAGCTATGATTCTACTTGTGATAGCTGGACTAGCTATGATTCTACTTGTGACAGCTGGACTAGCTATGATTCAACTTGTGACAGTTGGACTAGCTATGATTCTACTTGTGACAGTTGGACTAGCTATGATTCTACTTGTGACAGCTGGAATTGCCATCATTGTTCAGAATTTAATAGGTCAATTATTATTCTGGATATATTTTTTCTAGAATGTAGTTTTCTTGAGGGATTCTCTCAACAGCTCACTACTCTAGCCGATTTGTCCAGCTGTAACCAAATGCTCTCAACAGCTCACTACTCTAGCTGATTTGTCCAGCAGTAGCCAAGTGCTCTCAACAGCTCACTACTCTAGCCAATTTGTCCAGCTGTAGCCAAGTGCTCTCAACAGCTCACTACTCTAGCCGGTTTGTCCAGCTGTAGCCAAGTGCTCTCAACAGCTCACTACTGTAGCCAATTTGTCCAGCTATAGCCAAGTGCTCTCAACAGCTCACTACTCTAGCCAATTTGTCCAGCTGTAGCCAAGTGCTCTCAACAGCTCACTACTCTAGCCAATTTGTCCAGCTGTAGCCAAGTGCTCTCAACAGCTCACTACTCTAGCCAATTTGTCCAGCTGTAGCCAAGTGCTCTCAACAGCTCACTACTGTAGCCAATTTATCCAGCTGTAGCCAAGTGCTCTCAACAGCTCACTACTCTAGCTGATTTGTCCAGCTGTAGCCAAGTGTTCTCAACAGCTCACTACTGTAGCCAATTTGTCCAGCTGTAGCCAAGTGCTCTCAACAGCTCACTACTGTAGCCAATTTGTCCAGCTGTAGCCAAGTGCTCTCAACAGCTCACTACTCTAGCCGATTTGTCCAGCTGTAGCCAAGGACATGTTAAAATACTCTGAAATGTCAATCTCACCATGGACAATATTTTTGTTAGAATCTAACAATCTCACCATGGACAATATTTTTGTGTAAATGTGAAATTCAATCATGTTTAAAATTGCAGTTCCAGGAATAATTGGATGCCTGCAAGCCTTTGAAGCCATCAAAATAGCTTCAGGTCTAGAATGTATCCTTTTTTTATATTGCAATGGTGCTTCAAATGAAAACCTTAAAAGTGAGATTAAAAATGAGAATAAAGATGGCATTGTCTTGTAACTTATCGAAAAGAAGAGTGTCCTGCTCATGCAGATGGATAAGGTGATGTCATAATGTGATGTCATAATGTGATGTCATAATGGCAGTTGCAAGATAGCCGAACCACTAGTGACATGCACTAAAGAGTGGCAGTGTTCTGTTCAATTAGAGAAGAGCTAAGACAGTTCCAAAAATCATCATCTATCGCCCTTCAATGGATACCATCATACTGGAATCATGGGAAATGAGAAAGTGGATGCCCTGTCAAAAACAGGAAACGATATGGAACAACACAAACACCCACTGTCCTACGGAGAAGCAAAAACAATAATCCAGAACACATCTGGACTACATCCTATTAATCCTATTAATCCACACTGGAAAGTGGAAGAAACAAATGGAAGTGGAAGACAAACATGATGCAATATATCACCTCCAAAGATATGAAGAGACCACATGATTTTACTGTAGAACAGGCCACTGCAGGTTGTTCTGTCACCTTTACCGATTGAGGATCTCATACAGATGAATGTCCATGTGGATCCGAAACCCAGACTCCAGAACACATACTTCAGGACTGCCCAACATACAAAGAACAGAGACCGCAGACCTGGCCAGAGGATACAGACTTGAGGCAAAAGCTATGGGGCAGCCGCTTTGACCTGGAGAAGACAGTGGACAACAGGCCTGACAATATAACATGACCACAGATGCTGAACGCAGAAGAAGAAGAAGAAGAAGAGGTGATAGCTATAGAAATGCATTAGTCAATGGAGGTTCAATATAGTCATGTATGTCTGTCAATCCAGCAAGTACAACTGGTCGGGCCGTTGGTGTAAAGTAAAATGGTGACACAATGCGTCTCAATTCTCTGCAACATGTCCTGATGGAAAACTAGTAGGACAATTGTCCTGCAATGAGAGAAATCCAGCAGGAGTTTGAGAATTTAAACTTGAAAAAATCCACCACTATATGAGTGGAGTAGGAAGTTTGTGAATTAATTGAGTTTTTGTGATGAACTGTTTATGACTGGGTTAGACACACTGAGTAGTATCCCAAGGGTTGATTGCAGCCATTGATCGCCTCGTACAGGAAAACTTAGTCAAGGTTCAGCTTACCACATCATCCCTGATGTGGTCCAGTACCACATGATGTCTGTAAGCTGGGCACCACTTGGGATCACTGCACACATGTCATCTCTTCATCTATATTTTGTATGGCAATCAGTTTGGAACATATTTGACTTGTATATAATATTTTGTATGGCAATCAGTTTGGAACATATTTGACTTGTATATAATGTTTTGTATGGCTATCGGTTTGGAATATATCTGCACTGTATAGAATGTTTTGAAATAAAGCACCATAATTACTTCCATTATCTTTTCAGTAATAGTTTATTTTATATTCTGTAACACTTCCATAATTATGAATATAATGTAATATTTTTGTTTTGTTACTTTGAAAAATGCCTGATGGTTGGACCATGCCTGATGGTCAAACATTCTTGTTATTAAATATAAATATTCATCCTTGACAAATGACCACCAGCGTCTTACTGTCAGCGAATGTTGCTCTTTGATGGCATTGATGGAACGTTTAGGGCAGTGAAACTGAGACCAAAGTCTAGAACATGCTGTGTGTGTGGAGAGAAACCAACAATATCAACACTCATTGATTATGAGCAGTTCTGTGGTGCAAGAGCAACCGATAAGGTGAGAACATTATGAGCAGTTCTGTGGTGCAAGAGCAACCGATAAGGTGATAACATGAGCAGTTCTGTGGTGCACGATCAACCGATAAGGTGATAACATTATGAGCAGTTCTCTGGTGCAAGAGATTAAGCTCCTGAATCGATTTACAAACCAAATCTAGAAATAAGGGGGCTGGAGTGACAATAAATAACAGTGAGACACAATGACAAACGACGTTTCGACTAAAAGGCCTTCATGAGGACAAACAAAAGACCACAGTCAATAAATTTTACATAGAGACACACATATGGTATGATGGTGATATACATATGGTATAATGGTGATAGGAAGGAAAGAAGGAAGGAAGTGAATGGTAGACAGAGGAAGCAAAAATAGAACAGCATGACAGGAGGAAAAAAGGGTGGGAGGGTAATACGATAGTGGTAAGTAATAAGGGGAAAGTGCACGGAAAAAAGGAAAAGGATGGATGGAGTGAAAATGATAAGATGGTATACAAATAAAAATTTTAAAAATGTACTTAGCATAATGATCTACTGGAAGTCCACAGTGGAAAAGAAATATGGATTACAGACGCCAATTTAAATAGTGACCAGTACTCTGTTGCCACACCTTAACTCTACAGCTCATGGATGCTGAGACGGACAAAGGCGAGAAAAACATGCCTCTGGTAATTAGAGGCAATGAAATTAGAGTGGACGAAGGCTGGTTAAAGACGGTGGCTGGAAAGGAGTGATGGAAAAGGGGCAAGATATGCAGGGGGTGGGGGGGGGGGTTTGCGGGGTGCAAGACTGTTGGTAGTATAGAGAACCTGCATTTTCATGAGTATAGAGTTTCAGGGATACAGACATTGTTCCCTAGCACCAGATAGCTGACTGATGATATGGTGCACCAGATAGCTGACTGATGATATGGTGCACCAGATAGCTGACTGACGATATGGTGCAGTAGTTGTTTGTCGAGTGTATGTGCACAGACAAGCATCATGAATATAGTTTAATAGCGGCGATTCAGATTACAATAATTTCTGACATGGCAACTTTTCGAAAGTTGTAGGAACATTACGCCTAGTCAGATGGATAAAGTATATAAGAGTGGCGCACTTCATTTACGTATACAAATAATGTTTATGGTTGGTTGGTTGGATGCTGATCAAGCAGTCCACAGGCTCATGCCCTTTGACCCAAAGCCATTGTGGGATATATGCATGTGTTTGTGAGCTGTTGTTTTGTTCCATATTAGGTGTTCCTTTTATCAGGTCTTGGGGGAGAATCATTTTCCTGGTGTCATCCAGTGCTGGACATTCAAAAAGGTGGTTTTCAACAGTTTCATAGAGATGCATGCACAGCCATCACCCTGGAGTGTGTTGTGGTTGTATTCTGTTCAGGTGGATGTTAAGCTGTACATGTGTGCGTAGTCGGAAGATGATATTCTGGTCTTTCCTTCCCAGCATGTTGATGTTGTCTTTAGGATTTGCACTGGTCATATATTTATAGATTTCCCTCTCAGTGTTTCCAATGGCCCATCTGTTCATACAATTTTCTTTGTTCACAGAAACAATATTTATGAGCACGTTAGATTGGTAATAAAATGACATCAGAAATAGGCATCTCCATTTAGCACAGTTTCCGCAAATACTTTGAAGTTTACAGAAACACAAGACCTAGACAGTAGCCCTAATGTAGAATGACTGACATTGTAATGGACATCTACATGTTTTCACAGGTGATATTTGGTTAGTCTGGTTATGTAACCACATGAATACAATAGACTAGGTATGTTAGAGGAACTGTATCAGGGTTACCACAAAAAAGGAAAAGTATAGGTCAGTCCAGAAATATTTTTTCACATTTTTTCTCAATTTTCGCTTCTGCACACACCTATAATTTTCACACACCTATTATATCGGACATGCGCAGACAAAACTAATATATTCAGTATTCAATTCTTTATTTATGTGTCCAAAAATTATTTTAAAATCACTAAAGACAAAAAAAACGTGTTGTATTTTCCAAATACTCACTAAAAATAATACATATTTACCAAAAAGAATTCAGATGCAGGGGAGACAGTACATAATTTTAATGCATCGTGATAAAAGTTAAGTTTGGGATAAGTAGTACATGGCATCTAAAAACTTGACATGAGAACTTGGCATCTGAAACTTAGCATCTGATGGACAGAATGAGGAATGTGTTTAATACAGCAAGCTATAGAGATCATTAGTATGCATACTCTACAACATCTAATGGGAGAACTGAGCACCTGTAGGTTTCCTAATGGGAGAACTGAGCACCTATAGGTTTCCTAATGGGAGAACTGAACGCCTATAGGTTTGCCTAATGGGAGAACTGAGCACCTGTAGGTTTCCTAATGGGAGAACTGAGCACCTATAGGTTTGCCTAATGGGAGAACTGAACGCCTATAGTTTTGCCTAATGGGAGAACTGAACACCTGTAGGTTTGCCTAATGGGAGAACTGAGCACCTGTAGGTTTGCCTAATGGGAGAACTGAACGCCTATAGGTTTGCGTAATGGGAGAATTGAACACCTTTAAATTTGCCTAATGGGAGAACTAACACCTATAGGTTTGTGTAATGGGAGAACTGAGAACCTTTAGATTTGCCTGATGGGAGAACTGAGAGCCTATAGGTTTGCCTGGTTTTCAACAACATCAGTTCATATCCACTAACCAATCATATATTATTATCGTGACCTAGTTTGTGGGTTCACTGATGTTCATATTTTGCTCATAGCGAATCTATTTTGATTTATCATTTTGCAGAAAGGTGTTGTTAGGAGCTCAAATCACATTGTAGCAGCTGGCAGTTTTATTACGTTAATCTCACCCAGCTAGTCTATTAGAGTATCTAGAAGAGATTAATGTAATCCTTCTTGTATTTCAAAGATAGCATCCGACTGTTCCCAAAGTAGAGTTATGTTCAATATAATTTCTGTAATCTGATGAGAAAGTGTTCAGGAAGTTTGATAAGTTGGATTAGTTGTAGTAGATCATGTTGACAAATGTTGTTGTTTTTCAAGTTACGGTGGAGGGTGGAAGAAGATAAGGTAGAAAGATTAAGACATGGTTGGATAATATCAAGGACTGGACAGAGTATGAAATTTACAAACACGTCAGGATGGTAGAGGATAAAGTTGTGTGGAGATCTTTCTGTACCAAATGTCTCAATGTGACACCCCTGAGACCCTGACGGGTTATGTCCCGATGTGACACCCCTGAGACCCTGATGGGTTATGTCTCGATGTGACACCCCTGAGACCCTGACGGGTTATGGGTTTTATTATAATTATCATGTGTTGCCATGGTCTGAAAGAGGAGCAAATAATAGCAACACTATGACATGCCATGCATGTGATAAAATGTGACTAAGGGAATTTGAGGGGTAGGATTAGCTGTTCCATCCCATAGAGGGCCAAAGTGACCCAAAAGCCATACTGAAGTTGGATATGTCATGCCAAAAGTACAGCTATGCTGATACCATAACATGACACATTCCATTCTCTGGACTACATCCTGCTAATCTGTAGGAGTTTGTGAGAAAATAAATGCAGAAGGTGACAAGCTGTCATGTCTGAATATGCAATAAATGATCTCAACAATGATGAGTTAAACAATGATGCAATAAATTATCTCAACAATGATGAGTTAAACAATGATGCAATAAATTATCTCAACAATGATGAGTTAAACAGTTTGAGAATCTACAGCAGAATTAATGTGTTTCATGTGCTGTATTTGTGTCATGTTTTTAATTTGTTTCATGTGCTGTATTTGTGTCATGTTTTTAATTTGTTTCATGTGCTGTATTTGTGTCATGTTTTTAATTTGTTTCATGTGCTGTATTTGTGTCATGTTTTTAATTTGTTTCATGTGCTGTATTTGTGTCATGTTTTTAATTTGTTTCATGTGCTGTATTTGTGTCATGTTTTTAATTTGTTTCATGTGCTGTATTTGTGTCATGTTTTTAATAACATATGCTGAGTAATTAGATGAGAGAGGCTTGGAGATTATTGAAAAAGCTGGGTCACATGGAGAATTAAATGGCTAGGATTTCGATCAAGGTTAGTGACTTCAGAGGAAAGACGGAGAAGTTGAATGTTATCATGAACATACAGAGGATGAGAGATCTACAAGATTTGATTAGAGACACATACACTGTTCAAAAAAAGAAACAAAGCTTTTTTCTGGAGTTACTTTTATAAAATATATTCGCTGATTAGACATTCAACCTATCGACTATGTCCACCTGGTCATTATCTTCTCGTGTCCACCCGGTCATTATCTTCTCGTGGTTACCTTGAATTGTACTCACCTCATGATTCACGAGGTCATGAAAGAGGTCAAGTTCAAAACAACATTTTTGGCAATAACTCGTGACAGATTCATGAGAATCCAGTGAAACTTACTGAACACAAAACTCTCTGTCCATATTAGTGAATATTAAGGATTGACAATCATCGAATAAATTCAGATGAAAATTCAATGTGCAAGAATGGCTCATCTCACTACAGAACAATGATACATCATCATTGGATGCTTACAGACTGGAAAATCACAGTGTAGTGGCCAGTCAATTTAATGTGGTTAGAAGCACTAATAGTCGCCTTTGAAGGAGATTTCAACAGACTGGTAAACTGGCCGCAAAGTGAAAGACCCTGAGTCACAACTCCTGCTAAAGACCGCTTCATACGTTTGCATCACTTCAGGAATTGATTTGTATTTGCGCCCTCCACAGTCCAGTCAATGCCAACAGCTCGTCAAATTTCAGATCAAAGGGTCAGGCACCTGCAGCATGATGCTGATCTTTGTGCTAGAAGACCCTACAGATGTCATGTTTTTATGGACTGACATCACCTGAGCCAACTGCGGTTGGCAAACCTGCATTGTCAATGGACCATTGGGAATTACTGGAGACGGGTTTGGTTTAGTGATTAATTATCTTTGTGTGCTCCAGCAGCACAATAGACAGAGAAGAGTTTACTGCAGGGTCCATGATCGCTACATCAAAAAAAGCATAGATGAGGCTCCTCCACATGGTGGTGGAGGTGTTCTGATGTGGGGGTTGATCAATTTCATGGGAAGAAGTGACCTGGTGTAAATCGGAGGATACCTGAATGCTGAACGACACGTCACTGAAATTGTTTGTCCTCCCGTTCATCAAATTTTGACTGCACGAGGGTCGATTTTTCAGCAGAATAATACTCGAGCTCATGTGGCATGCAGCACCACCCAGTTCCTCGCCACAACAACGTCCAGACCATTCCGTGGCCAGCCATCTTGTCAGGCATGAACCACATAGAACACTTTTGTGATGAACTCAACAGACGATGCCACGAGTGAGACTTGGTTCCAACCAATCTCTGATGATTGTCTTTTGCACTGTGGGAAGAGCGGGCAACCATCCTACAACAACGGATCCAATGGCTAATCGGATTCATGTCATGGAGATGTTCTCCGATAGAGGCCAGAGGCGGCTATATACCTTACTTAAATAGAGGCCTCAGTCGCAAACAATACAAATCTGAACCAAATTTAATGAACATTATTTTATTGTTAAATTCTGAGTTTCTTCATGCCAAGGTTGAAATAAATTTAATGAACATTATTTCATTGTTAAATTCTGAGTTTCTTCATGCCAAGGTTGAAATAAATTTAATGAACATTATTTCATTGTTAAATTCTGAGTTTCTTCATGCCAAGGTTGAAATAACAAATTTAATGAACATTATTTCATTGTTAAATTCTGAGTTTCTTCATGCCAAGGCTGAAACATTAATTCCATAAAATAAAATGTTGGCACAGGTTTGAAATTTGGTGTCCATTACCACTATAATAATGTTGTGTTTATTTTTTTAATATGAGACAGAGAGTTGCAGATAAATATGATAAGTAACTCCACATAGATGTGACAGAAAGCTAGGGCAGATATGATAAGAAACTCCACATGGATGTGACTGACAGAAAGCTGCAGACAGATATGATAAAAAAACTCCACATGGCATGGACTATAAGAAGAAATGATCAAGTTTTGTAATAGTTGAAATATAGAATTTTGTATTTCAAATATAGAATTTTGTATTTCAGATATAGAATTTTGTATTTCAAATATTCTTAACTATTTCAGTTGGTTCTGTAAATTCTTGTTTCCATAGAATCCAGACCTATGTGTACTTGCAGACTCTAACCGGATAAGTGCAATGGTAAGTACTTGGAGGAGTAATGGACGACTAATGGTAAGTACTTGGAGGAATGTTTCATATCTAAGGAAGTGAAGTACTTGCTTCATATCTAGGAAGTTGGTTGGTTGCTGATCCAGAGGTCCATGGGCTCATGCCCTTTGACCCAATATCTATGAAGTAAATTACTTGTTTTTAGGACGTAAATTATGTATTTTATATATAGGAAGTGAATTACTTGTTTCATATCTAGGAAGTGAATTACTAGTTTCATATCTAGGAAGTGAATTACTTGTTTCATATCTAGGAAGTGAATTATTTGTTTCATATCTAGGAAGTGAATTACTTGTTTCATATCTAGGAAGTGAATTACTTGTTTCATATCTAGGAAGTGAATTACTTGTTTCATATCTAGGAAGTGAATTACTTGTTTCATATCTAGGAAGTGAATTACTAGTTTCATATCTAGGAAGTGAATTACTAGTTTCATATCTAGGAAGTGAATTACTTGTTTCATATCTAGGAAGGGAATTACTTGTTTTGAATCTAGGAAGTGAATTACTTGTTTCGTATCTAGGAAGTGAATCACTTGTTTTGTATTTAGGAAGTGAATTACTTGTTTTGTACCTCGGAAGTGAATTACTTGTTTCGTATCTAGGAAGGTTTTGTTTCATATTTCTTGTCTTGGAAGAAATATACATACTTGTATGTTTATGCTGAATGTCTTCCTTATCTCTGCAAGGAGTACTCCAGTATGTTGAGAAACAAAGTCCCTCATGTTCTGGTGGATGTCAGACCTGCTGTTGAAATGGAAATCTGCTCATTGCCACATCCAGCTCTCAGTATCCTTTGTGTGAAGTGATTAGTAGACCTTGTTGCATAGATTTAGTTCATGTTACTAACCTCACATGATAATCACTCTCTCGTTCTTAGTTCCAGGTAGTGACAGTTGACTGTCAGCTCCATGTTAGTGTTTCCTGTCATTATTTTAGTTGGGAAGACTTTCCAGAGCATTTTGTTGTAGGATGACTCAATACCACTAACTGGACAAACTTCTGTTCTAGTGGGGAATTCTGTTGCAAGTGTTCATGGGATGGCATAATATCACTAACTGGACAGTCGTCTACTCTAGCGGGAAACTCTGTTGCAAGTGGTTGTAGGATGGTATGATACCACTAGCTGGACAAACTTCTACTCTAGTGAGAAACTCTTGCAAGTGGTTGTAGGATGGTATGATACCACTAGCTGGACAAACTTCTACTCTAGTGAGAAACTCTGTTGCAAAATGCTGTGTCTTGTTATTGTTTTTAATATATTCAAGATACATAGAAATTAAAACCTTAATCAAAAGTAGACATCCCCTTCACAACATTTGGTAAAAGTGTTGCATGTGCAGCTGCCCAGATTAAGCAAGCAGTGATGGAACAGTCGCATACTTGTGATGACCTGCCTCAGTCCAGTGGTGATCACTCCAAGTCCAGTGGGGATCACTCCAAGTCCAGTGGTGACCAGTCTCTGTCCAGTGGTGATCACTCCAAATCCAGTGGTGATCACCAGCCTCTGTCCAGTGGTGATCACCAGCCTCTATCCAGTGGTGATCAGTCCAAGTCCAGTGGGGATCACTCCAAATCCAGTGGTGACCAGTATCTGTCCAGTGGTGATCACTCCAGATCCAGCGGTGATCACCAGCCTCTATCCAGTGGTGATGATTTTCAGAGATTGAATGTTTCAGTAGTTTGTGTCTGTCGCAGAGGAAATGATTCTCAACTTGCAGTAGAGATGCTACAAAAAGAGATGGCTGTCAAGGGAATAAACCTGGTTGATATAAAAGGTGGTCTGTACAGTTGGACAAAACATGTTGATGCTGACTTTCCAGTCTATTAAATAAATCCAGTTTTTTAAATGTAATTATAGTTACTGTACTTTAATATAAGCTGCACTACTTTACTCCAGATGTGAAGGAAGTACTATTTTACTCCAGATGTGAAGGCAGTACTACTTTATTCTGGATGTGAAGGCAGTACTACTTTATTCTAGATGTGAAGTCAGTACTGACGAATTTTTGAAAACATGGAAGATAATATCAGGATATTTTAATGGCTAGTAAATTTGAACTACTGTTAATTGTGTTGACATTTTGCCTACTTACATTTGATTCTACACACAAATTATATGCATTATTGCTGGATAAGATATTCTACATTTGATCTATTGTCACTACATAAAATAATAAATAAATATGTGATAACTGTTCAAAAAGTATTCAACATGTCTTCCTCATCAAAAATAAATTACATGGCTTCCCTCACACGAGGATGTGTATGAACTTGTGTCATTTTTATCTCATAAAGTTTCCATCATTGGCAGTGAGACTCTTATTCAGTGTGGAGGTGGAGTGGTAATACCCTGTTAGATTTCATATGTCACAAAAGGACACAATGATTTGACCAGTGGCTATTGTATCACATTTTAATCACCATCTTGTGAAAATAGGAGAAATTCAGCAGCTCAACAGCGGAGAGTAGCTAGGTAGTCACCGGGTAGACGAGAAATTCAGCAGCTCAACAGCGGAGAGTAGCTAGACTATTCACAGTGGTCATCGCATGCTGAAACACTTCAAGGACATTTGTGGCCAGAATATTTCTTATTAGCCATTAATGAGCTCATACTGGTCAGCGGCAAGAGCATGAAAATGGAAACAGCAAGATACAGAGCAAGACCAAGAGGAAGGCCGATTGAGTTACCAACATTCTGACACTACTGTATATCAAACGACCAAATTAGCCCGATTGTCATTCAATCCTGCGACTCCTCACAGCAAAAGTAGAAAAATACAACCTAACTAGTTAGGCTTTGATAGTAACCTGTGTATTTTATGTAGTATTTATCACTCATTCGTTTGGTTACTGCTGCACTCTCCATTTTGTCGGACATCGTCTGTTGTGACATGTTGGTTATTTATATATAGAATAATTTCATAGTCAAGGACATAACTCTTAACGAATTGTAAAAGTGGTAATCGTCATCATCATCATGTGCGATGGGCGAACCAAAAAAAAATACCATGTTGAACATAGCTATTAGAAACTGTACTGCGGCCTGCATTATTTTTGATTGATTAAAAAAAAAGACACTGATATAACCAATTTAAACACATTCGTGGTTGAAAGTAGCATACATCACCACAAGAGGTGCAAATTAATTGCTGGTGTAAATAAGTAGTAGAAAACTTGCACTGAGAATGTTTCCTACTCTAGATTTCACAATTAACAAGTATGTATGTACAATTAACAAGTATGTATGCACAATTAAGCACATGCTAACCGACGTAAGCCAGACGAATGAGTAAGTCCAGGAATAGGGTAGCGAAGTTTTGCTAATAACTCAAGACACACATAATAACACACACAGATGGACGTTTCAATCAAAAGGCCTCTTTGAAGCGTGGCACGGGCCATCGGGGCGCCCAAGACATTCAGGTTATGGTCATTAAGTCGTGTTTCTCTGACGACCGGACCCATCTTGCGCTTGAGAACCGCTACATTTACCAATATGGCACTCTTAAACCCGACGGCATCAATGAGCGCCTGTCTCATGTATGATTCTAGTTGTTCCATAGTTTCTGTTTGTTTCGTGTCACATGTATGTAGTCATTTTTTATATTCCTTATCCGGTGTTGTTTAACTTCTTCCGGTCAATCTATATTACACATGCCGATGTGAACGTCTAATTCTTACTGTCAGCTTTCTGTTGTATGTGTTGTATTGTTTTAATTTTTGTCTAGATAAAGGCCTTTTGGTAGAAATGTCAATTTGTATGTGTTATTATGTGTATCTTGAGTGATTAACAAAACTTCATTACCTTATTCCTCCATTTTCCTGTTGGATTTCAGTTTTGCGCAGTAAGTAGGGTCTACATATTATCGAGTGAGTCAATACAAATTTGTAGAAAGCACGTGTAAAAAGACGTAAGACAGACGAGTAAGTAAATCCATATTTATAACAAATGGTGTCTACACGAATAAGCATAGAGATGGACAGATTGAATCAGATAAATAACGATGGAGTTTATAAACAAGGATGGATGCTTATTATCTCATGGTCTTCTGTACAGTGAAAGCATTTAAGATCAATGTAACACATGGCAAGATTAACAGTAGGTCGGGCGCGGACGTTCCGCATACACATACAGTCAACGGATGTTGATGTGCATTCATCACCCCTCACATACAGGTGCAACTTACGCACAGCTATCTCCATAGCAACACCCTCACGCTGGTAGCTGTATTTTCTCAAAGTTTGCTTTGGTAGTGATCGACTACCTGGCGGGATACTTGAGTCACTCTAGTAGCCCTATTTTCACAAAGTTTGCTATGGTGGTGATACTTGAGTCACTCTAATAGCCCTATTTTCTCAAAGTTTGCTATGGTGGTGATACTTGAGTCAAATTTCTTGTCAAATTTCAAAGACCTCACCAAGGATCATGAAACGGTGAATAATCTATCCTACTTGAAGAAGAGCCAAGCCTTACCTACCTAAATGTTATGTGTGTATATCCTTGTCTCCCCACCCATGGGTTATACTTTTGACCTGTCTCAGTTCCTTGCTTTTGTCTCCTGTAAAACGGATCCCCATGAATCACGAAGAGATGCGAGCCAGCGGACATTGCACATTTGCCCTCATGTAGCCGTCATCCAGCGGACATTGCACATTTGTCCTCCTGTAGCCGTCATCCAGGTGGCGGAGAATGCCGGGGGTGCCACCACTGCCGATGGACCCACAAATCTGACGTACGAGTGATGAGATGGTGGGCCCAGACGTAAATGGTTTGCCCCTGGCAGGACGTGACGACCCTGGATCACTGCTACACTGGAAGGCCACTCTTCGGGGATCAGAAAAGCATCCATAGAACCCCCATACAAAACCACGCCTTTAAGACAGCGAATGTTATACGAGCTCCGGTGTCGCTTCGGTTACCAAGACCTGTTATGCTCATCTTCACTTGGGGAGAGCAGTGTCAAGTATGGTACCTCGGTTACCAAGACCTGTTATGCTCATCTTCACTTGGGGAGAGCAGTGTCAAGTATGGTACCTCGGTTACCAAGACCCTGCTGTTCCTCTTCTCCTGGGGAGAGCAGTGTCAAGTATGCTACCGGGAAAACTCACTAAAACACATACACATTACGCGTGCTTCTGAACACGCATCCTCAAACTAAACATTGCAGGATCTAGAAACAAACAATTAGAACTGACCAGGCTAGTCTGGGATCTTAAAGTACAAGTCGCTTCGATACAAGAAAGTTTACTATCGAAAAATTCCCCCATTAATGTCACAGGATACACAGCGTATGTGTGTAAATGTCAGATGTGTTAGGGATTAATGACACACATAAAAGTTTCGGTTTCCAATATAGAATCCGATAACGAGACAGACCTACAAAATGTGACAATGTGGAGGGACGGAAAACTGCTAATAATAATAATTAATATCTATAACCCTCCCAAGACTCACCTTAAACTAAAACATGTCCAGACGACATGAAGGACAATCATTGCAGGCGAGATAAACGGTCGCTCACCTCTATGGAGTTATCAGATAAGAATCCAACAGCAACGGACGGCAATAGAAGAGATTATAGACACCTCTTAACTCATCCTACTCCAGAACGCTAATTACCCCCCCCCCCAAACTCTGCTGTATCAGGCCAGTAACGCAAGGACAAGACTAGACCTAACTTTAGTATTATCTGACATTCGCACACAGTGTTCTATAAGAGTCCTAGATGACATTGGAAGCGATCACTGACCGATTCTCCTAGAAGTCTCTGGATCTGGGGTGCCGACATATAACAAAATAAAGCCCACATGGAACTATAGAAACTATAGAAAGGTAGATTGGGAAACTTTCAGAAACGTTATACAGCAGCAGTTCCAGAAAATCTACCCAACAGAAGAACATCTAGAATAAAATTGCTACAAAACTTCTCTCAGCCGCAACTAAAACTATCCGTGAGGGTTCAGAAAAAAGTTCAAACCTTACTGGAACATAGAATTGAAAACTGCTGTTGAAGATAGGAAAAAAGCAAGACGAAAGGTAGAGAAACATCTAACATCTGCCAGTAAACTAAATTATAATAGACTCACAGCCAAAGTAAAACTACTTAGCAAACAAGAAAAAAGAGAAACGTGGAAGAAAAAATCTGAAAGTCTAGACATGCAGAAACACAGTAGAAAGACATGGCAGCTCCTGTCAAACCTGGAACCAAAAGAGCAAAAAACCCACCACCCATAACAAACAACAGGGAAAAGCTAGGGAAATGCAGAAAGCCGAAGCCTTCAACAACCATTTTTCCCACATAAACAAAAAACGACTCAGAAAGAACCTCGACAATTCCATAAAGAACATCACCAAAACATTATAAAGGCAACACACCATGAATTGCGAAGTCTTCGAGAGTGACTTCCACATTCTCCGAGCTAAAGTCAGCCCTAAAAAAATGCAAAAAAAGTCAAAGCAGCAGCTGCGGCACTGATAGAATTACCAATGAGATGATCAACAACCTGTCAGACTACGAACTAACAACTATCCTTGAGCTCATCAATAAGACTTGGAGAGAAGGCAAGCTGCCAGTAGCCTGGAGAAAAGCTAACATTATACCAATCCTAAAGAAGGACAAAAACCCAAACGAAATTACCAGTTACCGACCATATCCTTAACATCTAACTTGGGCAAAGTTGCTGAAAGAATGATAAATGAGAGGCTGTACTGGTGGTTAGAGAGCTCCAAAATCATAAACACAAATCAGTCTGGTTTCAAAAAGAACAAACAATTTATATAGATATATAGATAGATAGCTAGATAGATAGATAGATAGCTAGATAGATAGATAGATAGATATAGATAGATAGATAGATATATTAGATTAGATTAAGATTAAGATATTAATTTAGATTAGATAGATAGATAGATAGATAGATAGATATAGATAGATAGATAGATATAGATAGATAGATGTGATTGATAGATAGATAGATTGATTAGATAGATAGATTAGATTTGATTAGATAGGTAGATTAGATTATATATTAGATTAGATATTAGATTAGATTAGATATTAGATTAGATTAAATTAGCTTAGATTAGATTAGATATATATTAGATTAGATTAGATTATATTAGACTAGACTAGATTAGATATATATATATATATATATATATATATATATATATATATATATATAGATAGATAGATAGATAGATAGATAGATAGAAACAACAACAAAAGGGAGATAATCTCACAAGGCTGCTATCACTACAAGTTAATAATGATATAACCAGCTGTTAATCTCTTACAATTCTCTATTTGTTTCTACGTTGTCCATTTCTATTGTCTCATTTCTCGCTAAGATCAAGCTATAGGTCCCTGATGAAAGTGTTGAACCCACAACGTGGGCGGGTGTGATAATCATAACGGGATTAAAACTTTATCAAATTGTTCATCGATTTTGTTTCCTACTGCGTAGGCCCTAATGTCGGAAAATCTAAAATGAGGTGTATATGTGTAACACTATGTGCTAAACTTCAACCCAAATATATTCTAGTGATCATTTCCCACCGATAAAGACGGATGTATCGGGCCATTGGCGCAAATAAAACGGCGACAGAACGCATTTTCTGGACTACATCATGCTGGAAATCTAGTAGGACAATGGTACTACTACAAGGAGATCCAGCGGGAGTTTAAAAATGAACGCTGAAGAAGAAGAACGTCATTTCCTCTAGTTTACACCATGAATCGTGTCTTTGGTTTTAAAGGGTATGCCATACTAAAAGAGACTTTACAGGACCGCAGATACGTTCACCTTAGGGGGGAGGGGAACGAAATAATAGTTTGGGGAGTTTATTAAAAGTAGTGTTTTAGTTCCTTAAAGGGATGTTTCAACCCCCCAAACATCCCTTAGCTACGTGTCTGAGACGTGAACCTTCCCTACCTCACTCATGTATACGGTTAGTTATTATAACAAACAGATGTGTTTAGATATTTTACAACAATACTTGCATCCTTCACTAGGGCTGTTCAGAAATTACTTCAACAATTAATGCTGAAGTGGACCTGGCAAATTTTGACAGTTGTTGACACTAGCCTATACAATTGTTGAAAGTGAAACACATTTCTAATAATTTTAAGCTAATAATGTATTATTTTTATGTATAATGTATGTAGCCTTGAGTCCACTTGTTGGAATTTGGACTGTATCCTCGAGTCCACTTGTTGGAAATTGGACTGTATCCTCGAGTCCACTTGGAATTTGGACTGTATTCTCGAGTCTACTTGTTGGAATTTGGACTGTATCCTCGAGTCCACTTGTTGGAATTTGGACTGTATCCTCGAGTCCACTTGTTGGATTTGGACTGTATCCCTGAGTACACTTGTTGGAATTTGGACTGTATCCTTGAGTCCACTTGTTGGAATTGGACTGTATCCTTTGAGTCCACTTGTTGGAATTTGGATTGTGTCACTGAGTTCAATTCCTGTCATGTGGACTGTGTCACTGAGTTCAATTCTATCTCCTTGGTTCCATTTCTGAAAATTGTGTGACTCTTTAATTGCTAGGATTTGATGGGACACGTTGCCGTGTAGACTTCTCGTGTCAACAAACTTGGGATAATATAGGACTAAAGATACACGGTAAAACAAACATCAGGTTAAAACGCGTCAAAGATGAATAACCATAGGTAAACTTGGTATGCGGTAACGAATCATAAATTGGGGAACGTGTTAGCCTAATTGATAGTGAGCTTGCTTGTTATCGCCGTGTTACAACGTGCAGGGTTCGAAACCACGTCTGGATAAATACAAAATCCGAGTTGTAATTTCTCGCTTGCCCTATCTATCTATAGATCGATCTGATCTGATCTATTCATAATATAATCTATTTGGTTCCTCATTCTGTCTCCAGGACTGTTCCATGTATATAATCTTCTATTTTCATGTGTGAAGATTAATATTAAAAAGACTGAGATAAGGGCAATAGCAAAGAAAGAAAGAAATATCACTACCTCCATCGATAATAAACACCTTAAACAGGCAAATGAGTTCACTTATTTAGGAAGCATTATAGCGAGTGAAGAAAAACATTAAAAAGATACCAAATAGATGCAACAAAACATATCAGATCCTAGGACAGATGACACGTATTTTCAAGAACAAAAATGTAAACATAGACACTAAAGTTGCGTTATACAAGACTGTTATTATCCCATCACTGTTCTACCAGTGCCAAACCTGGACAATGGCAGTACAAGACACAATAAAAATAGTTACAGGAGAAATGACATGTCTACGAAGAATATTCGGAGTGTCATTAAGAGATATAATTAGAAAAGATAACATCAGACAGATAACCAAAACAATACCAGTATTGGAACACATCAAAAGACAACAGATCAAGAGGTTTCACCCGCTTCCAGACTACCAACAGACAGTATGCCACAGATGGCCATGATACATAGACATCACGGCTATAAGGCCAGATGCAGACCATGTAAAAGATGGATCACAAAAGTCAAAGAATCCACAGGAACAAGCTTACAAACAGTGCACAAGAAGGTCATCTCCAGAGAACATTTCAACCCCTGATACCACAAGACATACATGACCACATCGTATAGATAAGATATATTTTCACGTTCAAAGAATGTATTACATATAGTAATGTTGTTCTCCTCACAGAACTGTATAAGTCTTTCTCCTCTGTCATTTCTTGTCCCTATTTCTAGTCCAAATTGGCCTACAATGTTCTTGTGTCTTCCTTTCCATATTTTTGTATTAATGTCTTCCCATGCCTATTAGAATGTGGATTTTACTGGCTTGAGTAGTTGTAGGCCTTCATAGTAATTTTTCATTCCTTTTTAATGTAGTCTGTAGTTGGTGCGCATGTTGTAGTCTGTAGTTGGTGCGCATGTTGTAGTCTGTAGTTGGTGCGCATGTTGTAGTCTGTAGTTGGTGCGCATGTTGTAGTCTGTAGTTGGTGCGCATGTTGTAGTCTGTAGATGGTGCGCATGTTCGTGCTATGGTTAGATCAAAAGGTTTTGATTTGATCGTTAGCATCATCATTCTGTCTTTATATGTCCAGTACCCGCTGATGTATTTTTCTATTTCTTTCTTGATCAGTATTTTTACCCCCTGTTGATGAAAATCTCCTAATGCTACTCTTATAATATCTACATTTAAATCTTCTTCCTCTAATATTTAGTTTTCTAGTTCCCCTGACTGGTGTAGTGTTCTAACATTCTATGTGCCTATTCTAATACGTTGCTTTTTAATCTTCAGATGTTGTTGGTCCATTGATTGGCTTAGGGATGTACGTGGTCTTTTCCACGATGTCCCAGTCTTTTCCACGATGTCCCAGTCTTTTCCACGATGTCCCAGTCTTTTCCACGATGTCCCAGTCTTTTCCACGATGGCCAGCCAACAATCATTGTTATGCCCGGAATGTGCTTCTTGTGCACACCACACTTTGCAGTTTCGCCGTTTGAGCCTTTGTTAATGTTTCACCTGTACATATTTACCTGTACATGTTAATGTTTTACCTGTACATGTTTACCTATTTAGAAATGGCGTGTTAACACTTCGCAACGTTTAAAATTTAAATCTGATTTTAGTTTTTAAATCTGGAATAATGTAATTCATTAAAAAAATAGTTCCATTGCTCTCTTTCTCTCTAAAATCAACCACTATTATTATAAAAGACATAATGCTGAACTTTTGATTTTCACCACTTTCACAGTTGTTCACGCATATATAAATATGCTCAATTACATTGTTAACAACATTTGCATTGGGCAGATCTGGAAGCCAATTGTTAGGATGACATTACTCAAACCAATGATGAAATACAATTCTTTCGTAGCTTTGCCGACATACAATGCAAGAAAACATTACACAGGCAGCGAATTACTGGGGAGATTAGTGAGACACAGTCATTGTCTGGAGCAGAACACATCTGTCCCGTACTGCTTAATCTTCTCTAGCTAATCATCCGTGACTGTTCGATGAACGTGTGTGAAAAATTGGCATCAGATGCGGTATATGATTATCCTTTTAAGTGAAGACTTAGCCTATCGTGCAAGTTTTCAACAATATTTTTTAGTTATAATTAGAGATTGATGACACACTGGAAGTACTATACACATAATGTAGCTTGTAGACCTATGTTTTTGACTAGAAATTTGCGTTTAAAAATAGCATTTCGATGTAACTTTAGTTCATCGTTACCTAGACAAATTCATCTACTAGTAATTCAGTCACACCTTTCTGTCAAGGAGCGTTGCATGGAGACAGTGAAAAATGAGATCGACGTTTCGGACAGTTTTAGTTGTTGAGGTTTTATTGCTTTTCCTCTACCAATCCGAGTCTACTTTGTTGGGCTTCCTTGCTCCAAAAAGCAAAATCAACAGCAACACGCCAGGTAATTGTTCATGTGATTGTTTTTACTTTAAACAAGTATAAGACATAGATACATTATATATATATATATACACATTAGTAGCGTATCTTATTCAGAACGTAGCTATCAACCCAGCATTTTTTGGCTCTAGTAGTTTTCTAGGCAACATAAATACGTTCAGTAGTTTACCAATGCTTTCTGAATGGTCCTGATTGACAATTGAATCTGGCGTGGATGGAACTCCCTGGCCATCACATAGGCACCCTATGCTATTCCGCCACAGAGCTGGACATACGTATATATGTGTATATATATATATATATATATATATATATATATATATATATATATATATATATATCCCACACATTTTTCATTTAAGATGTCTCTGTAAGATCTTAAACATTAAATGTCACGACAAAATCACCAACATAGAAGTGTTGCGCCGCACTCAGCTACTATCTGCCATGGAAGTGTTGCGCCGCACTCAGCTACTATCTGCCATGGAAGTGTTACGCCGCACTCAGCTACTATCTGCCGTGGAAACAATCATTATAAATAGATTGCGTTGGCCGTGTCACGTCAGCAGAATGTCAAACTGCCGCATTCTAAAAGAAGTATTATTCGGGGAACTGGCTGAAGCCATCGGTAGACTAATGCTGAGGTATAAAGACATCTGTAAATCCTCAATGAAAGACTTCTACATAGAATCCAAAAATCGGAAAAAACACGACCGAAACGCGGGATGTCTGGAGGCAGAACCTGCGTGCGGGAGCAACATTGTTCAGAAATAATATGTTTAAAGATATGGATGAAAAAAAAAGAAAGATGCAAACACTTCGAGAAGAGAAAGATACAATTCTTCATTGCTGGTTGAACACTTCGAGAACATTTTGAATAGTGCATCATCAATAAATGAAGAAGCTATCAACTGCATACTACAGGTTCATCTCAATGAGGTGCTAGGTGACATCTCTACCTTGGAGGACACTCGAAATTCAATTCATCAGATTTCCCGTGAAAAATTACTTAATACCAGTTGAAATATAACAGTGTGGTGGTACAATACCGGTTGAAATATAACAGTGTGGTGGTACAATACCAGTTGAAATATAACAGTGTGGTGGTACAATACCAGTTGAAATATAACAGTGTGGTGGTACACAGCTAATTGAACAACTTCATGTAATTTTCCAGAAGTCATGGACAAATGAATTTTTGTCCACAACATTTCAATAATACAACAATTATAAACTTGTATAAACAGACAATGAACCGTCAATCATTTAATTACCATCGAGGCATCTCTTAACTACGATTATACGACATGAGGGATCTTTGCGAATTCTAATGTTTTTTATATTGCGTCCTGATATAGCCTACTTGGGCTTTGTCCACTGGTTGAAAGCTGCGCACTTCTTCGGCGGAGAGGCAAACTTATCATCTACTTACCCACTATTTCCCTACTTTCCATCGCATGGAAGATATTTGCCAGAATGCTTGTGAACCGTCTTACATCTCATCTTAATGAAGGATTATTGCCCGAAAACCAACGTGGTTTCAGAAAAGAACGTGGAACAACTGATATGGACTTTGATAAAAGGCAACTTAAAGAAATTTGACAAGAGCAACACTATAGCATGTACACAGCATTCATAGACTTAACAAAAGCATTTGACACAGTAAGTAGAGAGATAGTCTGTGGAATATTATGACACAATAAGTTTTTCCACAGAAATGTATCACACTGGTACATCAAATGTATGAGGAAATGCAAGCTACCTTTCAGGATGAGGGAGAGTTATTTGCAACTTTTCCTGTCTGAATCATATATTGCAGTGATGAAAAATTTGTTCAACCTTCTGCGACATCGAGCAAAAACCAAAGTCAAATCACACATCATCAGGGGTCTTCTATTTGCCGATGACTGTGCCCTAAATGTCAAGTATGAAGCTTATCTACAAATCATCCTAGACAGATTCTCCAAAATTTGTATCAACTTTGGACTTACAATTAATAGGGTGAACAAATAAATCTTGTTACAACCAGTACCTGAAAAATCTACCATGAGCCTTGTTTAAAGTTAAATGGCGTAGCATTGAAAATTGTGAATAGATTAACATACCTAGGTAGTACACTATCACAAAATCACACCCTTGATTATGAAGTATATAACAATATCTCCAAGAGAAAAAATACACAGTTTTCCATGTGTAATTCCATCATTTTGAGGAGAATTTGGATTACCTTTTTTGTGAAAAAATCATTAAAGGAATGGTTTTGACTGCCTGGTAGCAAAATGTCTGGCTCTGTCGTACATAACTTGTCTGTGATGATTAAAGTACCGAGGTTAGAATCCCGCCACATATAATTGTACATCCAGACCGATTAGAAAGCAATGGAAAACTACTGAACGTATCTTTCAGTCAAATCAATAGAAAATCAATAGAGCCAAAATATTCTGGGTTGATGCCTACATCCTGAATATGATACACTAATAATAATATAGCTAAATTCCTAGTACTAAACGTGAAGCCCCGATTTGCTAACGGGTGGGGATTTGAACACCCTAAATCCCCTTCTTATCTACAGGCTTGATGTTATCGTTAACCTACAGAGTACACACAGGCTTATATAAAAAACCCTATCTTACATTAAGAAAGTATTATCTTGTCTGGAAGTTTATATACATGTTAATCAAGGCACGAAATGTAATTTCTATTACAGACATTCTTTCTGGAACCTTTGACAAGATCTTCACAAATAGCAAGACAGATCATTCTGGCACCGTTGACAAGATCTTCACAGATAGCAAGAAAGAAAATTATGGCACCGTTGACAATATCTCCATAGATAGCAACAAAGATAATTCTGGCACCGTTGACAAAATCTCTACAAATAGCAAGGAAGGTAATTCTGGCACTGTTGACAAGATCTTCACAGATAGCAAGAAAGATAATTATGGCACCGTTGACAATATCTTCTCAAACAGCAAGGAAGACAATTCTGGCACCGTTGACAAGATCTCTATAGATAGCAAGAAAGATAATTCTGGCACCATTGACAAGATCTCCATAGATAGCAAGAAAGATAATTCTGGCACCATTGACAATATCTTCACAGATAGCAAAAAAGATAATTCTGGCACCATTGACAAGATTTTCACAAATAGCATGAAAGATAATTATGGCACCTTTGACAAGATCTTCACAGATAGCAAGAAAGATAATTATGGCACAGTTGACAATATCTTCACAGATAGCAAGAAAGATAATTATGGCACCTTTGACAAGATCTTCACAGATAACAAGAAAGATAATT
The DNA here is from genome assembly GCA_034231615.1 of Meghimatium bilineatum. Taxonomy (NCBI): domain Eukaryota; kingdom Metazoa; phylum Mollusca; class Gastropoda; order Stylommatophora; family Philomycidae; genus Meghimatium; species Meghimatium bilineatum. The sequence goes on from CM067313.1 coordinate 53,881,767, forward strand.
CTGGCACTGATGACAATATCTTCACAGATAGCAAGAAAGATACTCACAAGGATTCAAATTCTGCTGGTATATCATTATATATTTCATATGCTTATGTCAGTTTTATTTGTGTGTCTACATTATGTCGTAATTGAACTTGTCTCAGCAGATTGCCTGTACGTCTTACCCATATGTATTGATTACCATGTCCATCTTTGCTGTCTTTAGAAAAATGATTTTATTAGTTCTTAGGTCACCATTGTTGTATCAAAGAAATGTTCACATGTAAGCTTAATCCAATCTAACATTTAGTATGTCTGCCAGTGCGCAGCAAGCCAATGTTTCAAAACTTAATCTAACATTTAGTATGTCTGCCAGTGCGCAGCAAGCCAATGTTTCAAAACTTAATCTAACATTTAGTATGTCTGCCAGTGCGCAGCAAGCCAATGTTTCAATTATGTGGTGGCTGATAACTCATTTCTTTATTTATAAATTTATGTTTGCTACTGACAACCTTGAATATGTATTAGCTACATGTATCCCCACCATGGTCAGCTTCTTGGCGAGGAGGTGAAATCTTAAGTAGGATTTCAGTAGCTGATAAATGAGGTTTAACCAGTCTCCTACAAGCGAACAAGACCACAGTCTGTCCTAGCAAGTGGAGATACAGAAGTGGGAGGCAACCAGCCAAGTGGCACACCAATAGCAATAAAAGAAACCATGTACTAACCCAATAGACAATATTCCAAGTGAAAGACATAAAGAAATAACATGTATTAGCTGTATAATTTATATGTTATAGCTACTTGTAGTGTATAATAATAATAATAATAATAATAATAATAATAAGATCAATAACCCCTCATGGCCGTAGGGGTGCCACACAGGCGACATCACAAGAAGCCCTTCAATCATCTCTATCCTGAGCCATTCAGACGAGTTTAGGAAAAATCATGCCCAGACCATTCCTTGATGTTATCAATCTAGGATTATCTTTGTCCCCTACTGTTCCTTACAAATTAGCATTGTATTGCTTACTTGTGTATGTCTCAACATTCCTTCTCTCTTATATGTCTACTCGTTCATGTATAAATTGAATTCATGTCTAAACTGAATGTCTGGATGTTTTCATTGTAGACCTATGTCTTGACTGAAACTGTGCCCTGGCCGTATGTCTGTATGCTATATTTTAGCTAGATGTCTGTTTTATTATGTTTAGATTTTTGTATCAATTTATACTATTTGTTGATTTGATAATTATTTTGTGTGTTGTTGTCAGATATCATCAAGTTTCGGCCCTAACATATTCTAATTATTTTGTGGATTCTAATTGTTTTGTGGATTCTAATTATTCTGTGGATTCTAATTATTTGTGGATTCTAATTATTTTGTGGGACAGTAGGCCTATCACTCATTGTGATATGACAATTAGCACTAGTGTTGTTATCATTACATCAAAATCTGTAGAGGATTGACTCAATTGTGTTCAGGTTACCCAAATATACCCTATTCCTCTCAACAAGGCAGCACACTAGCTGCCAAATGTACCACGCATGGCACGTAACACTATACCTTTAGACGATAACCTCCCAGGAATCTCTGGAAAAAAAAGCTAGATGTCACAGACGTGTTTCGAACATACGACCTCTTGAGCACAAGGCAAGTGATGTAAACATATCTTATGATGTAATAATTATCAGATTAAGTTGCATGATAATCACAACTAGTGGAGTGATATCATAATTATCAGGTGTAATGCAAGGTGCTAACAGATGCAGTACTATGTTTCACCTGACAGGTATAATGATATAATAATTCTCAAATTTACGTACATGTTCATACATTTGTACCATATACCCGCTCCCTCCCTTCCTATGGGGGAATATTGTGTTTGATCTTATTGTGTACTATCCAAAGACACATTAATGATCATACGATATCACACTCGCTCAATTTTGTCCCTGGTACACATTTCCTAAGATATTTTAATTCTTCTTCTTCTTCTTTCGTTCACTTGAAACATGTCTATATCTGTAATTCTGTCTCCTTAATAAAACTCACTGTCTTTTGTAGTTCATACAGTGTCCCATAGAGCTTTGATTCCAGTGTTGTTTCCTCTGGCCAATATGTCTGCCTCAGCGTTTCATACTCAGAACACTCTTGAAGTATATGTTTGGCACTCTGTGTTGCCTGTCAACATGTCCACATGGCCGTCTGGCCATTCTTGAACTTTGTATACATGTGACTGCGGAGTCGGTTGTGTCCCGTTCTGAGACGTAGAATTATAACTTGTTCTGATCTGTTCATAATGTGATAGTCATCTTGTGTTGGTGTTTGTGGCTTTCTTATTGACTTGATCATCTGTTTTTTCTGATGGTAGGTGATTGGTATATTTGGTTGGTCTTCGGCATCACCTTCCTATGCCAATTAGTCTGCTTTTTCCTTTCCTGGTATTCCAAATTGAGAGTGTATCCACTGCACGGTTACCCTATACTGGTAAAACAGTTCATTAAATAGTTTTTTTAAGTCTGTTAGTTTTCCAGACTGGAGAGCTTGAAGCACTGACCTTGCATCTGTCAGGAATACCACATGCTGTGGGCCAGGGTTGGAGTTCAGTTGTTTTTTTGTTGCCACCATAATTGCCTGGAGGCTGCATCATAATTTTTACAGAATTTTCCTGTCGGTGTTCTGATTGTATCTCTAGGCTTGTGTGGATATTTTATATACACACTGCACCTCCATTCCTCATTGCATTCTGTGCTTACCCATCTGTCTGTACACTGACACATATGTCGTGTAGATATTCATCGTCCAGGAAACTTAGGGTGACTGTCCTTTACTGAACACTGTTTTGTTTGTCCTCGCTTTGTATTCCTTTTATCTGAATGTATATTGGAATTCCATGCATCTCACTACAAGGGGTTTGTTCTGGTACAGACCTTAAGGGGTTGCCAACTTCAGGTAGGTCTGTAAGTTGTCTACAGAGTCGTTTAGATTGGTAGATAAAGTTGCTTCTTTTCAATCGCCCCATTATTAGATTTTGGAATCTTCCTTCAATGGATGACTTGGCATACACTGAAAATGTTCTGCTTGTATTAGTACCTTTGAGTCTCTGCTTTCGTCAAGTGTTTGTGTTCTCCGAAATTTCTGCATCTCTACTATGGGTGTTTTAGTCTTCTTCTGCGTTCGTTCTCAAACTCCTGCAGATCAGCAGGATGTAGTCCGGAGAACGGAATGCACTGTCATGGTTTAAAGCATTGCTGCGATATCTGCGCATTTAGGCCTGATACATCCGACTTCAGCATGGCTTTGGGTCATTGACCTTATATGGGATGGGACAGCCAACTCCATCCCGCAACCTCCTTAGTCGCTGCTTACGACATGTATTGAAGGTAAACAGTGTTGCTATTCTTTGCTCCCCTTTCGGGCCACGGCAACACACGGACGACTGTAGGTTGTGATTTCATTGCTCCCACCATCATCCTAAGCGTCTGGTTTTGCACTTTATCAAGATCCTGTAACGTGTTGTTTGATGCAGGACACCTCGCAGCTGAACCATATTCAAGGTGTGGTCTTATGCCTTGCTGGTAAACTTTACTGAGTATATTTCCAGTGGCTCCCCATGTGGTTCCACTTAGTTTTCTCAGGATAGCTAACTTCCTCCTGGCTTATGATGTTGCATTGTTTATGTGCTGCTTCCATGTCAGCTTATCATCAGAAGTAACTCCGGGGTATGTGGGTAGTTCTTTCAAGAGCTCTCCATCTATCTTGATATGACCAGCTTTTTGTTTAGTTGACAGGGTGAAGAGTGTAGCGCTGCACTTATCTGTGTTAATGTTGATGCACCATCTATTTGCCCATAAGGTTAGGTCATCAATAGCTCTTTGTATTTGTTTAGTGGCCACTGTCGCATGTTCTTCCTTGCACCAGATCACCAGGTCGTCAGCATACATTGCCACTTTGATCCCGTGTGGTAGTTTGGCAACTAGGTCATTGATGTAAACAAAGAAAAGTGTGGATGACAGGACTGATCCCTGGGGGACTCAATGACGCAGTAGAACTTTCTTGCTCTTGCGACCATTCAACTGTACCCTGGCTCTTCTATTATGCAGGCATACTTTTACCCATTTGTACATTCTTGAGTTAACCCTGCAATTTTGCAATTTCCTTAAGGGTCCTTCTTTCCAGACCTTATCAAATGCTTTCCGGAGGTCTATCCATGCTGCTAGTACCAGTTTCTGATCTTATAAGGCATCCTCAATCTCTTGGAAGAGTTAAGTTGTCTGATCCTCAGTAGAGTAGCACTATCAGAAGCCTGCTTGCTGTGATACCAGAAGGTTTTCACTTTCAAGGTACCATCCTAAGATTGATAATGCGTTCCATTGTTTTGCATAGACAGCTTGTGAGGCTGATGGGCCTGTAATTGGAGACAGTGTTGCCATCTTTTCCTGATTTGAGGAGTGGTATCATTATTTCCTCCCTCCATACCTGTGGTCCAGCTTGTGTTGAAGATCTGCATTAAATTTGCTATTGCTTCAGTTCCCAGGTATTTAATAATTTCATTGGACACTCCGTTAGCTCCTGGGGACATTTTCATTTTCAATTTGGATATTTCATGCTCCAGTTCTTTCATTGTGATTGGTGTCTCCATGACTTCAGGTATAGGTTAGTCTCGCCCAATGTTTTGCTGGTTCTCTCAAACCTTCTGTTGTGTGTCTGGGCTAACTTTGATGTTGTCTTCTGCAAAGGAGTCGGCAAAGTAATCAGCTGCTTGTTTACCTGTTAAAATGTTTCCATCTTTATAAAGTATGATCTTTGTTTTTCTCCCTGTACCTTCATCAGTTAGTTGTTTACTAGTTTCCATAATTTCCGAGTTTCTCTTTCAATATTCAGCGTTTCAGTTGTTTTTCTTTACAGCTGCTCCGTCTGGCTTGGAACTTGGCGGTTTGAAATTTAACCTTTGTTTGCTGATATTTGTTGTGGTGTTCTTGGCTAGGTCTGGTCTCTGCCTGCTGTCTAGATTTTTCCATCTCATTTTGCAGCTTCTTCAGTTCATTATTCCAATAGGGTTTGTAGTTTTTTCCGTGGCCCCCTCCCCTGGATGTGATTAAACTAGCAGCATGTAGTATACATCTATAAATTCCACTCACTACTCTTTTATAAGCGTAAAGATACCTATCTCTGCCATGCAGTCTCCTGCACTGTTGATGTTTGCTCCTAAGTATTCGAATTTGTCCACACATTCTATCTCGGTATTGTCTATTCTGATTTTTTTGTTTGTTGTATTGTTATATCTGTTGACATGATTTTTTGTTTTTTGCGTGTTTAAATACAAGTTTTGTGATTTGCTGTATTTCTTTGTGTTCTTGATTAGTTGTTCCAATCCCTTTCTATCATTCGGAAGAAGGCCAGTGTCGTCTGCGTAGTGTAGTTGAGGGATTTCGTATCCACCAATGTTTAAAGCATGGTAGTCAGCGTTGTGTATGTCTTCTCTCACGTTCCTCATTATACTTTCTGCGAAGATGTTGAACAGGTATGGGAAGAGTGTGCATCCCTGCCTTACTCCACTCTGTACCTCAAACCACTCTTAGAGATCGCCCTATAACTGCACTGCAGACTTTAATCAAGAGTACCCAATAAAAAGCTCTAGTTAAATGTTGATTATATAATCTTCAGATATATTCTGATAGGACATTCTCTCATCTCCCTGGGCACCCTCACTTCTTTCATTCGTTGTGCTATCACTTCCATGCATTGTCTTCTTGATTCTTTACAAAATCTATACCTGCCCTGAATATGCTAGCCCTATCTTTCATCACACAAAATCTATACCCGGCTTGAGTCTGTCAGCCCTATCTTTCATCACACAAAATCTATATACGGCTTGAGTCTGCCAGCCCTATCGTTTCTCAGCATTTACCATCAACCAAACCATTTCCTATCAATCAAAATCTGATTTAGCTATTTACTGTTAGGCCTTTTTATTTTTATTAGATATTTATATTTATTATTATATATTAGGCTTTATTATATTTTGACTGTGTATAGTTATGTCTTAACTGTCTACTAGATTTGCATGTTTTAGCTGTCTGTCACTTGTTTTTCTTTGTCTCAGATGTCCTGAAATATTTATGTTTTATATATCTGTCTTGGCTGTATGTTGGTATATCTTAGCTTTAACGTATGTCGTGGTTGTTACATTTGTCTGCATGTCTTAACTATGTCAGTATCTGTCTGTACATTTGTTTGCATGTCTTAACTCTGTCAGCATCTGTCTGTACATTTTAACTGCGACTGAACTATATGTTTGTATATCAATTGCCTCTATGTTTTATCTGCCAAAATATGTGTCTTAGCTGTTAGATTGTGTCTCAGCATCTGTCTGTGTCTTACAAATCTGTTTATATCTAGATGTATGTGCATTATTATACCAAAAACATGCAGATGTTAGTGGAAAACAATAAATCAGACGGACTTTTCAGCATGGCTACAGTAACAAGTGCTAGCTTAACAGCATGGCTACAGTAACAAGTGCTAGCTTAACAGGCTTTGCTGGTATACAGAAGGAGATGAAGGAAGTGGGGGTTCGGGTGTAGTCACACAAGATTTGTCTTCGTCCCATGTCCCAAATGCAGGACAGGGGTGAAGAATCGGGTTGCTAGATATTAAAAAAATGTGTAGGAAGAAACGAAACAAGAAAACAGTTCTCAGCCGTCTATGTTCAGAGTGCAAATATATTTTTGGCTGCCTGCTATGACTGTGTTACTTCCAGACATGACAGTTGTCCTAGAAACAAAGCGGAAACCATGTCTCAGTACTCAAGTATGACAATGTCCTATTTATTAGGTATGATGATGCCATTTACAAACAATCTAGTATATTTTACTGTAACAGTACCATTGGTCCGTCTCAGAGTGTGTGTGGTATATGATTTTACAAGGTATGAAATGTGATTCTATTCATAGATTCCCTTTCTGACACCCTTGAGAAACTCTTCGGTGATAACAAGAAAGATAATTCTAAGGAGGCAAAGTCGTATGGTAAGTAGATCTCTTACACTTTTCCTACCTGTGCACCATGCCAATCTAACTGTGTGGTTTGCACGTATTATCGCGTGCACTGCCAAGTCTTTTTAATCCAAGTGTTTACCACCGACGCACCACATTTTAGGCAAGATGAGTTTTATAAATGATAATTCTAAGAAAATATTTTCAACAATCAACCAGAATCACAGGCTTTCCTGATTTGTTCATTTCATAAAACTTTCCACCTTCTACAGATCCTGATTTGTTCATTTCATAAAACTTTCCACCTGCTACAGATCCTGATTTGTTCATTTCATAAAACTTTCCACCTGCAACAGATCCTGATTTGTTCATTTCATAAAACTTTCCCCCTGCTACAGATCCTGATATGTTCATTTCATGAAACTTTCCTCCTGCTACAGATCCTGATTTGTTCATTTCATGAAACTTTCCACCTGCTACAGATCCTGATTTGTTCATTTCATATCTATGAGCTACAGTAGAATGAATCACACATGTCTATCAGCTACAGTAGAATGAATCACACATATCTATCAGCTACAGTAGAATGAATCACACATATCTATCAGCTACAGTAGAATGAATCACACATGTCTATCAGCTACAGTAGAATGAATCACACATGTCTATCAGCTACAGTAGAATGAATCACACATGTCTATCAGCTAGAGTAGAACGAGAATGGTGCTAACAACCCAATAAACTTTCTTTGTTATTTTCATGATACCTTTAACAACTCATTTATATACGCAAATCAGATGTGTACTACAAAACAGGCTACCGGTAGATATTTCCTGAATATGCTTGTTTTATGATGTTAGATGTGGTTGCCAGACTTTATTGTGCCAGTTTAACGAAAAGTATCTAGCGACTAGTCTCCTCCAGCTTTGTGTATATGCTAAGCATATGACTTCTTTCTAGCTTGAATCTAATGTTATATCTGTGAATCTAATGTTAATGACATGATCACATATTGCAATGATAACATCAACATTGTTCATAATTTTTCACCATTCCATTGATAATAATGGCAATAATGTGATAATTTGTCACCATTCCATTGATAATAATGGCAATAATGTGATAATGATTGCATCATCACGCCTAATATTAAAGTCATCTTTCTTAATAATATAAAGTTGTCTTGAAAGTTGTACTGCAAGTGCTAGCAAAGACAATATGCAAAGTTCTGCCCCATGTAGCCTACGGCCCAATCTATTTTCATAGACTTTCATTTGTTTGGACGCTTAAAGATGTCATGACAGAGGTGACCAAATGGTTCAGTGAGCACAGTCCTTTTTCTCGAACGAAATTCACTGTCTACGCGAACAGTGAGATGCGTGTTTGAATGTCTATGTCTACGCAAACAGTGAGAAGCCTTTTATTTAATTATAAAACAACTTAGTATGTTCATATCCTAATCTTGTAAGAAACCCACTTGGACAGGTTTCATATCAACATGTCTCACATAACAACGGTAACCATATCTCTGGTTATATGTCTCTGTGCATGCCCTTATTGATATTTGGTACAGTCAGCTTTCACAATATGCTCATCAATTTTTTTCAACATAATTATCTGACTTCCAATTATTTTTTGCAAAATGTAATTTAACGCCGATGTGTTGCCAGCAGCACTGTTACGTATTAATCATGCTTCACGAGGAGACTGTAGTGGTTTAGGGATGGGGTTGGCTGTCCTATTCCATTGAAGTTCAGTGACCCAGAAACCATGCTGATGTCAAATATATCGGGCCAAAAGATGCAGATATCGCAGCTAAACTGTAAACCGTGACACAACATACACTGCTCTGCAGTCTACATCCTGCTGATCTGCGGGAGTTACAGAAGAAGAATAAATGCATTCAAAATTAAAAATAAGGAGGGATTGTTGGTGTAACTTTGACAAGGAGAGATTTGTTGGTGTAACTTGGACAAGGAGAGATTTGTTGGTGTAACTTGGACAAGGAGAGATTTGTTGGTGTAACTTGGACAAGGAGAGATTTGTTGGTGTAACTTGGACAAGGAAAATAGGAAAAGTGAAAGTTTTGATATTTTCTATTCCTAGATTTTTTTTTACAGACTATCTCATGAAAGTCAACAGAAACAATCTACAAGATGATGACAAGAGGTCATTTACTAATGGTGAGCATTGAACGTGCACATTTAAGTCCAGTTCATGCAACTTTTCTCATCACAACAGATGTGGTCAATTGATATAGTTTATACGAAGCTGACAACAACTCTATCATTATCATCTTTTTAAACATTATTATTTTTACGACATGCATATGCCATGTTCAGTCACAAGGGACCCCATTCATTACTAACTTCATCATTTGTTTTTCCATTTCTACCACCGATATTACTACAACTATATTTATTACCACAATCAGATCAAACACTTTCATCTACAACATCATCATCATCACTTTCATCAAGTGCTGTCTCAGCAACAAAGGTTGGCTGCAATGGGCCTCCAGCATCCTCTGTCTCTTGTCTTTGTGGGGCACTCTGTCAGACTGTATATGTCCATATCATGGTGGTTCCCTCCCACTTGTATCTCTGCCTACCTCATTCTCACTGCTTGGTGGGAACTCTGACAGACTGTATCATGGTGGTTCCCTCCCACTTGTATCTCTGCCTACCTCATTCTCACTGCTTGGTGGGGCACTCTGACAGACTGTATCATGGTTGTTCCCTCCCACTTGTATCTCTGCCTACCACATTCTCACTGCCACCCAACCCTAACTACAAGTACAATTTTAAAAACGGTGTCATGTCTTTTAGTATATTCAAAATATTTCATTTGATTTTTATGTCTTTTAGTAGTTTTCAATCTACTATGAAAAAGGTATCAATTATGTCTTCTAGATTTTTTTTCATGATAAATTTATGTCCAAGAGATTAAAGAGAAACTGCGTAGTTGTCTATTTATTGTTGATTATTCAGACACGTGTAGAAAGTATGAGTCAAACATAGGCTTACTTCCATTGATCATTGCTCTTCTGTGATTTTCAGTAGGCCTATGTCCACGTGTTTTTAAATTATTTTTAACAAACACCATGGAATTTGGAAAGAATATTAAAAAAATTATTCAATTTTAATGAAAATAACATATTTTGTACATATTTCTTTTTTTCACTGGGGGAATGTAGGCCTAATCCTCACAAGCTCATATTTTGGCACGGAAAACCGAATGATTGTTTCATGCGAATGTGAAGATTAGAAGCCAAGCTGATGTTTTCGTGTGATAAAATGTTCAGATGTAGGCTAACCACCATCAATATTCACCGAGATTAGTAGAATGGGGATAGCACAGGGAAGGGTGGGGGAAGAAGAGAAGACTATGATAATTTTGACTGTTGTCGGGTCTCATTTCTGGACGAATGTTGTTACTTTCGAATCATGTCATTGCTTTCAGTGTAATAATCTCAAATACAACATACAAAGCACATTGTTGTTTCAATAAGACAGAATTGAAATGAAAGAACATGAGTTTAATTAAGAGCGGAGACTATATATTATATTTGCCATGAAGTATCTTAGCCACTTGCACCAACTGCATATGCAACAATCAGAAATCTGATTTACTCAACTGTTTGAGTTGTAACACATATTTATGATTGTAAAAGACAACATCGCACAATGAGGCAACTTCGGTCGGTGGCTGTGGCTACCATTATTTGTCTCATTTATTCTACAGTGGAATCTGCAAGCCTAGTTCCGATAAATAAGAGTACCACAACCAAGAATGAAACAACCCTGACATACATTACAACTGGCTCCAGTGTGAGAGAATCTAACACACAGAAAACATCTAGCAGCACAGGTATTGGAGAATCTAACACACAGAAGACATCTAGCAGCACAGGTGTTGGAGAATCTAACACACAGAAGACATCTAGCAGCACAGGTATTGGAGAATCTAACACACAGAAGACATCTAGCAGCACAGGTGTTGGAGAATCTAACACACAGAAGACATCTAGCAGCACAGGTGTGAGAGAATCTAACACACAGAAGACATCTAGCAGCACAGGTATTGGAGAATCTAACACACAGAAGACATCTAGCAGCACAGGTATTGGAGAATCTAACACACAGAAGACATCTAGCAGCACAGGTGTTGGAGAATCTAACACACAGAAGACATCTAGCAGCACAGGTGTGAGAGAATCTAACACACAGAAAACATCTAGCAGCACAGGTATTGGAGAATCTAACACACAGAAGACATCTAGCAGCACAGGTGTTGGAGAATCTAACACACAGAAGACATCTAGCAGCACAGGTATTGGAGAATCTAACACACAGAAGACATCTAGCAGCACAGGTGTTGGAGAATCTAACACACAGAAGACATCTAGCAGCACAGGTGTGAGAGAATCTAACACACAGAAGACATCTAGCAGCACAGGTATTGGAGAATCTAACACACAGAAGACATCTAGCAGCACAGGTGTTGGAGAATCTAACACACAGAAGACATCTAGCAGCACAGTTGTGAGAGAATCTAACACACAGAAAACATATAGCAGCACAGGTATTGGAGAATCTAACACACAGAAGACATCTAGCAGCACAGGTGTTGGAGAATCTAACACACAGAAGACATCTAGCAGCACAGGTGTTGGAGAATCTAACACACAGAAGACATATAGCAGCACAGGTGTGAGAGAATCTAACACACAGAAGACATCTAGCAGCACAGGTATTGGAGAATCTAACACACAGAAGACATCTAGCAGCACAGGTATTGGAGAATCTAACACACAGAAGACATCTAGCAGCACAGGTATTGGAGAATCTAACACACAGAAGACATCTAGCAGCACAGGTGTGAGAGAATCTAACACACAGAAGACATCTAGCAGCACAGGTATTGGAGAATCTAACACACAGAAGACATCTAGCAGCACAGGTATTGGAGAATCTAACACACAGAAGACATCTAGCAGCACAGGTATTGGAGAATCTAACACACAGAAGACATCTAGCAGCACAGGTGTGAGAGAATCTAACACACAGAAGACATCTAGCACCACAGGTATTGGAGAATCTAACACACAGAAGACATCTAGCAGCACAGGTATTGGAGAATCTAACACACAGAAGACATCTAGCAGCACAGGTGTGAGAGAATCTAACACACAGAAGACATCTAGCAGCACAGGTATTGGAGAATCTAACACACAGAAGACATCTAGCAGCACAGGTATTGGAGGATCTAACACACAGAAGACATCTAGCAGCACAGGTATTGGAGAATCTAACACACAGAAGACATCTAGCAGCACAGGTATTGGAGAATCTAACACACAGAAGACATCTAGCAGCACAGGTGTGAGAGAATCTAACACACAGAAGACATCTAGCAGCACAGGTGTTGGAGAATCTAACACACAGAAGACATCTAGCAGCACAGGTGTTGGAGAATCTAACACACAGAAGACATCTAGCAGCACAGGTGTGAGAGAATCTAACACACAGAAGACATCTAGCAGCACAGGTGTGAGAGAATCTAACACACAGAAGACATCTAGCAGCGCAGGTATTGGAGAATCTAACACACAGAAGACATCTAGCAGCACAGGTATTGGAGAATCTCGAAACGGAAAGACATCTGAAACAAATAAAGAAGACTCTCACAAAGAAAAGAAATCTGAAACAAATGAAGAAGACTCTCACAAAGAAAAGAAATCTGAAAGAAATGAAGAAGACTCTCACAAAGAAAAGAAATCTGAAAGAAATGAAGAAGACTCTCACAACGGAATTAATTCTAAGACAATTGTTGAAGTAAACAAAGAAAAGAAATCTGAAAGAAATGAAGAAGACTCTCACAACGGAATTAATTCTAAGACAATTGTTGAAGTAAACAAAGAAAAGAAATCTGAAAGAAATGAAGAAGACTCTCACAAAGAAAAGAAATCTGAAAGAAATGAAGAAGACTCTCACAAAGAAAAGAAATCTGAAAGAAATGAAGAAGACTCTCACAAAGAAAAGAAATCTGAAAGAAATGAAGAAGACTCTCACAACGGAATTAATTCTAAGACAATTGTTGAAGTAAACAAAGAAAAGAAATCTGAAAGAAATGAAGAAGACTCTCACAAAGAAAAGAAATCTGAAAGAAATGAAGAAGACTCTCACAAAGAAAAGAAATCTGAAAGAAATGAAGAAGACTCTCACAAAGAAAAGAAATCTGAAAGAAATGAAGAAGACTCTCGCAACGGAATTAATTCTAAGACAATTGTTGAAGTAAACAAAGAAAAGAAATCTGAAAGAAATGAAGAAGACTCTCACGAAGAAAAGAAATCTGAAAGAAATGAAGAAGACTCTCACAACGGAATTAATTCTAAGACAATTGTTGAAGTAAACAAAGAAAAGAAATCTGAAAGAAATGAAGAAGACTCTCACAAAGAAAAGAAATCTGAAAGAAATGAAGAAGACTCTCACAAAGAAAAGAAATCTGAAAGAAATGAAGAAGACTCTCACAAAGAAAAGAAATCTGAAAGAAATGAAGAAGACTCTCACAAAGAAAAGAAATCTGAAACAAATAAAGAAGACTCTCACAACGGAATTAATTCTAAGACAATTGTTGAAGTAAACAAAGAAAAGAAATCTGAAAGAAATGAAGAAGACTCTCACAAAGAAAAGAAATCTGAAAGAAATGAAGAAGACTCTCGCAACGGAATTAATTCTAAGACAATTGTTGAAGTAAACAAAGAAAAGAAATCTGAAAGAAATGAAGAAGACTCTCACAAAGAAAAGAAATCTGAAAGAAATGAAGAAGACTCTCACAAAGAAAAGAAATCTGAAAGAAATGAAGAAGACTCTCACAAAGAAAAGAAATCTGAAAGAAATGAAGAAGACTCTCACAAAGAAAAGAAATCTGAAAGAAATGAAGAAGACTCTCACAACGGAATTAATTCTAAGACAATTGTTGAAGTAAACAAAGAAAAGAAATCTGAAAGAAATGAAGAAGACTCTCACAACGGAATTAATTCTAAGACAATTGTTGAAGTAAACAAAGAAAAGAAATCTGAAAGAAATGAAGAAGACTCTCACAACGGAATTAATTCTAAGACAATTGTTGAAGTAAACAAAGAAAAGACATCTGAAAGAAATGAAGAAGACTCTCACAAAGAAAAGAAATCTGAAAGAAATGAAGAAGACTCTCACAAAGAAAAGAAATCTGAAAGAAATGAAGAAGACTCTCACAACGGAATTAATTCTAAGACAATTGTTGAAGTAAACAAAGAAAAGAAATCTGAAAGAAATGAAGAAGACTCTCACAACGGAATTAATTCTAAGACAATTGTTGAAGTAAACAAAGAAAAGAAATCTGAAAGAAATGAAGAAGACTCTCACAACGGAATTAATTCTAAGACAATTGTTGAAGTAAACAAAGAAAAGAAATCTGAAAGAAATGAAGAAGACTCTCACAACGGAATTAATTCTAAGACAATTGTTGAAGTAAACAAAGAAAAGAAATCTGAAAGAAATGAAGAAGACTCTCACAAAGAAAAGAAATCTGAAAGAAATGAAGAAGACTCTCACAACGGAATTAATTCTAAGACAATTGTTGAAGTAAACAAAGAAAAGAAATCTGAAAGAAATGAAGAAGACTCTCACAAAGAAAAGAAATCTGAAAGAAATGAAGAAGACTCTCACAAAGAAAAGAAATCTGAAAGAAATGAAGAAGACTCTCACAACGGAATTAATTCTAAGACAATTGTTGAAGTAAACAAAGAAAAGAAATCTGAAAGAAATGAAGAAGACTCTCACAAAGAAAAGAAATCTGAAAGAAATGAAGAAGACTCTCGCAACGGAAAGAAATCTAGCACAAGTTTTGCAGAATCTGACAAAGAAAAGACTTCTGGCGTAAGTGTAGATATTTTAAAGTACACGAACAAAACTGACGAAAAGGATGGAAGTTCTAGTAAGAGTAAAGGAAAGGATGACCACGGTCATGACATCAAGAACGGTAAGAACATATCAGGTGTTTTTGTGACTCGGAATAAGTTACTAATATTCTGAAAGGCAAAGGAACATTTAATTACGGTAATTATTTTTACATACAGACCTAATTATAAATGTTCGTTTATCAGAGGTATCTGACAAAGGAATGAGTAACTTGTTTTGTCAAGAATTTTTAAAAAGATAAAACAAATTCCTTATATGAATACAATACCAACAATAATCTAATAAATAAATAATCAACATAACCACCACACTTGGTAAATCTTACAGCCTGTATGTGTGGCTGTGCATAGACTTGACTAATCTTATAGCCTGTATGTGTGGCTGTGCATACACTAGACTAATTTTATAGCCTGTATGTGTGGCTGTGCATAGACTTGACTAATCTTATAGCCTGTATGTGTGGCTGTGCATACAATTGACTAACCTTACAGCCTGAATTTGTGGCTGTGCATACTCGTGACTAATCTTACAGTCTGTATTTGTGGCTGTGCGTACACTTGACTAATGTTACAGTCTGTATTGACTAATCTAATAGCCTGTATTTGTGGCTGTGCATAGACTTGACTAAACTTACAGCCTGTATTTGTGTCTGTACATACACTTGACTAATCTTACGGCCTGTATTTGTGGATGTACATACATTTGACTAATCTTTCACTCTGTATTTGTGGCTGAACATACACTTGGCTAATCTTACGACCTGTATTTGTGGTTGTACATACACTTGACTAATCGTACAATCTGTATTTGTGGCTGTGTATACACTTGACTAACCTTACAGTCTGTATTTGTGGCTGTGTATACACTTGACTAATCTTACAGCCTGTATTTGTGGCTGTGCATACACTTGACTAATCGTACAGTCTATATTTGTGGCTGTGCATACACTTGACTAATCTTACAGCCTGTATTTGTGGCTGTGCATACACTTGACTAATCGTACAGTCTGTATTTGTGGCTGTGCATTCACTTGACTAATCTTACAGTCTGTATTTGCGGCTGTGCATAAAGATGACTAATCTTACCGCCTGTATTTCTGGCTGTACATACACTTGACTAACCTTACAGTCTGTATTTGTGGCTGTACATGAAATTGACAAATCTTACAGTCTGTATTTGTGGCTGTGCATAAATTTGACTATACTTACAGTCTGTATTTGTGACTGTAAAAACCATTGACTTACCTTACAGTCTGTATTTGTGGATGTGCATACACTTGACTAATCATAAAGTCTGTATTTGTGGCTGTGCATACACGTGACTAATCTTACAGCCTGTATTTGTGGCTTTATATACACTTGACTAAACTTACAACCTGTATTTGTGGCTGTGCATACACTTGACAAATCTTACAGCCTGTATTTGTGACTGTACATACACTTGACTATCCTAACAGTCTATATTTGTGGCTGCGCATACACTTGACTATTATTACAGTCTGTATTGTAGCTGTGCATAAACTTGAATAACCCTGCTGCCTGTATTTGTGGCTGAACATACACTTCAGTAACCTTACGACCTGTATTTGTGGCTGTACATACACTTGACTAATCTTACAGTCTGTATTTGTGGCTGTACATACACTTGACTAATCTTACAGCATGTATTTGTGGCTGTACATACACTTGACTAATCTTGCAGTCTGTATTTGTGGCCGTACATACACTTGACTAACGTTACAGTCTGTATTTGTGGCTGTACGTATACTTGACTAATCGTACAGTCTGTATTTGTGGCTGTACATACACTTGACTAACGTTACAGTCTGTATTTGTGGCTGTACATACACTTGACTAACGTTACAGTCTGTATTTGTGGCTGGACGTATACTTGACTAATCGTACAGTCTGTATTTGTGGCTTTACATACGCTTGACTAATCTTGCAGCCTGTATTTGTGTCTGTGCATACACATGACTAATCTTTAGTCTGTATATGTGGCTGTGCATACCCTTGATAATAGTACACTCTGTATTTGTGGCTGTGTATACACTTGACTAATCTTACAGTCTGTATTTGTGGCTGTGCATACACTTGACTAATCTTACAGTCTGTATTTGCTGATGTGCATACACTTGACTAAACTTACAACCTGTATTTGTGGCTGTGCATACACTTGACTATCCTAACAGCCTATATTTGTGGCTGCGCATACACTTGACTATTATTACAGTCTGTATTGTAGCTGTGCATAAACTTGAATAACCCTGCCGCCTATATTTGTGGCTGAACATACACTTCAGTAACCTTACGACCTGTATTTGTGGTTGTGTATACACTTGACTAATCTTACAGTCTGTATTTGCTGATGTGCATACACTTGACTAATCTTACAGCCTGTATTTGTGACTGTGCATACACTTGACTAATCATACAGTCTTTATTTGTGGCTGTGCATTCACTTGACTAATCTCACAGTCTGTATTTGCGGCTGTACGTATACTTGACTAATCGTACAGTCTGTATTTGTGGCTGTACATACACTTGACTAACCTTACAGTCTGTATTTGCGGCTGTACGTATACTTGACTAATCATACAGTCTTTATTTGTGGCTGTACATACACTTGACTAATCTTACAGTCTGTATTTGTGGCTGTACATACACTTGACTAATCTTACAGCATGTATTTGTGGCTGTACATACACTTGACTAATCTTGCAGTCTGTATTTGTGGCTGTACATACACTTGACTAACGTTACAGTCTGTATTTGTGGCTGTACGTATACTTGACTAATCGTACAGTCTGTATTTGTGGCTTTACATACGCTTGACTAATCTTGCAGCCTGTATTTGTGGCTGTGCATACACATGACTAATCTTTAGTCTGTATATGTGGCTGTGCATACCCTTGATAATAGTACACTCTGTATTTGTGGCTGTGTATACACTTGACTAATCTTACAGTCTGTATTTGTGGCTGTGCATACACTTGACTAATCTTACAGTCTGTATTTGCTGATGTGCATACACTTGACTAAACTTACAACCTGTATTTGTGGCTGTGCATACACTTGACTATCCTAACAGCCTATATTTGTGGCTGCGCATACACTTGACTATTATTACAGTCTGTATTGTAGCTGTGCATAAACTTGAATAACCCTGCCGCCTATATTTGTGGCTGAACATACACTTCAGTAACCTTACGACCTGTATTTGTGGTTGTGTATACACTTGACTAATCTTACAGTCTGTATTTGCTGATGTGCATACACTTGACTAATCTTACAGCCTGTATTTGTGACTGTGCATACACTTGACTAATCATACAGTCTTTATTTGTGGCTGTGCATTCACTTGACTAATCTCACAGTCTGTATTTGCGGCTGTACGTATACTTGACTAATCGTACAGTCTGTATTTGTGGCTGTACATACACTTGACTAACCTTACAGTCTGTATTTGCGGCTGTACGTATACTTGACTAATCATACAGTCTTTATTTGTGGCTGTACATACACTTGACTAATCTTACAGTCTGTATTTGTGGCTGTACATACACTTGACTAATCTTACAGCATGTATTTGTGGCTGTACATACACTTGACTAATCTTTGAGTCTGTATTTGTGGCTGTACATACACTTGACTAACGTTACAGTCTGTATTTGTGGCTGTACGTATACTTGACTAATCGTACAGTCTGTATTTGTGGCTTTACATACGCTTGACTAATCTTGCAGCCTGTATTTGTGGCTGTACATACACATGACTAATCTTTAGTCTGTATTTGTGGCTGTGCATACACTTGACTAATCTTACAGCCTGTATTTGTGGCTGTGCATACACTTGACTAATCTTACATCCTGTATTTGTGGCTGTGCATAAGCATATTACGGTTTGTGTAATATTTAAATGTTTATAGTAAATATATGTACATTTGTACAACAGTGAAGTACACAAGAGATTTATTTGTCCTAATTCTTATATTATAATAATTTATTATTGTACATCTTTTACTAACTTCCAGCTGATTGAAGAAGCTAATAATTTTATGATTTGTGGGTCCTACTAACTTCCAGCTGATTGAAGAAGCTAATAATTTTATGATTTGTGGGTCATACTAACTTCCAGCTGATTGAAGAAGCTAATAATTTTATGATTTGTGGGTCCTACTAACTTCCAGCTGATTGAAGAAGCTAATAATTTTATGATTTGTGCGTCCTACTAACTTCCAGCTGATTGAAGAAGCTAATAATTTTATGATTTGTGGGTCCTACTAACTTCCAGCTGATTGAAGAAGCTAATAATTTTATGATTTGTGGGTCCTACTAACTTCCAGCCGATTGAAAAAGCTAATAATTTTATGATTTGTGGGTCCTACTAACGTCCAGCTGATTGAAGAAGCTAATAATTTTATGATTTGTGCGTCCTATTGACAGTTCCCAAAAGGAAGACTAACAACACTGTAGTCTTCATGCATGTCCTAAGATGTGACTAAAAAGGTTTAGGGCAGTGTTGGCTATCTCACCCTATAAGTTAAAGTGACCCAAACATCATGCTGAAGTTAAATATGTGAGCTCAAATGCATTAACTCTCTCGTGTTTGCTGGGAAGTTAGGTGAACATCTTGCCGGTTTGCCTTGCTTAATCTCTACAGAAAATAGACATGCTGTTTGGCAGTGATTAAACGTACAATAATCCTATCTAGAAATCTCTTCTTGTTCTGAGGCTCAAGACATACCAAGCATCAGCAGTCAATAAGAAATATGTTAGTGTTACTGCAGTTTTACCTATTATCATTTTTTTTGTGGGAACTGATTCACTTAACAAATTGTTTGACTATGTGATCATACAGATTTGGACTTGAGCAATCGCATCCCTAATCTCAATGTGGGCTTTCATTCGGGTAAGTGAATCAAAGGTTCATACCGATATCTGTTGAGAAATCTCATTTGTTTTGTGTATCTGCAACTGTCTTGATAATTCTACTACAATTATTACTTCTTTTACTACACTGCTTCTGCTGCTGTTGTTGTTACTGATGTTATATTATTAAGTTGTGGAGTTTGCTCGTTCCAGTGATTCTGGTGATCTATGGAGACAGGAATGCATATTTCTTGTAGGATCACCATAGCTACACAAGTCATTGAAGGGTTAGACTAAAAATTAGAAAATATATTTATTTTGGATACATTTAACTATCATAATTATAACAAAATAAATGGAGAATTATGGTACTAAGTTTATCATGTAAATATTCTACATCTTGATCGGTTTCCATGAATGTATAATATGTGGCTACTGTTCAACTAGACCGTAGCGTCGACATTTGAATAGGATATATCTTTTCATTTATAAAATGTATAACTCTTGAGGGTTTTTGCCATCCCACAACATATGGGATGAAAAGGTTTCATGCAGAGGCTGAAGTATTGCATGAACACATCAAGTACAGTACACACTTGTTTTTCTGTTGAAAACAAACCCCCACTTACATAGTGGTTGCTGTATGTAGTATGCTGGTTACAGTTTTCTTCATCTATCAGACATCGACTAGCATGGTGTCAGCATGGAACAAGGTTTGGTTATCTATCTGTTATTTACCTATACGTTGTGGCCCCTGTTTGCCTTGTGGTATGAGGGGTAGATGAGTTCTCTGGTGATGACTTTTTTGTGTTCTGTTTGTAAGCTTCCCATAGCCTCTGATTTCTGTGATCCATCTTTTACATGGTCTGCCTCTGGCTTTATAGCTGTGATGTCTATGTGTCATGGCCATCTGTGGCATACTGTCTGTTGGTAGTCTGAATGTCTGTGAAAACCACTTAATCTTGTCGCTTGATGTGTGCCAATACTAGTATTGTTTTGGTTATCTGGCTGAATTATCGTTTCTAATTCTATCTCTAGTCTGGCTCTGTGGCGAAGTGGTACAGAGCGCGCCTGTGACGACAAAGGTACCGAGTTCAATAGTCACCACAGGCAATTGTGCAGCCGGACCGTTCAGAAAGCAATGGCAACCTACTGAACGTATTTATATTGCCTAGAAAATCACCACAGCCAACAAATGCTGGGTTGATATCTACGTCCTGGATAGGATATGCTACCATCATCAATTCTATCTCTTAATGACACTCGTATTCTTTATAGACACATCATTTCTTCTGTCAACATTTGTCTTTTGTCTTGTGCTGTTTGTGCCAAACCTGGACAGGTGTGGCACTGGTTGCACAGTGATGAGATAATAGTAGTCTTGTATAATGCAACTTTAGTGTCTATGTTTACTTTTTTGTTCTTGAAAATACGTGTCATCTGTCCTAGGATCTGGTATGTTTTGTTGCATCTATTTTGTATCTCTTTACTGGTTTTTCCTTCACTCGATAAAATGCTTCCTAAGTAAGTGAACTCATTTGCCTGTATACTGTGTTGATTATCGATGGAGATAGTGATATTTCTTTCTTTCTTTTCTATTGCTATTATTTCAGTCTTTTCAATATTGATCTTCATGTTGAATTTTGACATGTTGTGTGGGGTCTGTTCATATATTCTTGCAATTGTTTTTCTGATGTCGCTATTAGCATTGGTCGTCTGCAAAGTGTTGTTCGTTCAATTTGTCTTTCATGTTATCTTCTTCGTTGGTATTTGTTATTTTACAGATGTGGTCGATATATGTTATAAAAAGTAGAGGGGATAAGGCACACCTATCTTCTTTGATAATATATCTTCTAACTTAATACATGAAAGAATTAAAAACAAAATAGACATGGAGGTCGGTGAAGAACAATTCGGTTTTAGGATAAACAAAGGAACCAGAGAAGCTATACTGAGTATCCGGCTAGTGATAGATAAATATATAAGAGTACACAAAATCATCTATATTTGCTTCATAGACTACAGCAAGGCCTTTGACAGAGTCCAACATGAACAATTAATCAAATGTCTTCAAGAAATAGGCATACATGGAAAAGACATCAGACTGATTAGAAATATATATTAGGAACAAACTGCATCAATAAGGTGTGAAAACAGCTACTCTCCATACATAGAAATAATAAGAGGGTAAGACAAGGATGCTTTTTATCACTAAGCCTATTTAATATCTACACAGAGAATATCTTTAAAAATATAGAAGAAATACCAGGACTCAAGATCAATGGGAAAATAATAAATAACCTGAGATATGCAGATGACACTGTTCTTTTATCAGAAAGTGAACATGAACTACAAAGACTAATAGATCAAGTCAATAAATCAAGTAATGGATATGGACTGGAGATAAATATTTTTTTTAAACCATGATAATCAGCGAAGTCTCAGAAGAACAGGCGCTAAACATAAACATACATGGAGAGAAACTACAACAAGTAAAACAGTA
This sequence comes from Meghimatium bilineatum, assembly GCA_034231615.1. Lineage (NCBI taxonomy): Eukaryota > Metazoa > Mollusca > Gastropoda > Stylommatophora > Philomycidae > Meghimatium > Meghimatium bilineatum. Next base: position 53,904,090 of record CM067313.1, read on the forward strand.
TCAATATCTTGGACATAGTCACAAATGACGCGGCAGATGTGAAACAGAAGTTGAAAGGATAATAGGAATGGTTAAAAGTACATGAGGAAAAAAATTAACATCTAAAAAATTACAAACAAGTTAAAAATTTTAATTATAAATTTTGTCATCTGTTGTATACGCATGCGGTTGCGTCTGTGGGTCTCACCAATGTGGCCACACATGCAACCGAAAACCTTAGTAGATGACATGCCGTTACATTGAGTTTATCTTCTTATAGAAGCTTCATGGCACGTCATCTATACAATTATGCTTCTCATGCTTTTATTTTGTTGTGTTTCATGATTTTTTATTCTTATATATGTATGCGCACTCTGGGGTTGGGAGTGAGCCAGAGATGTACTGCGCTGCACTTGGGAGGAGGAAAGTGACAGCACTGTTTTTCCTATGGCTGAGGCCCATCATAGAGGCACAGTGACTCAGGACATGACAATCCTTTAGACTTGAACATTTGATTGCATGCCTCAAGCAATAGAGAAGTTCGACATAACCAGTAGTCAATTAGTGGCGGGGAATGGGCACAGTGGACCCTATCTTTGCTGCAGTGGCTCGGAGCAGTGCATAGGTTGAAACCTACCTTCCTGGAGGTGTGATAGTTATTCTCTGGCCCTCGCCAGGGTGGGCAGAAAATCCACAGACTTCCCAGCAATGTAATGCCATTTTAATGACATTAGGTCAAAGGACATGGGCCAATGAACCGCTGGATCAGCAAACAACCAACTAACCATACTATATTAATGTATGGCTAAGAAACATCGACAATAAACAAAAAAATAGAAGACAGAATTGATGCCTTTGACATGTGTACATATATAAGTATAGGGAGATAATAATGGAAAGAAAAGAAAACAAACAAAGAGGTTCTAACAACACTTAATAAGAAGAAAGTATCAATAAAGAAAATAAAGATCAGGCAAATAACATATTTTGGACACATTAAAAAAACATGTCATCCCATTTAAGACCTTACTTGAATGTAAAGTCGAAGGGAAGCGAGCAAGAGGTTGGCAAAGATACACGTGCAAGAATAACATCACAAGATTTACATATTACAGCATAGCAGAGTGCACGACCAAAACAAGAGCCAGGGGATGTTGGAGATCTGTTGCTGTCAACTTTTGTTGCGGAGACGGCACTTAATAATAATGATCTAGTACATATTCTCTACTTGATTTGTCAGCTTGACCAAAGTAGTCTTTGTAGCTCCTATATATAACCCAAATATTAGAGCATGTCCGACAAAATGGAAGGTGGCGCAGTAACCAAACGAATAAATAATAAATACTAAATAAAGTAAAATGTTTACTTTAAATACCTAACTATCAATATAACACAAAAATAAATTCTAATAAAACCAAGGACAATGACAATTATTCACGTATCGGTCCAACCGGGACCTTTTTCCAGAAACAAATAATTAAAAAAACCATACAAATATTGAAAATGAAGAGACTTGGCAACGTTTTTTTGCAAACACAATAATTGCTGGATGAAACGAGGACCCTAAGAAGATTGTTTTAGACAGAAAGAAACATATTATAAATTTTGCATTTTACTAATTAGGCCTATACGTTTTATTTCTTTTTTTTTTTTTCTTCTAAAAACTACTCGTACACAATTTTATAATATTTTATGCACTTTTAGTAGTTTTCATGAATTCTTTCTCCAATTTCTTCTACTCTACCTGAACTTATACTTTTATGTTCTCAACTATCTGTTGTATGTAATGGACTTTCCGTTTATCTGAAAATTATTTTCTTAAAACATTGTTCAACTGTTTCATCCAGGTTTGGGCATTCCTACTAAAATTGGAATCCCTGAACTCAATGTGGACCTGCAATTACGTAAGTGAATCAAATGTTGAAATTAATTTATCTATCTATAAACCCATAACCTGTCAGGGTAGAACAGGTGCCATTAAATGCCTCATCACACAGGGCCAGCATCGTAGAGTTGCCACATTAGATGTATCCACATAAAGAGTTATCCAATGTGACTATCTAATGTCACACAATCATTAGTGTCAACTGACTCAGTGTCAATGGTGTGCAATCATTTTGAACGCACACAATTCAACAATTACTATAGCGTCTCTCATTACGCGGTACCTAATGAGGTAAGAAGGACGCCTCTAGGTGGTCATTTACAATTCAATGTGTCTTGTTCTGTGTTTGTGTGTTTATTGAGAAAGGTCCCAGTTGGACCGAAACGTGGAAAATAGTCCTTGTTCGTTTATTTATTGCTAGTTATTTATTTTTAACATGGATAGTTAGGATTTAATAGTCAAATTTGTACTTGATGTACTTTATAAATCACAGGTTTTTAGAAAGTTCCACTTAGATATGAAGGACTATTACTAAAACTAGGGGACTATGATGTGCAAACAAGAAAACATACAAATGACAATACACAAAACATTTTGAAAATTTCGACCAAAAGGCCTTTATCAAACTGAGCTCAAAATATAAAAAGACGACGAATAGAAATGATCACAATACAGAAACGTGTTCATCCGAAATATGGAAGTGAGATCCGGAAGGACAGGAACAGGAAGTACATAAAAAACGTAAATATAGGTGGAAACGAACAAAAAGTTGACGCAAATGACCGAAGAAAATGAATAAAGAAATACAAACATCATACCAACCCAGTACCAGACACAAGATTGGTCGGAATTGAGTCCAAAAAGACTTGAGAGTACCCACCTAAAAAATAATACGATTTTCAAAAGTGTACCTAGATCTATCATGGCTGGTGCACAATCTGATGATAGTGACCCAAATATCAAGAGCACCATGATGGCCATCACCGTTGAAGTGTGTGGCAACAGGAGTAGGTGGTCTGTGCTTGATGACATGAAGATGGTTACAGAAGCGGTCGCTCAATCTTAAGCCGGTTTCCCCGATGTACTGCTTGCCGCAGCGTTTACATATGATCACGTAAATGACATTACGGGATTTACATGTAAAGTAGTAAAGGCCTCATCCATTGCGAAAGTGGCTTTGGGACCTGAAATGGAGCACATCTGAACCACATAAGTACATATATAGCAACGGTCGCGTGAGCAACGAACAGCACCAAAATTGTGGGAAAAGAAGACCATGGACCAAGATGTCCTTTATAATTTTGTCGCGCCTATAGGCCACGAGAGGAAAGTTCTGGAAAGAGGAACGGGTATCAGGATCATACTGGAGAAGAGAATAATGTTTAATTATGATGTGCCGGACAGAAGAATTGTGGGGATGAAAGGTAAGAACAAGTTTAACCCTATCAGAAAAGGAGAAAAAAACCCTCAATGTTAGTCAAGGTATAGAGGCGAGATAACTGACAAACACGGAAAGAAAAATTGTTGTAAAGGAACGCGCGTCTCAGGAAAAGCTTAATAATTTCCGGGAATTTGTGGAGAAAATTGTCGTCATCTCTACATAAGCGACGAAGGAGAAGAAGCTGGTAGTACAGCAGAGAGTTGCGACAAGCGGGATGATGAGGAGTGTGGAGAAGAAGCTGGTAGTACAGCAGAGAGTTGCGACAAGCGGGATGATGAGGAGTGTGGAGAAGAAGCTGGTAGTACAGCAGAGAGTTGCGACAAGCGGGATGATGAGGAGTGTGGAGAAGAAAGCCATGTGCATCTGTGGGTTTGTAGTAAACAGATGTGCTGATGTAAGGGGGATGAATGATGACAATGATGTCAAGGAAGTTGACAGAGTTAGTGGAGATGTTAATGTGAATTTAAAAGCGGGGTTGAAATTGTTTGATAGAGTTGATGAAGCGAGACAATTCTATTTCGGACATGTCCATTTCAATCATCTAAGGAGATGATTGAGTCTTTCCGTTGACGCTCGTTCCCTGACAGCATTCTTTCATCCGCTTGGCTCCGTGTGCGCCAGTTGTCTCGCCTCGATACCTTGACTAACTCTCAGGGTTCTTCCTCCTCCTTTGACATAGTTAAACTTGTTCTTACCTTTCATCCCCACAACTCTTCTGTCCGACACATCAGGCTTAAACATTATTCCCTTCTCCAGTCTGATCCTGACACTTGTGCCGCTTTCTATAACTTAACTCTGGTGGCTTATGGGCGCGACAAAAATCTGAAGGACATCTTGGTCCATAGCCACCTTAAGTCTTCTGTTCTCGACCATTTTGGTACTGTTCGTTGCTCATGCGGCCGCTGCTATATATGTTCTTTTGTGATTCCGATGCGCTCCATTTCATTTCCCAATGCCACTTTCTACTCGGTTGAGACCTATACATATGAATCCCGTAATGTCATTTACGTGATCATATGTAAACGCTGCGGCAAGCAGTACATCGGGGAAACCGGCTTAAGATTGAGCGACCGCTTCTGTAACCATCTTCATGTCATCAAGCACAGAACATCTACTCCTGTGGCCACACACTTCAACGGCGATAGCCATCATGGTGCTCATGATATTCAGGTCTAAATGTTCCAGTGTTGGGTAACAACCCTAAACAGGAAGCAGGTGGCTGGAGTAACACCGGGCAAATGTCAAGATAAACAAAAATAGGTAGATGTGTTACCAAAATAAAACATAACACAACCTAACAACGAGATACAGGGACAGACGACGTTTCGACTATTAAGCCTTCATCAGGACAAACGAAAGACAACGATACAACGAATCTTACCTGGAAACAAACGTGGTTGATAGGGAGGAAAGAGGAGGAGAGATAGTGAATGGATAGTAGAGGAAGTAAATAAGGAGCGGCATATTGGGGAGGAAGAGAGTATGGGGAGAAGAAATGAGGAGAGAAAGTGCACGGAAGGAGGTGAGGAGCGAAAATGGATAAGGTGTGGTAGTAAGTAAAATAGATAAGGTTACATTAAGATACTTACCTCAAAAGTGGCAAAACGCAATGAGTATAACGAATAGATAGCAGAGGAAGTAGAGATGGAGCAGCCTAGCAGGGAGGAGGAGGGTATGGGAAGAAGTGAGGAGGGGAAAGTGCACAGAATGAGATGAGGAGTGAAAATAGTTAAGGTGTAATAGCAAGTAAACTAAGATAAATGAGGATAAATGAGGATAATTACCTGAAATGGCAACAGGCAATGAGTATTAGCATACAGTCGTCATGGAAACGCAAAAGAGGATGGTAGGAGAGATCAGATGAGGGAGAGAGAGATGGAGATGAAGAATAAAGAAGAGAAAAAAGGGAGAAAAGAAAGAAACGACCGAGCAGATATAGGCAGTGGAGAGAGACTATAAGTAGGAGTAGATAATAGTGGGAAGAAAATACAGTGATAATACAATGATGTATGTAAGTGAGAGTAAAATATAAAATATAGGTGATAATATATAAAAAAGAACTTATCTGAAACGTTGAGAACTGGCTAGCTTGAAACCAACAGTCACACTGGTGGGTCAGGGTCAATGGACAATGAAAGCTAGTAAGGCAAGTAGCATCAATAAAATACCAACATGCCAGATTGTCACACCACAGGAAGCAAGAGGACTCCAGAGATGGCAGCAGGAAAGATTGATCGATAAGTATAACGGTCCAGTATTATGACGAGAGACCCTCACATGCTTTGGCTGTAGTTCTGGGTCTGCCTCCATCTGACATTGCCTACTTTCCCCTTTTCTCTCCTACTCTGGTACCCTTCTCTTCTGCACCTTCTTTCTTTATCAGCCTGATACCTTTGCACGACGCGCCTCCCCGTGTTAGTCCCCCACCCCACCTTGCTGTGTCTGGTGGGCTCCTTCCTACTTCCACATCCCGTCCTTGCGTGGCGTATTTCCGGCTCGGGGCCCACGTCCATCCACCGTTTTCTTCTTCTTCTTTCTTCTTTCTTCTTTCTTCTTCTTTTTTCTTTTTTCTTTTTTTTCCTCCCTTTTTTTCTTTCTCTTTTTTTCTCTTCTTCTTCTCTCTTTTCTTGTTCTTCTCCTCTGACTATTTGTGGGAGTCACGGCTTTAATTTTTACCCGCCTCGGGTTTCTCTCTACGGCCCTGCCTATTATTTCAGTCGGTCTCTCGTCATAATACTGGACCGTTATACTTATCGATCAATCTTTCCTGCTGCCATCTCTGGAGTCCTCTTGCTTCCTGTGGTGTGACAATCTGGCATGTTGGTATTTTATTGATGCTACTTGCCTTACTAGCTTTCATTGTCCATTGACCCTGACCCACCAGTGTGACTGTTGGTTTCAAGCTAGCCAGTTCTCAACGTTTCAGATAAGTTCTTTTTTATATATTATCACCTATATTTTATATTTTACTCTCACTTACATACATCATTGTATTATCACTGTATTTTCTTCCCACTATTATCTACTCCTACTTATAGTCTCTCTCCACTGCCTATATCTGCTCGGTCGTTTCTTTCTTTTCTCCCTTTTTTCTCTTCTTTATTCTTCATCTCCATCTCTCTCTCCCTCATCTGATCTCTCCTACCATCCTCTTTTGCGTTTCCATGACGACTGTATGCTAATACTCATTGCCTGTTGCCATTTCAGGTAATTATCCTCATTTATCCTCATTTATCTTAGTTTACTTGCTATTACACCTTAACTATTTTCACTCCTCATCTCATTCTGTGCACTTTCCCCTCCTCACTTCTTCCCATACCCTCCTCCTCCCTGCTAGGCTGCTCCATCTCTACTTCCTCTGCTATCTATTCGTTATACTCATTGCGTTTTGCCACTTTTGAGGTAAGTATCTTAATGTAACCTTATCTATTTTACTTACTACCACACCTTATCCATTTTCGCTCCTCACCTCCTTCCGTGCACTTTCTCTCCTCATTTCTTCTCCCCATACTCTCTTCCTCCCCAATATGCCGCTCCTTATTTACTTCCTCTACTATCCATTCACTATCTCTCCTCCTCTTTCCTCCCTATCAACCACGTTTGTTTCCAGGTAAGATTCGTTGTATCGTTGTCTTTCGTTTGTCCTGATGAAGGCTTAATAGTCGAAACGTCGTCTGTCCCTGTATCTCGTTGTTAGGTTGTGTTATGTTTTATTTTGGTAACACATCTACCTATTTTTGTTTATCTTGATATTCAGGTCACTGCATCAGATCCTGCACCAGCCATGATAGATCTAGGTACGCTCTAGAAAATCGTATTATTTTTGAATTGGGTACACTCAAGTCTTTTGGACTCACTTCCGACCACTCTTTTGTCTAGTTCTGGGTTGATGTGATCTTTGTCTTTATTCATTTTGTTCGGTCATTTACGTCATCTTTTTGTTCGTTTCGTTTCCACCTATATTTACGTTTTCTATGTACTTCCTGTTCCTGTTCGTCCGGCATCTTGTTTCCAAAATTTCGGTTGGACACGTTTGTGTGCTGTAATCATTTCTATTCGTCATCTTTTGATGTTTTGTGCGTATCTTGATAAAGGTATTTTGCTCGAAGCGTTGAAAATGTTCTGTTTATTGCAATTTGTATGTTCTCTTGTTTGCACATCACAACTCCCTAGTTTTAGTCCGTCGTGTCTAAGGTGGAACGTTCTAAAAACCTGTGTTTTACGTAAGTACTATTGTTGTTATGTTTCACGTGGTATTACTTTATATTGATTGTCATACTTTATGTAGTATTTATCACTTATTTGTTCAGTTACTGCAGTACTGTTCATTTTTTCGGGTATCCTCTGACATTTTGGTTATTTATACCCCAAAAATGGCAACTTACAGCTATGCACTAATTATATAAATATCATTTTGATAAGTCAAGCAATTAAAATATTACTTGATATCATAATGAAGAGAATGCAAAACAAAATAGAAACAGAGGTTCACGAGACACAGGCTGGTTTCAGATCAGGCAGTTGTACCAGAGAGCATATATTTAACATGAGATTTATAATAGAGAGATGTAGAGAATTGAATATAGATTTACATGCATGTTTTATTGATTACACCAAGACTTTCGATTGTGTACAACGTCATCAATTGTGGACAATTATGAGCGAAATGGGGTTTTCCCCAAACATCTCAATCATCTGATCGTAATGCTGTATCAATAACATGAAGCAGCAGTAAAAGTAGATGGAAACAACATCAGAGTGGTTTAGCGTACAGAAAGGAGTTAGACAGGGATGCATACTATCCCTGTTCCTGTTTAACATATATGCGGAGAACATAATGAGAAATGTAAAGGATGACATGACAAACATGTTTTCGTCCCCTAACCATCGTAGGTCAGCAGATCCCAGAAATCGGATATGCAGACGATACAGTCCCCTTAACAACACACGAAGACGGTCTAAGACAAATGATTCTGTAAACAAAGAAAGAACAACCACAGCGAAGCTCAAAACCTGTACCTAAATATGAAGAAAACTCTGGAGTGTGACAGGGATGTGTACTATCTCCCTTATTGTTCATAACATACATAGATCACATCTGCAAAGTAGCAAAGACAACGGAAGCAAACAATCTGAAGGATAACTTGAATAAACTACTATGTGCAGATGACAAAGCACTAGTGGCATCATCAGAAGAGCAACTACAAAGACAGATAGATTACGTCAAACATGTCTTACCTTTAATGAAGATAGATATAGAAAAGTAATGAAGTAATAAAGAAAATACCTATATTGAAAGCAACATACTTAAATACGTCACTGAATCCGCATAACTAGGAAGCACTATGACAACAGACGGCAAGAGCAGCAAAAAAATACATAATAGATGTAGTAAAGCATACCAAGCCTTAGGTTAAATGGCACCAATCTTCAGAAACAAAAATGTAGATTTAAATACCAAACTAACACTATTCGAAACGATTATTATGCCAGAACTCTGCTACCAATGTCAAATATGGTCTATAACAGCCTCGCACCAGAGGAGAATTGTTACAAGTGAAATGAAGTGTCTGAGACAATCTACGATGTTTGGCTACTAAACAAGATAAAATTAGGAAATAAGAAAATGATAAAATAAGAAAATGATAAAATAAGAAAATGAGTTGGTATAATATCATGTATTGAACATATCGACAGGCAGCAAGTAAAATGGTTCGGCCACCTTATGAAAATGAACACACATAAAAATACCAACAAGAGAATAAAAAACAAAAAAGAATATCCGGACATAAAGCCAAAGGTAGAGCAAGAAAACGGTGGATAGAAAACATCAAGATAGCCTTGAAAAAAAATGGACTTAATGTAACCAAGGCAACGTATCAGGTCAATACGATAATTTAAGCTAGCACCCCTACTCTTAACGGCAAGTGTGAATACGATCAACCATCATTCATCTCGCGATAGCCAATAGGCAAACCAAAACCAACAAAAATTTCATGAATATTTAAATATTTCATGATGAACATGAAATTTACAAACATAGACAAGGGAAAAAATTACTTATGTTGTGGCTCCTACTTGTACAGTACCGATTTACCAGTATTCTTGTTTTCTGTGCTTACGTGCACACTAAATCATTTGTTTATTTTCAGAAGCACGCCTGAAAAACGCCGGCAGAGAAGTTAACTGTGGTCACGATTACAAGAATATTGGTGGAAAATGTCGAATAGTTGTAGGCCTATCTGAACAATTGTAAGTTACGCGATCAAACATCCATCACAAACTGTCATCAAAAAGTTTTAATTTCTAATTATTTTGTCTAACAATGACAATATCATTGTCCTGTTTTCAAATCGGGTGTGCATCACTCGGCCCTGGAAACATAGACTTATCTCAGATTGATCAATGTTTGTCATTACTAGGAATTATAGTTGAACTCTGTATCTGAGTCTAAGTCCATTTCCTAACAAGGACTTGCTAAATCCTGTATATACCTTTCATCATCATTAAGTGGCGTCTCCGCAACGAAGGCTGGCTGCAACGTATCTCCAACATCTCCTGTCTCTTGTCTTGGTGGTGCACTCTGCTAGACTGTAACCTGTCCATCGTGTGATGTTACTCTCCCACTTGTATCTCTGCCTACCTCTTGTTCGCTTCCCTTTGACTTTACCCTCAAGTAAGGTCTTCAATAGGTGTCATGTCTTTTAATGTGTCCAAAGTATTTTATTTGCCTGATCTTTATTTCTCTTAGTAGTTCTTTCTTCATATTAAGTGTCTTTAACACCTCTTTATTTGTTTTCTTCTCTTTCCATGATGCTCTCCCTATTCTTCTATATACCCATTTCTCAAATGCATCAATTCTGTCTTCTAATTTTTTGTTTATTGTCCATGTTTCTTAGCCATACATTAATATGGAATAGATAATTCTCATTTTTAACTTGTTTGTAATTTGTTTAGATATTAATAATTGCCTCATGTCATTCAAGGTACTTTTAGCCATTCCTATTCTCCTTTTAAATTCTGTTTCACTGCCATCATTTGTGACTATGTGTCCAAGATATTGATACTGTTTTACTTGTTGTAGTTTCTCTCCCTGTATATTTATGTTTATCTCCTGTTCTTCTGTGTCTTTGCTGATTATCATGGTTTTTTGTGTGGATATTTATATCCAGTTCATATTGATTATTTGATTTATTGACTTGATCTATTAGTCTTTGTAGTTCATGTTCACTTTCTGCTAAAAGAACAGTATCATCTGCATATCTCAAGGTGTTTATTATTTTCCTATTGATCTTGAGTCCTGGTATATACCTGTAGGTAAACTATAAGCTATGTTGTGACTACATATCATCAGCTGCATTGTCAATTTTGAAGTGCTCATAGAAATACCACAATAAAATCATGTTCCAATCATTGGTGTTGAATTGATTCAATAACCTGCTACTCTATTTTGGAATAATGTTTCCAGTCATTGGTGTTGAATTGATTCAATAACCTGCTACTCTATTTTGGAATAATGTTTCCAGTCATTGGTGTTGAATTGGTGAGTCATTTGGAATGATGTTTGAAATAAATGAAAATTCCGCACTTAATAAAACTAGTTTAGAGTCTGAGTTAAACACAGCAAGGAAGGGAACTGACCACCTAACCTAATAGTTGCTGTGGCTTAGTACATGAAGAGTTATCTTATTCCCGATGACAGTTTGCTGCTATGGGGCATACCTCTACCCGAGAGTCTGAAGAATTCTACACGAACAAGGTAATATTCACAGATGATACAAATGTTCCATATCAGCGAACAAAGTCGTCCATGCTAGAAAAATGTGTTCAGCATCATTGAGAATATATTTTGCAGGTGATAGGACCTGATGAAAGTACAGCACGTGTACACATTACCATCTTTCTGTATACATTCATTCATTTCTTGTCGTCTCGACTGGCCATGTTTTATGTGGTAGTCATTGCTAGCAGCCGAGCAGATCCCAGTTTATGTGGTAGTCATTGCTAGCAGCCGAGCAGATCCCAGTTACTGTCGTTGTCAAAGAAAGAAAAGAACACTGATACTAAGAATAGTTTGTGCTCTCATTTCATGTTTATATTCTTTCTGTGAATTAATCTCAATTTCTGAATGGATAGCTTCCCCTTATTGTAATTTGTATTCTAAGTTATTCCTCTTCCCCTTCATTATCATATATTTCATTTCGCTTTACATTAAAAAATAAAATAAAATTTGTGTCTGCCAGGTTTAATGGGAAACTATCTACTTTTATTATTGAATTCATTGAAAGATATATAAGACATTGTAGAGAGCATATCCTCTTCACATTGAATTCACAGAATTCATCTAACACATTGACTTGACTACATTTTGTAAAATACAATAAGAGACTATATTTATAACTCAACAGGTCATACAGTGAGTATCAAACACAATGTGCTAAGCTTGGTGGAAGACCTGTGTTCATTGAAGATGACAACACCTTTTTTGTTGATTTACAGAACCACATCTCTGCTGAACTTGGTAAATACAATTTAATATGCTCTTTATTTTATGTCAGATTTTGTGTTGATGAATGAGGTAGAGCGACATTGGAAGTCATCATCTCTTTATATTTAGGAGTGTATATGGTGTCATGGTGTGGTAGTACCTCTGATGCTGAGGCTCTCATATGGTGTCATGGTGTGGTAGTACCTCTGATGCTGAGGCTCTCATATGGTGTCATGGTGTGGTAGTACCTCTGATGCTGAGGCTCTCATATGGTGTCATGGTGTGGTAGTACCTCTGATGCCGAGGCTCTCATATGGTGTCGTGGTGTGGTAGTACCTCTGATGCTGAGGCTCTCATATGGTGTCATGGTGTGGTAGTACCTCTGATGCTGAGGCTCTCATATGGTGTCATGGTGTGGTAGTACCTCTGATGCTGAGGCTCTCATATGGTGTCATGGTGTGGTAGTACCTCTGATGCTGAGGCTCTCATACTCTTTTGGAGTAATTCTCACATCCTTGGTCTCCACCTGACACTCAGCTCTCACCTGTGGCTCCTAGTAGTTGCCAGCATGCGGCCACACCCTGGTAACGGCTTTGACAGGTGAGAAAAAAACTAGGTTACTGTAATGAGGTTAGGCTCAGGACCAGAGGTAAACATAGGGCATATCTGCCCAAGCATGCAATGCCTGGCGCACAGCATGGATGAAGCATCTGATGTTAAAACATCTTCACTTGCCAGCATAGCTTTGTGGAACACAAAGGGATTTGTGAGACACGTAGAACACTCTGGCCATCCACTTCATCCTAGCACATCTCCACTCGTCTTGATTTATCGTGTCACTGGAACACTGTTGGATCGACAGTTCGGTCGACGAATGGCGCAACTCCTCCACACATTAAACAAAACTCAGCGCTAGTCATTACTCAACTATCACCAAACATCATCATCAACTCACACAACAACTCCTCCACACATTAAACAAAACTCAGCGCTAGTCATTACTCAACTATCACCAAACATCATCATCAACTCACACAACAACTCCTCCACACATTAAACAAAACTCAGCGCTAGTCATTACTCAACTATCACCAAACATCATCATCAACTCACACAACAACTCCTCCACACATTAAACAAAACTCAGCGCTAGTCATTACTCAACTATCACCAAACATCATCATCAACTCACACAACAACTCCTCCACACATTAAACAAAACTCAGCGCTAGTCATTACTCAACTATCACCAAACATCATCATCAACTCACACAACAACTCCTCCACACATTAAACAAAACTCAGCGCTAGTCATTACTCAACTATCACCAATCATCATCAACTCACACAACAAGTTCTCCACACATTAAACAAAACATACTAAAAATAAATCAAGAAGTACAGACTTCCATTGGACAAATGTCACACGGAAAAGATCCTAGTATGGATGCCATCCCAGCAGATATCTACAGGATAAGAGAAGAGGAGCTTGTCCAGAAGCTCACCAAGATCTTTGTTACATGCTGGAGTTCAGGAACCTTGCCTCAACACCTGAAAGATTCCTCAATTTTCACCTATATAAAGGCAAGAAAAATAAACAATCCTGTGACAGCCACTGAAAGAAACCGTTGCTATATATAGCTGATAAAATAGTAGCAAGGGTAATGCTGAACCGACGTACACAGACACTCACAGATGAAGTTCTACCTGAAAGTTGGCAGAGCTACAGGTGGGAGAGTAACATCACAAGATAGACAGGTTACAGTTTAGCAGAGTGCACCACCACAACAAGAGACAGGGGATGTTCGAGATCTGTTTTGTCAATCTAGTGCATATTCTCTACTTGATTTGTCAACTTGACTAAAGTAGTCTTTGTAGCTCCTATAAATAACACAAATATCAGAGCATGTCTAACAAAATATCAGAGCATGTCTAACAAAATATCAGAGCATGTCTAACAAAATATCAGAGCATGTCCAACAAAATATCAGAGCATGTCCGACAAAATATCAGTGCATGTCTGACAAAATATCAGAGCATGTCCGACAAAATATCAAAGCGTGTCCGACAAAATATCAGTGCATGTCTGACAAAATATCAGAGCATGTCCGACACAATATCAGAGCATGTCCAACAAAATATCAGAGCATGTCCGACAAAATGGAAAGTGGCGCAGTAACCAAACGAATAAATAATAAATACTAAATAAAGTAAAAAAGGTTAATAGAAATACCTAACTATCAATATAACATAAAAATAAATTCTACTAAAACAAAGGACAATTATCCACGTATCGGTTCAACCGAGACTTTTTTCAAGAAATAAATAACGATAAAACAAAACAAAACCATAAAAATATTGAAAATGATGAGACTTGGCAGCGTTTTTTTTGCAAAGACAAAAATTGCTGGATTGAACGATTACACTAAGAAAATTATCTTAGACAGTAAGAAACATATTATGTACAGTTTACATTTTATGAATTATTATTTTATATTTCTGGGTTTTTTTTCTTCTAAAAACTACTTCTATAACATTTTATGCACTTTTAGTAGTTTTAAATGAATTCTTTCTCCAATTTCTTCTCCTCTACCTGAACTTATACTTTTATGTTTTCAACTACCAGTTGTATGTAATGGGCTTTGCATTTATCTGAAAATGATTTTCTTAAAACATTGTTCAACTGTTTCATCCAGATTTGGACATTCATGCTCAAATTGGCAACATTGGACTCAATTTGGACCTGCAATCACGTAAGTGAATTAAATGTTGAAAGTAATGTATCTATCTATAAACCCATAACCTGTCAGGGTCGCAGAGGGGCCACATTAGATGTATCAACATACAGAGTCAGCGTCCTAGATGTGCCACATTAGATGTATCAACATACAGAGTCAGCGTCCTAGATGTGCCACATTTTCTTGATTCTTTATTAGGAACAAGCGTAACAGCACTGGGGACATTCCCATATATGCTCTGCTTGCCGTTCCATCAGCCATCTAAAAGTGTATAAGCTCAGTGTCCTAGTCAGTTGCTGATTACGCGTTCTTCTGATCTTTCCGGAGAGGAGCACTTTCTCCCATCACCTCTAGTCACTCCCATTTCTACCATTCTCTTAATATGTACAAAGCCACGTTCGACTTCCTCCTCGTCTTCTCGTAGGGTATCCATGACTGCTCTAATCAATTCAATCCTGTCTCTTCTTATCTCGGTGCCGTTCACTAAAGCCCTACCAGCCAACACATCGGCACTTTCATTTCCCCTGACCCCAGCATGACCAGGACAGTAAATCCATGTAATGCTCTGCGCATTACCGAGAAGAGTGACCCATTCAGTTCTGGTCATACACTTTGAGAGTCAGATAGAATCACTGAGTCTGTTGGTGGTTGTGTCGCCAGTCAAGTGAGAGCTGCTGTCACCGCTTCTATTTCTATTCCCATACACGATGTTGTAGTGGGGTAGGCAGCTAACTTCTCAGCTAATTTCTTGCCATTTTGGTAGGTCACGAAACCCCAACCGCACCTGTTTGTTTCTTGTATTACTGAGCCATCTATGTAAATTATTGTATCGTGTGGGGCTTCGAGTATTGAAGTATGAGTTCTTGGATCATTTCCTCTGTTCTGTTGGCAGCCCAGTAGCGGCACTCTCTTACCATCTGTATCACCACTGTAGTCAATAATTTTCTCTCTTTGCCAGATATCACTCATTCACAGCTTCTTCCCACTTCCTCCAACTCACAAATTCTGAGGTGGGTATTTTTTGCTTCTGCCATCCAGGACCTTCCTCTCTTGATTCACTTTCCCTTTGCGCCGTCTAGATTGGTGTAAGACATGGTGACCATTATTGGCGACCTTGAAGTATTCTTTAATCTGGGCTATTTTATGTCTTGATTTGATGCTAGGTAGGTCTAGGAGAAACCTCATGACCACTGTAGGCATCTTGTGCATCCTAGGACAGCTCTCTTAGCCTAATTTTATGCTCTCTCCAATCTATCCACCTGTATTTGCGACAGTGTCAATAAACCTAAACTATAGTCCAACACAGATAATACCACTGCCTGCATCATCTGAAAAAGTGTTCGCTGCGGCATCTCTGCAGATGCCATGATTTCGACTGCACTGACACCCTTCACAGCTTTCTGAATGATATTGTCCACATGTTTCGCGAAAGACTTCTATCAAAAGTGATGCCTAGATATTTCATAGTCTGCTCCCTGTCTATGTTGATGTCCATGCAGGAGACTGCTGGTAATGTGTCTGTGACTATTTTGTTGTTCAGTGAGAACCAGACGATATTTTCCTTGGTGGTATTTATAACTGCTATGTAGTTAGTGCACCAGAGCGACACATGTTCTAGATTACGCTGGATGTCATCAATCATGTCTCTTCTGTTTCTGTCGTGCTTGTATAGCAAGAGATCGTCTGTATATGTTAGTATCAAGCCGGGCCCAGCGTCGTGAAGCTGCGCTATTTTGTATGTGTAGACGTTAAAGAGTACAGGTGATAGTGGCGATCCCTGTGGCAATCCAGGTGCTATAGTTCTGATCTCTGATTTCCAGGATCCCAACCTCAGAGCAAAAGGTCTGGACATTTACACCATTGCTATCCATCGAAATATCCACCAGTCAATGCTGAGTTAGCTTAGCAGATGTATTAGCTGGCCACAGCTGACTCTGTTGTAAGCATCTTCTAGGTCGACCGTTGTTTCCTCCTTTACCTGAAATCCCTCGTATATGTCATAGGCGAGGATTGCCGCATATGTGGTCGTGTCTCCCCTCCGTCTGTATGCACCTAGCCTAGAGTGTCAGGAAGTAGGCCTCTATTTTCTAAATCGAATATCAGTTTCTCCAGCACCTTGCCGTAGACATTTGTAAGGTAATGATACGATAATTCTTGATGTCTAAGGTGTCTTTGCCTTGCTTTTCCAGGGGGAGAATATAGCTGTGTAGCCACTCTTCTGGTATTCGTCCTGTGTTCAGACTTGTGTTGAAGTCATCAGCAATTGTTTTAAGCTGGTCGTCTGCGATATCTTTCAGGAGGCTGTAGCATATTCCATCGGGTCCTGGTGTGCCATCTGATGTATTCTTTATGGTCTCTTTTACATTCTTCAACGAGACCAGATCCTCATCAGCGATATCGTTTGTTACCAGCGGTGCTGTTAAAGTGGCCACTATAGCCTTACATTAAAGGTGCCACATTACATACATCAACATACAGAGTCACTGTCGTAGAGTTGCCACATTAGATGCATCAACATACAGAGTCACTGTCGTAGAGTTGCTACATTAGATGCATCATCATAAAGAGACATCCAATGTGGACTATCTAACGTCATACAATCATTAGTATCAACTGACTCAGTGTCAATGTGACTATCTAACGTCAGACAATCATTAGTGTCAACTGACTCAGTGTCAATGTGACTATCTAACGTCACACAATCATTAGTGTCAACTGACTCAGTGTCAATGTGACTATCTAACGTCACACAATCATTAGTGTCAACTGAGTCAGTGTCAATGTGACTATCTAACGTCATACAATCATTAGTGTCAACTGACTCAGTGTCAATGTGACTATCTAACGTCATACAATCATTAGTGTCAACTGAGTCAGTGTCAATGTGACTATCTAACGTCATACAATCATTAGTGTCAACTGAGTCAGTGTCAATGTGACTATCTAACGTCATACAATCATTAGTGTCAACTGAGTCAGTGTCAATGTGACTATCTAACGTCACACAATCATTAGTGTCAACTGAGTCAGTGTCAATGTGACTATCTAACGTCATACAATCATTAGTGTCAACTGACTCAGTGTCAATGTGACTATCTAACGTCATACAATCATTAGTGTCAACTGACTCAGTGTCAATGTGACTATCTAACGTCATACAATCATTAGTGTCAACTGACTCAGTGTCAATGTGACTATCTAACGTCATACAATCATTAGTGTCAACTGACTCAGTGTCAATGTGACTATCTAACGTCATACAATCATTAGTGTCAACTGACTCAGTGTCAATGTGACTATCTAACGTCATACTATCATTAGTGTCAACTGACTCAGTGTCAATGTGACTATCTAACGTCATACTATCATTAGTGTCAACTGACTCAGTGTCAATGTGACTATCTAACGTCATACAATCATTAGTGTCAACTGACTCAGTGTCAATGTGACTATCTAACGTCATACAATCATTAGTGTCAACTGACTCAGTGTCAATGTGACTATCTAACGTCATACTATCATTAGTGTCAACTGACTCAGTGTCAATGTGACTATCTAACGTCATACAATCATTAGTGTCAACTGACTCAGTGTCAATTGTGTGCAATCATTTCGAACGCACATAATTCAACCATTACTTTAGTTTAGCATCTCTCATTACGCGGAGAGTCCTGCTGTAAGAAGGACGTCTCCAAGTGGTCATTTGCAATTCAATGTTTCTTGTTCCGTGATTGTATGGTTCTTGAGAAAGGTCCCAGTTGGACTGGAATGTGGAAAATAGTGCTTGTTTTTTTGTTTAGTTAATTATTTTGAACATTGATAGTTTGGATTTAGTAATAACCTTTGTACTTTATGTAGTATTTATCACTAATTTTGTTTCGCTACTGCAGCGCTCTCCATTTTGTCGGACATCCTCTGACATGTTGGTTATTTATACCACAAAAATGGCAACTTACAGCTATGCACTAATTATAGAAATATCACTTTGATAACTCAAGCAATTAAAATATTACTTTATATCATAATGAAGAGAATGTAAAACAAAATAGAAACAGGTTCACGAGACACAGGCAGGTTTCAGATCAGACAGTTGTACCATAGATCACATATTTAACATGAGATTTATAATAGAGAGATGTAGAGAATTGAATATAGATTTATATGCATGTTTTATTGATAACACCAAGACTTTCGATTGTGTATAACGTCATCGAATGTGGACAATTATGAGCGAAATGGGGTTTTCCCCAAACATCTCAATCATCTTATCGTAATGCTGTATCAATAACATGAAGCAGCAGTAAAAGTAGATGGAAACATATCAGAGTGGTTTAGCGTACAGAAAGGAGTTAGACAGGGATGCAGACTTTCCACGTACCTGTTTAACATATATGCGGAGAACGTAATGAGAAATATAAAGAATGCTATGACACACACATATTTTCAACCTCTTACCATCGGAGGTCAGCTGATCCCATAAATCAGATATGCTGACGATACAGTTCTCGTTACAACACACGAAGAATATCTAAGACAAATGATTGTCAATAAAAAATAGATTCAAGCTCAAAACATGCACATAAATATGAAGAAAACTAAAATTCTGACAACAGATAAAGTACAATTTCAATTAAAAATAATAATCGATACCTATGAACTGGAAGACATATCAAATGTCGATTATTTGGGTAAAAAAATAAATAGTTCAGGGAACAACGTCGTAGAAATTAAGAGAAGGATGGCATTGGCGTTTTAGAAACTTATCAAAAAGAAAAATCTCTGGCAAGGCATCGATAGCAAAGTAAAACTGTCTATGATAAGAACATGCGTATTCCCTGTGGCAATATACGGCTGTGAGGCTTGGACTCTAAATAAAACAATGGCAAAGAAAATTGTCACCTTCAAATTGAGATGTTACAGAAAATGTTTGCATATACCATGGACAGCAACAACAAAAAAAAGACACACAAAGAAGTATTACAATGATTAAACGTCGAAGAGGACTGGCTCTTAAATAACATCTTAACAAGAACAGCTCAACATTCGTGGTCATCTAAAGAGACATAACAGCATGCAATGACGAATAGCAGAAGGCAGAGTAAACGGCAGTGGAGACAGAGACGACGATGGATAAATGATATGATTTGATTGTTTAAACATGTCGCTTAAGGCGGCATGCCAACTCGCCGAGGAGATCAAGAATTTCCTGGACAGGAGCAACTACAAGAAATTCTACAGAACATTAAGAACAATATACGGCACAAGTTCAGCAGGATCACCACCCTTGATTAACGCAGATGAGTCAGACCTGCTTACAGAAAAAAAAAACCATATGCTAGACTGATGGGCACACAATTTCGAAGCAGTGTTAAATAAGCCATCAGCCTACAGCAAAGATGTAATAGATTGCATGCCGCAATTCAACACAAGACAAGAGCTTGACATACTAAAAATCAATCAAGAAGTACAGACTACCATTGGACAAATGTCGCACGGAAAAGATCCTAGTATGGATGCCATCCCAGCAGATATCTACAGGATAAGAGGAGAGGTGCTTGTCCAGAAGCTCACCAATATCTTTGTTACATGCTGGAGTTCAGGAACCTTGCCTCAACACCCGAAAGATGCCTCAATTGTTCACCTATATAAAGGCAAGAAAAATAAACAATCCTTTGACAGCCACTGAGGGATATCGCTGCTATCAATAGCTGGTAACATACTAGCAAGGGAAATGCTGAACCGACGTACACAGACACAGATGAAGTTCTACCTGAAAGTTGGCAGAGATACAGGTGGGAGAGTAACATCACAAGATAGATAGGTTACAGCCTAGCAGAGTGCACCACCAAATCAAGAGACAGGGAATGTTGGAGATCTGTTGTTGTGAGCATTTGTTGCGGAGACAGAACTTGATAATAATGATCTAATACATATTCCCTACTCTATTTGTCACCTTGACCTAAGTAGTCTTTGTAGCTAATATAAATAACCAAAATATCACAGCATGTCCGACAAAATGGAAGCTGACACAGTAACCAAACGAATAAATAATAAATACTAAATAAAGTAAAAATGATACTATAAATATTTAACTATCAATATAACACAGAATTAAATTATAATAAAACCAAGGACAATGACCATTATCCATGTATCGGTCCAACCGGGAACTTTTTCAAGAAACAAATAACAATAAAACAAAAGGAAACAATAAAAAATATTGAAAATGACGAGACTTAGCAACGTTGTTTTGCAAAGACAAAAATTGCTGGATTGAACGATGACACTAAGAAAATTGTCTTAGACAGTAAGAAACATATTATGTACAGTTTACATTTTATGGATTATTATTTTATATTTCTGGGTTTTTTTCCTTCTAAAAACTAATTCTATAATATTTTATGCACTTTTAGTAGTTTTAAATGAATTCTTTCTCCTGTTTCTTCTCCTCTACCTGAACTTATACTTTTATGTTTTCAACTACCAGTTGTATGTAATGGACTTTCCGTTTATGTGAAATAGATTTTCTTAAAACATTGTTCAACTGTTTCATCCAATTAGGTATTCATACTAACATTGGCATCGCTAGACTCAATTCGGGCCTGCAATTAGGTAAGTGAATCAAATATTGAAAGTAATTTATCTATCTATAAACCCATAACCTGTCAGAGTTGTAGAGTTGCCACATTAGATGTATCAACATAGAGTCAGCGTCGTAGAGTTGCCACATTAGATGTATCAACATAGAGTCAGCGTCGTAGAGTTGCCACATTAGATGTATCAACATAGAGTCAGCGTCGTAGAGTTGCCACATTAGATGTATCAACATAGAGTCAGCGTCGTAGAGTTGCCACATTAGATGTATCAACATAGAGTCAGCGTCATAGAGTTGCCACATTAGATGTATCAACATAGAGTCAGCGTCATAGAGTTGCCACATTAGATATATCAACATAAAGAGTCATCCAATGTGACTATCTAATGTCATACAATCATTAGTGTCAACTGACTCAGTGTCAATGGTGTCAAATCATTTTTAGCTCACACAATTCAACAATTACTTGACCGTCTCTCATTGCGAGGTGCCTCATTATGTAAGAAGAACGTCTCCAAGTGGTCATTTGCAATTCAATGTTTCATGTTCCATGATTGTATGTTTCTTGAGAAAGGTCCCAGTTGGACTGGAATGTGGAAAATAGTGCTTGTTCTTTTGTTTAGTTATTTATTTTGAACATTGATAGTTATGATTTAGTAATAACCTTTGTACTTGATGTAGTATTTATCACTAATTTTGTTTCGTTACTGCAGCACTCTCCATTTTGTCGGACATCCTCTGACATGTTGGTTATTTATACCCCAAAAATGGCAACTTACAGATATGCACTAATTATAGAAATATCACTTTGATAGTCAAGCAATTAAAATATTACTTTATATCATAATGAAGAGAATGTAAAACAAAATAGAAACAGAGGTTCACGAGACACAGGCTGGTTTCAGATCAGGCAGTTGTACCAGAGATCATATATTTAACATGAGATTTATCATAGAGAGATGTAGAGAATTGAATATAGATTTACGTGCATGTTTTATTGATTACACCAAGACTTTCGATTGTGTACAACGTCATCAAATGTGGACAATTATGAGCGAAATGGGGTTTTCCCCAAACATCTCAATCATCAGATCGTCGTAATGCTGTATCAAGAACATGAAGCTGCAGTAAAAGTAGATGGAAACATATCAGAGTGGTTCAGCGTACAGAAAAGAGTTAGACAGGGATGCATACTATTTTAGTAATGTTAGAATTTCTAGTATATGTTAGAAATGTAAAGAATGATATGACACACACATATTTTCAACCTTTAACCATCGGAGGTCAGCAGATCCCAGAAATCAGATATGCTGATGATACGGTCCCCTTAACAACACACGAAAGATGGTCTAAGACAAATGATTCTGTAAACAAAAAACCAAAAAACCAACCAAAAAAACAAAACAAAAACAAACACACAGACACAGCGAAGCTCAAAATCTGTACCTAAATATGAAGAAAACTCTGGAGTGTGACATGGATGTGTACTATCTCCCTTATTGTTCATAACATACATAGATCACATCTGCAAAGTAGCAAAGACAACGGAAGCAAACAATCTGAAGGATAACTTGAATGAACTACTATTTGCAGATGTCAAAGGCACTAGTGGCATCATTATCAGAAGAGGATCTACAAAGATAAATTGATAGATTCGAAAGACTGGATAGAAAGACTCAGATCGAAAGACTGGATAGAATCCAGAATGCAGCAATGCGTATCATTCTTGGGTGCGCAAGAGACACATCGACAAGAGCTTGGCGATACCTACTTGACTGTCCAACAGCTGAGCACAGATTACAGTAATGCCGTGCACAGGCGTACCTTCAAATACATGGAGATAAGGAACACCCGTTGCATTCCAAAATACAGAAAGTTAATGGCAACAGACTCAAATGAAGGAGGTAGTGAATGGGACGTGCTGAGGATGTCATACAAAGCGTGTGCAGATTGCAGGATATGGCAGCAGGTGCGGAATAGATAAGTCTACCCACAGATTTCGAAACTCGTTTGAGAGTAGTCATATCACTTAGCAGGGAATGCAGAGAATGGTGTCCCACAGCTGTGGAGATAGACGTGCAGACTTTGGTCAGTGAGAATACCAAAGAAGGGATTAGTTGCATGGGCTCATTCATTGAAAGAGAACAGGAACTTAAATATCTTGGCATAATATTTGTTATAAGCTTCTCATTCAACAAACATGTCACAAATATGATTCAGAAAGCTAAAAGAAGGATCAGTGTTATCAAGGTTATGGCGACCTTCGACATGCAGCAGTTAGTACATTTTCTGCTTCTACAAGTGATGGTGCTATCTGTCATAGATTATGGCATCGATCTACTAACGCCGTCGCAGACACAAGTCGATAGATTGGAGAAAGTCAAAAATGAGACAATGCGAGCTGTACTGTGGTGTACTAGAGATACACCCATCTCTGCTCTGAGATTTCTGCTTGATCTCCCCAGCATTAGAGTGTGACATCAGGCATCACAAGTTAGGTCGTACCTTAAAGTGACAGAATACAGCCACCAACCATGACACCATCGGCTCGATGAGTCAAAGGGAAAACTAATTAAGAGTGGCAGATCATGAATGGCAGAGGCTGAAGACACACTGCAAAGAGTAGGTGTATTGGAAGAAATAGGAAAGAGCAGTGAATGGGTGGAAGTAGACACTGAGAAGAAATCACTGACTAAAGTAATAATACAACTAGATAAAACATGTCGAAAATGGACGGACGTCAGGGCTCAGGATACAGTGCACGAACTCGCCCGACTACACTCAAAACCACAAGACATAATTATATACACAGATGGCTCCGCTACCAGAAACACAAATAAAATTATTGCACTTGTCTAATCGGTCTATAATTACTGATGAGTGGTTTGGGGTCAATATTTTTATTTTAGGAGAGTTCTGTGGGTGGATTGCTTAGTGAATGGCGAGCAGATGGGAAGTGGAGAGACTTTCAGTGTTTTTCATGAAGATCGCTAAATCTGGTAGCTGTCGTTGCGACTTCAAGAGTATTGGAAATCTCTAACAAATTTATGACTGCGGTAGCCATTTTGTATCTAGGGCTAAAAACGCAGTAAATGATGTCATCAATAACTAAAAATGTGGAATCGTCACATATTTTTTTAAACTTTGATTTCCAGCTGATTAGGTAGGTCCTGGATATGTGTTCGTACCATATATATTTATCTAGAGCAATATAACCTATATATTTATATTTCCTTGTAAATTCATGTTGCTTGATGGTAGAACACACTTTTCATTGGTTGCATGAGACAAGTAAATCAGAAGAATATAGAGGGAACACAACACAATCAGAAGAAAAGAATAAAAAACAATTTACAATATTATATTTTTTCTCTAAAGTTTCAGAATATTACATTGGAGGACGTACAAAGAAAGATCAAGTTCCAGAAAGACAAAAGTCAGGTGTAAGCATTATTTCAGATGTCGTGAACTTGTTTAAGTAAGTTGACGAGCACTATGGCTACAAAATTATGTTATGATTACATAAATCAAGAAACTGAATAATTATTAATCATCTGACCATCATTATTTTAATCATCTGACCATCATTATGTTAATCATTCTGACCATCATTATGTTAATCATCTGACCATCATTATGTTAATCATCTGACCATCATTATGTTACAGCAGAGATAAAAGTAATCACCGATTAATCTTTCAGATAAGCTAGTTTTAGCACACCATGCAATAGAAGTGATTGATTTACTTTTGATGGAAAAAAAATCATTATATTGGTCTGGCAGAGTTTATGTGTAATGCTAATATATGGGTAACTGGTCTGGAAATAATTAATACAACAGAATGTGATTGCAGAGAAAAACTTGACTGTTAATCTGGAAAATATTTTTTTATTATTTTCATTCAGACAAAAATGTACAGAACTTAAACATTTATCGACATAAATTCATCAGATGAAGGTGTTTTTAAAGACAGTTTGATACAATTGCGTAAACATTCTAGTAAGTACTTGGACAACATTTTCAAAATATTGCTACACAATTAAAAAATACGATAGTGAAATAACCCATGAAAATTGCAATTCAACGATAACTCAACCAAGTCTGTAGGTCCATCCAACGATAACTCAACCAAGTCTGTACGTCCATCCAACGATAACTCAACCAAGTCTGTACGTCCATCCTGGAAAAGTTTATAAATTTATTTCGAATGAATTTGACATCAAAATAATTTGTCTTGTCATGTGACGTATTGTTTCCAGAACGTTGTCTTCCAATTAAACCCCCTGAACCCCTCTCTGTCTTACGCAAATTGGCTTGCATTTTTTCAACGACATATTCCTGTTATCCATAATATCGTCAGTCCATCGTCGTCTTGGTCTGCTTTTCCTCCTCCATCCCGGTACTCTGTCCTCCATTATTTGTCTTTCTAAACAGTTTTGTCTCTTTATATGACCAAACAGGCGTAGTTTTCTTTTTGTTATTGTGTTTAGTAACCAACACTCTGGAATCTTCAATGTGTTTATAATATCTGAGTTTCTCGTTTTTTTCCTTCCATGATATTCAAAGTATCTTTTTGTAGCATTTCATCTCAAAGGCGTTGATCTTCCTTGCCGCTGTTTTACTTAGGGTCCATGTTTCACAGCCTTATGTTGCAACTGGAAAAATAAAAGTTCGTAGCATTATCAGTTTAGTTTTATTACAATCCTAGAGAAAAAGATTAATCCATTGGAACTTTCTAGGCACAATATTCCCGTAGGTTGCCATTACTTTCGGGAAGGAACAACCACTAATCGAACACATTAAAGATTAATTATAAAATTAATTAAAAGATTAACGCATTAATTATATTCGGCCATTTTGGCAGAAGCAATTTTTTTACATATTGTATAACTCCGATTATCCGAATTAATTGGGACCTGTCGATTCGGATAATCGAAAATTTGGATAATTGGATATAACTCAGGAATGAAGCAAAACTAGTGTACATACATGCAATCATACATACATGCAATCATACATACAATCATACATACATGCAATCATACATACATGCAATCATACATACATGCAATCATACATACATGCAATCATACATACATGCAATCATACATACATGCAATCATACATTGAAATGAACAGAATTTTATTGGTAAAAGTACAGTAATATGTAAACAACTATGTATGACAAATAAACTACACTACAGTACTGTAAAAATATGCAAAATTACATAAATGTCACACATGCACAGTAATACATTGTACAGTGTATGTACATACGTAAATCAAGTGAATAAGTTATTTTCAATAAAATCTGTTCAATAAATACATGTACATGTATCTCACTTGAATATCTCGAGTACAGTGCGTTGTCTTGACGTATTAGCACGTTTCCGAGCGGGTAAGGTCCTGCAGGCGATTAACGGAAAGAAGTTGTATAGTGTCACATTCCGGTTGTCGCTCCATCCACTTTAAAGCGTTGTGGAAGTACATGAAAGATTCCCCGTGTGTAGGAATATTTTCATCTTCTGTCTCTCCCCCGATGCCATGATTGTCTTCGTTATCACCTTGTTGTTCGTCCATGACACCCTTGGCTATCACATCATCTGTCATTATGTCAAACACTTATCGTTTTTAATCACACAACAACCACTCCTCCATGTCATCGACGTCGTAGTCTGAGAAATGTGAGATTTCCTTGGCAGTATTCACAATTTCTTCAACGGACAATTCCTGTTCTTCTTCTAATTAGGTAGTACAGCTGTTGTTTGTTGTTGTTTCCCTTTCTTCTAACCAAGGATTTGATACTCGTGTGTAAACATTCTAGTACAATAGATGTCAGTGCTTCTAACCAAGGATAAATTTAAACGAGTGGCGCAAATAATGCTTCTTCAGCAGGATAACACACGAGCGCACACCACATGTATTACACATACATTTCTACAGCAGCATCACTAATGCACACATACGACACATTAATGATGGTCGTGTAACTAGACTGGCAAGCAGGGATGGTGATGATGAGGATAGTACTATCGACCTGGCATTGTTGTTGTCGACTTCTATGGCTATCTGCAAATGGGATGTGCTGGGGTATCATGGCAGTGGCCACCTCCCATGTGTTGTGCATGTGAAAAATGACAACAGTAAGCAGATCATGCCAGGGGCCAGGTCTTTTAAATATGACAGCAGAAGAGTCGGTGTTGTGAGCAGAATTCGATAAGGCAAAGTAGGACCCAGGAAGTGAGAAATACGAGTTTGGGATAAGACCCCCATCCCTATCTTGGTGGAATGGAGAGGTGCAAAGGGCATGAAACGGAAAGCAGTAGCCCTATGGCAGAGAGCAAGGAAAAGTGTGGCTGCTCAGCCCATGGAGGTCGCACAATGGAAATGAAGGAAAGATAACAAATTTAAAACATTCAAAGAGATTGCAAAGTCAGCAAAAGCGTCACAATGGAAAGAATTTTGCCAGGAGATCACACGTGAAAAGTCACTAAAATTTTTCTGGGAGCTACACAAATCCATGACAAGACGCGCGACTATTGACGATTTCCAGAGCACGGATACATCCTGGCAGAAGACAGACAAGACAAATTGTGCGGCAATGCTGGCACACTATGCTACACAAACTGGTCAGAGAAATGTTCAGGCATATCAGGAAATCAGGAAAAAAATTACGGACACGTGTAAGAACTTGAACATGGAAAAACATATGCTAATCACAGTTGAAGAAATCAGGAAGGCACTGAAAATTCCAAAAATCACAGCACCAGCACTGGATGGCATTAGATACGATGACATTAGTCGGAGAACGGATGAGGAGTTGGGAGAGTTGGCGGACATGATCAATAATAGCCTTTTAAATGGCACAGTACAAGAAGACTTTGTTACACGGCTATTTAGTTCAACTACCTAAACTTGGCAGGGACCACACGAAGATACAATGTTACAGAATAATAATAATGCAGAATACAATAGGCACGCTTTTGGAAAAAAATGTGGCCTGGAAAGTATCGTGTCATCTTGAGAGAAATAAATGTTTAACCAATGTTGTTAGGTGGGTATCGCCCAGGAAAGAAGACATGCAGCCATCTTTGCGAATGATGCATTTTAGTAGGGATTAGTAATAATTAGGAGGGATTCGATTCGCGCATGGAGATGTGCGGTCGCAATAAATCCTGAGTATGTTTACAATAAGGTATCCTTGGATGTCTTGATGGACCAACTGTTAAATTTGCAGTAAATCCTTTTGTCGTCCAGTGAGTTGGTGATACGTGAGTATCGACACCAACGGTTATTAGCACGGGTCTGTCACAGGGATTGCCTCTATTATCTATGTAGATAATGCTGCCCTATTGCTGTGGAGCAGGAGGTGTTGGCTTTGATCAGAGAAAATGCGAACGAGGGGATGTGATTTATACGCACTGATGGATATGCGATTAGACTTGTTCACAGTGCGTGGGCCTTCGCAGCTCAGTGCGCAGGTAAAATTATCAGGGGGAGAGTGGGGGCCTTTTCTGTGATTACAAGTAACATGACCATGGAGATTTTGGCGGTGACCAGGTCATTTGATTGGGTAGGTACACATTAGGTAACACAGGTCTGCACCTTGATTGAATCTATGAGTATGATTAGGAAGGTACAAGTCGGTCTAGTTCGCGAACAGTGGATTGAGGCCTTGAGAAAGGCGAGGTTGGAAGTAGTTAGATTCATTTTCGTACCGGGACATGTGGGTGTTCGAGGCAATGAAAGAGCAGATCGACTAATGTCAGGCGCGATTGTGACACAGGGCGATATGGCAATCGATCGAGCTGACGTTTTGAACTTCATAAGAGATATAGCACGCGAGAGTGAGACTAATGTGGATAATGGATCTTTTTCGATGGCCAGGGTTAAAGAATAGGGTCTGAAATGCGGTTTTTCTAGAAGTGAACATTTTGGAGGCTGCAGAAGAATGATGGTCAACCAGCATAGGACCGGTACTGTGAGCGGAATTGTAATAGCGGATACACTTAGGCAGAGATAGGAACAACTGTGGATGTATCCAGTTTGTAGTGATGATCCAACGAATAACTAACTATCTACAGCAGCATAACATTGTGACGATTGATCGGCCTGCCCTATCACCAGAAATGTCCCCTTTAGAACATCTGTGGGACGAGCTTTAATGCAGAGTCCAGAGGTAAGAATTCCGGCAAATTTGCCAGAGTTCGAAGCTGCTCTTACACGTGAATTGGACTTGATTCATCGAATTTCCTTCAGAGACTTGTGCTTTCCATGAGGAGCCGCTGTCATGCTTGTTTGCAAGTACGCAGTGGACCATCCAGATACTGGGGTTATTGTTTGCAAGAACGCGGTGGACCAACCAGATACTGAGGTTATTGTTTGCAAGCACGCGGTGGACCATCCAGATACTGGGGTTATTGTTTGCAAGTACGCAGTGGACCAACCAGATACTGGGGTTATTGTTTGCAAGTACGCAGTGGACCAACCAGATACTGGGGTTATTGTTTGCAAGTACGCAGTGGACCAACCAGATACTGGGGTTAATGTTTGCAAGTACGCAGTGGACCAACCAGATACTGGGGTTATTGTTTGCAAGAACGCGGTGGACCAACCAGATACTGAGGTTAGTGTTTGCAAGCACGCGGTGGACCAACCAGATACTGAGGTTAGTGTTTGCAAGCATGCGGTGGTCCAACCAGATACTGAGGTTAGTGTTTGCAAGCACGCAGTGGACGTACCAGATACTGGGGTTAGTGTTTGCAAGCCCACGGTGGACCAACCAGATACTGGTGTTAGTGTTTGCAAGCACACGGTGGACCAACCAGATACTGAGGTTAGTGTGATAGATTGTGTATTATTGGTTGCCATTTTGTTTTTCTCCCTTGTCTGCACTGCATACAATGTATTGCATAACAATCAAATGCAAGAATGAATGACTAGCATGGATTCATTGGAAAATGAATAAAGATATATGTAAATATATGCAAATATGTGAAACGTGTCAACACTTATATTCCCACTTCACACTCTGTTTCTGGATTATACAGGTGCTACTTTTTTAATGTGCTTCAGTACAAATAAAAGTCCAAAAGTATTACATTGTTACAAGTGTGATATGAAAAATTAATTGAATGCATGCAAGAAAAAGGCATGGATGGAAACATATCACTGTACATATGTATATTATTTTCACATTTCTCAGGCCATTGCTTCAAGGAAAGTCAGGAGAGGAAAAACATACTAACGCACAGACTGATACATTGTGCCAATATGTTATCCTTTCAACTTCAGAAATAAGATATGGGGACTGTAGTCATCCAAGGGCTGGTGTGTGTGAAAAAGGTAAGTGTATTGTAATTTCAACTTCTTAATGCAATAAATGCAATATCCCACAAACATCAGAATATGTTATATCGCACAAACAACAGAATATGTTATATCCCACAAACATCAGAATATGTTATATCGCACAAACAACAGAATATGTTATATCCCACAAACAACAGAATATGTTATATCCCACAAACAACAGAATATGTTATATCGCACAAACAACAGAATATGTTATATCGCACAAACAACAGAATATGTTATATCCCACAAACAACAGAATATGTTATATCGCACAAACAACAGAATATGTTATATCCCACAAACAACAGAATATGTTATATCCCACAAACAACAGAATATGTTATATCGCACAAACAACAGAATATGTTATATCCCACAAACAACAGAATATGTTATATCGCACAAACAACAGAATATGTTATATCGCACAAACAACAGAATATGTTATATCGCACAAACAACAGAATATGTTATATCGCACAAACAACAGAATATGTTATATCGCACAAACAACAGAATATGTTATATCGCACAAACAACAGAATATGTTATATCGCACAAACAACAGAATATGTTATATCGCACAAACAACAGAATATGTTATATCGCACAAACATCAGAATATGTTATATCGCACAAACAACAGAATATGTTATATCGCACAAACAACAGAATATGTTATATCGCACAAACAACAGAATATGTTATATCGCACAAACAACAGAATATGTTATATCGCACAAACAACAGAATATGTTATATCGCACAAACAACAGAATATGTTATATCGCACAAACAACAGAATATGTTATATCGCACAAACATCAGAATATGTTATATCGCACAAACATCAGAATATGTTATATCGCACAAACAACAGAATATGTTATATCGCACAAACAACAGAATATGTTATATCGCACAAACATCAGAATATGTTATATCCCACAAACAACAGAATATGTTATATCGCACAAACAACAGAATATGTTATATCGCACAAACAACAGAATATGTTTCATTGTATATCATTTCAAAGTTGGTGTGAAAAATGATAGATCTCACAGTAAGTTACTAGGTAAGCAATCGGTTATGCGGTGACACAGTAAGTTACTAGGTAAGCAATTGGTTATGCGGTGACACAGTAAGTTACTAAGTAAGCAATCGGTTATGCGGTGACACATTCTATTTCTTGCTTACATTTGTTTCCTGTATCATGAGAAATTTTAGTTGGGTAGATTGAAATGTATCCATATCAGAAATCAATCCAGTTATCTTTTAACTGCAAAGCTATCATTATAATCAATTGACTATACCAGCACTCAATCCAATCCACATTTAATACTTTACCAAAATTAATTCCATAATGTCAGAGAAATTCTAATTAGAGCATAACTTTAAGTATTTGACTACTATTCCTTTGATTTCCTAACTGTGCCTGAACTTAGCTAATATTACACACTTGTGGTTAAATTGACTGATTGACTTATAGATCTGCTTGAGCATTGTGCATCCTATTCTTTTTATAGACTATGTACTCTGACTATGAGACAGCACACTCAATGGACAATGCCATCAAACTCAAAACTACTCTACATACTAACCAAGGAATCATGACCAGCAAAGAAGCGGCCAAACTGTATTAATTTGAATTAATCTTGTAAATATGAATTAGGAAAACAAACTCAAAACTAAAAAAAAGGTTTAAAGTATCTACCTCCCATTAAAACATGCTTCTACACAGCCTAAACAAGACAGCTCCACAACATTCTTCTACACAGTATACACAATAGAAACAGATGTGCCAGTAACGTATCAACAATAGAAACAGATGTGCTAGTAACTTATCATCAACAGAAACTGATGATCAAAGAAATTAGACCGCCCCCATATTACAAGATGATAACCAAATTATGAACAGGCCAGAATAAGTTGTCGTATCTTCAGCTGGACACAATTGACACCGCGGTCACAAGTACACATATATAAATGTTGGCAACAGAGGCATGTGTATATGTGGCTATACACCACACACAGCCATGTGTATATGTGGCTATACACCACACACAGACATGTGTATATGTGGCTATACACCACACACAGGCATGTGTATATGTGGCTATACACCACACACAGCCATGTGTATATGTGGCTATACACCACACACAGGCATGTGTATATGTGGCTATACACCACACACAGGCATGTGTATATGTGGCTATACACCACACACAGGCATGTGTATATGTGGCTATACACCACACACAGGCATGTGTATATGTGGCTATACACCACACACAGACATGTGTATATGTGGCTATACACCACACACAGCCATGTGTATATGTGGCTATACACCACACACAGACATGTGTATATGTGGCTATACACCACACACAGACATGTGTATATGTGGCTATACACCACACACAGACATGTGTATATGTGGCTATACACCACACACAGACATGTGTATATGTGGCTATACACCACACACAGACATGTGTATATGTGGCTATACACCACACACAGACATGTGTATATGTGGCTATACACCACACACAGGCATGTGTATATGTGGCTATACACCACACACAGACATGTGTATATGTGGCTATACACCACACACAGGCATGTGTATATGTGGCTATACACCACACACAGGCATGTGTATATGTGGCTATACACCACACACAGACATGTGTATATGTGGCTATACACCACACACAGACATGTGTATATGTGGCTATACACCACACACAGACATGTGTATATGTGGCTATACACCACACACAGGCATGTGTATATGTGGCTATACACCACACACAGGCATGTGTATATGTGGCTATACACCACACACAGACATGTGTATATGTGGCTATACACCACACACAGCCATGTGTAAATGTGGCTATACACCACACACAGACATGTGTATATGTGGCTATACACCACACACAGACATGTGTATATGTGGCTATACACCACACACAGACATGTGTATATGTGGCTATACACCACACACAGACATGTGTATATGTGGCTATACACCACACACAGACATGTGTATATGTGGCTATACACCACACACAGACATGTGTATTGGTGGCTATACACCACACACAGACATGTGTATATGTGGCTATACACCACACACAGACATGTGTATATGTGGCTATACACCACACACAGACATGTGTATATGTGGCTATACACCACACACAGGCATGTGTATATGTGGCTATACACCACACACAGACATGTGTATATGTGGCTATACACCACACACAGGCATGTGTATATGTGGCTATACACCACACACAGGCATGTGTATATGTGGCTATACACCACACACAGACATGTGTATATGTGGCTATACACCACACACAGACATGTGTATATGTGGCTATACACCACACACAGACATGTGTATATGTGGCTATACACCACACACAGGCATGTGTATATGTGGCTATACACCACACACAGGCATGTGTATATGTGGCTATACACCACACACAGACATGTGTATATGTGGCTATACACCACACACAGCCATGTGTATATGTGGCTATACACCACACACAGACATGTGTATATGTGGCTATACACCACACACAGACATGTGTATATGTGGCTATACACCACACACAGACATGTGTATATGTGGCTATACACCACACACAGCCATGTGTATATGTGGCTATACACCACACACAGCCATGTGTATATGTGGGTTGGCACCACATAGAACTGGGCATATTCCTAGAATATCCAGGATACGAAATGCTGAGACAAACACACTACTTCAGAGAACATGCTGAGACAAACACACTACTTCAGAGAACATGCTGAGACAAACACACTACTTCAGAGAACATGCTGAGACAAACATACTACTTCAGAGAACATGCTGAGACAAACACACTACTTCAGAGAACATGCTGAGACAAACACACTACTTCAGAGAACATGCTGAGACAAACACACTACTTCAGAGAACATGCTGAGACAAACACACTACTTCAGAGAACATGCTGAGACAAACACACTACTTCAGAGAACAACAGTGAAAGAAACACTCTATGGGTCTTTTGGATGAGCTGCAGAGCACAATCAGATTCAAAGTATGATAAAGTTAGTCGATAGATCAGTTCCCATAGACAGGTTCAAAGTATGATAAAGTTAGTCGATAGATCAGTGCCCATAGATAGGTTCAAAGTATGATAAAGTTAGTCGATAGATCAGTTCCCATAGACAGGTTCAAAGTATGATAAAGTTAGTCGATAGATCAGTGCCCATAGACAGGTTCAAAGTATGATAAAGTTAGTCGATAGATCAGTGCCCATAGACAGGTTCAAAGTATGATAAAGTTAGTCGATAGATCAGTTCCCATAGACAGGTTCAAAGTATGATAAAGTTAGTCGATAGATCAGTGCCCATAGACAGGTTCAAAGTTTGATAAAGTTAGTCGATAGATCAGTGCCCATAGACAGGTTCAAAGTATGATAAAGTTAGTCGATAGATCAGTGCCCATAGACAGCAAACCTATTGTCTAGAAAATCTCTATTACCAATGACTGTTATGTTGAACGTTAAATCATTAAAATCATTGGATGTCAACAACACCATACATTATGAAGTTGGGTTTACATTTTGGTCAAAGAAATGAAAAAACAGTACCAAAATAGTAAATATTTAATGTTATTCAAATAGTCTGCAATGTTTACAGCCTCGTTCTGATCTCTCTAGCTAATCCAGATGACGATGATGACTCTACAGAGTGGAGTGGTCGGTTTAGTTCTAATAAACGATCTAGTCATGGTTTTGAGCTGTCGTGGTCTCAGATTATTCGAGAAATTTCCAGTAAAGAGGTAAGTTCTTGTAAAAACTAAGGTAACATAGAAACATGATGTACTAAAGGATATGTGGGAGAGTTAGAAGAGAGACAAGTGTTTGCAACAATTAGACAGACAGTCAACTATACAGAAAGATGGAACTAAACCTGTCTTATGAAGCGTTGTATTACATAATCTTATATGATGAAAATACATATTCTACTATACACAAGAGACTCTACGTCTATGGGAACAAGAAGTATTATACTATACTCAAGAGACTGTACGTCTATGGGAACAAGAAGTATTATAGTGTGAAAAACTGAAAAGTGCATTATCATTTTTGGTCAGTTGTTTGTTGAGTGCCTTTAATATTGAACCCATTAAACAGTGTTGGTTTTGATTCTCAGCACTTTTACGCAAATCATACAATTTTTAACAAAAGCTTGTTACCTGTTTAGAGATACCTAATTTCCCCTTAGACAAGAACTAGATGATTGCACATGGTTGTCTGCGCTTTCAGTTTCCATATGTACCATGAATATGTACCTCGGGTCTTCCCCTTGATCTTTTCCCTTCTATCTTTCTTGTTGTCACTATATTCTCAATTCCTTCTCTTTTCATTATGTTCCCAATAAATGTTCACTGTATTTTTCTTATATTATCAATAATGCATCTTTTCACATGCATCCTTCTAAGACATTCTTCATTAGTAATCTTTGCTGCCCAAGGAATGCGTAACATTCTTCGAATAAACCATATTTCCGCTTCCTCCAATGATTTTTGTGATCTCTTATTTATTGTCCATGCTTCACTTTATTCTTGATTAGAAACTGGTCTCACAGCACATGGGGCATTCCCATAAGTGCTCCACCTCTGTTTCTGCAGCCATTCGACTCGATGGTGTTTCGAGTCTAATGCCGCCGAAACAGACGTCGACATCGGGGCACAA
Organism: Meghimatium bilineatum; assembly: GCA_034231615.1. Lineage (NCBI taxonomy): Eukaryota > Metazoa > Mollusca > Gastropoda > Stylommatophora > Philomycidae > Meghimatium > Meghimatium bilineatum. Next base: position 53,940,363 of record CM067313.1, read on the forward strand.
CTCTCGCCCTTGCCACAGGTTTCTTTGTTGTTCCGTCCAACCACGCCGTGCCCGTAACTAGTTCAAGCACAATGTCGGCCTGTCGGAAAAACATGGTAACTGTTATCGAAGGTTACGACTACGGGATTGTATAGATGACGTGCCATGAAGCTTTTATAAGAAGATAACCTCAATATAAAGGCATGTCATCTGCTAAGGTTTTCTGTTGCATGGTTGATTTGTCTAGTGAGCCATTGTCCACTTCCAAAGAGTAACACTGGTTCAATCTAGCATTTGAGGACACGTTCTCTAGAATTCATCGATATGGAATTGTTACACATTAATTTTTTAATTTTATGTAATGCTGCTTTTGCTTGTCCTATTCTGCTTATAATTTCGGTCTTGCATTTACCATCTGAAGTTATTAATGTTTCTAAATATTTGAAACTATTCACCTGCTTTAAGGGGTGCGAAGGGAACGCATTGCTCTAGGCGGACCCAGGGTTAGCAGATAACCAAGATCCCAAATATACCTCCACGCGGTGCACCCTGGAAACAGAAATACAGCAGCTCGAGCTGATTCTGGCCAAATCATTTGGGGATCGTGTCCGAGAATGTGGAGGTAGCAGATGGAAAGAAATTTGACTGCACAAGAGACAGACAATATCTCCGACACCACCAGCATCACCACATATAGCGACACTGTCGACATACAGTGAAGCTAGTCAGTCCAGTCCGAACATTGGAGGGGCGGCCAATGTAAAATGCACGTAAAGGTAGATACATGGCGAGACAAATAGATTTCATACCGAGTACAATGAAACAATGAAAGGGCAGAACAGCGCTAGAGGGCAGCGCGAACTGCAAATAGAAAGTGAAAAGTCTCTAGGAAAGGTAAACTACAAGCTCCGTCAGCTCGAGACGAGCATCTAGTTACCTGTGTTCCTTACAGACAGAGACCCAGACCCATTCATTGGCGTTTGGTAAAGCAAGAAGACCTAATGCAACTCTAATGTCGAGCCTTCTTAAACCGGAAATATTCTCGCGAAGAGAAAGGGTTCTGTTCCCGATGGGCTTAGGCAAGAAAGGGACAACGATGGTAGTCCTGGTCCAACTCTACAGTCAAGGTTTCCTATACCGGAAGTACACTTGCAGAGAGAAAGGGTTCCGTACCCGATGGGCTAAGGCACAAAAGGGACAAAGATTTAGCCCTGGCCCAACTCTAGTCAGGTTTTCCTACACCGGAAATACACTTGAAGAGAGAAAGGGTTCAGTACCTGATGGGCTCAGGCGCTATTGGGACAAGGACGCTCAGCTCTAGAACGCATTGCTCTCAAACGCGTGGTGTGAGACTCGAACTCGGACAAAGGGGTAGACGATATCAGTGAATGACATCTCGGCTAAGAGGGCGAAAGAGCCAGGGTCCAACTCCTCTGTTGAGTTCTTCCCCTTAAGGAACCAGGCTCACGCATGAGAAACGGTTAGTACCCAATGGGCACAAGCACAGCACGTCCAAGTCACAGACACGAGGCGAGTTCATAGACAGTGGAACACCTCGTGCGAGTCAGACGAGAGCAAAAGTCGTCTGGGCGAAGAGTCGCCACTACGCATGCCTGGAGACATATATAGAGGTTGTCACAGGCTAAGGGTAGCCCACCCGAATTGTCAATGCATGCCGAAATCGGATGTGCTAGGCCTACAAGGCGCATAACGGTGGCACAACGTAATCACGCTCCCGGCAGAAATCGCACGGATATCCGTGATGGTTACAATTGAGCGAACGCAAAACAAACAAACAAACCTGCTTTAAGTTTTTCTCATTTAATACTATTTTACTATTTGGTGGGGTACTATTTCTGGATATTATCATTGTCTCTGTCTTTTTGTTATGTTAAACTAAGATTTTTGTGTTCACTCTCTATCGCCGTCCGGCTTTAACAGATCTTGGAGATGTTATTGGCTTTCTGCTGCCAACACAGTGTCATCTGCATATCGTAGATTATTGACTAAGACCAAATACGTGAGACAATGTATATGGAAGACAATAACAGCTCACAAACACATGAACATATCACAACATATCATTAGGTCAAATGGCATGAACCCAATGGGCCGTTGGATCAGCAACCAACGAACCAGCCAAGCAACAAAAGTTACTTTTAAAACTTACCAAAAATAAAAAATGTAAAATAAGTTTGTTCTTTGGTCAGAATGAGACAAGCCTAGTCTCTTTAAACAATTTTACAACATCACATGGTGTTTTCAAGTCAGACCGTCATGCAAATTGTTCTTAATTGTTGATGCAGCTTCTAATGAAGTAACTATATCTCCCCAGAACAAGAAAATCAAAGTTGTTGAGAATCCATCCGGCTGTCAGTTCATTGATGCACAAGGTAGACAGTACACCAGAGAGAACACTTATGGATATTATATGCAGGTATATCGCACTGCAATTGTATGCATTAACACAGACCAAAAATCGGGCTTTAAGTGTCCAGAGTTGGAAATAAACTGTTGGTGGCCTAAAATCAGTAAGTTTACAACTTTTTACGTGCTTTCTGAAAATCTGATTTAGATACATAGGCCTATATGGGTATGTGTATGTTAAATAGAGAATGGATAATAGGGCCCTATATGGGTATGTGTATGTTAAATAGAGAATGGATAATAGGGCCCTATATGGGTATGTGTATGTTAAATAGAGAATGGATAATAGGGCCCTATATGGGTATGTGTATGTTAAATAGAGAATGGATAATAGGGCCCTATATGTATATTTTGTGCTAAACGTGTTGCTTTCTCATACACATCTATTCATTTGTGAAGCTGAAATACTTTATTCGTCTGTTTATATGCTACAATCCTGATACTTTATTCGTCTGTTTATATGCTACAATCCTGATACTTTATTCGTCTGTTTATATGCTACAATCCTGATACTTTATTCGTCTGTTTATATGCTACAATCCTGATGTGCCAGTAAATTAGCATCAAAAGAAACAGATCATCAAAGCAATTAGAAAGCCAACACCAACATAAGATGACTACCAAATTATGAACAGACTAGAACCAGCTGCCATTCTGCACCTGAAAACATGTCACGACTGACTCTGCAGCCGCATGTATACACTGTTCAAGATAGGTAACTCATCCATATATAAATGTTGACCATCGCCTCGGACAACAGGGCACATTGTTCAGGAATGCTCGAAATAGGAAACGTTGAGGCAAATACACTGGCCCAGAGACACAATAATGGAAAACTAACTCTACATAACTCTGTATGACCTTTTTTTTCCATCTTGCAGACGGTCATATAGCAAAAATAAAAGAAGCAATTCATATATTTTCTCAGGAATGGGGAATTTTAAAGAAATAATATCACAGCAACGGAAGGTTTTTGTTGCGCCTTTCTCTTTTTTTCTTCCATATCTTTAAACATATTATTTCTGAACAATGCAGCTCCCGCAAGCTGGTTCTGACTCCAGGCATCCCGCGTTTCGGCCGTGTTTTCTCATTTATTAGATTCTATGTGTAAGTCTTTCATTGAGGATTTACAGATGTCTTTACACCTCAGCAGTGGTCTACCGAGAACTTGATAGCCTTCAGCCAGCACCCGAATAGTACTTACTTGGGGTGCGGGTATTTTGGCATTCTGCGGACGTGACCTAGCCAACAAAATCTATTTATAATGAGTGTTTCCATGGCAGATAGTAGCTGAGTACGGCGCAACACTTCTATGGCAGATAGTAGCTGAGTACGGCGCAACACTTCCATGGCAGATAGTAGCTGAGTGAGGCGCAACACTTCCATGGCAGATAGTAGCTGAGTGAGGCGCAACACTTCCATGGCAGATAGTAGCTGAGTGAGGCGCAACACTTCCATGGCAGATAGTAGCTGAGTGAGGCGCAACACTTCCATGGCAGATAGTAGCTGAGTGCGGCGCAACACTTCCATGGCAGATAGTAGCTGAGTACGGCGCAACACTTCCATGGCAGATAGTAGCTGAGTACGGCGCAACACTTCCATGGCAGATAGTAGCTGAGTGAGGCGCAACACTTCCATGGCGGATAGTAGCTGAGTGAGGCGCAACACTTCCATGGCAGATAGTAGCTGAGTACGGCGCAACACTTCCATGGCAGATAGTAGCTGAGTGAGGCGCAACACTTCCATGGCAGATAGTAGCTGAGTGAGGCGCAACACTTCCATGGCAGATAGTAGCTGAGTGAGGCGCAACACTTCCATGGCAGATAGTAGCTGAGTGCGGCGCAACACTTCCATGGCAGATAGTAGCTGAGTACGGCGCAACACTTCCATGGCAGATAGTAGCTGAGTACGGCGCAACACTTCCATGGCAGATAGTAGCTGAGTGAGGCGCAACACTTCCATGGCGGATAGTAGCTGAGTGAGGCGCAACACTTCCATGGCAGATAGTAGCTGAGTACGGCGCAACACTTCCATGGCAGATAGTAGCTGAGTGAGGCGCAACACTTCCATGGCAGATAGTAGCTGAGTGAGGCGCAACACTTCCATGGCAGATAGTAGCTGAGTGAGGCGCAACACTTCCATGGCAGATAGTAGCTGAGTGCGGCGCAACACTTCCATGGCAGATAGTAGCTGAGTGAGGCGCAACACTTCCATGGCAGATAGTAGCTGAGTACGGCGCAACACTTCCATGGCAGATAGTAGCTGAGTGAGGCGCAACACTTCCATGGCAGATAGTAGCTGAGTGAGGCGCAACACTTCCATGGCAGATAGTAGCTGAGTGAGGCGCAACACTTCCATGGCAGATAGTAGCTGAGTGCGGCGCAACACTTCCATGGCAGATAGTAGCTGAGTGAGGCGCAACACTTCCATGGCAGATAGTAGCTGAGTACGGCGCAACACTTCCATGTTGGTGATTTTGTCGTGACATTTAACGTTTAAGATCTTGCGGAGATATCTTAGATGAAAGAAGTTAAGTCTCCTCTCATGTTTGCTGTAGGTAGTCCATATTTCAGATCCGTAGTATAGAGTACTCAGCACGCATGTTTGATAGATCTGTATCTTTGTTTTTAATTTTAGCTTATGGTTTGTCCAAGCTCGCTGTGACAGTTCACCAAAAATGGTAGCCACTTTTCCTAAACATGCGTGTATTTCCTTTTCTAGTGAAAGGGTGGATGTAATTGTGAATCCTAGGTAGCAAAAGTTGTTTATGTGCTTTATACGAGTGTTGTTTAAGGTTATATTTGTTGGTCTGTAGTTCCCTGACACAGTTTTAGTGATGCTTATTGTCATAGATAACAACTTGTAGGCCGTTGTCAAATTGGGACTGCAAGGTGGACTCTGTTGTCACTAGTACAGCATCATAGGTGATGGGAAGTTCTCTGATGAGTATTTATGATGTTTTCATCATCGCTATGAGATGTGCTAAGTTGAAAAATGATCCACCAGAATGGGTGTGAATGAAACCGTCACTTGCTGCATCTGCAAGAGCATGTTTCAGAAACCGTCACTTGCTGCATCTGCAAGACCATGTTTCAGAAGTGCAACAAATAGATTCTGAAGAGGGTGGGGGCTAGAACGCAACCTTGGTTTACTGCAGTATTTACTGCAAAGCTATCAGATGTATTGCCCTAGAATGATACATATGCGCGCTTGTCTTCATGAAAGGAAATTCTTTCATTCATTCATTTTCCTTTTGCGCTAAAGTTAGCGCATAGGGCAGAGGTCAGATCTCTCCAATTCTGTCTGTTCAAAGCTATTCTGTGCAGTTATTGAATAGTATGAATATTTGTTGTTTTACTTTCTCTAAGTATTATTCTTCTGAGTGTTTCTTTTGGTCTACCCTTTGCTCTTTTGCCTGTAGGTATCCATTCAAGATATTGGTGGTGTATTCTGTTGGTGTCTGCGCGTAGGACATGCCCTAAGTAGGACCAACGGTGTTTTCTGATAACATCTGTGATGAAATTTTGATGTGTCTCTTCTATGATTTTATCATTCGATTTGAATTCACTCCAATGGGTGTTAGTTATCCTACGAAGACATTTGTTCTCGAAACTCAGTAATTTCTTTATGAAAGTAAATAACCAAGTCTATTAGTTTTGGTGGACAACCAGTCAATTTTAGAATCTTATATAGAGCTGGTCTGTTAACAGTTTAAAAAGCCATAGATCCATGAAATACATAGAGTGGCTTTACCTGTTGAAAACATTTTGAAGTTGACGAATGGTAAAGATCATATCGCTAGTGGATCTTTTGACTCTGAAACCACATTGTGACTCTGGCAAGACACGTTCGGCGAGTTCGTTCTAGAAGGATATGTGAAAAATGTTTCCGGTGATGCTGAGGAGGGAGATGACTCCGTAGTTGTTATAGTAACCCTTGCTCTTGTAGAGAGTTACTATCTTTGTGCCCCACATATCTTTGGGGATGTTGCCTTCTCTCCAGCAAAGGTGTTGGTACAGGTGGGGTACAAGGACATCTCTGTTTTCCTTTAAGATTTCAGCAGGAATGTTGTCTGCTCCTGTTGCCTTGCCGCTTGCTAGTTTATTTATAGCCTCCAAGAGGTCACCCTCTGTAGGTTCATCATCCAGTTCTGTCATTTCAGGTTTATTCTCAAGTATTTCATCTAGTTGTGTGTCTGCTAGTCTATTCTCAAGTATTTCATCTAGTTGTGTGTCTAGTTGTAGAATATTCTCAAGTATTTCATCTAGTTGTGTGTCTGCTAGTCTATTCTCAAGTATTTCATCTAGTTGTGTGTCTGCTAGTCTATTCTCAAGTATTTCATCTAGTTGTGTGTCTGCTAGTCTATTCTCAAGTATTTCATCTAGTTGTGTGTCTAGTTGTAGAATATTCTCAAGTATTTCATCTAGTTGTGTGTCTGCTAGTCTATTCTCAAGTATTTCATCTAGTTGTGTATCTGCTAGTCTATTCTCAAGTATTTGATCTAGTTGTGTGTCTGCTAGTCTATTCTCAAGTATTTCATCTAGTTGTGTGTCTGCTAGTCTATTCTCAAGTATTTCATCTAGTTGTGTGTCTGCTAGTCTATTCTCAAGTATTTCATCTAGTTGTGTGTCTGCTAGTCTATTCTAAAGTATTTGATCTAGTTGTGTGTCTGCTAGTCTATTCTCAAGTATTTCATCTAGTTGTGTGTCTGCTAGTCTATTCTCAAGTATTTCATCTAGTTGTGTGTCTGCTAGTCTATTCTCAAGTATTTCATCTAGTTGTGTGTCTGCTAGTCTATTCTCAAGTATTTCATCTAGTTGTGTGTCTGCTAGTCTATTCTCAAGTATTTCATCTAGTTGTGTGTCTGTTAGTCTACTCTCAAGTATTTCATCTAGTTGTGTATCTGCTAGTCTATTCTCAAGTATTTCATCTAGTTGTGTGTCTGCTAGTCTATTCTCAAGTATTTCATCTAGTTGTGTATCTGCTAGTCTATTCTCAAGTATTTCATCTAGTTGTGTGTCTGCTAGTCTATTCTCAAGTATTTGATCTAGTTGTGTGTCTGCTAGTCTATTCTCAAGTATTTCATCTAGTTGTGTGTCTGCTAGTCTATTCTCAAGTATTTGATCTAGTTGTGTGTCTGCTAGTCTATTCTCAAGTATTTCATCTAGTTGTGTGTCTGCTAGTCTATTCTCAAGTATTTCATCTAGTTGTGTGTCTGCTAGTCTATTCTCAAGTATTTGAAATAGTTTGATAAAATAAAAGAACTTACAAGATGGGCAGATTATGTGACAGAACTGCGTGACAACCAATGGAGCAAAAAAACCTACAATACACAATAATGATGGACCAGTTATACTCAAAGCAGAAGTAGAAAATGCAATAAAATCAATAAAATGTCGAAAGGCTGCAGACTCCGATACTAGTAAACATAACAAAAACTCTAACTGAATTTGGTGTGGATATTATCACATAACTAACTTTGCAATGACATATACGAAACAGGCAACATATATAAAGACCTAACAACATCAGTATTCATACGACTACCTAAGAAGCCCAGGGCTGTGGACTGTACAGAATATAGAACAATAAGTCTAATGAGCCATCTAACTAAAATACTCCTCAAGATAATACATGAAAGAGTTAAAAACAAGATAGACACGGAGGTCGTTGAAGAATAATTCAGTTTTAGGAAAAACAAAGGAACCAGAGAAGATATACTTAGTATCTGACTAGTGATAGATAAATATATAGAAGTCCGAAAAAGTATCTATATTTGCTTCATAGACTACAGCAAGGCATTTGACAGAGTCCAACATGAAAAATTAATCAAATGTCTTCAAGAAATAGGCATAGATGGAAAAGACATCAGACTTATTAGAAATATATATTGGGAACAAACTGCATCAATAAGGTGTGAAAACAGCTACTCTCCATACATAGAAATAAGAAGAGGGGTAAGACAAGGATGTATTTTATCTCCCAGCCTATTTAATATCTACACAGAGAATATCTTTAAAAGTATAGAAGAAATACCAGGACTCAAGATCAATGGGAAAATAATAAACAACCTGAGATATGCAGATGACACTGTTCTTTTAGCAGAAAGTGAACATGAACTACAAAGACTAATAGATCAAGTCAATAAATCAAGTAATGAATATGGACTGGATATAAACAATCAAAAAACAAAAACCATGATAATCAGCAAAGACACAGAAGAACAGGAGATAAACATAAACATATACATGGAGAGAAACTACAACAAGTAAAACAGTATCAATATCTTGGACACATAGTCACAAATGATGGCAGATGTGAAACAGAAGTTAAAAAGAGAATAGGAATGGCTAAAAGTACCTTCAATGACATGAGGAAATTATTAATATCTAAACAAATTACAAACAAGTTAAAAATGAGAATTATAAAATGCTACATTTATTCCATATTAATGTATGGCTCAGAAACATGGACAATAAGCAAACAATTAGAAGACAAAATTGATGCCTTTGAGATGTGGGTATATAGAAGAATAGGGAGAACATCATGGAAAGAGAAGAAAACAAATAAAGAGGTGCTAAAGACACTTAATATGAAGAAAGAACTACTAAGAGAAATAAAGATCAGGCAAATAAAATATTTTGGACACATTAAAAGACTTTGTTGAAGACCTTACTTGAGGGTAAAGTCAAAAGGAAGAGAGCACAAGATAGACATAGATACAAGTGAGAGAGTAACATAACAAGATGGACAGGTTACAGTCTAGCAGAGTGCACCACTAAAACAAGAGACAGGGAATGTTGAAGATCTGTTGCAGCTTGTAGCCAACCTTCGTTGTGGCGAAGGCACTTGATGATGATGATGACTAGTTAGACAACACAGTCAAAGTTTATAGAAGAGACAACTTCAGATATATTGTAAGCATGTTCCGGTGAATACAAGAAAATAAAAGAAAACAGTGAAGGCCAGAACTTGTACTTAAATACAGAGACAACAAAAATCATGACAGCATAAAAAGAAAACCCAACCAAAAGTCATAATTGATAAACATGAACTAGATGTCATTAATGTTGTGAATATTTGCCTGAAAAACAGTTCAAGGGAATTGTGTTGCACAAATCTAGAGATTAATTGCAATAGTGACTTCAAAACTTGCACACATGAAAAATCTTTGCCACAATACCTGCATAAAGCTAAATTAAATCTGATTAGAGTAAACATGCTTTGAGAAGAAATTGTTTGCTGTTTGTTTGTTTGTTTTGCGTTCGCTCCATAATAATCAGCACAGATATTTGTGCAATTTCCGCCAGGAGTGTAGTTACGTTGTTCCACAGTTATGCACCGAGTAGGCCCAGCACAGCTGATTTCAGCATGCCTTGACATTTTGGGTGAGCTATCATAGCCTGTGACAGCCTTCCAGTCGCCAGGTGGCGAATGTGTACTGACTACGCCGAGACGGTTTGTCATTTGCGTCTATCGTGCACGGTGTTCCACAGCTAGTGAATTTGTCTCGTGTAATTAGACATATTGTGCCTGTGCCCATCGGGCACTGAACCGTTTCTCTTCCTCGAGCCTGATTCAGAATTAGAAAGAACTCGACAGAAGAGTTTGGTTCAGACTCTGTCGTCCTCTTAGCTGAAGTGTCGTTCACCAACGTCGTGAACTCCTCGTCCAAGTCTGAGTCTATACACATATTTAGGAACTTCGGGACTAGCATTTTGTTCTCCAACTGAACAGAGTTTGTCTCCTTCGACAGTGGTGCCTGTGTCCATGGGTACTGAACCTTTTCTCTCTGCGAGCATGATTCTGGTATAGGAAAATCTTGACAGTAGAGTTGTGCCCGGGCTGGGATAATTGGTTACTTAAAGCTTGTCTCGAGCTAACACTTTAGTTCTAATTTCCTTGAAATGTTTTCCTTTATCTTTACACATGCCGCTGCCCTCTAGCGCTGTGTTTCCCTCTCAGTGTACTCATTGTGCTATCCTTATGGTGACAGAAGCACCGATGCTTAATATTTTTCATATCTGCCCACTTCGTAACATCTGCATTGGCCGCCTCCCCCTTCCAATGATTCCGCTGTGCTGACTAGCTTCACTGTGTGCTGACAGTGTTGCTGCATGTGTTGGTGCAAAGGTGTCGGAGATATTGCCTGTCTTTATGCAGTCACATCTCTTTCCATCTGCTACCTCCACATTCACAGCAGCAATCTGCTACCTCCACATTCACAGCCGCAATCTGCTACCTCCACATTCACAGCCGCAATCTGCTACCTCCACATTCACAGCCGCAATCTGCTACCTCCACATTCACAGCCGCAATCTGCTACCTCCACATTCACAGCCGCAATCTGCTACCTCCACATTCACAGCCGCAATTCCCAAAAGTTTTAACGAGAAGCAGCATGAGCAGCTGTATTTCTGTTTCCAGGGTACACCGCGGGGAGGTACTTTTGTGATCGTGGTTATCTGCTAAGCCTGGGACCGCCAGGAGCAATGCGGTACCCTGTGCACCCAATTCATGGCTGGAAAATATGGAAACTTAATAAATCAGTGGGAAAGAGAATAGTTGCATTTTAAATCAGATGCGACATAAAGATTGTGAGAATACCATGGACAACTAAAACGATAAATTAAGAAGTGATAAGAGCATTGCGCGTACAAGAGGGGTGGCTCTTAAACAACATTACAATAGGAAAACTGAGATGTTTTGACCATATAAAGTGATAAAACAGCATGTAAAGTTTAATAATGGATGATATAGTTGCTGGTAGCAGGGATAAGGGTCGCCCAAGGCGTCAATGGATAAGAGACATCACAGTCATCTTAAAAAAAATTTAAAAATCTTAAAAAATGGTTTTATGTCTAAAAATGAACATTATAAAATGATACATCTATTCTGTATTGATGTACGGCTCAGAAACATGGACAATGAAGACACAACTAGAAGACAGAATTGATGTCTTTGAGATGTGGATATATAGAACAATTTATTGAGAACTACATGGAAAGAGAAGAAAAAGAACAAAGATGTTCTAGTAACACTGTGTATGCAAAAAGAACTTAAAAAGAAATAAAGATCAAACAAATAAAGTATTTTGGACATATTAAAAGACAAGACAACTTGTTGAACACCTTACATGAGGGTGTCAAGATGAGGCAAGCAAGAGGTAGGCAGAGATACATTACGAGATGGACAAGTTACATTCTAACAGAGTGCATCACCAACACAAGAAATATGGGATGTTTGAGGTTCATTGCAGCCAACCTTCATTGCAGGGAATATAGATTTACTAAAAATATAGCACGTCTATACAAAATAACAGTATGAATGGCACAACTGACTGATAAGTCATCTCTAGCTGTCAGGAAATTGTGTTTAACTTTCTAGAGAAGTGTCCAAAAACCAATACTTGTGGAGGATTACATTAAAATGTTCTAGAATGTGTCACCATTGATGTTCTTTTCATTAAAATGTTCTAGAATATTGTCACAATTGATGTTCTTTACATTAAAATGTTCTAGACTGTTGTCACCATTGATGTTTCTGTTCAGGGCAACATGACTGTACTGTAGCTTATGAACGGCAAGAGTGTGATGCACGAGGTGGAAATTGTGTAGATACTTTTTCTGGACCCGTGTGTAAGAAAGCAGAGTCAATACATACAGGGAATGAACAGATTGGACTTGGATTTGTTATTATCAACTCGCAAAGATATGGTAAGTTATAGCTCTGCTAGATGTACAATCTTTGCCTCAATGTTTTTGAAATTAATCAATATATCCATGGCCATGCCGAGTGGTGGGCAATCATGCTTCTCCAAAACTCTCTGTCTCTTGTGCTGTTAATAAGTTCAGGTGGTGACTTCTTTGTGTGCCACTGACAACTGACAACTCATCCAGAAATGTCTCTCTTTGTCTTCCGCTGTGACTTCTTCCCTTGATCTTTCCTTTGATTACAAAATGTTCAAGTTTTACTTTTCTCATCACAAGCCCTAAAAATCTTGTCTGTTTCTAATTTTTGCTATAATTTGTCATTTTACCCCAGCATGTCTGAGAACTTCTACATTTTTTTTCTTGGCTGTCCATGGAATTTCCATAATTCTTCTTACAAAAACATCTCAATCGCCCCCAGCTTATCTTGGGCACTTTTTGTTTACTATCCATGTTTCACATCCATAAGGATGGACTCAGTATAACATCTTATCACTCAAACTCGTGTATACATTGACATTACTCCATTACATAGAATATTTCTCATTTTTGGAAATGTTGAGTTGACCTGTGCTATCCAAATGTTTTTGAAACGTTGAATATTTATAGTATGTTGACTATGTTTTTTAAATGTTGACCTATGATGATGATGTTGTTGTTCCTCCTTCGCAAGCGACGATGAGCATGGCATGGAAAAACATTAAATGCGATGAAAAAAAATATAATAATTAAAATTGGTAATTAACTAATTTGGTTTGTGAGTTCGTAGATGCCCGATGAGTCAGATTCGTGCACGGAAAGTTCTATTGCAGTGCACGCAGGAGTGCTGAAGGTTCGGGGTAGGAGAATTTACGGATTTGTCCTTCCGCGTCTTGCACTTGTGGATTGCTCGCAGTGTTCTTTCTTTTTCAAATGTCGTGATGCCAGAAGTGATCTGGGTGTGCCAGGCTGAGCGATCAAGTGCTGTAGTCTCCCAGGAGATAGGATCGATGCTGCAGTTCTTGAGAGAGCTTTTTAGGTGTTCCTTGAAGCGCTTTTTCTTCCCTCCACTTGAACGTTTACCTTCGCACAACTCCCCATAGAATAATTTCTTTGGAAGGCGCTTGTCTGGCATACGGACGATTGACCTATATTATCCAAGGAAGTAGGTAAATAACGAATCTCAGATGACGAGCTTCACATTGGGCCCTTGTGTACTAATCCCAATTCTCTCTGTATAAGTCATGTTGGGCAACATCTGACAGTCGAGTTGGGCTTAGTTTATATAAATAACCACATGGTCTGAGGGTGTCCGACAAAGTGGAAGGTGCCGCAGTAACCGAACGAACAAATGGTAAAGCAAAATGAATTAAACTGGTTACTAAAACCACTTACCGTACCTATGAATAAAAATATATAAAAAAGTATATAAAAACATACAATAAAACTACACAGGACAAATCTCAACGTGTCGGTCCAAATTGGACCTTTTTCAAGAGACAAATAATTTATAAACTAAACAATAATACACAAAATAGATGAGTGAAATTTTATCAAGCCATGTTTCTATGACGCAGAAATGGAAACAAAAAAAAGCATTTCCATAGGGTACAAGTCAAACCAATGTTACAAAATATGAGAAACATACATTATAATGGAGTACTGCCAATGAATATACAAACTCTAGTCCTAGTGTGTTACATTAGACCATATTTTTCTATGGATGCTAAGCATAGACTACCAACAAAAAAAAAGGGTGCTGGGTGCGACTGAGAGTTTTTAAGGATATTGAAAATACCATGGGCAGTTACGAAAATACCATGGGCAGTTACGAAAATACCATGGACAGTTACGAAAATACCATGAACAGTTAAGAAAACTCATGTAGAGATCCTCAGAGGTGCTGGAGTAGGACTAAAAGGTACCATTTATGTTCACTGCCATGTTTCGCTGTACTTAGTTCATACAAGTTATCGTTTTATCATTATTAGTACTTCAATGTGATGAAAACTGACATTCAATTTAAATGATTATTAGTACCGTACTTCAGCTTCAGCAAAATTGGTATTTAATCAGGATTAAATGCCTATTTTTAAGACGAATGATAGAAATTCTGTGCACACTCACAAGAAAATTAAAGTAGAAGTCCTCAGAGATTCTGCAGTAAAACGACAAATTATAGCCATAATTAAAAGCAGACAGTCAAGGTTGTTAGGTCGTGTGATGAGACAAGTAAAACTTGAACATTTAGTAATCATCAAAAAGATCAAGGGGAAAAGAGACAGAGGAAGATAAAGAGATATATTTCTGGATGGTTGTCACTGTGTCACAAAAAGATGTCACCAACTGATTTTTTTCTCCACATCTTTCTGTCTTTTGTGTTGTTAATACCGGTAAGTTCAGTCGGTGACATCTTTTTCTGCTACAGTAACAACACAAAATACAGAGAACTGTGGAGAAATATGATTGCCTACGCCACTCAGAATAGTATTTGATTGATTGATTGATTATTAGTACTTGATTTGGATGAAGATTGGTATTTAATTTTGATGATTATTAGTACTTCAGTAAGACCAGGATATCACCAACCAAGAAAAGAGGACCGCCATCAAAGCTATCAGGAAAGTCGACCACCCAAAAGAAAACTATCAATATCTTAACATAACTGAGTATGCTATTATCTTCCGCATCAGGACATGACACAACTGACTAAACAGTCACTTAAATAGACTAAGACTGCACCTCTATGTCCATGTGGACAGTCAGCACAGACCGGGGAACATATCCTGCAAGACTGAATTACACTAAACCAGATAAGGGAAGAACATTGGCCCACAGAGATGGATATCCACAGAAAGTTCTATGAGAGCATTCAGGTGGTTTCAAATATAGCAGCATATATCTAGAAAACTGGACTAGCTGTGTAGACAAACTACAAATACAGCAGCATATATCTAGAAAACTGGACTAGCTGTGTAGACATGTCAAACTTCAAATATAAAGAAGAAGTAATTATATTTTATTGACATCATTTATTAAAATGTAATCACCATCTGCATTGAACTTTGACAAATATGTACATGTCCCTTTCTTTGACTTGTTTATTCACAGAGACACATCAATGCACAAATTATGGAAGTCGCCATAAAACATTAGACGGTGATGTGTTTGATGTACTATTAGTCGGTGGTTATCTTTACGTTACAACATGCAATGGCTATACTCCACTTGGTGTCTTCCCAAAATATAGGTTTTGTATCTACATTATTATCTGCTGGGATTTTGTTTATTCAGTGTCTTGTCAATGAAATCTCGTTTATTCAGTGTCTTGTCAATGAAATCTCGTTTATTCAGTGTCTTGTCAATGAAATCTCGTTTATACAGTCTTGTCAATGAAATCTCGTTTATACAGTCTTGTCAATGAAATCTCGTTTATTCAGTGTCTTGTCAATGAAATCTCGTTTATTCAGTGTCTTGTCAATGAAATCTCGTTTATTCAGTGTCTTGTCAATGAAATCTCGTTTATTCAGTGTCTTGTTAATGAAATCTCGTTTATTCAGTGTCTTGTCAATGAAATCTCGTTTATTCGGTGTCTTGTCAATGAAATCTCGTTTATTCGGTGTCTTGTCAAGGAAATATCGTTTATTCTGTGTCTTGTCAATGAAATCTCGTTTATTCGGTGTATTGTCAATGAAATCTCGTTTATTCGGTGTCTTGTCAATGAAATCTCGTTTATTCAGTGTCTTGTCAATGAAATCTTATTTTATAGTTAAAACTTTATTGACCAGCAATCCAGAGATTACTTATCCATCATTTCTGATGGTACACGCACAATTTAATATATTGACATCGCCCTCTTTAAAAATCTATATAAAATCGATCTAGCGTGAGACAGCCTTGAAACATACAATGTGTCGTAACGACTGTTTTTGGACTTTCTAAAGTGCAACCAAAGGTTGGGAATACCGCGAAAGTGGGACAATGGTCACGGTGGTGGACCCATATTATAATGCTAGGCCTAGATTTACATTACCTTCTATTGGCCCCCTATATTATACAATATCACTACTGAAATCACCCATATTTTCATGATAAATACACATGAACGATGTTTATATCCTGATTAAACACATACCGCCATTTGGAAAAACGTACTTTCCCCGGAAGAGCTATATTAAGTAACAATATCGCGATGGATATTGTCGTATTTCTGATGTGACATAGCCATTTTGACGAAGGTCGAAATGGGTCAAGTTTAAAATGGAGTAATGAAGCTTTGCTAATAACAGGAAACAAACACAAAAATCAACGTTTCAGCCGGAAGGCCTTTATCAAGGTTACATACACGTATACACCAAAGGCAACATTTAGGAACGACACAACTGGAATTCACATGTCTAGTGAAATGGTATGGTTGAAACATCACAGATTGATATTTCGACTAAAATGTCTTAATTTTTCTCAAGTTTACATACACGTCATGTTATGTGACGTTTTCTTTCCAGAACGTTGTCTTTCCAATGAACTCTCTGAACCCCAGTCTGTCTTGGGCGATGCGGCTTGCATTTTCCAATGATGCATTCATGTTATCTTTAATGTCATAAGTTCATTGCCTTCTTGGTCTGCCCTTTTTCCTGTACCTAGGTACTCTGCTCTCCATTATTTGTCTTTCTAAACAGCCGTGTCTCTTTTTAAATGACTAAACATACACGTATACATAAAAAACAACAAGTAAGGATGGCACAACTGGCATTCACATGCCTAGTGAAATGGGGTGGCTAGAAGGATAGCTTTCAACAATCGGTTAAAGACTTTTCGGTTTTCGGTCAAAACGTCGATTTGTATGTGTTTGTGTCTATGCGTGTTTCGTGTTATTAGCAAAACATCATTACCCTGTTTCAAGCTGTACCTGTTGGAATTCAGTTATGTGCAATGAGTACATAGTTTCAAGCTGTACCTGTTGGAATTCAGTTTTGTGCAATGAGTACATAGTTTCAAGCTGTACCTGTTGGAATTCAGTTTTGTGCAATGAGTACATAGTTTCAAGCTGTACCTGTTGGAATTCAGTTTTGTGCAATGAGTACATAGTTTCAAGCTGTACCTGTTGGAATTCAGTTTTGTGCAATGAGTACATAGTTTTGTGCAATGAGTACATAGTTTTGTGCAAAGAGTACATAGTTTTGTGCAATGAGTACATAGTTTTGTGCAATGAGTACATAGTTTTGTGCAATGAGTACATAGTTTTCAAATTGGTCACCAAGCTTCTACAATGGAAATGTGACGAACGTCGAAATTGGACGATGCAGTGTAAAACACTTGCTCATTTTAAATGAAACTTTACAGTTTCTATGGATCTGTACAAATGTAACAATTACAATAGAGATTATTAGATGTGTCAAATTATTAGATGTGTCAAATTATTAGGTGTGTCAAATTATTAGATGTGTCAAATTATTAGATGTGTCAAATTATTAGATGTGTCAAATTATTAGGTGTGTCAAATTATTAGATGTGTCAAATTATTAGGTGTGTCAAATTATTAGATGTGTCAAATTATTAGATGTGTCAAATTATTAGATGTGTCAAATTATTAGATGTGTCAAATTATTAGGTGTGTCAAATTATTAGATGTGTCAAATTATTAGATGTGTCAAATTATTAGGTGTGTCAAATTATTAGATGTGTCAAATTATTAGGTGTGTCAAATTATTAGGTGTGTCAAATTATTAGATGTGTCAAATTATTAGGTGTGTCAAATTATTAGGTGTGTCAAATTATTAGATGTGTCAAATTATTAGATGTGTCAAATTATTAGATGTGTCAAATTATTAGATGTGTCAAATTATTAGATGTGTCAAATTATTAGGTGTGTCAAATTATTAGGTGTGTCAAAGGTAGAGACACTGGTTAGTCCAGTTTCTATGCATCAGTATAAATATGACAATTACAATATAAATTATTAGATGTATCAAAGGTAGAAGCACAGTCAAGTTTTACAAATCACTAAAAGCACACAGGAAAACACAAAATAATTTATGAGTTATGTTTACTGGTTATCATCAGCGCACACACCGGACAAGTTCATAGGTTTTCCAGTCCCCAGTCTCAATAAATCTATCCGAGTGTAATGGCTGACAATTCCAGTTTCATCCAGATTTATTAGTCTCTTTGTGTATCTATTATGTTTCTCTTTATGGGCCCTTTCGACCTTTACACCAATCCCTGCAGTCTTTGGAGTGTCATTCTTGTCAAAATTGTCTGAGTTGACAAGGTCCCTGAAGGCATTAACTATGTCAGATGAATCCATTGATGTACGTATTGACACTTTTGTCATGCTTGCCAGTGTATCGGCTTTTTTATTGTCCTCAACACCCGCATGCCTTGGTTAAGAATATACATGTAATTTCTCTGATGATAGAGTGTACCAATACACTACATTGACACGTAGGTTATTGATTTGTATACACTCCATTGACACGTAGGTTATTGATTTGTATACACTCCATTGACACGTAGGTTATTGATTTGTATACACTCCATTGACACGTAGGTTATTGATTTGTATACACTCCATTGACACGTAGGTTATTGATTTGTATACACTCCATTGACACGTAGGTTATTGATTTGTATACACTCCATTGACACGTAGGTTATTGATTTGTATAAGGAAGTAGGTGGGAAATGTGGGTTGCTGGAGAGAGCAGATTTCTAACAGGTATGGTGATAGAGCTGGGGAGGGTGTGTGGGGTATAGGGTATAGGGTATAGTTTTAGTAATGCTTTGGTATAGGGGCAGAGGTGGCGATCTGAGAGCTTGATTGGTTGCACCTAGGGTTGCTGGACAGTCATGTACATAGCTGTGTCAGTGAAAAAACAAATGGGTGCATATGGGATTTTATTACATACAGGAGGGCGCTTCAGAGGTTGTCTACCTGCTCTGCTGTGTCATCGACAATGGAAGTGAAAATGATGATGCTGATAGCGGTGCTTGGTTCATGTGTGGAGTATGGTTATACTCTCAGACTCCCAAAACATGTTGGATGAGATAAGAATGGTGAATGTTGAGAAAGGGGACTTGGTCACGATTCTGAATGACTCAGTTATACAACTCTAACATAGAGGATATACTATCCTTGTCATGCCTGAAGGGTGGGGGGGGGAGGATTATAGGCGATGGAAGAGTAGACTAATTGGAAGGACATCTGTGGTTGATGGTGCAGTATTTAACAGAGATAGGGCTGATTTAATACGGTCAGTCATTGCTTTAATATAGAATGAAGATGATGGGACGGTAGGTGATAATGTGCACATGCAAAGAATGATAGCAATGGGGATGACCAGCGGCTGAGGGGAGAAAGTGTGTTCTCTCTGCCTAGATGACCAGGGGCTGAGGGGAGAAAGTGTGTTCTCTCTGCCAAGATGACCAGGGGCTGAGGGGAGAAAGTGTGTTCTCTCTGCCAAGATGACCAGGGGCTGAGGGGAGAAAGTGTGTTCTCTCTGCCAAGATGACCAGGGGCTGAGGGGAGAAAGTGTGTTCTCTCTGCCAAGATGACCAGGGGTTGAGGGGAGAAAGTGTGTTCTCTCTGCCAAGATGACCAGGGGCTGAGGGGAGAAAGTGTGTTCTCTCTGCCAAGATGACCAGGGGTTGAGGGGAGAAAGTGTGTTCTCTCTGCCAAGATTCAAAGATCACATAATCAACACATGACTGCAACTTTGAGTCTGCATATTCTTGGATTGCTGCTGAAAAGAAAAGTGAAGCACTTATGAGAATGTCCTGTCTGTCATGATGCTGGTTTATAATCAAGATTAAGAGATTTGTATAAAACATAATTTGTGGCGGTTCCATATATAAACTCAGAATAACTTGTGGCGGTTCCATATATAAACTCAGAATAACTTGTGGTAGTTCCATATATAAACTCAGAATAACTTGTGGTAGTTCCATATATAAACTCAGAATAACTTGTGGTAGTTCCATATATAAACTCAGAATAACTTGTGGCAGTTCAACATCTCTAAGGCACCATTTACACACACAAATATTTTGTATTGGGGACCTTAACTATTCTAGAATGTTTGGTGTGCTACAGACCTGTGTGTGTAAGAAACACATTAGAGGACAAATGACTTATAGCAGAATGTGCAACAATGATGCTCCTAACGTGCAAACTAAATGCAAACATATGAGAATTTATTGTTAACACTTGTGCATATAATTACTTGTGATGTTGAATAACTGTTTTTTTATATTTCTGAGCAAGTTACAGAAATATGTATAATACAAATAATACCACCAGGAAGTGGTTATCGCACTGGCTTCGCGTAAGAGTGATCCTGGGTTCATTCCCCAGTTGAGGCGGAAATGTTTTTCAGATCGCAACGGCTCCCAGGTCGACCCAGCCTTAATTGGGTACCGGATTAATCCGGGAAGTAAAGACTGCGAGGGAAAGGAGATGGCTGCCGCCTCATTTGTAGTCTCTGAAATGTGTGATCGCTAACAACTCACATCCCTACGGCATTAATAAATGTTATGGGTTACCTCACTTACTTACTTTTTACTTTACATTATTATATTTTACTTTACTATATTATCTGCCAACATTCACTCTGGCCTGATGTTTCTAACTGACTCGCCTTACATGTGTTTCTAACTGACTCGCCTTACATGTGTTTCTAACTGACTCGCCTTACATGTGTTTCTTGTTGTGCATTATGTACTATCAATTCTATCATATTTATAATAGTTTTGTTGCAATATCAATATATGCTTCATTATTTCAGTGTTGAAGTGTTTAAAGAAAAGCAACATCCAGAGGACAATTTCTCAGTGATAACATCTGTTGTAGTCAAATTTGATCATAGAGTGTACATTGTCAAAGGAAATAAAGTGTATGTTGACGAGGTAAGACACAGACATTTGTACCGATCTGTTGTTTATCAGTATTTTGTGTCAGCTTTCAGATTCCGATCAATTAGTTCTTGCTTTTATGATTGTTGTTGTTCACCACGGGTGATGGTGATAGCAGTTTGAGACCGGTATTGTTGTTGTTCACCACGGGTGATGCTGATAGCAGTTTGAGACCGGTATTGTTGTTGTTCACCACAGGTGATGCTGATAGCAGTTTGAGACCGATATTGTTGTTGTTCACCACGGGTGATGCTGATAGCAGTTTGAGACCGGTATTGCTGTTGTTGATGTTGCTGCTGTGTGCGTGTGGAAATGACTGAAAAGTACAATTCTGTCATAGAATCTCTAGACATAGTTGGTACACGCGTAATCTGAGTTTGGTGCATTTATGGCTCAGGTGTACACTGTGACCTTTGCTCTGGTTTCGAGGTATTCCCTAACCTTTATTGTGTGATTTGGCAAGCTTAATGTTAAGTACTTAGAGTACGGTTAGGATTAGAAATATTTAAATAGGCAATTCAGGTAATTGCCTAAATTTCTTTTTTTACAGTCCATGATTCACATCCATAAAAAAGAGTTGGTTCGTTGTAACATCTCAGCACTCGAATTCGGATCTGCACTGATAGTCATCCGTTGCAAAAAAAAGATTCTCATTTTTTGGAATGCTGATTTGGCTTGTGCTGTTTGGCTCTTTATCTCACTTGAGCATCTACCTTTTGATGTCAACAGGGTGCCAAGATACTTCACTTTTTCAACTTTTGCTAATTTTGTGTCATTAATTATTATGTTGCATCTTGGTGGTGTATGTCTCTTTGAGACAACCATTATTTCTGTTTTCTTCTTTTTTAAACTGAGGCCTTTGTTTTCACTTTCTTTCACTACTTTGTCTAACAGGACGTGTAGTTCCTGTTCGCTTCCTGCGATCAGTACTGTGTCATCAGCATATCTCAAGTTATTTATATTGTATCCTCCCACTTTTATTCCTGGCATATCTTCTATATTTCGTACAATGTATTCCGTATACAGGGAGAAAATGTCCGGTGACATTACACAACCTTGCCTGACACCTGTTTCTTTCTTTGAAATCTACCTATAGTGTTATTAACTCTCATCGCAGCCATTTGTTTCCAACATTTAGCAAGCCAGATTAAAATGACTCATTCTATTTCCTGCCACCGGATTCTATTTTGACAATTTGAGATGTTGGTTTTTTTACGTGGAAATTTGGAAAACGCAATATTTTTTTTGTTTTTAGAGATTTTAAAATGTTTAACAGATGTTCAGCCTATGGACCGAGCGACATACTCATTGCTCTTCGTGAGTCCACACGATCAGATGATTTTGAGATGAAAAGATTTCAAAAAGAGCAGTGAGCCGACATAGAAGGGGAACCATCAGACGTTATATCATGAGAGATTTAATGAAGCGGACATATGAGCACCTATGGAAATGTCTGGTATGCGGTGAAGATAATCAACAAACTAATACCTAATACCTGAAGGTAGCTCTTGACACAGGATGATAATGAAGTAATCCAACTTATGGTACAGATGGTAACACCTAGCATTCACTGACATCTGAAATTGAGACAATACATGCAGCAGTGACATTGATTTTTTCACAGATGAGACAGGTTGTCAGCATATCCTCTAACTTTTCTTAGTCGCCTCTTATGACATGTCTAGATAGAAGATAGTGGTCCTATTCTTCACATCCTGAACTAGACGTCCAGATCCCAGTTGCCACACGTGAAAAGAAAATATTAGAATTCATGGAAAACTGCTGTAAAATCGTGTACCATGTAATTTTATTTTTATTGGCGATCTATTATTTGTTTGTCTCTGTCTTGAAAAAGACATGTTGGTCGAAATGTCAGTTTGTTCTTTGTTGTAGGCTCTCTGCAAAACCTATTCAGCCAATTTTATAATTAAAAAATAAGATTTATCTCAGAAAATATTAGACAATTTAACAACGTGGCATGGAAAATAGTAAATGAAGACCCTTCTACAAGGTAATAGAGATAGATAGCTGCAGATATAATGAGCACCTCCATTCAGTCGGTGTGACACTTGATGATAATGAAATGATTGTCTAATGTTTATTATGATTTATTCAGATTGCATAATAAAATGGTGATCATTTATAACTTTGAAAAGTATACTCCTCCGAAGGCTGATGTGACGGACCATTGGCGCAAATAAAACGGCAACACAACGCATTCCAATGTCTGGACTACATCCTGCTGGAAATGTGATAGGGTCATTCTCCTGCTACAATAGAGATCCAGTTGGTGTTTTAGATTGAACGGTGAAGAAGAAATGCATACAATATCAATAAGATGGTGTAATATTATAATGTGATATCAAACTGTGATAACTGGAGGGAAATCACACTGATATCTGTACCTGATAAAATTCTTTGTAATATGATGCTTGCAAGATTAAAGTCATCCTTAGACAAAAGACTTAGAGAAGAGCAGTCAGGCTTTAGACCAGGTCGTTCCTGCCTCGACCATATATTCACTCTCAGAACAATAATGGAAGAATGTCTAGAATTTACATCTAATCTCATAATAAATTTCGTAGATTTTCAAAAAGCCTTCGACAGCATCCATCCACCATCGCTTTGGGAAATTTTAAAAATATATGGATTCCAAAACAAATATATAAATGTGATAAAATCATTCTATACCAACTCAAAATGCTGTGTTCGAACAGAAAAGGGCAATTCAGAATGGTTCCCTGTGATTACTGGTGTTAAACAAGGCTGTACTATGTCACCATTACTATTCAATATCGCAATTGACTGGGCTATGAGGAAAAGCACATCCAACACACATTTAGCAATCAAATGGATAAATAAAACAACATTAGAAGACCTGGATTTTGCCGATGATCTTGCACTATTGAGTAAAAACCATCAAAATGCAAAAACAAAAACTGATAGATTAAAACTCATCGCAGGACAAATAGGTCTCCACATCAATTCAGCAAAAACAAAATTTATGGACTTCACCAATTCACCTAACGCAATAACTTTAAATGGATAACAACTTGAAAAAGTACATAAATTCTTCTATCTAGGAAGCAAATTAACACTCGACGGTGATGTCATGCCAGAAATTACAACTCGCATTGCCCTAGCAGCAAGTGCATTTAACAGACTGTCTAATATCTGGAAGTCAAAGTCAATCAGCACACGCACGAAAATGCGCTTATTTAATTCCTGCGTTATTCCGGTGCTATCAAATGGATGTGAGAGCTGGAAAAGCACTTTATCTTCAGAAAAGAAATTACTGAGTTTCGAGAACAAATGTATTTGTAGGATGACTAACACCCATTGGAGTGAATTCAAATCGAATGATAAAATCAGAGAAGAGAAACATCAAAATTTCATCACAGATGTTATCAGAAAACACCGTTGGTCCTACATCGGGCATGTCCTACTCGCATACACCAACAGAATACACCACCAATCTCTTGAATGGATACCTACAGGCAAAAGAGCAAGGGGTAGACCAAAAGAAACACTCAGAAGAACAATACTTAGAGAAAGTAAAACAACCAATATTCATACTATTCAAGAACTGCACAGAAGAGCTTTGAACAGACATAATTGGAGAGATCTGACCTCTGTCCTATGCGCTAACTTCAGCGCAAAAGGAAAATGAATGAATTAATATTGCAATGTGGCAGCGGAGGATATGTAGAGTCCATCATGGGTGAACAATATACCTGAGTCAATGTCTGTAATAGACAATTATTCATGTGGATCATTCATAAAGCAGTGGCACACTACAGGCAGTAAATATTGCCTAGAAAATAACTACAGTAAAAAATAATCGACCTCTTCCCAACTAGCATATGCTGCCATCTTTATTCGATACTTTAAACTTATACATTCTAAATGAGATTGATTAATGTTCAAAAATGTCAACGTCTCTAGTGTCTCTGTGGTGGTAACATTGTTTTTCACTATTTGTTTTTACATAATCTTGACAAAGACCTAACGGTTCGAAATGTTGAAAATGTCTTGTGTATTATCATTTGTATTTTTTTCGAGCTTACACCCTATAGACCATTAGTGATAGTCTATTGGTTGTGTTCAAGTGAAACTTCAAAAACCCGTGTTCTACGTAAGTACTATTATTGTTTCATTCCACAGTAGTATTACCTTTTATTGATTGAAGTACAAATGAGTTCAGTTAATATTCATATGTAATTTATGCTTTCAGATCGGTTACACAATATTGGGTTTCCAGGATAACACAATTAAGATTAAATACAGCATATTAGCACAAGGAACAGTCAAAGTTGTCATTAACATCAAGAATGGTGTGGAGATTGCTTTTACTGCTTTTGGATTTTCTGTAAGTTGATTATCTTATGTTGGATGTTCTCTAAGTTGACTATCTTATGTTGGAGTTTATGTAAGTTAACTGTCTTATAGGTTTCATCTATCAAGTTTCTTCCAACTCATTACTGTTCTCATTACTGTTCTCATTACTGTTCTCATTACTGTTTCTGCTTCTGTTTGTCTAATACTGCTGTATTCAGTTTAGTATGAGTTTCATTAACTGCTTATTTTCTTGACATATTCTGCATTAGCTCTCCAATAATCATGGTGTATTTGTATGCCTTGAGGCAGACAGCATGAACTACGTTTTGCTAGTAGTTTCACAACAGAGTGTATTATTTGTGCCTCTCAGCATAGCATGTCTGATTTTGGCATTCTTTTAGTTCAGGTGAACTTGCCTAACCTGTGACAGCTTTCCTACCTGTCACCAGACAATAAGTGCATATCAGCTCTATAATAATATTAATAATGCACATAACCAATCAGGTTATATTGGTGCCTGCCACACACGAGAGACAGCATCATAGAAAACATCACCAAACACTTCTGTTCTTAGCCATTCCATTCGGAGAAATGTGGGAAAATAATGCCCAGATCACTCTTTGATGCTGTCAATCCAGGAATTCCTTTGTCTGCCTCTTCTTCTATTCTCAGATGTTCCTTGTACAATTGTTTTAGAAATTAGTCGTGTCTCATGTACATAGCTGTCAACTTATTTTTGCATAAATTCCTACATTTTACAATGTATTTGTTTGTTTTTATAAAAACGTCCGTATATAGCTCGAAAAGCATTTTTTTCTTTTTAACTTTTCATTTTCTTTCCTCATTATCCCTGGTTTGCTTCTGTCTGTCCATTCAATATGTGTGTGTCTGAGATTTAAAAAAAAAACGGCCACATTAGTAATAATTACATGAAATTTAACACCAAATGACATT
Organism: Meghimatium bilineatum; assembly: GCA_034231615.1. Taxonomy (NCBI): domain Eukaryota; kingdom Metazoa; phylum Mollusca; class Gastropoda; order Stylommatophora; family Philomycidae; genus Meghimatium; species Meghimatium bilineatum. Next base: position 53,966,660 of record CM067313.1, read on the forward strand.
TTTTTGTGGGCCCAAATTTTTATAGTCGTCACCTATGCATTTATCATCTCTATGCTTTTATGATTTATCACCCACTGTGCGGTTAGACTTTACACCCCAAAACATATTCCTGGGTGGCAGTTTCCATGGATTTGTATGGATACAAGCGACCTCTTGTATTGAATAAAAGCAATAATTTTATCTAACTTTTTATTTCAACTTAATAAATATTGTATTTCAACTTAGAATCATTACAGAAAATCTCTAACGGAAGAATATATATTTTATTGTAGATAAGTATTCCTGCGAGGTACCAGAGATATCTATGTGGGCTGTGTGGAGACTATGATGGTAATCCATCGAATGACCGCAGTCATCATGAAATTACAGGGACCACATATACAAACCTATTTGATTTTGTCAAATATCACAGTGTCCCTGAAACGCGCAATGGTTTGACTAAAACGTAAGTCGTAATTATGTTGACTCAGTACAAAAATATGTTTATGAATGGAAAATATTTAATTAGCCTTGAATTCAGTGTGCGAATATTCTGCCCGTAGAATTATGTTGAACAAGTGCGGTAGAAGACAGTTGACCAGCTGTGCAAGTTAAGTTACTAGCCTCTCATAGCAAATTGTTTTGAGATCAATTCGTCGTCAGTGAGACATTTTAGAATTTCACAAAAATAATATAGATGTGTACAATGATGATTGAGTACAACAATGATTGTGTACAACGATGATTGAGTACACCGATGATTGAGTACAACGATGATTGAGTACAACGATGATTGAGTACAACAATGATTGAGTACAACGATGATTGAGTACACCGATGATTGAGTACAACGATGATTGAGTACACCGATGATTGAGTACAACGATGATTGAGTACAACGATGATTGAGTACAACGATGATTGAGAATAAATCATCGGTCCGTTCTGGTGACTTTGTGTGCACGGTTTAATGTCTTGACGAAATCGCATCTGTTTTTGGAGATGCGGTTAGTCAAGTAGGGAAGAACGTGTGAAGAATAAGTTAATGTATGCTGTATTCAATAAACGCACATCAATAGTGATATATAGTCTCTAAAAGCAGAGGGTACCAGCGCTACCGATCAGACCGAAAGGACAAACGAAAGGGTGGAATTCTGACACTTGTTAAAAACAATATGTCACTGAATGTCAGCTGGAAATATATATGGAGGGGACAGAATGCACGATGCTCCGCCTAAAAACAGACAGTACAGAATGTCATCTCCTGAGCTAGTTAGTTAGTTAGTCGTCGGGTCATCATCACTGCAAACTGGACACATCCATAGTTGCTCCGATATATCACTGAGTGTATCTGACATTACACTTCTGCTGACAGTACCTGTCCTATGCTGGTTGACAATAATTATTATGTTCCCTCCAAAATGTTCACTTCTGGCACCACCGCATTTCCATCCCTGATCTTTAATCCTAGCCATTGAATAGGAATCATCATCCACACTAGTCTCACTCTTGCGTGTTATATCTCTTAAGGAGTTTACAAAACATCAGCTCAAACCATTGCACCATCGCCCTATTCCAAAATCAGATATAATGCCGGTTTATCTGCTCTTTCATTGCCGTGAATACCCACAGGTCCCAGCATCAAAATGAATGTAACCACTTTCAGCATGGCCTTTCTTAAGTCCGTAATCCACTGTTCGCGAACGAGACCCACGTGTACCTTCCTAATCATACTCATAGTCACTCAAGATGCAGACCTGCTTTATCTTCTCTTAGCCTACCCACTCAAATGCCCTGGTGACCACCATAATCTCCTTGGTATTGCTATTTGTAGTAAACGCAAAGGCCCCACTTTCCTTCCTGATCATTTTACCTGCGCACTGAGCTGTGAAGGCCCAAACACTGTGAACATGTCTAATCACAGATCCATCAGTGTATATAATCACATCCCCCACTTTGGTATTCTCACTGACCAAAGCCTGCACTTCTGATCCATCAGTGTATATAATCACATCCCCCACTTTGGTATTCTCACTGACCAAAGCCTGCACTTCTTTCTCCACAGCTGTGAGACACCATTATCTGCATTCCCTGCTAAGTGATATTACTACTCTCAAACTAGTTTCGAAATTAGTAGGTAAACTTATCCATTCCGCACCTGATGTCACATCTTGCAATCTGCACACGCTTTGTATGACATCCTCAGCACGTCCCATCCACGACTTCCCGGTCTTCTGCCTTTAACTTTCTGTATTTCAGAATGCAATGTGTATTCCTTATCAGCATGTATTTGAAGGTAACCCCATGCACGGCAATACTGTAATCTGTGGTCTGCTGTTGGACAATCGAGATGTACCGCATAGCTCTTGTAGACGTGTCTCATGTGCACCCAAAAATGATAAACATTGCTGCATTTTGGATTCTATCCAGGGCCACACAAAAACTACAAACCCTAGTGGAATGATGAATAGGAGAAGCTGCAAAAAGAGATTGAAACATCTAGACAGCAACCAGAGAACATACCTAGCCAGAAACACCATAGCATCTAGACAGCAACCAGAGAACATACCTAGCCAGAAACACCATAACATCTAGACAGCAACCAGAGAACATACCTAGCCAGAAACACCATAACAAATATCAATTTTAAAAAAGGCTACATTTCCAAGAACCAAGTTACAAACCAGATGGAGCACATGGAAAGAAAAAAACAATCGCTGAACCATGAAAGAGACAAATTATTGACAAACATTAGGACATTATGGAAACTGGTAAAACAACTAAATTATGAAGGTATTGGGAGAAATACAAGGATCACACTTTGCAAAGATAGAAACATTTTACCAGATAAACATGCAGCTGATTACTTTGCAGAAGACAACATCTAAGTTAGCCCAGACAAACAACAGGAGGTTCGAGAGAGAGAAACAGCAAAACATTGGACAAGACGAACCTATACCTGACGTAATGGAGGCACCAATCACAATGAAAGAACTGACGCATGCAATATCCAAATTAAAAATGAAAATGTCCCTTGGAGCAGATGGAGTGTCCAATGAAATGATTAAAAACATGGGAACTGCAGCAAGAGAAAAGTTACTGCCGATCTTCAAAACAAGCTGCCACACAGGTAATGTTCCATAGGCATGGAGGGAAGCAATAATGATACCACTCCTCAAATCAGGAAAAGATGGTACCACAGTCTCCAACTACAAGCCCATCAGCCTCACAAGCTGTCAATGCAAAACAATTGAACACATTGTCAATCTTAGAATGCAGTGGTACCTTGAAAGTGAAAACCTTCTGTTATCGCAGCAAGCAGGCTTTAGGCAGTGCTACTCTACTGAAGATTAGGAAACCTACCTCTAACAAGAAATTGAGGATACCTTCCAAGATAAGAAACTAGTACCAGCAGCATGGATAGACCTCAAGAAAGCATATGACAATGTTTGGAAAGAAGGATTCTTGAAGAAATTGCGAAATTACAGGGTTAGCTCAAGAATGTACAAATGGGTAAAAGCATACCTGCATAATAGAAGAGCCAGGGTACAATTAGATGGTCACAAGAGCAAGAAAGTTCTACTGCGTCATGGAGTCCCCCAGGGAGGAGTCCTGTCACCCACACTTTTCTTGGTTTACATCAACGACCAAGGTGCCGAGCTACCACATGGAATCAAAGTGGAAATATTTGCTGACGACCTGGTGATCTGGTGCACGAAAGAACATATGATAGTGGCCACTAAACAAATACAAAGAGCTATTGGTGCCTTAACCTTATGAGCAAATAGATGGTGCATTAGCATTAACACACATAAGTGCAGTATTACACTCTTTATCCTCTCACCAAAACAAAAAAACCTGTGATATACAAGAACTAGATAAAGTATAAAACCAGGCGCTTAGGATAATGTTGGGAGCAACGAAATCAACACCATTAGTAGAGATGCAGAAAATGAGAAGAATGAAAACACTTGGCGAACGCAGAGACACAAAGGTACTAATTCAGGCAGAAAAGTTTCAGTGTATGACAATTCATGCAATGAAAAGAAGGAAGATTCCAAAATCTAGCAATGGGGTGACTGAAAATAAACAGCTTTATCCACTAAGCTTAACGACTCCATAGACAACGTACAGACCTACCTGAAGTTGACAACCCCTGTATCAGAACAAACCCCGTGGAGTTGTAGATATGGAATGTCAATATACATTCAGACCCATGTGAAGGGAATACTAAGCGAGGACAAACAGAACAGTGTGCAGCCAAGGACAGTCACCCTCAGTTTCCTGAACGTGGAATATCCACAAGACATATTGGTCAGAGTATACACAGATGGGTCACAACAGAATGCAGCGAGGAATGGAGATGCAGGTGTATATATAGAATATCCACACAAACTAAGAGATACGATCAGAACACCAACAGGGACATTCTGCAATAATTATGATGCAGAAATCCAAGCAATTATGGTGGCAACTGAAAAACTGCTGGACTCCAAACCTGGCCCACAGCCCATGTTATTCCTGACAGATTCAAGGTCAGTGCTTCAATCTTTTCAATCTGGAAAACTAACAGACTTACAAAAATTACTTAGTGAACTGTCTTGCCAGTATAGGGTAACCATGCAGTGGATACCCTCTCACTGTGGAATACTAGGAAATGAAAAAGCAGACCAACTGACTAAGAAAGGTGCTGCCGAAGACCAACCAGATGTACCAATCACCCACCATCAGAAAAAACAGATGATCAAGTCAATAAGAAAGCCACAAACATCAACACAAGATGACTATCACATTGCATAGACCAGAACAAGTTGTAATTCTACGCCTCAGAACGGGACACAATTGACTCCGCAGTCACATGTATACATAGTTCAAGATTGGCAACACGGCGATGTGTACATGTGGACAGGCAGCACAGAGTGCCAAACATATACTTCAAGAGTGTTCCGAGTATGAAACGCTGAGGCAGACATATTGGCCAGAGGAAACAACACTGGAATCAAAATTCTATGGGCCACTGTTTGAACTACAAAAGACAGTGAGTTTTATTATTAAATATAAAATATCAGATAGTGAGGTGTATGTATGCAATGTGTGTATTATAGCTCTGTGTGTATTATAGCTCTGTGTGTATTATTGCTATTGAAAGCCATAACTGCAATAATACACACAATGCTGCTGAAGGCACAGGCACACTGGGCAGGTATTTTCGTTAACATGAAAGATCTCTATTCTCCAAAGAAACTCCTATATGCAGAACTTGATACTTGCTTCTGAAAAGCTGAAGGATAGAAGAAGCATTTTAAAGACATGCTTGATCCATGACTAATTCATTTTATTGTAGACGTAAATTGGTGGGAGAAGCTAGCACCAGACAGGTCTGACTGTCATTGCCGACTCAGGAGTCATTGCCGAATGCAGCTGCTGCAGATCCTCAGACAAACTAACGCTAAACAAAGATTTTCTAGAAGACAGGCAAGAGCAGCTTGAATGTCCCACAGACTCATCTACCCATGTCGAGAGTGTGGAAGTAAATTTAACGGATAAATCAACAGACTACGTAATAATCACTTTCTCTCACAGCATGCTGCACTTTCTCTCACAGCATGCTGCACTTTCTCTCAAAGCATGCTGCACCAGACAGAAAACTGCATGATGATAAATGAATGACTTGAGTTATTGAATAACTCAATTGTCCAGAGCATTACATGCCCTGTTATATACTGCCCTGGTCATGCAGGGGTCAGAGGAAACTAAAGAGCCGAGCTGTTGGCGGGCATTGCTGCGATATATGGCATAATGTTGAGAAGAGATTAAGCTGACATTATTACTGTAGTCATAAATTCATTTCAAAATGAAGATGAGGTTAAAGAGGCCGAGAAGCCACACATACACAGAATATGTCAGGAATAGCAAATAGTGGTGATGTAAGAAAAAGTAGTTTTTTTTAGAAAAAAACTCAAAGATCGCGTAATCAGTACCTGACCTGGACACTCTCAACATGGGTAGAAACAGTCTGAGGTATATCAGCTGTGGCTAATGTGTCCATTGCAAATTTAAACAATGAGTCTTCACACAGTGGGATAACTGCTGGAAGTAGAGCGGAGCACTTACGGGAGTGACCATAATGCTGTGATGCTCGTTTCTAATCAAGAATCAAGTCAGTTCAAGTTTGCATTGGACTCATTAGCCATAGTTGATATACTACAATAATCATCATCATTTTTAACCCACTCCATACATGAAACTCACCATCATCTACAGCGGGTAAACAAACATATATATATATATTCATTTTTCAGCATACAGGTATGACTATATATGAATGTCATCAGTTATAATAGTCTTGTGATAATCTGCATATTAATTTCACCAGGCATGATAATTACATACAGATTCTTCAAGTAATTAAATATTCAGATGAACATAATACTTGCCGTCTGTTCAAGGCAGAAAATGAGTCTCCACTATATGCTGCAATAGTAAGTCATTTATGTATGTGTATCTATTTAGCTGATATACTCTTTACAAGTTGACTTTGTTTAATCAATTCCTCGTGACTCGAGGTCAGCTGATCTGCTACAGCCAATGGCATGTTTAAACAATCGGAGATGTCGGTTATCCATTACCGTTTAATAATATTGGAATGATAATTATTAATTATCGTTTAATTAATAATGGAAAACATGGCTTGCTGTGGGTTATCAGCCCTGTTACCTGCAACCATGCCTTCTATTATTAATTTTTTACATTGTCTCTTTATATGGTAAAAAAAACCCTCAGTATTTTTGTTATACTTTTGTTTGTTTGTTCTGTGTTCGCTCCATTGTAATAAGCACGGGTATTCGTGTGATCCCCGCCGGGAGAGTAGTTACTTTAAGCCACCGTTATGCACCTTGTAAGCCCAGCACGCCCGATTTTGGTATGCTTTGACATTTCGAGTGGGCTACCCTAGCCTGTAACAGATTTCCTATCTGTCGCCAGGCAGCAAATGTGTACTGACTCTACGCCGAGACGGTTTGTCCTTCACATCTGTCTTGCACGAGCTGTCCTTCCGTCATTGCACTTGTCTCGTGTAATTAGACGTATTGTGCCAGTGCCCAACGGGTACTGAACCATTTCTCATCCTCGAGCCTGGTTCCAGTTTAGGAAGAACTCAGCAGAATAGTTGGGTTCGGACTCATTTGTCCTCTTAACCGAGGTGATGTTTACCAACAGCGTGAACCACTCGTACAAGTTCGAGTCTGTACACATATTTAGGGGGGTCAGGGACTAGCATTTTGTTCTAGAGCTGAACAGTGCTTGCCAACTTGGACTTCTGTGCCTGAGCCCATCGGGTACTGAACATTTTCTCTCTGTGAGCATGATTCCGGTATAGGAAAAACTCTAGAGTTGGTCCCGGGCTGGGATCACTGGTAACTAGAAGCTTGTCTCGAGCAAACAAAACTTTAGTTCCGATTTCCTTGAAGCATTTTCCGTTCTCTTTGCACATTCCACTGCCCTCTAGCGCTGCCCTCTAGCGCTGCCCTCTAGCGGTGTGCTCACTTTTCAGTGTACTCATTCTGCTATTATTCTTATGTTGTATTATGCACCAATCCTTTATATTTCTAATAGCATCTGCCCATTTTGTAACAACTGCATTGGCTGCCCCTCCAATGCTTCTACCAACTGTCCTGCTTCACTGTGTGTCCTTAGTGCTGCTGTATGTGGTAGCGCAGGGGTATCGGAGATATTGCCTGTCTATTTGCAGTCAAATCTCTTTACATCTGCAACATCTACATCCACGGACACGAGCCTAAGAGCGTTAGCCAGGAATACAGCAAGAGCCACTGTGTTTCTGTTACCAGGGTGCACCACTAAGAGCTATTCTTAGGATCTTGGTTATCTGCTAACCCTGGGTCCGCCGAGAGCAATGCGGTACTCTTTGCACCAATAATTTTGTTTGAAAACTAATCTTTTTTTATGTTTAAAGGTATCACTATTTACATTTGTCTTTTTAACTGGCCATGGTATTCTCTAAATCCTTGCATATACCTGAGATGGGTAAATGGTGCTGAAATCATCATGCCCTACTCCAGTGTTCTCTAATCTGAAAATAGTCAGTCTCGATAGCAGTATTGTAGTCGCTGATTGGCAGGGATGTAGACCTATAATGTCTCCAGTACTCTTCAACATATACCAAGAGCACATCATACAGGAGGACCTTCATTATAGATTACAGCACAGCTAAATCGATCAGAGATGTCAAATATTTGCAACTTGCACTTCGCTAATGATATTGATCTTATAGCTGGTTAAGATCAAGAACTACGAGAGTTAACAGCCAAATTTGAAAGAAATTATCAGCCAGTAAGACATGATAATCAGCAAAGTCACAGAAGAACAGGTGCTAAACATAAAAATACATGGAGAGAAACTACAACAAGTAAAACATTATCAGTATCTTGGACATAGTCACAAATGACGGCAGATGTGAAACAGAAGTTAAAAGGAGAATAGGAATAGCTAAAAGTACCTTCAATGACATGAGGAAATTATTAATATCTAAACAAATTACAAACAAGTTAAAAATGAGAATTATAAAATGCTACATCTATTCTATATTCATGTATGGTTAAGAAAGATAGACAATAAACAAAAAATAAAAGACAGAAATTGATTCCTTTGACATGTGGATATATAGAAAAATATGGAGAACATCATGAAAAGAGAAGAAAAGCACTACAGAGGTTCTAACAAAACTTCATGTGATGAAAGAATTATGAAAGGGAAAAACCAAAGAAATCAAATATTTTGGAAATATTACAAGACACAACACTTTGTTGAAGACCTCTCTTGAGGGTAGTCAAGGGGAGACAAGCAAGAGGGAAGCAGAGATACAACTGGGAAGGTAATATCTCGAGATGGAGAGGTTAGAGTCTAGCAGAGTACACCATCATGACAAGAGACAGGGGATGTTAGAGGTCTGTTGCGGCCAACCTTTATTGCGGAGACAGCACTTGATGATGATGAAATATTTATAAAGTATATGTAAGAGCAATATACAAAATTAGTGAAAGTTAGAACAAATGCAGGGCTTACAAAGTGGTTTGTGTTGTAGTGAAAGTCAGAACAAATGCAGGGCTTACACAGTGGTTTTTGTTCACATTAGGAATTCGAGTCCTTTTACAATTGATATTGCCAGAACAGTAAAAACACCAACAGATGCTTACCATTCAAGGGACCTAACTAAACTGTTGCTGACAATCAGTGCCTGATCCACAGTTTAAGCGAAGAGCTGCAAGATCACATAAACTTACTCAATGAAAGCTGCATCATTCCCATGATCAATGCAGAAAAAAACACAAGTAATGTTTACGGGCTAGGAACCCAATACGATCAACATACAAATAAATGATCAACTACTGAAACAAGTGTAGGAATTTAAATATCATGGGATCATTTATGCAGAAGACAGAAGAATGAACAGGGAGATTAAGACACACATTTAAAAAGCAAACTATGGAAATTATGAACTTACAGCAATTTTTTAACACAAATCTATCGTGATGGAAACGAACAGGCAAATCATAAATTCAATATTCATACCAACACTGTGATATCAATGTCAGACATGGACACCTAGTAAAGAACAAGAGAGACAGCTTAATACATGTGAAATAGATGTCCAAGAAAAGCAGCAAACAGAACAAGAAGAGATCATGTAAGGAATGAAGAGATTACAAGAAGAGATCATGTGAGGAATGAAGAGATGACAAGAAGAGATCATGTGAGGAATGAAGAGATTACAAGAAGAGATCATGTGAGGAATGAAGAGATTACAAGAAGAGATCATGTGAGGAATGAAGAGATTACAAGAAGAGATCATGTGAGGAATGAAGAGATTACAAGAAGAGATCATGTGAGGAATGAACAGATTACAAGAAGAGATCATGTGAGGAATGAAGATATTACAAGAGATCATGTGAGGAATGAAGATATTACAAGAAGAGATCATGTGAGGAATGAAGAGATTACAAGAGATCATGTGAGGAATGAAGAGATTACAAGAGGAGATCATGTGAGGAATGAAGAGATTACAAGAGATCATGTGAGGAATGAAGAGATTACAAGAGGAGATCATGTGAGGAATGAAGAGATTACAAGAAGAGATCATGTGAGGAATGAATATATTACAAGAAGAGATCATGTGAGGAATGAAGAGATTACAAGAGATCATGTGAGGAATGAAGAGATTACAAGAGGAGATCATGTGAGGAATGAAGAGATTACAAGAAGAGATCATGTGAGGAAGGAAGAGATTACAAGAAGAGATCATGTGAGGAATGAAGAGATTACAAGAAGAGATCATGTGAGGAATGAAGAGATTACATGAACTGTTGGGAGAAGAAGAGATCATGTGAGGAATGAAGAGATTACAAGAAGAGATCATGTGAGGAATGAAGAGATTACAAGAGGAGATCATGTGAGGAATGAAGAGATTACAAGAAGATATCATGTGAGGAATGAAGAGATTACAAGAAGAGATCATGTGAGGAATGAAGAGATTACAAGAGGAGATCATGTGAGGAATGAAGAGATTACAAGAAGATATCATGTGAGGAATGAAGAGATTACAAGAAGAGATCATGTGAGGAATGAAGAGATTACAAGAAGAGATCATGTGAGGAATGAATAGATTACAAGAAGAGATCATGTGAGGAATGAAGAGATTACAAGAAGAGATCATGTGAGGAATGAAGAGATTACAAGAAGAGATCATGTGAGGAATGAAGAGATTACAAGAAGAGATCATGTGAGGAATGAAGAGATTACATGAACTGTTGGGACAATGTCTGTGATCAAATGTACTGAAAAACAGAGACTGAAATTATTTGTTAATGAGAAAGAAATCTTAGTGACCAGCGGCAAGAGCATACAACATGAAAATGCAAACAGCAAGATACAGAGGAAGACCAATAAGAATTTTCATTGAAGGAATTACAAACATTTTAAGATGTCACATTATGGCTGCATATCAGATGAAAAAATGTGACCCAGAAAACTGATGGTCATTCAATCCTGTGACACCTTACAGCAGAAGTAGAGCACAGATGATAGATAACGTATCTGGGATTTGGAAAATTTGGAGCATTTGAACTTTGGCAGTGACAAAGTGTCGGAACTTTGACAATATTGGAGCATCTGAACTTTGGCAGTGACAAAGTGTCGGAACTTTGACAATATTGGAGCATCTGAATTTTGGCAGTGACAAAGTGTCGGAACTTTGACAATAATAGATCATCTGAATTTTGAAAGAAATGAAATTGTTACCTTCTCATGTTAATGTAGTGTCTGAATTTTCACAATAGTAAAGTGTCATGATTTTAAAGGTGATGTGGCATCTGAATTTTAGTGAAATGTTATGATGTTTACTAGATTTGAGTGTCTAAACATTATAACAGTATAACAATATAACAGTATAACAGTATAACAATATAACAGTATAACAATATAACAATATAACAATATAACAATATAACAATATAACAATATAACAATATAACAGTATAACAATATAACAATATAACAATATAACAATATAACAATATAACAATATAACAGTATAACAATATAACAATATAACAGTATAACAATATAACAATATAACAATATAACAATATAACAGTATAACAATATAACAATATAACAATATAACAATATAACAATATAACAATATAACAGTATAACAATATAACAATATAACAATATAACAGTATAACAATATAACAGTATAACAGTATAACAATATAACAATATAACAATATAACAGTATAACAGTATAACAATATAACAGTATAACAATATAACAATATAACAATATAACAGTATAACAGTATAACAATATAACATTATTACAATATAACAGTATAACAATATAACAATATAACAATATAACATTATTACAATATAACAGTATAACAGTATAACAGTATAACAGTATAACAATATAACAATATAACAATATAACAGTATAACAATATAACAATATAACAGTATAACAATATAACAATATAACAATATAACAATATAACAATATAACATTATTACAATATAACAGTATAACAATATAACAATATAACAATATAACAATATAACATTATTACAATATAACAGTATAACAATATAACAATATAACAATATAACAATATAACAATATAACAATATAACAGTATAACAGTATAACAGTATAACAATATAACAGTATAACAATATAACAATATAACAATATAACAATATAACAATATAACATTATTACAATATAACAGTATAACAATATAACAATATAACAATATAACAATATAACAATATAACAATATAACATTATTACAATATAACAGTATAACAATATAACAATATAACAATATAACAATATAACATTATTACAATATAACAGTATAACAATATAACAATATAACAATATAACAATATAACAGTATAACAATATAACAATATAACAATATAACAGTATAACAATATAACAATATAGCAATATAACATAACAGTATAACAATATCTGAACAGTATTACAATATATCAATATAACAGTATAACAATATCTGAACAGTATAACAATATAATTGTATGTCTGATCTTTGACTATGATGAGTTAGTAAAATAACTTTATTTTTATTTTTTAGATTAACTGGTTGACCCCTGCTGCTCAAGAGTCGTTCAAGTCATACCTGAATGATAAATGGAAGTTATGTGTGGCTAACTTAGTTTGGACTCGTGGTCAATATGATGAAATACTTTATGACATTATTATTGAAGAAATTATTCTATACCTGCAACTTGACATATTCTTAAACATTGATGAATTACGTGAAGTATGGAATAATTATTCCGGCCACAGTAAGTATTCATGAATTAAATATATTGTATAAATAATTTATAAGGGTTGTCTCGGGTTGCCTATAGCTCTTATGGTAATGTAGTAAACAGGGGCTCTCGTCTTAAAAGGGTGGGTACCAAAATTGAATTTGAAATCTTCAGCTATTAATAAATAAATAGGGAGTCTAGTTTTATAGACACACGATTGACTACTATCACAGGATGTGTTATAGACAGGTGAATGACTACCATCACAGGATGTGTTATAGACAGGTGAATGACTACCATCACAGGATGTGTTATAGACAGGTGAATGACTACCATCACAGGATGTGTTATAGACAGGTGAATGACTACCATCACAGGATGTGTTATAGACAGGTGAATGACTACCATCACAGGATGTGTTATAGACAGGTGAATGACTACCATCACAGGATGTGTTATAGACAGGTGAATGACTACCATCACAGGCTGTGTTATAGACAGGTGAATGACTACCATCACAGGCTGTGTTATAGACAGGTGATGACTACCATCACAGGATGTGTTATAGACAGGTGAATGACTACCATCACAGGATGTGTTATAGACAGGCGATTTACTACCATCACAGGCTGTGTTATAGACAGGTGAATGACTACCATCACAGGATGTGTTATAGACAGGCGATTTACTACCATCACAGGCTGTGTTATAGACAGGTGAATGACTACCATCACATGATGTGTTATAGACAGGTGAATGACTACCATCACAGGATGTGTTATAGACAGGTGAATGACTACCATCACAGGATGTGTTATAGACAGGCGATTTACTACCATCACAGGCTGTGTTATAGACAGGCAATTGAATTCTATCACAGGATGTGTTATAGACAGGTGAATGACTACCATCACAGGATGTGTTATAGACAGGTGAATGACTACCATCACAGGATGTGTTATAGATAGGTGAATGACTACATCACAGGCTGTGTTATAGACAGGTGAATGACTACCATCACAGGATGTGTTATAGATAGGCGATTAAATGCCATCACAGGATGTGTTATAGACAGGTGAATGACTACCATCACAGGGTGTGTTATAGACAGGTGAATAACTACCATCACAGGATGTGTTATAGACAGGCGATTTACTACCATCACAGGCTGTGTTATAGACAGGCAATTGAATGCTATCACAGGATGTGTTATAGACAGGTGAATGACTACCATCACAGGATGTGTTATAGACAGGTGAATGACTACCATCACAGGATGTGTTATAGACAGGTGAATGACTACCATCACAGGATGTGTTATAGATAGGTGAATGACTACATCACAGGCTGTGTTATAGACAGGTGAATGACTACCATCACATACTGTGTTATAGACAGGTGAGCGACTACCATCACAGATGTGTTATAGACAGGTGAATGACTACCATCACAGGATGTGTTATAGATAGGCGATTAAATGCCATCACAGGATGTGTTATAGACAGGTGAATGACTACCATCACAGGATGTGTTATAGACAGGCGATTGAATGCCATCACAGGATGTGTTATAGACAGGTGAATGACTACCATCACAGGCTGTGTTATAGACAGGTGAATGACTACAATGACAGGATGTGTTATAGACAGTGAATGACTACCGTCACAGGCTGTGTTATAGACAGGTGAATGACTACCATCACAGGGTGTGTTATAGACAGGTGAATAACTACCATCACAGGATGTGTTATAGACAGGCGATTTACTACCATCACAGGCTGTGTTATAGACAGGCAATTGAATGCTATCACAGGATGTGTTATAGACAGGTGAATGACTACCATCACAGGATGTGTTATAGACAGGTGAATGACTACCATCACAGGATGTGTTATAGACAGGTGAATGACTACCATCAAAGGCTGTGTTATAGACAGGTGAATGACTACAATCACAGGATGTGTTATAGACAGGTGAATGACTACAATCACAGGCTGTGTTGTAGACAGGTGAATGACTACAATCACAGGCTGTGTTATAGACAGCAATAGAGCCAGAATGAAAATGATGTTCTGTAAAAGGATGGAGGCTGGAGACATTACTACTATCCTTCAATGGAGCTCTGAAACTCCATTTGCTATAATAGTTGTCATGTTCACATAGAAACAGGTTTCCATTGGTATTTTCTTTTTGCCATTGATTGCGTCTTACAACCTTCTGGGTATCACCAGGATCTACTGTCAAGCTTGTACTTACTTGATCTACAAGCTTGTATTTACACTAATGAGTTTGCAAACAAGCATGTATTTACACTAATGAGGTTGCAAACAAGCTTGTATTTACACTAATGAGGTTGCAAACAAGCTTGTATTAACAATAATGAGGTTGCAAACAAGCTTGTATTAACACTAATGCAGAGAGAAAGGGTTCCGTACCCGATGGGCTCAGGCACAAAAGGAACAACGATTTAGCCCTGGCCCAACTCTACTATCAGGTTTACCTACACCGGAAATACACTTGAAGAGAGAAAGGGTTCAGTACCTGATGGGCTCAGACGCTATTGGGACAAGGACGCTCAGCTAGAGAACGTCTTGCTCTCAAACGCGTGGTGTGAGACTCGAACTTGGACAAGGGGTACATGATGTCGGTGAATGACACCTCGGCTAAGAGGGCAAAAGAGCCAGGGTCCAACTCCTCTGTTGAGTTCTTCCCCTTAAGGAACCAGGCTCACGGATGAGAAACGGTTCAGTACCAATGGGCACAGGCACAGCACGTTCAATTACACGAGGCAAGTTCATAGACAGTGGAACACCTCGCGCGAGTCAGACGAGAGCAAAAATCGTCTGGGCGAAGAGTCGCCACTACGCGTTCCTGGAGACAGATATAGAGGCTGTCACAGGCTAATGGTAGCCCACCCGAATTGTCAAGGCATGCCGAAATCGAATGTGCTAGGCCTACAAGGCGCATAACGGTGGCACAACGTAATCACGCTCCCGGCGGAAATCGCACGGATATCCGTGATGGTTACAATGGAGTGAACGCAAAACAAACAAACAAACACTAATGAGGTTGCAAACAAGCTTGTATTTACACTAATGAGGTTGCAAACAAACGTGCATTTACACTAATGAAGTTGCAAAAAAACTTGTATTTACACTAATAAGCTTGTATTCAAGGCATTTAGACCTATAGTTATAGTTAGGAGTAGTGATAGTATAGTTCTAAATCACTTAAGACCATCAGACCAACCAGAGTTTGTAGTTCACTCATAATTCATAGTTTCTAGTTCACTCATAATTCATGGTTTCTAATTCACTCATAATTCATGGTTTCTAGTTCACTCATAATTCATGGTTTCTAATTCACTCATAATTCATGGTTTCTAGTTCACACATAATTCATGGTTTCTAGTTCACTCATAATTCATGGTTTCTAGCTCACTCATAAGTCATGGTTTCTAGTTCACATATAATTTATGGTTTCTAGTTCACTCATAATTCATGGTTTCTAATTCACTCATAATTCATGGTTTCTAGCTCACTCATAAGTCATTGTTTCTAGTTCACTCATAATTCATGGTTTCTAATTCACTCATAATTCATGGTTTCTAGCTCACTCATAAGTCAGGGTTTCTAATTCACTCATAATTCATGGTTTCTAGTTCACTCATAATTCATGGTTTCTAATTCACTCATAATTCATGGTTTCTAGTTCACACATAATTCATGGTTTCTAATTCACTCATAATTCATGGTTTCTAGCTCACTCATAAGTCATGGTTTCTAGTTCACTCATAATTCATGGTTTCTAATTCACTCATAATTCATGGTTTCTAATTCACTCATAATTCATGGTTTCTAGCTCACTCATAAGTCATTGTTTCTAGTTCACATATAATTTATGGTTTCTAGTTCACTCATAATTCATGGTTTCTAATTCACTCATAATTCATGGTTTCTAGTTCACTCTTAATTCATGGTTTCTAATTCACTCATAATTCATGGTTTCTAGCTCACTCATAAGTCATGGTTTCTAGTTCACGCATAATTCTTGGTTTGAAATAAAAATTATTCTTGTTATTTAAAAGAAATTGTATTTTTTTAACTTAAATATTAATGTTGAGTAAATTATAACAATTACTCTTGGTTCACCCAGTCACACAGAAATACCAATTACTCTTGGTTCACCAGTCACACAGAAATACCAATTACTCTTGGTTCACCCAGTCACACAGAAATACCAATTACTCTTGGTTCACCCAGTCGCATAGAAATATAATATCAGGGCTAATGCTGTGGAAAGCTCAAGGAATGATGCCATTATTGCTGAACAAGTGGAAAAAGTAACACTAGTAGGGAACACTGATTAGACAGTTGAGCACTAATGGGAAAATCATATGCTACAATGCTATTTATAACTCTTCTGATGGACAAATCAGAGTCTTAACAAAAGTACTCAGTAACAGCTGATCAGATGAGAATATTAAGATTATTGACACACCTGTGTTTCTATTCAGCAAACATTAATAAATACCATGGGTTACTTTACTATACCATAGGGTAGCAAGGGGTAAGTCGGCACATAGGGTAAGACGGCGCAGCGGGTTTTTCCCTAGCCTATGGGTTTTTCCGGTAGCACGCGTGACTAGGTCAGACACCAACATTCCAATATTCAACACAATGAAATTTGATAGGTCAAGGACGAATCACTTTTCAAATGTGCGTAATAATATTTTTTTTCACAATGTTTGATCTTTTCCCCCCAAACTTCTGGAACTCTGCCTGCTGTTATCATTAATATCATGATTTTTTTAAACGTATAAACTGAAATATATGTTGTGTTGTTAAGTTCATAACCATATTATCTTGTCAGACTACTTTGTTTTTTCATTGGAATTTGTGATTGTTGTTAAAAATGTGATTTGGGAAAGATAGTGCATGTTTATTGAGGTTAATGGTGCATTCAAAATGTATAAAAAAATGCTGATGTCATGAGGAAGTTGCCAATGCCGATTTAAAGCTGGGAGAGACCGACATGTATATGGTTATAACAATTATCCAACCTTTCAAAAGCATTATCAGATGTAAAACAGAACTTTCAAACTATTTTCTATTCAAACTTTATCTTCAAAGTAAAGTTACGAAACTATGTCTATCTGTTTATCTATCTATTCTTAGCACACATTTACACACTGCCAGTGTGTTAGATCGGTCACAGTGGTGATCCTGAATTTAAAATTATTTGTATCCCCTTTTTGTCTGCGCCATCTTGCCCCCAAAAATGGGGCAAGATGTTGTTGTTTTTACATATGTTCAAAAAATATCATTCTACTGTCTACACGTAGCTGTATGTTTTTAATACTCTCACTAATGTTAGATGAATGGATACTCTATACACTGATGGTAGTATGGTCTCTCACAGTTAACTCTAGTTGTTAGAATACACTACAACGTGAATAATGTGCCGTCTTGCCCGCTGCTACCTTAAGTGGATACCTGCATCATAGAATGGAGCTATGTATTTAGCCAGAAATCTGCAGAAGCCTTCCACTCTTGAGTGAATGAGCTGGAAATACACAATTCATGAGTGAATGAGCTGGAAATACACAATTCATGAGTGAATGAGCTGCAAAATGAATAAACCTTCTCAGAATTGAATGATATACCAGATAAATTTATATTTGAAATTTGGATGAAACTCGAGACACGTATTTGTAAAGAATAACAAGCTGTTAATATTTTTTAATTACATCATTCTCTAAAATATCATCCTAGATGATTCATAAATAGAGGTGTCTATATCAAACAATCCATCAAGCAGTTTTACTACATCAAACACTCCATAAAACAGTTTTACTACATCAAACACTCCATCAAACAGTTTTACTACACCAAGCACTCCATCAAACAGTTTTACTACATCAAACACTCCATAAAACAGTTTTACTACATCAAACACTCCATCAAGCAGTTTTACTACATCAAACACTCCATCAAACAGTTTTACTACATCAAACACTCCATCAAACAGTTTTACTACATCAAACACTCCATCAAACAGTTTTACTACATCAAACATTCCATCAAGCAGTTTTACTACATCAAACACTCCATCAAACAGTTTTACAACATCAAACACTCCATCAAACAGTTTTACTACATCAAACACTCCATCAAACAGTTTTACTACATCAAACACTCCATCAAGCAGTTTTACTACATCAAACACTCCATCAAACAGTTTTACTACATCAAACACTCCATCAAACAGTTTTACTACATCAAACACTCCATCAAACAGTTTTACTACATCAAACACTCCATCAAGCAGATTTACTACAACAACCACTCCATCAAATAGTTTTACTACATCAAACACTCCATCACACAGTTTTACTAAATCAAACACTCCATAAAACAGTTTTACTACATCAAACACTCCATCAAACAGTTTTACTACATCAAACACTCCATCAAACAGTTTTACTACATCAAACACTCCATCAAACAGTTTTACTACATCAAACACTCCATCAAACAGTTTTACTACATCAAACACTCCATCAAACAGTTTTACTACATCAAACACTCCATCAAGCAGTTTTACTACATCAAACACTACATCAAACAGTTTTACTACATCACACACTCCATCAAACAGGTTTACTACATCAAACACTCCATCAAGCAGTTTTACTACATCAAACACTCCATCATGCAGTTTTACTACATCAAACACTCCATCAAGCAGTTTTACTACATCAAACACTCCATCAAACAGTTTTACTACATCAAACACTCCATCAAACAGTTTTACTACATCAAACACTCCATCAAACAGTTTTACTACATCAAACACTCCATCAAGCAGTTTTACTACATCAAACACTACATCATACAGTTTTACTACATCAAACACTCCATCAAACAGTTCTACTACATCAAACACTCCATCAAGCAGTTTTACTACATCAACCACTTTATCAAACAGTTTTACTACATCAAACACTCCATCAAGCAGTTTTACTACATCAAACAATCCATCAAGCAGTTTTACTACATCAAACACTCTATCAAATAGTTTTACAACATCAAACACTCCATAAAACTGTTTTACTACATAAAACACTCCATCAAGTAGTTTTACTGCGTCAAAAACACTCCATCAAACAGTTCTACTACATCAAACACTACATCAAGCAGTTTTACTAAATCAAACACTGCATAAACCAATTTTACTACATCAAACACTCCATCAAACAGTTTTACTACATCAAACACTCCATCAAACAGTTTTACTACATCAAACACTCCATCAAACAGTTTTACTACATCAAACACTCCATCAAATAGTTTTACTACATCAACTCCATCAAATAGTTTTACAACATCATACACTCCATCAAGCAGTTTTACTACATCAAACACTCCATCAAACAGTTTTACTACATCAAACACTCCATCAAACAGTTTTACTACATCAAACACTCCATCAAGCAGTTTACTACATCAAACACTCCATCAAACAGTTTTACTACATCAAACATTCCATCAAGAAGTTTTACTACATCAAACACTCCATCAAACAGTTTTACAACATCAAACACTCCATCAAACAGTTTTACTACATCAAACACTCCATCAAACAGTTTTACTACATCAAACACTCCATCAAGCAGTTTTACTACATCAAACACTCCATAAAACAGTTTTACTACATCAAACACTCCATCAAGCAGTTTTACTACATCAAACACTCCATCAAACAGTTTTACTACATCAAACACTCCATCAAACAGTTTTACTACATCAAACACTCCATCAAACAGTTTTACTACATCAAACATTCCATCAAGCAGTTTTACTACATCAAACACTCCATCAAACAGTTTTACAACATCAAACACTCCATCAAACAGTTTTACTACATCAAACACTCCATCAAACAGTTTTACTACATCAAACACTCCATCAAGCAGTTTTACTACATCAAACACTCCATCAAACAGTTTTACTACATCAAACACTCCATCAAACAGTTTTACTACATCAAACACTCCATCAAACAGTTTTACTACATCAAACACTCCATCAAGCAGTTTTACTACATCAAACAATCCATCAAGCAGTTTTACTACATCAAACACTCTATCAAATAGTTTTACAACATCAAACACTCCATAAAACTGTTTTACTACATAAAACACTCCATCAAGTAGTTTTACTGCGTCAAAAACACTCCATCAAACAGTTCTACTACATCAAACACTACATCAAGCAGTTTTACTAAATCAAACACTGCATAAACCAATTTTACTACATCAAACACTCCATCAAACAGTTTTACTACATCAAACACTCCATCAAACAGTTTTACTACATCAAACACTCCATCAAACAGTTTTACTACATCAAACACTCCATCAAATAGTTTTACTACATCAACTCCATCAAATAGTTTTACAACATCATACACTCCATCAAGCAGTTTTACTACATCAAACACTCCATCAAACAGTTTTACTACATCAAACACTCCATCAAACAGTTTTACTACATCAAACACTCCATCAAGCAGTTTACTACATCAAACACTCCATCAAACAGTTTTACTACATCAAACATTCCATCAAGAAGTTTTACTACATCAAACACTCCATCAAACAGTTTTACAACATCAAACACTCCATCAAACAGTTTTACTACATCAAACACTCCATCAAACAGTTTTACTACATCAAACACTCCATCAAGCAGTTTTACTACATCAAACACTCCATAAAACAGTTTTACTACATCAAACACTCCATCAAGCAGTTTTACTACATCAAACACTCCATCAAACAGTTTTACTACATCAAACACTCCATCAAACAGTTTTACTACATCAAACACTCCATCAAACAGTTTTACTACATCAAACATTCCATCAAGCAGTTTTACTACATCAAACACTCCATCAAACAGTTTTACAACATCAAACACTCCATCAAACAGTTTTACTACATCAAACACTCCATCAAACAGTTTTACTACATCAAACACTCCATCAAGCAGTTTTACTACATCAAACACTCCATCAAACAGTTTTACTACATCAAACACTCCATCAAACAGTTTTACTACATCAAACACTCCATCAAACAGTTTTACTACATCAAACACTCCATCAAGCAGATTTACTACAACAACCACTCCATCAAATAGTTTTACTACATCAAACACTCCATCACACAGTTTTACTAAATCAAACACTCCATAAAACAGTTTTACTACATCAAACACTCCATCAAACAGTTTTACTACATCAAACACTCCATCAAACAGTTTTACTACATCAAACACTCCATCAAACAGTTTTACTACATCAAACACTCCATCAAACAGTTTTACTACATCAAACACTCCATCAAACAGTTTTACTACATCAAACACTCCATCAAGCAGTTTTACTACATCAAACACTACATCAAACAGTTTTACTACATCACACACTCCATCAAACAGGTTTACTACATCAAACACTCCATCAAGCAGTTTTACTACATCAAACACTCCATCATGCAGTTTTACTACATCAAACACTCCATCAAGCAGTTTTACTACATCAAACACTCCATCAAACAGTTTTACTACATCAAACACTCCATCAAACAGTTTTACTACATCAAACACTCCATCAAACAGTTTTACTACATCAAACACTCCATCAAGCAGTTTTACTACATCAAACACTACATCATACAGTTTTACTACATCAAACACTCCATAAAACAGTTCTACTACATCAAACACTCCATCAAGCAGTTTTACTACATCAAACACTCCATCAAACAGATTTACTACATCAAACACTCCATCAAGCAGTTTTACTACATCAAACAATCCATCAAGCAGTTTTACTACATCAAACACTCTATCAAATAGTTTTACAACATCAAACACTCCATAAAACTGTTTTACTACATAAAACACTCCATCAAGTAGTTTTACTGCGTCAAAAACACTCCATCAAACAGTTCTACTACATCAAACACTACATCAAGCAGTTTTACTAAATCAAACACTGCATAAACCAATTTTACTACATCAAACACTCCATCAAACAGTTTTACTACATCAAACACTCCATCAAACAGTTTTACTACATCAAACACTCCATCAAACAGTTTTACTACATCAAACACTCCATCAAATAGTTTTACTACATCAACTCCATCAAATAGTTTTACAACATCATACACTCCATCAAGCAGTTTTACTACATCAAACACTCCATCAAACAGTTTTACTACATCAAACACTCCATCAAACAGTTTTACTACATCAAACACTCCATCAAGCAGTTTACTACATCAAACACTCCATCAAACAGTTTTACTACATCAAACATTCCATCAAGAAGTTTTACTACATCAAACACTCCATCAAACAGTTTTACAACATCAAACACTCCATCAAACAGTTTTACTACATCAAACACTCCATCAAACAGTTTTACTACATCAAACACTCCATCAAGCAGTTTTACTACATCAAACACTCCATAAAACAGTTTTACTACATCAAACACTCCATCAAGCAGTTTTACTACATCAAACACTCCATCAAGCAGTTTTACTACATCAAACACATTTTTTATCACATTCTCATGCAATGCTAGATAGAGCGAATTTTGTCATGTGGAAGAGATTCAAGGACAGTAAATAAACAAACAAGTAGGAAGCTATATACAGAGTTGTGGTTCTTGAGAAGAATATTTAGAATGACACGGTCAAGTAGAAAAAAAAACGAAGGGGGGGGGGGGGGGGGTGGAATGTTGGGAGATTGGCACCCTTCAAGAACATTTCTTCCTAACATTACACAACAATAACACAGTCCACATTTTAGCGATATTGTGAGAAGAGATTTGGTATACTATGTAACAACAGGAAAAATTGAAAGGCAAAGAAACTATACACAGCAAGAGGGAAAATGCTGGATAGTTTGACACTGTGGAATGGTAGAGACCCAGAAGTGCAACTGACACACAGTAGTGGGGGTAGAATGGTGTAGGGATCAATGATGACCAACTATACCAACATGGCACATGATGATGATAATACTGATGTAGTATAAGGCCTACGAAGTTAAATATTATTATGAATGATTTTTCAGAAACAAAAAAATTAATGTTTGACAAAAACTGTAACTTATTCCTTTTATTCAATTATTAACAGAAAAAAGAACTTGTGGGCCAAATGAGATATATGGTACCGTTATAAGAGACTGTGAAAAAGATATAGCCCGACCAAATAAAGACCTTTTTTGCAAAGGAAACTCGAAAACTGCAGGCTGTAAATGCGTAGATGGATTTATTCGAGATGACAATCTCAAGTGTGTATCTGAAGACACAGCTCATGGCACTTGTGTGGTACATACACACATTGGTATCACAACAACTGTACCCGTAAGTTTTCACTGAATTATAATCTGCTATATTATAATAGTTTGTTGATAAATGATTTGCTGGTTGGTTGGTTGCTGATCCAGCGGTCCATGGGCTCATTCTCTTTGACCCAATGCCATTGTGTGATATATGCATGGGTTTGTGAGCTGTTGTTTTGTTCCATATAATGTGTTCCATTTATCTGGCCCTGGAGGGAGAAGCATTTTCCTGATGTCATCCAGCGCTGGACATTCAAAAAAGTGGTGGTCAACAGGTTCATATGGATGAGTGCACAGCCGGCACCCTGGAGTGTGTTGTGGTTGTATTCTGTTCAGGTGATTGTTAAGCTGTACATGTTGTGTGCTCAGTCAGAAGATGATACTCTCGTCTGTCCTTCCCTGGAGGTTGATTTTGTCTTTAGGATTTGGGCTGGTCATATATTTATAGATTTCCCTCCCAGTGTTTCCCATGGCCCATCTGTTCATCCAATTTTCTTTGTTCACAGATTTCAACATCATTTTAACTGTGTGCATGGTTGTTTGTGCATAAGGATGTTCTTGTTGTGCTCCCATCTTTAGTACTCTGTCTGCCTTGTCATTGCCATGTGTGTTTGAGTGGCCAGGAATCCACTGTATAACAATGCTGACTTCATAAGATCCAAATGATTTGCTATATTGCAATAGTTTGTTGATAAATGATTTGCTATATTGTAAAAGTTATGATAAATGATCAACAAAAATAAAAACAATTGGTAGCGTATCCCATTCAGGATATAGCCATCAACTCCAGCATTATTTGGCTGTGGTGATTTTTAGGCAATGTAAATACATTCACTAGTTTACCAGTGCTTTCAGAACGGTCCAGATGCACAGTTGCTTGTTATTGGATTAGAACCCGCAACATCACAGCTGTGCACCAGGCTCTACAGAGCTGGACGTATTGTTTTAACGAAAAACAATAAGTAAATATACCAAACTACGACTGTTCCACTCCAATGTAATATCCGTATTAAATTAACAACATAGGATTGCGAAAGTTAGAAAATAACAAAATAAATGGAGAAGAAATTAAATTGTTTTTAAATAAATGTCTTGGGAAATTCTTAAATATTTCGGAAGAATTCAAGTCAAACAAGCAAGTACGAGAAGACACCAAACAGCAAACAGGTTTATGTGTATACAACAATAAGAAGAAAATTATGGACTTATATCAGACATGTACTTAGAATGAATGAAAACAGACTGACACTACAAGCATTAAAATGGGTACCAGGTGGCAAAAGAAAATGAGGAAGAGCAAGAGAGACTCTTCGTACAACAATCAGCAAAGAGAATATGGGTCTCAACAACATGCACACAGTGGAATCGCATCGATCGAACTGGACAACTCTGGTTTCTGCAGCATGCACCGCATTTAACGCAAAAGGAGCGTAGACATATAGAATAGTTGGTGATGCTTCAACCAAACATCCTGAACAAAATGTATTTGAGAAACTTTAAAAATATCTAATTAAATATCTCTGAAGAAGATAGCAGTCAACACCAGGCAAGTAATATTCTGTTTGAAAGTTTGCAATGCAAAGTGATTGCCGAAATGTTAACTTGACCCAAGAAGGGGAGCAAAGAATTGTAGCACTGTCACCCGTCATTTCATTAGAGGCAACTTAGAAATTGGATTTATTTTATGACCACTCTACGGTATTATCTTGACTGTAATGTAGTCTGCTGAACATTCATACCTGGAATAGTTAGTTATTTAGTCATTGGATTATCGTCACTGCAATCCGGACAAGTCCATAGGTGCTCAGAACTCGCCTTGAGTGTATCCGCCATTACACGTTGACTGACGGTCCCAGTACGCCGTTGATTAACCATCATTCTTCTTTGCCCACGAAACCGCTCCTTTCTAGCGACACCACATTTCAAAATAGGCTCCCTTGTTCTAATCATGGAACAAGTCATCGTCACTTGTACAGTCATTTGTCAGTGCTTTTTCTGATAAGGCATTCAACATGTCTGACCGATCCATGACTCCGCCAACAGTCGTAGATACCACGTGTGCATCCAAACTATCTCCTCTCTCATTACCCGAGACTCCCGCATGTCCTGGCACAAAAATAAAAGTAAGTTTCCGCACACAGGAATTCTTCACCGCGTCCAGTCAGTATTCCCGAATGCACCTTGCTTGCACTTTCACAATCATGCTCATTGAGTCACTGAGTATACAGGCATGTGTCGCAGTCCGTGAGCTCACCGATTTAAAAGCTTTTGTTACAGTCATAATCTATATTGTCATGCTTCTTGTCGACTGAGAGAAAGCACAACATTCCTCTATGATGGTCTTCCCCCACCTTTGAGCCATGAAAGCCCAGGTACTCCTGATGTGTCTCACAACCGACCCATCTGTAAATATAATCATATCACCTTCCCTGGAATTCTCGCAGATTAGAAGCTGCACCTCTGATTCCATGACTCTCTGACAACATTTCTTGAATTCTATATTGAGTAATATTATTACTTTGAAAGCTGTCAGACACTCTAAGAGCACCCGACTCCATTCCGCGCCAGGTAGCACATCCTCCAACCTGCACACACTTTGTATAATGTCAGTGGTGTAGAGGTTGCTCTTTATCAGCGGTGATTTGTCAGTAGTCATATGCCTTACACAATTATATTCTTTGCTCTGCAGTTGAGCAATCGAGTTAAATATCGCATATATACCTGGAATATTAAGTTGGGCAATCAAGTTAAATATCACATATATACCTGGAATATTAAGTTGGGCAATCAAGTTAAATATCACATATATACCTGGAATATTAAGTTGGGCAATCAAGTTAAATATCGCATATATACCTGGAATATTAAGTTGGGCAATCAAGTTAAATATCGCATATATACCTGGAATATTAAGTTTGGCAATCAAGTTAAATGTCGCATATATACCTGGAATATTAAGTTGGGCAATCAAGTTAAATATCGCATATATACCTGGAATATTAAGTTGGGCAATCAAGTTAAATATCGCATATATACCTGGAATATTAAGTTGGGCAATCAAGTTAAATATCGCATATATACCTGGAATATTAAGTTGGGCAATCAAGTTAAATATCGCATATATACCTGGAATATTAAGTTGGGCAATCAAGTTAAATATCGCATATATACCTGGAATATTAAGTTGAGCAATCGAGTTAAATATTGCATATATACCTGGAATATTAAGTTGGGCAATCAAGTTAAATATCGCATATATACCTGGAATATTAAGTTGAGCAATCGAGTTAAATATCGCATATATACCTGGAATATTAAGTTGGGCAATCAAGTTAAATATCGCATATATACCTGGAATATTAAGAGATCGTAGTAATTTATTTTTAGTTCAACCGATTGTATGGCAGCTAACAGTACACATTTTTAGTTCAACCGATTGTTTGGCAGCTAACAGTACACACACTGAGGGTGCTAATTTTTTCAGTAGATGTTGAAGCATACAAACACTAATAGTTCCCATGACATTTTGATTTTACTATTGCCTAATGTCTATACCCAGGTGGATGATGACCAGGATATCCGCACTAGCTGTTACATGTAGGGGTAGTAATTGGGAGCTTTAGTTATTTATCCATAGCCAGATGTGTGATACGGTCATTCACGCTAAATGTGTGCTAATCTAAGCAACATTTAAGTGTACACATTTAGAAAATACGTTATATGACGTGCTACAGCTGTGCTTCATTGGAAACAAATAGTCCTATGAGATGTCCCATGTGATGTCCCATGTGATGTCCCATGAGATGTCCCAAGAGATGTCCCATGAGATGAGATGTCTAATGAGATGAGATGTCCCATGTGATGAGATGTCCATTGAGATGTCGTACGAGATGTCCCATGAGATGTCCCATGTGATGTCCCATGAGATGTCCCATGAGATGTTCTATGAGATGAGATGTCCCATGAGATGCGATGCCCCATGTGATGAGATGTCCATTGAGATGTCGTACGAGATGTCCCATGAGATGTCCCATGTGATGTCCCATGAGATGTCCCATGTGATGTCCAATGAGATGTCCCATGAGATGAGATGTCCCATGATATTAGATGACCACTATAATGTGGATTTCAGTCATTTCTTTCAAGAATTTATTTTTACCTTTCAGAATGGAAAGTCAGCTGTCACTGTTGCCTGTCATAATGTTGCTCGTTGCATCGATGGAACACAACATGATACTAAAATAGAGCCATGCTCACAGTATGCACAATGTGTCGGAGGCACGACCTGTTCTTGCCTTCCAGGATTTACAGGAAATGGGACTCATTGTAAGTAAATATGTTGATACCTTCTTCCTCTTCTGAATTTTGTTCTCATACCTCTGGCTGTTTACTAGAGTTTACTTCAAAGAATTAAAAACATTGTTTAACTCTTTCCGTTCCAATAACTGATATATAGGCTCCCTGGGAGTAATGACATAATGTGTTAGATATTCAGAAGATTAGTAATCACACCTGAAACCACCTTCGTTTTGAGCAACATCTCTGCTATCCATCTGAAGATGAACGGGTAAATATGAATAAGCAAGAGCATGTTGATAAAATGTTTGATAGGCGCTCTGTTGTACACATCCTATAGTACGATTCTATTGCAACAGCCTACACGGCAAGGTAGACGGCAAGTTCACAAGACTGGGTGCCTGAATTCAAAGCATCGGCATAATTTAATAGGAGAAAAATAAATCATGCAAAGATGGGAAAATACATTAAGAAACTATACAAAGATAGTAGACATGAAACAGATACACTGTACAACAACGAAGGCCCCTGTATATTAACTGCAGAGGTGGAGGAAGTTCTACGTCAATTGAGATACAATGAATCTCCTGAACCAGAAAATATCACAAATGAAGAATTAGAAGTACTAGGGGAGTGTGGTATAGAAATAATCACCAAAATACTAAATGACATATATAATTGTGGCGATATTCCATCTGATTTTTTGCAATCAATATTCATAGCCTTACTGAAGAAACCTGATACAGTAGAATGTGAAGTCCACCGAACAATTACGAGACAGATGACATTGATCCTACTATTGAATAATAGGAAAATTAATTTCAGAAATTGCACAAGAGCAATATGGATTTCTGGAAGGAAAAAGCACATGAAATGCGTATATATAATACGAACATTGATGAGATGGCAATAGAAGCACACACTGACCTGTACTAGAGCTTTATAGATTATAAAGCTTATCTAAATGACACTATATCAACCAGCAAAAAGACACTGTATGAAAATTCAAAGAAAACACAGAAAGAACTAAGGAAAATGAAAGACTCATGGTTTAGCAGCACAGCCGAAGAGATAAAGCATTGCTCTGATAGCAATAATATGCAGAAATTGTATTCAGTGCTAAAAGCAATTTATAGCTCTCAGTCTTCAGGAACGTCTACTCTTCTCAGCACAGATGGAAAGCATACCATCACTGACAGAGAGGAAATTCTGAAACACTGGGACTGACTGACAGAGAGGAAATTCTGAAACACTGGGACTGACTGACAGAGAGGAAATTCTGAAACACTGGGACTGACTGACAGAGAGGAAATTCTGAAACACTGGGACTGACTGACAGAGAGGAAATTCTGAAACACTGGGACTGACTGACAGAGAGGAAATTCTGAAACACTGGGACTGACTGATAGAGAGGAAATTCTGAAACACTGGGACTGACTGACAGAGAGGAAATTCTGAAACACTGGGACTGACTGACAGAGAGGAAATTCTGAAACACTGGGACTGACTGACAGAGAGGAAATTCTGAAACACTGGGACTGACTGACAGAGAGGAAATTCTGAAACACTGGGACTGACTGACAGAGAGGAAATTCTGAAACACTGGGACTGACTGACAGAGAGGAAATTCTGAAACACTGGGACTGACTGACAGAGAGGAAATTCTGAAACACTGGGACTGACTGACAGAGAGGAAATTCTGAAACACTGGGACTGACTGACAGAGAGGAAATTCTGAAACACTGGGACTGACTGATAGAGAGGAAATTCTGAAACACTGGGACTGACTGACAGAGAGGAAATTCTGAAACACTGGGACTGACTGACAGAGAGGAAATTCTGAAACACTGGGACTGACTGACAGAGAGGAAATTCTGAAACACTGCACTGACTGACAGAGAGGAAATTCTGACTGGGACTGACTGACAGAGAGGAAATTCTGACTGGGACTGACTGACAGAGAGGAAATTCTGACTGGGACTGACTGACAGAGAGGAAATTCTGACTGGGACTGACTGACAGAGAGGAAATTCTGACTGGGACTGACTGACAGAGAGGAAATTCTGACTGGGACTGACTGACAGAGAGGAAATTCTGACTGGGACTGAACATTTTGAAAATGTACTGAACTGCTTCTCCAACATCAGACACAATTGGAGACCCCTTGCCTTGAGGAGGTGGAGAAGACCATCTCAAATTTATCCGTAGTAAAAGCACTAGGTCCAGACTCCATTCCAGCCGAAGTTTACGCCGTCAGTGGTCCTGTTATGACTGCTAAACTCACAGAGCTCTTCCACACAATGTGGAACCTGGAAGCGATACCGTAAGACTTTATGGTTCCTTCCATCAAACATCTTTACAAGAAACAAAATCGCTCAACTTGTGGCATCCACCGAGGCATATCCCTGCTCTCTATAGCAGGCACGATCCTGCCTAGGGTCATGTTAAACATATTACAAGCGCATCTTGAGACAGGTCTCCTCCTAGAGATTCAATGTGGCTTCCGACTAGGCAGTACGGTTGACATGATATTCACTGCCAGACAACTATAGGAAAAGTGTCGCGAACAGAAAATTGATCTCTACACCACATTTGTCGACCTAAACGAGGCATTTGACACTGTAAATATTGAAGGACTATGGAACATTATGGCCACATTTGGATGTTCTCAAAAATTCACCAACATGGTTCGCCAGTTCCATGCTGATATGACAACCTGTGTGCAAGATGATGGCGCACACTCTATCCCGTTTCCAGTAATTACCGATGTCAAAAAGTGTTGCTTTCTGGCTCCAACGTACTTGAGCATGGTGTTCTCTGCTATGCTAAATTAATGCCTTCTGAAACAACAGTGCAGCAATTTGTTTTCTTTATCAAGCTGATGGAGGGCTATTCAATCTTTGTAGATTGAAGGTCAATACCAAAAGTAAGATGAACATTGTTTGTGACCTTTTGTTCGTCGACGATTGTGCACTCAAGACTACCAGTCTCATATCCATGCAGGATAGTATGGACCTCTTTTCTTTGGCCTGTGATGCCTTCGGTCTCACCATCAGCACAGCAAAGACATTAGTAATGTATCAACCAGCGCCAGATGTCCCTTACACAGAACCAGTAATCATGGTAAAGGATCAGAAACATATTACTGTCAATAAGTTTGTATATCTCGGCAGCACCATATCGCAAACTGCAAGTGACGAGTATGTTGACCTACATATTATAGTTCCAGTGCAGCATTTGGGAGCCTGTGTACCAACGCCTGGATCCGCATGGTCTCAAATTTGGGAGCCTGAGTGTCAACGCCTGAATCAGCATGGTCTCAAATTTGGGAGCCTGTGGGCCAACTCCTGGAGTCTCAAATTGACAACTATGTTGGACATCTACTGTGTGTGGTTCTATCTATACGAGACACGCTAAACAGCTTAACTTTTTCCACCTGTGGTGCATAAGAAACCTCCTGGGAGTATGTTGGCAGGATCAAGTATCAGATTTGGACATCCTTCAAAGGTCCCATCTCATATGCAAAGCATCCATGCCCTGTTGACTAGGTCCCAACTTCGCTGGACTGGCCACATCGTCTGTATGCCAAACAAGCGCCTTCCAAAGAGATTATTCTAGGGGGAGCTGTGCGATGGTAAACGTTCAAGAGGAGGGCAGAAAAAGCGCTTCAATGATCACATAAAGAACTATCTGAAGCACTGCAGCATCGATCATATCTCCTAGGATACTACAACTCTTGATCTCCCAGCTTGGCACACCCAGATCGCTGCTGGCATCACTAAATTTGAAAAAGAGAGAACACTTCGGAAGGACATATACAAATACTCTCCTACTCGGGACACTCTGCACACACTGCAATTGCTCCTTCTATGACATGAATCAGACTCATCTGGCATCTAGGAACTAACAAACCCAAACCAAATAAGACAATCACAAATGTTTTTGTTTTTCTACTTGTTCACCACATTTGTATTTTTTTTGCTTTTTTTTTTGTCATGCCATGCCCATCTTCACTTGCGAAGGAGGAACATCATCATCATCATAGATTATAATAAAGCATTTTACAAGGTGAAGCATTTCAGAAATGATATAAATATTAGAAAAACTCAATGTTGATGAAAGAAAGATCTAAAGAGAGTAAGAAATATGTAGGCCTATTGGAAACAAACAGCTGATATGTCCGCAGATATTTTTTTTCCTGTATACAGAGGATATTATGCAAAATATATAAAACATGCAGGGAATAGCAGTTGGAGGTTATAATCTAAGATATGCTGATGATACAGTTCTGATTGCAGGGATCGAACAAGACATTCAAGCCCTGTTAGATATGGTAGCATAAGAAAGTGAAAAGAAAGACCTCAGTCTTGACAAGTAGAAAACAAAAGTAATGTTTGTTTCAAAGAAATACACACCACCAAAATCCAGCATTACTATCAATGATGCAAAATTAAATCAAGCAGATAAAGTCAAGTATCTTGGCATCATTTTAATATCAGATGGCAGGTGCACCAACGAGATCAAGAACCGGATAGCACAGATCAAATCAACATTTCAAAGAGTGAGAAACATTCTATACAAAAGAGTAATGTCAAGGCATACTCGAGTTCTAGTGCTAGGATGTTTTATTGAACGAATCTTTATGGAAGCGAACCACGGACTGTAAACACAAAATTCATAACAAACTAGAGGCTACAGAAATGTGATTTTTAAGAATAATGATGAAAATTCGATGGGAGGTCAAGAAAACTAGAAGTTCTCAGAGATGTTGGAGTAAAACGACAAATTATAGCAAAAACTAGAAACAGACAATCAAGATGTTTAGGACATATGATGAGAAAAGTAAAACGAACATATAGCAATCACCGGAAAGATCAAGGGGAGAAGAGACAGAGGAAAACAAAGAGAGAAATTTCTGGATGAGTTGTTTCTGTGCCATAAAAAGAAGTCATCAACTGAATTTATTAACACTACAAGAGACAGATAGTTGTGGAGAATCATGATCGCCTATGCCACACAGCATGGCACTTGATTAATTGATTGATGTAAAGAAATAAATACTAACGTATTAGAAATGAGTGCGGAATATGTTGTGTGTACGATGACATTGACATTTACATCAGATGAAACAGTTCTATCAATGCCAGACATGGGTGCTCACAGCAGCCCAGCAGAGAAAATTTACAACATCTGAGATAAAATGTATGAAAAAAAACTGCAAGCGTGACCAAACAAGACAAAATAAAGTGTGATCAAAACCAGAAGAAGAATCAGTATAAGACCATGCACAGAATACATTGAGAAACAAATATTGCAATTCCTTCTTTCAAGATATGGTCTGAATGCCAGTTCTGTCATTTCTGATAGATTTTCAGTGAATCTACAGGTAGTTGGTTTTCTTCACATATATTATTGTGTAGACCCTATACTAAATTGTAGCAGCTGATTGTTATTGCTATTCAATATTAGACATTTAGACAACTAGACATTTAGATATTTAGACATTTAAATATGTATACCTCCCTGTTATTTAACATCTATTCTGGCTAGATAATTTAGAAAAGTGTAAAAGATGCTACATTGATATAAAAGATACTAAATTGATATAAAAGAATATTTTTTTTTTTTATTTTCCATATTTTTTGGCATTTTTGCTAATAATTGAGCAGGTCTGCACGAGATTATCATCTAGAGGATGTAGTTATTCATAAATATTGTTATTAAATATAATTGGTTTGTTTCTGGTTATATTAACTATTTGGATCAGGAATGTATCTCTTGGTAAGTAAGCTTACATTCTTTTGGTTTGTTTTTACTCAGCCTTTGTCCCATAGGCCTACATAACTCAAGCTACATTAAGTCATGCTAACAATTTCATTGTCTCATAGGCCTACATAACTCAAGCTACATTAAGTCATGCTAACAATTTCATTGTCTCATAGGCCTACATAACTCAAGCTACATTAAGTCATGCTAACAATTTCATTGTCTCATAGGCCTACATAACTCAAGCTACATTAAGTCATGCTAACAATTTCATTGTCTCATAGGCCTACATAACTCAAGCTACATTAAGTCATGCTAACAATTTCATTGTCTCATAGGCCTACATAACTCAAGCTACATTAAGTCATGCTAACAATTTCATTGTCTCATAGGCCTACATAACTCAAGCTACATTAAGTCATGCTAACAATTTCATTGTCTCATAGGCCTACATAACTCAAGCTACATTAAGTCATGCTAACAATTTCATTGTCTCATAGGCCTACATAACTCAAGCTACATTAAGTCATGCTAACAATTTCATTGTCTCATAGGCCTACATAACTCAAGCTACATTAAGTCATGCTAACAATTTCATTGTCTCATAGGCCTACATAACTCAAGCTACATTAAGTCATGCTAACAATTTCATTGTCCCATAGGCCTACATAACTCAAGCTACATTAAGTCATGCTAACAATTTCATTGTCTCATAGGCCTACATAACTCAAGCTACATTAAGTCATGCTAACAATTTCATTGTCTCATAGGCCTACATAACTCAAGCTACATTAAGTCATGCTAACAATTTCATTGTCTCATAGGCCTACATAACTCAAGCTACATTAAGTCATGCTAACAATTTCATTGTCTCATAGGCCTACATAACTCAAGCTACATTAAGTCATGCTAACAATTTCATTGTCTCATAGGCCTACATAACTCAAGCTACATTAAGTCATGCTAACAATTTCATTGTCTCATAGGCCTACATAACTCAAGCTACATTAAGTCATGCTAACAATTTCATTGTCTCATAGGCCTACATAACTCAAGCTACATTAAGTCATGCTAACAATTTCATTGTCCCATAGGCCTACATAACTCAAGCTACATTAAGTCATGCTAACAATTTCATTGTCCCATAGGCCTACATAACTCAAGCTACATTAAGTCATGCTAACAATTTCATTGTCCCATAGGCCTACATAACTCAAGCTACATTAAGTCATGCTAACAATTTCATTGTCTCATAGGCCTACATAACTCAAGCTACATTAAGTCATGCTAACAATTTCATTGTCTCATAGGCCTACATAACTCA
Source organism: Meghimatium bilineatum (assembly GCA_034231615.1). Classification (NCBI taxonomy): domain Eukaryota; kingdom Metazoa; phylum Mollusca; class Gastropoda; order Stylommatophora; family Philomycidae; genus Meghimatium; species Meghimatium bilineatum. Next base: position 54,002,311 of record CM067313.1, read on the forward strand.
AGCTACATTAAGTCATGCTAACAATTTCATTGTCTCATAGGCCTACATAACTCAAGCTACATTAAGTCATGCTAACAATTTCATTGTCTCATAGGCCTACATAACTCAAGCTACATTAAGTCATGCTAACAATTTCATTGTCTCATAGGCCTACATAACTCAAGCTACATTAAGTCATGCTAACAATTTCATTGTCTCATAGGCCTACATAACTCAAGCTACATTAAGTCATGCTAACAATTTCATTGTCCCATAGGCCTACATAACTCAAGCTACATTAAGTCATGCTAACAATTTCATTGTCTCATAGGCCTACATAACTCAAGCTACATTAAGTCATGCTAACAATTTCATTGTCTCATAGGCCTACATAACTCAAGCTACATTAAGTCATGCTAACAATTTCATTGTCCCATAGGCCTACATAACTCAAGCTACATTAAGTCATGCTAACAATTTCATTGTCTCATAGGCCTACATAACTTAAGCTACATTAAGTCATGCTAACAATTTCATTGTCTCATAGGCCTACATAACTCAAGCTACATTAAGTCATGCTAACAATTTCATTGTCTCATAGGCCTACATAACTCAAGCTACATTAAGTCATGCTAACAATTTCATTGTCTCATAGGCCTACATAACTCAAGCTACATTAAGTCATGCTAACAATTTCATTGTCCCATAGGCCTACATAACTCAAGCTACATTAAGTCATGCTAACAATTTCATTGTCTCATAGGCCTACATAACTCAAGCTACATTAAGTCATGCTAACAATTTCATTGTCTCATAGGCCTACATAACTCAAGCTACATTAAGTCATGCTAACAATTTCATTGTCTCATAGGCCTACATAACTCAAGCTACATTAAGTCATGCTAACAATTTCATTGTCCCATAGGCCTACATAACTCAAGCTACATTAAGTCATGCTAACAATTTCATTGTCTCATAGGCCTACATAACTCAAGCTACATTAAGTCATGCTAACAATTTCATTGTCTCATAGGCCTACATAACTCAAGCTACATTAAGTCATGCTAACAATTTCATTGTCTCATAGGCCTACATAACTCAAGCTACATTAAGTCATGCTAACAATTTCATTGTCCCATAGGCCTACATAACTCAAGCTACATTAAGTCATGCTAACAATTTCATTGTCTCATAGGCTTACATAACTCAAGCTACATTAAGTCATGCTAACAATTTCATTGTCCCATAGGCCTACATAACTCAAGCTACATTAAGTCATGCTAACAATTTCATTGTCTCATAGGCCTACATAACTCAAGCTACATTAAGTCATGCTAACAATTTCATTGTCTCATAGGCCTACATAACTCAAGCTACATTAAGTCATGCTAACAATTTCATTGTCTCATAGGCCTACATAACTCAAGCTACATTAAGTCATGCTAACAATTTCATTGTCTCATAGGCCTACATAACTCAAGCTACATTAAGTCATGCTAACAATTTCATTGTCTCATAGGCCTACATAACTCAAGCTACATTAAGTCATGCTAACAATTTCATTGTCTCATAGGCCTACATAACTCAAGCTACATTAAGTCATGCTAACAATTTCATTGTCTCATAGGCCTACATAACTCAAGCTACATTAAGTCATGCTAACAATTTCATTGTCCCATAGGCCTACATAACTCAAGCTACATTAAGTCATGCTAACAATTTCATTGTCTCATAGGCCTACATAACTCAAGCTACATTAAGTCATGCTAACAATTTCATTGTCTCATAGGCCTACATAACTCAAGCTACATTAAGTCATGCTAACAATTTCATTGTCTCATAGGCCTACATAACTCAAGCTACATTAAGTCATGCTAACAATTTCATTGTCCCATAGGCCTACATAACTCAAGCTACATTAAGTCATGCTAACAATTTCATTGTCTCATAGGCCTACATAACTCAAGCTACATTAAGTCATGCTAACAATTTCATTGTCCCATAGGCCTACACAACTCAAGCTACATTAAGTCATGCTAACAATTTCATTGTCTCATAGGCCTACACAACTCAAGCTACATTAAGTCATGCTAACAATTTCATTGTCTCATAGGCCTACACAACTCAAGCTACATTAAGTCATGCTAACAATTTCATTGTCTCATAGGCCTACACAACTCAAGCTACATTAAGTCATGCTAACAATTTCATTGTCTCATAGGCCTACATAACTCAAGCTACATTAAGTCATGCTAACAATTTCATTGTCTCATAGGCCTACACAACTCAAGCTACATTAAGTCATGCTAACAATTTCATTGTCTCATAGGCCTACATAACTCAAGCTACATTAAGTCATGCTAACAATTTCATTGTCTCATAGGCCTACACAACTCAAGCTACATTAAGTCATGCTAACAATTTCATTGTGATGTGCAACTATCTTGATGTGATAATAGAAAGATAATTCCATGCAAACAAGTAACATCATCTCAGAAGTAACATCATCTCAGAAGTAACATCATCTCAGAAGTAACATCATCTCAGAAGTAACATCATTTCAGAAGTAACATCATCTCAGAAGTAACATCATCTCAGAAGTAACATCATCTCAGAAGTAACATCATCTCAGAAGTAACATCATTTCAGAAGTAACATCATCTCAGAAGTAACATCATCTCAGAAGTAACATCATCTCAGAAGTAACATCATCTCAGAAGTAACATCATTTCAGAAGTAACATCATTTCAGAAGTAACATCATCTCAGAAGTAACATCATCTCAGAAGTAACATCATTTCAGAAGTAACATCATTTCAGAAGTAACATCATCTCAGAAGTAACATCATCTCAGAAGTAACATCATCTCAGAAGTAACAGCATCTCAGAAGTAACATCATCTCAGAAGTAACATCATCTCAGAAGTAACATCATCTCAGAAGTAACATCATCTCAGAAGTAACATCATTTCAGAAGTAACATCATTTCAGAAGTAACATCATCTCAGAAGTAACATCATCTCAGAAGTAACATCATTTCAGAAGTAACATCATTTCAGAAGTAAAGCGTTCAAGTCAATGGTGATTTTGATTGAGATGTAATGTATTCTGTGGATTGCTTATGCGTGTAATAAATCATTTGATCTGTAATTGTGTTTTTAATCGTTTAAACCAGAACTTAGGTAAAACTTTTTTATTCTGCATATATTAATTTCCATGTTGCAGGTGTTGCAGTAGCATCGTGCGGCGTAGGCTTTACTGCTGCTGGTGATAGATGTTACTTGATTGTACATGAGTCTAATAGTTATGATGATGCGGTTGATATCTGTCATTCAAAAAATGGTGAACTTGCAAGGTAAATTGTTGGAAATTAAATGTTTGTAGACATACAAACATTAGACCTATGCTGATCTTTAGTGACTGTTTTTTTTAAAAAGTTGTAATAAATTGAGTAATTAGCCATGTTTAGAACTTTAGGCATAATTATAATTAGAACCAATTACTCATTACTAATTGGTTCATTTTTCAGCACCAAAGATGGATGTATCAGGCCATTGGAGCAAATAAAATGATGACACAGCACATTTCCATTATCTGTATTACATCCTGCTGTAAATCTAATAGGACCATAGCCTCGCCACGAGAGATCCATCGAGAGTTTGAGAATGACGAGAGTTTGAGAATGAATGATGAAGAAGAAGTAGGAGATCCATCGAGAGTTTGAGAATGAATGCTGAAGAAGAAAGTTCATAGCTTCGCTACACGAAAGATCCATCGAGAGTTTGAGAATGAATTCTTTATCAATTCTTTCTTCAGATATAGTTAGCTATAGGAGCCTTTGGAAATTTATAAAGAGACAAAACTGTTTAGAAAGACAAATAATGGAGGGTAGAGTACTTGGAAAGAGGAGAAAGGGCAGGCAAGAAGATGATGGACTGACGACATTAAAGATAACATGAATGCATCGCTAGAAAATGCAAGCCACATCGCCCAAGATAGATAAGGGTTTAGAGAGTTCATTGGGAAGATAACGTTCTGGAAGGAATACGTCACATGACACATAGGAGCCTACTATTTGATATCCGAGATATGTTTTGTTGTAGAATAATTTTCGTTTCAAATGACATTTCTTTTGAAATTATTATTTCAGAATTGACATTCAGCAAGATTTAATAAATGTAGAACTCCTCTATCGAGACTCTCAATCATCAGAAAACAGATTAAAAGCAAAAGGTAGTTATAGTTGATGTCATATTGTGTGTGCGATCTAGATTTTTGTAACAAAAGGTAGTTATATTTGATGTCATATTGTGTGTGTGATCTACATTTTTGTAACATGTTTTCTCCACTCTTAATATACAACTTTCCACTTTATCTAGTTTGGTATGTTTTCATTCTTTAGACTACATCATGCTTTAAATCTTGTAGGACCATTGTCCTACTACAAGAGAGATCCAGTGAGAGTTTGAAAATGAAATCTGGTAGGACTATTGTCCTGCTGCAAGTGAGACATACATGGGAGTTTGAGAATGAAATCTAGTAGAACCATTGTTCTGCTGCAAGTGAGATCCAGTGGGAGTTTGAGAATGAAATCTAGTAGTACTATTGTCCTGCTACAAGTGAGACCAAGTGGGAGTTTGAGAATGAAATCTAGTAGGACCATTGTCCTGCTGCAAGTGAGACCAAGTGGGAGTTTGAGAATGAAATCTAGTAGGACCATTGTCCTGCTGCAAGTGAGACCAAGTGGGAGTTTGAGAATGAAATCTAGTAGGACCATTGTCCTGCTGCAAGTGAGACCAAGTGGGAGTTTGAGAATGAACACTGAAAATGAAGATATAGTGATGCATTAATACATTAGCAATAGTTCACCATTTTATATATTCAAAAGTGACCACAATTTATTTTGGTTTTCGAAGTGACCACAATTTATTTTGGTTTTCGAAGTGACCACAAGATTTTGCACCTGCTTATCAAATCGAAAAATGTAAATTATCAGCAGACCCAACTTTTTTTAAAGTTCATGTTTGATTTGAGACATACTTGATCTATCAAATACAAGTTACCAACAAATCATATCTAACACATACTTGATCTACCAAATACAAGTTACCAACAAATCATATCTAACACATACTTGATCTACCAAATACAAGTTACCAACAAATCATATCTAACACATACTTGATCTACCAAATACAAGTTACCAACAAATCATATCTAACACATACTTGATCTACCAAATACAAGTTACCAACAAATCATATCTGACACATACTTGATCTATCAAATACAAGTTACCAACAAATCATATCTAACACATACTTGATCTACCAAATACAAGTTACCAACAAATCATATCTAACACATACTTGATCTACCAAATACAAGTTACCAACAAATCATATCTGACACATACTTGATCTATCAAATACAAGTTACCAACAAATCATATCTGACAAGATTACAATGTTTATGAGACTTGGAGTAGTATGGTCTCCTCTTTCGCAGTTTACCATATCTACACAACAAATTCGATTTTCTTAATGGTTAGTTACTGATCCAGCTGTCCATGGGCTCATGCTCTATGGCCCAGATTTTCTTGATAAATGTTGCTGTATTTGACAGCTGCTCAAGATTCACATACTAAATATATTTAACAAGTGTACACAGTCAGTTTTTTTTGGAACAAGAGAAATAACATCAACATATTCTGAAATATATGCAGAAGTACAGGCTTTAAACATTGATGTAGAAATAATTGAAAACACAACAAGCCAATGTCAACAGGTGGTATTTCTTACTGATGCTATGTCTGTCCTACAAGCCCTTGACAGCGATAAACTGCCAGACCTGAAGAAAGCCATGCGAGAAGTGAGCATCCAAAGAAGGGTAGTACTACAGTGGATACCATCCCACTGTGGCATACCAGGAAATGAAGAGGCAGACAGACTAGCAAAGGATGGAGAAACACAGGAACAACAAGAACAAGAAATCACCTACGAAGAAAAGAAGACCCTCATCAAAGCCATCAGGAAAGTCGACCACCCAAAAGACAATTACCACTATCTCGACAGAGCAGAGCAGGTTATTATATTCCGCCTCAGAACAGGACACAACAGATTAAACAGCCACTTAAATAGACTAAGACTGGTCCCATCAGCTCTGTGCCATTGACGGCAGGCAGTACAGACCGCTGAACATATCCTGCAAGACTGCAATGCACTAAACCAGTTAAGGGAAGAACATTGGCCCACAGAGATGGATATCCATAGAAAGATGTATGGATCTTTCTGAGGAACACTGAGGAGCTTTAAAATACAGCAGTGTTTAATAAGAAAACATGACTTGCTGTGTAGACATGTCAAACTGCGAACGTGAAGAAGAAGACAAGGAAGAAGAAGATATTTTGATCAGTTTATACTTCGTGGTTCATTAATACGGATTTTTATGTTCGCCCAATTCTTTACTGCTACATGCAAGAATACTTTCACTAAAACAAACATATTTTGTCGTTACAAACCGATTGTTTTTAACTCTGATTTATTATTTATTTCTGAGAAATAATGAGACGTCCAACTGCTTTTGGACACACTGTGAACAAGCTATTACAAACACAACGAGGAAACAATCTAAGTTATGTTAGTTAAATTTACAAACACGTGTAAACCAGGTAAATAAGAAGAATAATCATGACATTCACAGGAGGGTTGTACATTTATTAGTTTACCACCTTAGACAACAAGGAAGATATGACATGCTTGTCAACTTAAAGCACGACATTAAAAAAAACATTTCAAATTACCTCTGACATAATAATACTCACTGTCCTCCCCGGGGAAGTTGTATCATCTGAATTCATGGAACCAACCCAAGGGAATTTCCTAATCTACCTCTTCGGTTATTCTATTTTCTATGTAAAATATAATCCTTAAGTAAACTACACTAAACCAAATACTAAACTACACTAAACCAAACACTAAACTACACTAAACCAAACACTAAACTACACTAAACCAAACACTAAACTACACTAATCCAAACACTAAACTACACTAAACCACACACTAAACTACACTAAACCACACACTAAACTACACTAAACCACACACTAAACTACACTAAACCAAACACTAAACCAAACACTAAACTACACTAAACCAAACAGTTCATGTGCAAGATTTCACTCAATAGCCTCTTCTTAAGGTCAGATTTGATGATTGTTCTACTGTTCATTTTACAGCTCTTGCCAACTGGTAGAAAATATAACCAGGTTAAATATAACTGGTAGAAAATATAACTTGACAAAATGTTCAGTTTCTAATAAATGTTCTCAGTTCAACAGTTAATTCGTAATGTTCTCAAATATTGCATGTTCTCACAATCGGCTTCGCTACATTAGGTAATTCGAATGTATGGTTACATCTACTAGTCAACTTGTACATATTTACTCTGTGTTTCTTTATAGGTTCTTTGATTGTTCTTTGATTTGGAAATCTGGTCTAAAACAGTACTCTGGTAAGCATGGTTCTGATAGAATGGTTTTTCATGTGCGACAACTTCACAGGATTTGGCTTCGGTTAGACATCAACATTCAGACTCGTCAAAAGCAAAGCTTGAAAATAAGCCATACCTCAAGACAGTACACTTACTGTCAAGATGGCTTCATGTTAAGAGGGCACCCTTGCATAATTAAAGAGGCCATATTCCATTCTGTCCCTAACATCCACTGACAATGTTTCGTCCCCAGGATTTGCGGTCAGAACTGAAGTACATTTCATTTGTAAGTACATATACCTCTTTTTGGTCAGACATATCGAATGTTCTAGAACAACTGTCTTTTCTTCTGGAAGGCAGATGATTAGTCACTTTTTCCCGCCAAAAGTCTTTGTCTTTCTCGTGAACTATTTCCACCTACATACTCTATTGTGTCATAAACAGGATGTTTACTCGAACTCTCCTACTTGACGATTGCAGAATATCTTCATTAATTTGTTTATTGAAACTGACCCCCTTCTTTGACTGTCTGGGCTTTTACACGAGAATATTATTTTTCTGTTCACCCCAACCTACATTTGAGCTCCCAATAAGGTTCGTTAACCCTAATTATTCCATTATATTTATATTCATCTTTGTCAGGTTAATTTTCTGTCTTTCTCATATCTTCCTATGCTACTTCCAGCCTTTCATAATATTGAGTCCACTCCCCTCTGTGCAACTAATTTATGTGGGTATGTAGTTCGATTCCCTGTCAAACTTGTCGCAATGGTGATGTTCTTCAATTTATAATGGTTTGTATCACCTATTTGCCTGCGTCACTTACCTCAAATATGTAGATATGCTGATAAATTCTCATTCTGCTGCCTACACGTAACTGTATGTTCTCAATACCACTCACTAATGTAAGATGGATGAAGAAGATGTACATTAATAGCAGTTGTTAAGTCTAGTTGTCAGAATACGATAACACATGAAAAGTGTGACGCTTTGTCTACGGCTACCCCAAGTTAGACAAATTAATGGCTGAGAAAACCAGGAACATGATAATAAAGTTTTTTCTAATCACTGAAAACACACATAACAACACACATAACAACACATAACAACACACATAATAACACGCATAACAACACAGATAACAACACGCATACCAACACACATAAATTATGTGTGTATTCGGTGATTAACAAAACTTTATGACCCTGTTCCTGGATTTACCAGTTGGATTTCAGTTTTGCATATAACGGCTGAGAAATAGAGAGGATGACATCTGGACTTGTTTGCCCCACAACATAATTGAATGCGAGTGAGGTTGTAGTCAAACTATTTAATTAAGTAAATGGACAATGCTAAAAGCAATGTGTACTACTTACAAACTCATTATGTGTTTGTTGTGTTCTTGATAAAATCCCATTGACAGAAATGTAAATTTGTGTGTGTTAATTTGAAATGTCAATTTCATGTGTGCCATTCATTAGCAAAACTTAATAATTCAATTCAATTGAATTTTGTTGAAGTTCGTGTTACCTGTTATCTATTTTATATAAGTTATTTTTTCTTGTCTGATGTTGAAGATATATTGTTAATTTTCTCCATAGCTGAACCAACAGCCATAAGTTGTCCATCTGGAGGGAAGTGTAAAGTTCCACCTGGTAAAATTGCTATTAAATGTGCAGCCGTAAACGAAAAAGAAAGTTGTAAAAATCCATGTGAAGTTTCAGAAGATGGACATACTCTGAATGTAGCAAGCTGCAGTGATGGGGAACTGCTGGTTGATAGTAAGTTGATTTCTGTATTTACACTGACAGAAATTGATCATATCGCACTTTGTTATTGGCAGGTAATACAATAATAGTACTAACATACAATAACATTAGATGGATAGTACTAACATACAATAACATTAGATGGATAATACTAACATACAATAACATTAGATGGATAATACTAACATACAATAACATTAGATGGATATTACTAACATACAATAACATTAGATGGATAGTACTAACATACAATAACATTAGATGGATAGTACTAACATACAATAACATTAGATGGATAATACTAACATACAATAACAATAGATGGATAATACTAACATACAATAACATTAGATGGATAGTACTAACATACAATAACATTAGATGGATAGTACTAACATACAATAACATTAGCCGTGTGTAGAACATATTATAATCCCTGCAATGAAGTACGGTATATGTGCTGACAACATAAGAAACTATGTGTCTGTATTACACAGGTGAGTCAGCTTAACAGTGAGGATTAGCGCATACCTCCCGCTCCCACACTGTAAATACTGGTATTTGTGTGAGCCTAATAGTTTGTTTGTTTGTTTTGCGTTCGCTCCATTGTAACCATCACGGATATCCTTTCGATTTTCGCCCGGAGCGTGATTACGTTGTGCCACCGTTATGTCCCTTGTAGGCCTACCACATCCGATTCCTGCATGCCTTGACAATTCGGGTGGGCTACCCTTAACCTGTGACAGCCTCTATATCTGTCTCCAGGCACGCGTAGTGGCGACTCTTCGCCCAGACGATTTTTGCTCTCGTCTGACTCGCACGAGGTGTTCCACTGTCTATGAACTCGCCTCGTGTCTGTGACTTGGACGTGCTGTGCTTGTGCCCATTGGGTACTGAACCGTTTCTCATCCGTGAGCCTGGTTCCTTAAAGGGAAGAACTCAACAGAGGAGTTGGACGCTGGCTCTTTCGCCCTCTTAGCCGAGGTGTCATTCACCGACATCATGTACCCCTTGTCCGAGTTCGAGTCTCACACCACTCGTTTGAGAGCAAGGCGTTCTCGAGCTGAGCGTCCTTGTCCCAATAGCGCCTGACCCCATCAGGTACTGAACCCTTTCTCTCTTCAAGTGTATTTCCGGTGTAGGAAAACCTGACAGTAGAGTTGGGCCAGGGCTAAATCGTTGTCCCTTTTGTGCCTGAGCCCATCGGTTACGGAACACTTTCTCTTCGCGAGCATATTTCCGGTTTAGGAAGGCTCGACATTAGAGTTGGATTATGTCTTCTTGCTTTATCAATCGCCAATGAATGAGTCTGGGTCTCTGCCTGTAAGGAACACAGGTAACTAGAAGCTCGTCTCAAGCTGACGGAGCTTGTAGTTCCTCTTTCCTAGGGACTTTTCACTTTCTATTTCTATTTGCAGTTTGCGCTGCCCTCTATCGCTGTTCTGTCCTTTCATTGTTTCATTGTACTCTGTATGAAATCTATTTGTCTCTCGCCATGCATCTACCTTTACGTGCATTTTACATTGGCCGCCCCTCCAATATTCGGACTGGACTGACTAGCTTCACTGTATGTCGACAGTGTCGCTATAAGTGGTGATGCTGGTGGTGTTGGAGATATTGTCTGTCTCTTGTGCAGTCAAATCTCTTTCCATCTGCTACCTCCACATTCTCGGACACGATCCCCAAATGATTTGGCCAGAATCAGCTCGAGCTGCTGTATTTCTGTTTCCAGGGTGCACCGCGTGGAGGTACATTTGGGATCTTGGTTAGCTGTTAGCCCTGGGTCCGCCTAGAGCAATGCGTTCCCTTTGCACCCCAGCCTAATAGTGAGGACTGACAACAAGAAGCAGCCATGAAAGTGGATAATATAACTGGGAAGTATAGACAAATAAAACAAGGTGTATGCCAGGGATGTGTATTGTCACCAGATTTATTTTCTCTTCACAGCGAGAATATCTTGAGATCAATTAAGAACATGCTAGGCATTAAAATAGGAGGACACAATATCAATAATCTACGATATTCAGATGATCCTGTGTTGACAGGTTTCTTTGTTGTTCCGCCCACCCACGCCGTGCCCATAATTAGTTCAAGCACAACATCGGCCTGACCAAACAACATGGTAACTGTTATCAAAGGTTACGACTACGGGATTGTATAGATGACATGCCATGAAGCTTCTATAAGAAGATAACCTCAATATAAAGACATGTCATCTACTAAGGTTTTCTGTTGCATGGTTGGTTTGTCTAGTGAGCCATTGGTGGGACCCACAGACGCGACAGCATGCGAATACTACTGAAGTATTGGCATGTGCTACATTTGCCAGTTGTAAACCGAGACATAACAATATAAATCCTGGAATAAATTAGGAATCATTCTTCTAATGTCACACATTTAACATTTCTTGTGAATTTCATTAACTATTGACAACAGGCATACACAATTTCATTAACTATTGACACCAGGCATACACAATTTCATTAACTATTGACACCAGGCATACACAATTTCATTAACTATTGACACCAGGCATACACAATTTCATTAACTATTGACACCAGGCATACACAATTTCATTAACTATTGACACCAGGCATACACAATTTCATTAACTATTGACACCAGGCATACACAAAATAACCAATGAAAATCACATGAAAATGTATATGCGTCACTGCAGAAGAATGGTCTAGCAGGATTGGAATTTATTTGATAAAAGTAGTTCCTGCGATTTATTTGACAAAAGTAAAAGTAAAAGTGTTCCGGCGACACTCATTCACAGCATTAGATCCCATAGTATCAAGCTACCCTATCATGTGCCTACCTTATATTTTGTCTATGTCTGAAGTGTGGATGAAGTTACATTTTATGTGCAGTTTCATTAAAAGGTTGTTATAGAGCGCACAGTTTTGGTCATGTCAATGAAATTACGTCACTAGCAGACTGTGTTGTCAGAAAAACTAAATAGCAATTTTAGCGGAGAGTAAATTATGCCACGAATGTGCATCGGAGTTTAGAAGGGATGATACTAGAGTGTAGAAGAGATTGGGTGGGTGTTAGGGGTAGGGTTAGACCTAATGCTAACTTAACACACCCCCCCCCCCAACTTTATACATCTCTGTTTAACGGATAATTGTGCCATGATTTAATGCCACGAATGCGCATCCGAGGAGAAGGAATGATTATAGACTGCTCCTGGATTAATTAATCTATGCGCTTTGCACTGAGAGCTCCTTCCTCCCCTCTTCCATGGTTGGATTAGGTAGGTCTTTATCAGTCGAAGGCCAGTTCAACAATTGATGCGGCGGCCATGTCGCTAATAGAAATGAACCAAGAGAGTGACATCACAAACCACTACAACATTGCAAATTCCAGATTATATGAAAACTGTGAGTGTAGTAGGCACATGATTTGTAATTATACCTATTCTAAATATGATTAATAAAACTCTGAATCATTTCACACAATTTCAATAATTTTTTCACTATTAACATTCTGGAACAAAACTATCCCCAATTATTAGCACACTTCTTCATGACGAAAATACATAGGTCTAACAACAAAATTACCTGTATATTGATAAACTATGAAAACCATTACTTGAATGCACTTTCCCATAGTACATCTGTACTTTGTGATTTAAGTTGTCTTTGTTCATTTGAGTTTTCACAATATACATATAAGGTAGGGTCTTTGAAGGTCTAGCAGGGCCTGTCAATGTCTAGTAGAGTCTATGTGGGTCTGTTAGTGTCAGGGAGTCTAGCAGGGCCTGTCAATGTCTAGTAGAGTCTATGTGGGTCTGTTAGTGTCAGGGAGTCTAGTAGGGCCTGTCAATGTCTAGTAGAGTCTATGTGGGTCTGTTAGTGTCAGGGAGTCTAGTAGGGCCTGTCAATGTCTAGTAGAGTCTATGTGGGTCTGTTAGTGTCAGGGAGTCTAGTAGGGCCTGTCAATGTCTAGTAGAGTCTATGTGGGTCTGTTAGTGTCAGGGAGTCTAGCAGGGCCTGTCAATGTCTAGTAGAGTCTATATGGGTCTGTTAGTGTCAGAGAGTCTAGCAGGGCCTGTCAATGTCTTGTAGAGTCTATGTGGGTCTGTTAGTGTCAGGGAGTCTAGAAGGGTCTGTGAGACTCATATTTTGAACTGACAGCGGACATGCTTGTTTACATATGGACCTGAGCATGCATAACCTTTGAGATCTGCTGGTTCTACTGAGCACAATGATGTCAGTTTATACAGGGTTACATTATTTTATTGATTTTGCTTTCATTTATACTAATAGAAGAATTATTAATTTGGAATGCATACAAAATAACCATTTTCTTGCTCTTTCAACAGTATCAGTGTCTATAGACATTTCAGCTGAAGGTAAGTGTGACTTTTATTCGTTTATATATTTCAGCTGAAGGTAAGTGTGACTTTTATTCGTTTATATATTTCAGCTGAAGGTAAGTGTGACTTTTATTCGTTTATATATTTCAGCTGAAGGTAAGTGTGACTTTTATTCGTTTATATATTTCAGCTGAAGGTAAGTGTGACTTTTATTCGTTTATATATTTCAGCTGAAGGTAAGTGTGACTTTTATTCGTTTATATATTTCAGCTGAAGGTAAGTGTGACTTTTATTCGTTTATATATTTCAGCTGAAGGTAAGTGTGACTTTTATTCGTTTATATATTTCAGCTGAAGGTAAGTGTGACTTTTATTCGTGTATATATTTCAGCTGAAGGTAAGTGTGACTTTTATTCGTGTATATATTTCAGCTGAAGGTAAGTGTGACTTTTATTCGTTTATATATTTCAGCTGAAGGTAAGTGTGACTTTTATTCGTGTATATATTTCAGCTGAAGGTAAGTGTGACTTTTATTCGTGTATATATTTCAGCTGAAGGTAAGTGTGACTTTTATTCGTTTATATATTTTATGTAGCTGCAACTTAAGAATTAGCTCGCATCCATCATCATCTAGTGTTGTCGCAACGATGGTTCTCTGCAACAGACCTCCAACATCCCTGTCTCTTGTTTTGATGGTACACTCTGCTAAATTGTAACCTGTCCATCTTGTGATGTTACTCTCCCACTTGTACTTCTACCTACATCTTGCTCGCTTCCGTTTGACTTTACCCTCAAGTAAGGTCTTCAATAAGGTGCCATGTCTTTTAATGTGTCCAAAATATTTTATTTGCCTGATCTTTATTTCTCTTAGTAGTTCTTTCTTCATATTAAGTGTCTTTAGCACCTCTTTATTTGTTTTCTTCTTTTTCCATGATTTTCTCCCTATTCTTCTATAAACCCACATCTCAAAGGCATCAATTTTGTCTTCCAACGGTTTGTTTAGTATTCATGTTTCTGAAGCCATAAGGCCTACATTAATATAAAATTGATGTGGCATTTTATAATTCTCATTTTTAACTTGCTTGTAATTTGTTTAGATGTTACTATTTTCCTCATATAATTGGAGGTACTTTTAGCCATTTCTATTATCCTATCCTTTTAACTTATGTTTCACATCTGCCATCATTTGTGACTATGTGTCCAAGATATTGATGTTTTACTTGTTGTAGTTTCTCTCCATGTATGTTTATGTTTAGCTCTTGTTCTTCTGTGTCTTTGCTGATTATCATGGTTTTTTTGTGTGTGGATATTTATATCCAGTCCATATTATTTACTTGATTTATTGACTTGATCTATTAGTCTTTGTAGTTCATGTTCACTTTCTGCTAAAAGAAAAGTGTCATATGCATGTCTCAGGCTGTTTATTATTTTCCCATTGATCTTGAGTCCTGGCATTTCTTCTATATTTTTAAAGATATTCTCTGTGTAGATATTAAATAGGCTTGGTGATAAAATGCATCCTTGTCTTACCCCTATTCTTATTTCTAAGTATGGTGAGTAGCTGTTTTCACACTTTATTGATGCAGTCTGTTCCCAATATATATTTCTAATTAGTCTGATGTCTTTTCCATGTATGCCTATTTCTTGAAGACATTTGATTAATTTTTTTATGTTGGGCTGTCAAAGGCCTTGCTGTAGTCTATGAAGGAAATATATATACTTTTATGGACTTCTATATATTTATCTATCACTAGTCGGATACTAAGTATGGCTTCTCTGGTTCCTTTGCTTTTCCTAAAACCGAATTATTCTTCACCGATCTCCGTGTCTATCTTGTTTGTTCTGTGATAATATCGACACCAAATTCATTTAGAGCTTTTATTATATTATGTCTGCTGTTATGTTGTCAGAGCCTTGAGCCTTTTCACGTTTGATTGATTTTATTACATTTTCTACTTCTGCTTTCAGTATTGCTGGTCCGTCGTTGTTGTGTATTGTTTGTGTTTTGTTCCATTAGTCATCAAACAGTTCCGTCACATAATCTGTCCGTGACAATGCGTATCATTCTGGGATGCACAAGAGACACATCGACAAGAGCTATGCGATACCTACTTGACTGCCCAACAGCTGAGCATAGATTACAGTATTGCCGTGCACTGGCGTACCTTCAAATACATGCAGATAAGGAACACCCGTTGCATTCCGAAATACAGAAAGTTAAAGGCAGCAGACTCAAGAGAGGAAGGTCGTGGATGGGACGTGCTGAGGATGTAATACAAAGCGTGTGCCGATTACAGGATGTGGCAGCTGGTACGGAATGGATAGGTCTACCCACAGAATTCGAAACTTGTTTGAGAGTAGTAATATCACTTAGCAGGGAATGCAGAGAATGGTGTCCCACAGCTGTGGAGAAAGAAGTGCAGGCTTTAATCAGTGAGAATACCAAAGAGGGGGATGTGATTATATACACTGATGGATCTGTAATTAGGCATGTTCGCAGTGCTTGGGCCTTTACAGCTCAGTGCGCAGGTAAAACGATCAAGGAGGAAAGTGGTGCCTTTGCGGTCACTACGAGTAGTATGACCATGGAGACTATGGCGGTGACCAAGGCATTTGAGTGGCTACGCACACAGAAAGTAACGCAGGTCTGCATCTTGAGTGACTCTATGAGTATGATTAAGAAGGTACAAGTGGGTCTCGTTTGCGAATAGTGGATTGAGGCCTTGAGAAATGCGAGCTTGAAAGCGGTTACATTTATTTTCGTGCCGGGACATGTGGGCATTCGAGGCAATGAAAAAGCGGATCAACTGGCATCGTGTTCGATTGTGGCAAAGGGCGATGGGGCAATGGATCGCGCTGACGTTTTGAACTCCTTAAGAGATATAACACGCGAGAGTGAGACGAATGTGGATGATGTTTCCTTTTCAATGGCTAGGATTAAAGATCATGGATTGAGATGCGGTGTTGCTAGAGGTGAACATTTTGGAGGGCGCAGAAGAATGATGGTCAACCAGCATAGGACCGGTACTGTCAGCAGAAGTGTGATGGCGGATACACTCAAGGAGAGATCGGAGCAACTATGGATGTGTCCAGTTTGCAGTGATGATGATCCGACGACTAACTAACTAACTAATCTGTCCGTCTCGTAAGTAATACTGTTTTATCAAATATCATTGTTCTGTTTTTATCTTTAACGCATCCACCCCCATTTATAGGATTTTTCTTATTTGTGATCTACCATATCTCCTTATGCATTACTTCTGTTTTCTGTTGTATTGACATCTCCTCTATTTCACTGAATTTTGTTTCTAGCCATTGTTTCTTTCACTTTTCTGCACATGTTACGTATCTCCTTGTCTATAATTGAGTATGGTGGGATATTTTTAGCTTTCTGTCTTTCTGACATTTTCTCTAATATTTTATCTTGCACCAATGTTTGTTTGTTCGTGGCTTTGCTTATTGTTTATTATAAGCAATTATTTGCTTATAATTGGTAAATTTTCATTTGATGTTTGAATACTTTTCCCTAGGTTGTCCCAATTATTGTCTATTTTCTCTCGATTTTCCCTCTCTATTGTTCTTTGCATTCTATCATTAGATGTTCATATCTATTCCTTACATCTACAAGGTATTTTTGTTGTATGTCTGGTTGTTTTAGTGATGATATGTCTATCTGTTGATCTTGAACTCTTCTATGTTCTATCTTTTTATGTTTGACATGTATTTTGCACATCACTGGATTATGTTCCGAGTTGATATCAGCTCCTGGATATGTTTTAGTGTTCGTGACACTATTTCTAAATCTGTTGTTAATAATAATATATTCTATTTGATTCCTCTTTCTGTCTCCAGGACTTTTCCATGTATATAATCTTCTATTTTCATGTTCAAAGAATGTATTACATATGGTAATGTTGTTCTCACAGAACTGTATAAGTCTTTCTCCTCTGTCATTTCTTGTCCCTAGTCCAAATTGTCCTACAATGTTCTTAAGTAAAACACAGGTTTATATAATCGCTTCACTCAAACACGACAGACTATAACTAAAACTAGTGGGTAATGATGTGCACACAAGAAAATATACAAATTACAATACACAAAATATATTCAACGTATTCAACATATTTAACCTGTGGTTTACGTAAGTACAATCGTTGTTACCTTTCACGCTTGTGTATGTTTCTACAGTGGCTAAATCATAAAGTTTTGCTTTGATCTTTAGTATCATTATTCTGTCATTATATGCCCAGTACCCGCTGATATATTTTTCTATTTCTTTCCTGATCAGCATTCCTACCCCCCCCCTTATTCATGGAAATGTCCTCCTGAATGTATAAAACTAAAATTTTCTTTTCTCGTGTACCCAGCATCTTTCCATCTTGTCTCTGCTATTCCTAGGATATCTACATTTAATGCTTCTGCCTCAAATATTAAATTTTTTAGCTTCCCTGACTGGTGAAGTGTTCTAACATTCCATGTTCCTATTCTAATATGGTGCTTCCTAATCTTCAAATGTTGTTGGTCCAATGTTTGGTTTTTGGGTGTACCTGGTAAGGTCCCAGTCTTATCCACAGTGGCCAGCCAACATTCAGTTTTTATGTCCCAAATTTACATCTTGTGTGCTATACACTTTGCTGTTTCGTCATTTGAGCCATTGATCTAACTGAATTCCTCCACCTCGTGCACCATCACGGTCTTATTTGTCTAGCGATTGATATTCCCGGTTGTTGCCTCTTGGAAAATTTCTTTGTGATGAGATTCTACGCTTCGGAATTAGCCGTTAACTCGAGTAGTCGAGTAGGGAGTTGGCAAGTCGGAACAAACTTGAATGATTTACACTCCACCTATAATCGACTAAGAACAAAGAAAGACAGATCATACAGATTGAAACTAAACGTATCGTCACACTGTCACCATTAATAAGCTAGCCACACCATCGAAACTCGCAGAATCAAGAAAACACAAATGTGAACTTGGAAACAATTCGTTACATTACAACAGCTGGAAAACCGTTAGGTAGTCGTCGGATCATCATCACTGCAAACTGGACACATCCATAGTTGCTTCGATCTCTCCTTGAGTGTATCCGCCATCACACTTCTGCTGACAGTACCGGTCCTATGCTGATTGACCATCATTCTTCTGCGCCCTCCAAAATGTTCACCTCTAGCAACACCGCATTTCAATCCCTGATCTTTAAACCTGGCCATTGAAAAGGAATCATCATCCACATTAGTCTCACTCTCGCGTGTTATATCTGTTAAGGAGTTCAAAACGTCAGCGTGATCCATTGCCCCATCGCCCCGTGCCACAATCGCGCACGATGCCAGTTGATCCGCTCTTTTATTGCCTCGAACGCCCACATGTCCCGGCACGAAAATAAATGTAACCGCTTTCAAGCTCGCCTTTCTCAAGGTTTTCATTTGGTTTTCTCAGTTGCATTATGAAATGTATCTATTCTTATTTGGTTTATTCACACCAGACTAAGCTTCTACTATATATATATATATATATATATATATATATATATATATATATATATATATATATATATATATATTTATATCTGTGTGAGTGTTTATACGTGTGTGTCCTGTAAACTGTAAACATTTATAGCATCCAACATATTCCCCATATTTCACAACGTGAGAGGTTACTATGTTAGAAATGTTTGCTTCACGGGGATTAAAACACATTGTGAAAGTAGTGTGGGGATTAAAACACATGTGGAAGTAAGGTGGGGATTAAACACATGCGGAAGTAAGGTGGGGATTAAACACATGCGGAAGTAAGGTGGGAATTAAAACGCATATGAAAGTAAGGTGGGGATTAAACACATGCGGAAGTAAGGTGGGGATTAAAACACATGTGGAAGTAAAGTGGGGATTAAAACACACTGTGGAAGTAAAGTGGGGATTAAACACATTGTGAAAGTAAAGTGGGGATTAAATACATTGTGAAAGTAAAATGGGGATTAAACACATTGTGAAAGTAAAGTGGGGATTAAAACACATGTGGAAGTAGGGTTGGGATTAAAACACATGTGGAAGTAAAGTGGGGATTAAAATGCATTGTGGAAGTATTCTATTATATTTGGGTTAATATAAAAATAGTTTTAGCAAACAATAAAAGGTAACTGATCAATTTATTTTCGAAGTTTTTATTTTAAAACTTAATATATCGGTTCGAGTTTCTTTATTTTGTCGATATATCAATGATCGGTTCGAGTTTCTTTATTTTGTCGATATATCAGTGATTGATATGGGTGCGAGTCTTGGACAATAAACAAACTGGAAAGTGGGAAATTAGAGGCAACATAGATGTGGTTTTATAGAAGAATGCTGAGAATACCATAGACTGTCAGAAAAACTAATGTAGAGGTGTTGAGAGAGTCAAATGTGAAACGGACCTTAATCAATAATATAAGAAAAAGGCAATCTTCTTTTTTTGGCCACTTCATGAGACAGACAGGTTTAGAGAACATAGTCACAACAGGCAAAATTGAAGGCACCAGAGACAGAGGGCGACAACGTGAGAAAATATTGGACAGTTTGACAACCTGGCACGGCAAGGAAACAACAACGACTTTGATATATAATACTGTGGACAGAGAGCTGTGGAGAGCCATGACTGCCTACACCAGCAAGCATGGCACCTGATGATGATGATCAGTGATTGGTCCAGAAAGAGCACTGCTTTTCTGGGGGAAAAAGAACTGAAAGAGATTTATACCTTCATGGTCTTTAGACCTTGTCTCATGGAGTGTTTCTATGAGTGAACCAAAAAGATGAACATTAAAAGTAACAAGATCCGGACTGTAGAGTGCATGATGGAGTACAGTTCAACTTAATTTCATGTGTTTCTCACATTTTCCCAGACGTAAGAGAGGAAGTACTTTGAATTCCGCTGAATTCTTGTGTGCTCAAACTCTGTGGACCCGTAAATTTGTACAAACATTTTACTGATAAATTTAATCAAAAACAAAATGTGTAGGGCCTAATCTTAAATTACGGAAGTAGATTATTTGAGAATTAAATAACAAGATTATCCATTAAATAACTATTTGCATTACTAAATACAGAAATAGATTGTAATGCCTATGAAAGCAAGAAATGGAGCATTGTTATAGGGTGTTCAGATAGATAGGAAGTACCGGTGTACCCTACGATTGTTTTTGATCTTTAAGAGTTAATAATCTTATAAACAACATCCTATTACCAGACAACCGTGTTCACAAAGTTCTCTGTCTTAATCAGCATATACGTATAAGTCAACCGTACATATTTTATGATTCTAGTACCGGTTGCCTTGATAATCTTCAACTTCAACTTTTGGAAGCGAACTTGGAAAGTGGGGAAATAGTAAACTTTCATTTAATGCATTAATCTGTCCATGCATGTGACATACTTCTTTGATGGAACATAACTTATTCTGCTTGAGATTACTTCACATTTTTCAACCAGAGTTGATTTTAAAAATTTTTTTTTTTTAAAACAAATTTTCATGAACCAGAATTTGTTGGCTATAGTGATTTTCTAGGTAATATAAATACTTTAGTAGTTTGCCATTGCTTTTTGAATGTTCCAGATGAATGATAGCTTATGGTGGGGATCAAACTCGATACCTTGGCCACCACAAACGTGCCGTGTACCACTCTGACATTGTTTTGTTTTACATTAGACAATTGATATGAACTTGTACAGCAGATATATTCAATGAATGATTAATTTATTTTAGCATAGATACATGATGAGAACACGAGAACGTGATGAGAACGTGATGAGAACGTGATGAGAACACGAGAACGTGATGAGAACGTGATGAGAACGTGATGAGAACGTGATGAGAACGTGATGAGAACACGAGAACGTGATGAGAACGTGATGAGAACACGAGAACGTGATGAGAACACACGCGATGAGAACACACGTGACAAGTGATAGGACTTTTTTTTTTGTTGGTCATATAAAGAGACATAACAAGAAAGCTGATTTTTGTTGGTCATATAAAGAGACATAACAAGAAAGCTGATTTTTGTTGGTCATATAAAGAGACATGACAAGAAAGCTGATTTTTGTTGGTCATATAAAGAGACATAACAAGAAAGCTGATTTTTGTTGGTCATATAAAGAGACATAACAAGAAAGCTGATTTTTGTTGGTCATATAAAGAGACATAACAAGAAAGCTGATTTTTGTTGGTCATATAAAGAGACATAACAAGAAAGCTGATTTTTGTTGGTCATATAAAGAGACATAACAAGAAAGCTGATTTTTGTTGGTCATATAAAGAGACATAACAAGAAAGCTGATTTTTGTTGGTCATATAAAGAGACATAACAAGAAAGCTGATTTTTGTTGGTCATATAAAGAGACATAACAGCATGGAAAAACTAATAGCTGAAGACACAGTTAACAGTAACAAGGGAAGAGGGCGCTCAAGACGATAATGGTGCAGTGATATCTCAGATTGCTTAAACGTCTCTGACTGCGGCAGGTCAATGCACCCAGCATCGTGAAGTATTCAGAAGATCCATTACGAAGACTAAATTCTGGAAAGAATATGTCACGTGATGAAATGTCTTGTTTAATACCAGTACAGCTGCAAAAATATGTCACGTGATGAAATGTCTTGTATAATAACAGTACAGCTGCAAAAATATGTCACGTGGTGAAATGTCTTGTTTAATAACAGTACAGCTGCAAAAATATGTCACGTGATGAAATGTCTTGTTTAATAACAGTACAGCTGCAAAAATATCATCCACATCTTCTTGTTATACAAACACATACACCAGTGAATAATAATAAATAATGAATTTATAACAAAACATGTTTATCCTTTCAGCTTGTTTCATTGCTGGTAACACATTTATGGTCAGTGCAAATGTGACAGGATACATAGGACATGAACGTCCAAAACTTTTAGAAGTCTCTGCGAATTTAGCAACCTGTTTTGGCGTGGAATTAGATTTGCATAACAAGCCTGAAATAGTTCCAATTACAGATTGTTACACGCCACGATGCTTTATATGTGAACAATGTAAGTTGTGTTAACATCGTTCTTTTAGAAGCTTCTAGAAATAATATTCTCTATGATGTAGGTTGTTTCTATTCATGTCTCTATTCATGTAAGAAAATTAAAAACTCATACACAAGATTCAAGTCAATTAGAAGAAAAGATTGTTAATTCTGCAATTTAAAAAAAACCTTTTTCTTAACAAATGTAAGAATTAAAGTTACCAACAGTCTGAGACGTCACAAAATTACTTATATCAAGTGACCAAACGTGCCATAGTCAAAAAACCCGAGTAGATTATAGATGAACAAATTGTAGCTGATCTAGAGATGAACTCACACATACACTAGTCATTGACAAATTGTAGCTGATCCAGAGATGAACTCACACATACACTAGTCATTGACAAATTGTAGCTGATCTAGAGATGAACTCACACATACACTAGTCATTGACAAATTGTAGCTGATCTAGAGATGAACTCACACATACACTAGTCATTGACAAATTGTAGCTGATCTAGAGATGAACTCACACATACACTAGTCATTGACAAATTGTAGCTGATCCAGAGATGAACTCACACATACACTAGTCATTGACAAATTGTAGCTGATCCAGAGATGAACTCACACATACACTAGTCATTGACTAAGAATAACTAGAAAATGTCAGCAATTTTAAATATCTCGCGTCAACTATGAACATCACTAGAGATTGCTCAGCAGTGATCAGAAAGAGATTAGCAATGGCACTACAAAAATATTGCCAATGAAAATCTACAGCAAGGAGCAAACAGAAAAACAAAGTTATAACTATTAAAAACTTATATGTTTCCACTGACACCATATGGTTGTGAGTCGTGAGCAATGACATCCGCATTGGAAAAGAAAATATCTGCATTAAAAATGAAATGTTATATAAATGTTCAAAGAATATCATGGACAGAGAGATACACCAAAGCAGACGTTCGCAAAGACCTGAACTTAAAAGAAGAATGGCTCCTCAAAACTACTAAAATACACACAAGCTAACATATTTTGGCCATATAGAGAAACACAATGGTTTAGAAAGATTAATCATGGAGGGAAAAGTTCCAGGTAAGAGATCAAGAGACCAAGACTACAATGGACGCAGGATACTGAAGACCTTCTGAACATGCCACTAGAGAGGCCAAGTAGCTTGTACAGAACAAAGAGGCTTACAGATTGGAAGTGTGTACAATGTTCTGTAAAGGACACATCACATAGATAGATTGTTGATCCAACTATCCACTAGCTCATGCCCTTTGACCCAAAACTGTTGTGTGTTATATCCATGTGTTTGGGAGTTGTTCTTCATTTCTCAGACCCTGGAGGAAGAAGAATGTATCTGATATCATCTAGCACTGAACATTTAACATAGACATTGGTAGTCAACGTGTGTAGGTATGCGTTCACAGCCAGCACCAACCCTTGACTGTGTTATGGTTGTATTCAGCTCAGGTGGTTGTTGAGTTGTGCATATTGTGTGTGTGTGTGGAAAGTTGGAAGATGGTATTCTTGTATTTCCTTCTAAGCAGGTCATTCTTGTCTTACACTAACCATTCTTTCTGCACATTTGCCCAGATAGGATGTTCATGAGATAGGGTAGCAGCATTTGGATTCATCTGAAGGTTTGTTAGATTACAGATAAGGATCTCCCTGGCACAGTCGTTAAACCGTTTACATAGTGTACAAGAGGATGTTGGTTTAAACCCAGCTTGTGATGTCTTGTGTTTTAAGGTGAACATTTATGGAGATCCCTGTAGATTATCAATTGAAGCAACAGAGGCATGTGCTATCGGTCATGCTCCCAGCAGAGTCATATGCTACGAGTGGTGCTCTCAGAAGAGTCATGTGCTGAGTGGTGCTCTCATCAGAGTCAGGTGATGTGAGTGGTGCTCTCAGAAGAGTCAGTTGCAATGAGTGGTGCTCTGAACAGATTCATGTGCTATGAGCAGCACTCTCAGCAGAATCGTGTGCAACAAATGATG
Organism: Meghimatium bilineatum; assembly: GCA_034231615.1. Lineage (NCBI taxonomy): Eukaryota > Metazoa > Mollusca > Gastropoda > Stylommatophora > Philomycidae > Meghimatium > Meghimatium bilineatum. Next base: position 54,026,912 of record CM067313.1, read on the forward strand.
CTCTCAACAGAGTCATATGCTATGAGTGGTGCTCTCATCATAGTCAGGTGATATGAGTTGTGCTCTCAGCAGAGTCTTGTGCTATGGAGTGGTGCTTCCAGCAGAGCTATTTTCTATGAGCGGTGCTCCCAGTAGAGTCATGCACTATGAGTGGTGCTCCCAGCAGAGTCATGTTCTATGGCAGGCCGCTGCTGTTTTGCTGACAGAAACGGAGCAGGCTTCATATGGAGTAACTCGTGTACAATGAAATCATCTATGCTTTACCACTTCCTACATGTACAACATAGCACAGGCTGCTGGGCTAGGAATATTCTTCACTTCTACAGCTCTTGTACAACCTGGATACAAACACATCTGATAAAAATCATTGTGAGGTTTTCATTTCATTTGATTGTCATGTAGCTATGATTGCCATGTAGCTGTGATTATCGTGCAGCTATGATTGCCATGTAGCTGTGATTATCGTGCAGCTATGATTGCCATGTAGCTGTGATTATCGTGCAGCTATGATTGCCATGTAGCTGTGATTGTCATGTAGCTGTGATTATCATGTAGATGTGATTGTCATGTAGCTGTGATTGTCATGTAGCTGTGATTGTCATGTAGCTGTGATTATCATCTAATGTATCTTTCATTAAGTTGTCCTGTGACTGATTATTTTGTTTGTATTTATGTCATGTCTGTGTCGTGGTGAAATTTATGTCATTTCTGTGTCTGGTGAAATTTCTATTGGGATGTATATGTTTCTATGTGTGTTATGTAACATTAACCGTGCAGTGTACTAATATTCTCTATTTCGTTTCTCTGCAGCCAAAAAAAGCAGCAGTAAGTCATTTATCTAATTAATTTGTGTGTGTGTGTTAAAACATTTAATGAATTTGGGTTTTTAATTTTCATATGGTTGCTCATAGTTTATACGATTAGTTATGGCTATGGGCTGAGTAGATTGCAGTAAAACTGTGTACCATATGGTCAATGAATGATAATAACAAATAAGTTGAAATAAAGAGACAGAAAATAACAAGAGTATGATATCAACTATCAGTTTAGTCAATAGTAGAAGATTCAAAGAATTAGACAGTCAAAAATACAGACTGCAACTCTGTTCTACAAATCTGTGTAATATGTCCATTACAGAATCTTGTCCTGACTGCCATGATTAGTTGTGTACAAGTTGTTCTATTTTCTTGTCATAAACATAAGGTCCTCAATATGCAGATGTCTTCTTTCTCCGCCTCTCCTCCCGTTCTCACCCCCACCCACTATATAGATTGCTTCTGGTCGAGAAGATGCTAGATTAGAAGATTAATGATAGTAACCGGAACGGTAGGAAATGTGGGCTGACAACAGTACAGACAAGAGTCATCCAATACATGTTGATATTTGAAGAGGACAGTCATAGATTAGCAGGCACGAAGAGGTTATAAAACAGTTGTATGCATTAGGGGACATCAGGACATTGAGTTGAGTAGAAAAGTTAATCTCATTTACAACTTCCATTGAAGTGGTCATCACATGCTCCAGGAAAAATGACAATGACATTCCAGTGCATGTAGATTCATAAATCCATGCTCTGATCAGAAATAAATCCTGAGATGGAGATATTATTCTCTACATTGAAGCCAGTTTTTAATTCAGAGAAATGGTAATCATTCATTATATTTTGTCAATCCAGAGGCAGGAGAACAGGGTTGCCACTAGGGTAGAATAGGGTCTCACAGGTAAAATGTTACAGCAGGTTTTTTCCTCGGGACTATAGGTTTTTCTTGTAGCACACACATGACTAGGGCAGACGTCAATATTACAATCTTTGATACATCATAGTTTTATAGATCAAGAACAAGTCAATTTTCAACAATGCAGATAATTTTTTCACTATGTTTGATCAATTATGTACACAAACTAGTCAGAAATGTACACAAACTAGTCAGAAATGTACACAAACTAATCAGAAATGTACACAAACTAGTCAGAAATGTACACAAACTAGTCAGAAATGTACACATACTAGTCAGAAATGTACACAAACTAGTCAGAAATGTACACAAACTAGTCAGAAATGTACACAAACTAGTCAGAAATGTACACATACTAGTCAGAAATGTACACAAACTAGTCAGACATGTACACGAACTAGTCAGAAATGTACACAAACTAGTCAGAAATGTACACAAACTAGTCAGAAATGTACACAAACTAGTCAGAAATGTACACATACTAGTCAGAAATGTACACAAACTAGTCAGACATGTACACGAACTAGTCAGAAATGTACACAAACTAGTCAGAAATGTACACAAACTAGTCAGAAATGTACACAAACTAGTCAGAAATGTACACAAACTAGTCAGAAATGTACACAAACTAGTCAGAAAGCAGACTGATTTTCTGGATTATTGACCTTAAGTATAGGTTATGACTTTCCTACAGTGATGTTACATAGGTGTGTCAACCAGTATGAATTTTCCATATTGATACGGATGTCGCCCCCCCCATACCCCAATTTTTTAATTGAGTTTTTAAAAATAACAGGTCATTTGGTGTTAAATTTTCATAGTAATTATTAATAATGCTGGTGTTTTGTATCTCACACGCACATACTTATTAGGAAAATATTAATTTTAATTGTAAACTTAATTGGGGTTTTTTGTGAGGTGGGGGGGGGGGGGTAGTGCTAAATACAGAAATAAATTGTTAAAAATACTGATTTATGAAGAAGAAAAACGTTGATGACAGCTATGATGTTCACTATGGAAAATTCTGTGATGTTATCTGTGGAAAATTATGTCATCTACACATTTGGTAGAACAATCACAAACATCTAGATATACTAGCAGACTTGTCATAGTTTGTACGAATCTCGTGTTTCTAACGTTCTCGCTATTGTAGTTATATGTACTTCTCCAGGAAATACTTTTGTATGTTCATTACATGAACATTAATTTTTAATATTTTGATGCAAGGGTATAGGCAGAGATGCTGTGTGAGATCACATCAGCCAAGATGGGTGACGCTGTGTGAGATCACATCAGCCAAGATGAGTGACGCTGTGTGAGATCACATCAGCCAAGATGAGAGACGATGTGTGAGATCACATCAGTCAAAATTGTTAACGCTCTGTGAGATCACATCAGCCAAGATGGTTGACGCTGTGTGAGATCACATCAGCCAAGATGAGTGATGCTGTAAGAGATCCGCAGCACGCAGGATTATTCCGGAGAAGGACGTGATAAATATTGTACTGGAGATCCCTGCTATTTTTGGTATTGACTGACCCTTTCTGTGACACTCGTGTCCTTTAGTTTGTCCTTTTGTAATTCAGATGCCTGTAGAGCAACAATGACATTTTTTTGGCGCTGAGGGTACATTTTGTATAGGGCATGTGGGGGCAAAGATCCGCAACCGGTTTGTTTCTAATCAATTGATTCTCCTGATACTGCGTATGACTATATCAGACGCTAACATTCCAATATTTGACAGAATGAAGTTTGATAGGCGAAGGACGAGTCAATTTTTAACAAAATGAGGAAAAATATTTTTTCACTATGTTAGGTCTATTATTTTCACTATGTTAGGTCTATTTTTTCATTATGTTAAATCTATTTTTACTCAACTTCTCATACTCTAACTGCTGTTATCATTAAAATTGTGATTTTGTAAATGTTTAAACTTAATTATATATTGGGTTGTTGCGTTCCTAAGAACATTATCTTGTCAGGCTGCTTGATTTACTATGCGATTTGGGGTAAAGAACTGCACATTATTTGGGGTAAAGGTGTGTAGTCAAAATGTATGAAGAAAATGCAGATGTCATGAAGAAGTTGCAGATGCTGATCAAAAGCTGGCAGTAATCGATATATATATATATATATATATATATAATTGTAACGTTCATCTAACCTTACAAAGATCTAATTAATTTTAAACCAGAATTTATCAACTTTTTTTTATTGTAACGTTTTTTAATTTTTAAAGTTATAAAACTATACAAATTTATTCTTTACACATATTTACACACTGCAGGTTTGCTAGACCTGTCGCAGTGGTGATCTTCTTCACTTTTATAATGGTTTGTATCGCCTTTTTGCCCCGAAGATCTGCATTGTTCTGAAACTCTCATTCTATTGTCTAAATATAAGACTCATGTTTTCAATGTCCTCACAAACATGTCAGATGGATAGATAAGGTATACAACAGTTTGTTGTCCCGCGGTTAGGTCTAGGTGTCACAATACATTCAAGTGTTAAAAAGTGTGGAAGTTTGCCCGAGTCTACCTAAGTATCTCACCATTGAACATAGGAAATAATGAAGGCAGACATAATATGTTGTAAATGATTGAATAGTCATGCTGATTCTAGCCCAGTTTTGTGAACATGTAGGCACTACATAGCTGATACATTTGTGTCAGTACTGGATGTGGTATGGGATGGATGTCGGTCTAGCTTGTAGATATGTCCTAATTTAAATATTTAACTACTTGTATATGTGATTTTTGTGCATGATTTGAATGATTGATCATGTGTGTGATGTAACTACTTTTAATATATGGATATTTGTTTCATTAGCTTATCATGTGACTGTTTTTGTTGTGGATATTTATTTCATTAAGTTGACATGTTGTTTTTCAGAGCTATATATAGTGTGATGATTTATGTTAGTTGTTATGTCTTCAATTTTATTGGGTTGTGTAAATTTCATCTGTGACCATAACTGTGCCTGACAATAATATTTTACTTTTTTTTTCTTCCAGCTGAAAACAACAACAGTAAGTCATTTGTCAAATTTGATTTGTGTGTTACAACATATTGGACTAATTTATAGTTTATTTTCATACGGTTGCTCTGTTATGGCTATGGGCTGAGTAGATTGCAGTAAAACTGTGTACCATATGGTCAATGAATGATAATAACAAATAAGTTGAAATAAAGAGACAGAAAATAACAAGAGTATGATATCAACTATCAGTTTAGTCAATAGTAGAAGATTCAAAGAATTAGACAGTCAAAAATACAGACTGCAACTCTGTTCTACAAATCTGTGTAATATGTCCATTACAGAATCTTGTCCTCACTGCCATGATTAGTTGTGTACAAGTTGTTCTATTTTCTTGTCATAAACATAAGGTCCTCAATAAGGAGATGATCCCCTGTACTGTTGACAGTTGATGCTAGAGAAGGTGCACTATTATAGGAATGATATGGGTTTCAAGGTAGCAGTTAAAAAGACCCCATATTCTGCTGAAGATGTTCCAAGTATGTTAGCTGAAGAGCAAATAGAACTGTCTTAGAAAGCAATGGTAAACTACTGAGATGCATTTAATATGCCAAGAAATTATGATGATAAATGGTAACACTGAATATATTTTATGACAGCAAGAAATCACAAACACGTAATCTGTGTCATATAGTGGCGCATGGCTGAGAGGATAGAGCGTTAAACTCACACTAGTGAGGTCTAGAGTTTCGATCCCGGTGTAAGGACTAGGCTTTTTTCTGTGGAAGGGTAAATGAAAAACTCAACCTGTACATGATGTGGTGACAACACGAGCATGCGGCTGTCGTGACACAGCTACAAAAATCCCTCCCTTCAACTACTTAACGTGAAACATGCAGTAGTTGACAGTTTTGACAAAGTAATTTCAGAATTGTCAAATAATAATAATAATACAGAAAGTTAAAGGCAGAAAACTTAAGAGAGGAAAGTTGTGGATGGGACGGGCTGAGGATGTCATACAAAGCGTGTGGAGATTGCACGATGTCGCATCAGTTGCGAAATGGATAAGTCCATCAACAGATTTCGAAACTTGTTTGAGAGTAGTAATATCACTTAGCAGAGAATGGTGTCCCACAGCTGTGGAGAAAGAAGTGCAGACTTTAGGCAGTTAGAATGCCAAAGAGGTGGATGTGATTATATACACTGATGGATCTGTGATTAGTCATGTTCGCAGTGCTTGGGCCTTTACAGCTCAGTGCACAGGTAAAACGATCAAGGAGGAGAGTGGGGCCTTTGCGTTTACAACGAGTAGCATGACCATGGAGACAATGGCAGTGATCAGGGAATTTGAGAGTATGCACCCAGAAGGTAACCCAGATCTGCATCTTGAGTGACTCTATGAGTATGATTAGGGAGGTACAAGTGGGTCTCGTTCATGAACAGTGGATTGAGGCCTTGAGAACGGCGAAACTGAAAGTGATTACATTTATTTTTGTGTCAGGGCATGTGGGCGTGTTATGCAATGAGAGAGTAAATCAACTGGTATCATGCGGATTGTGGCACATGGCGATGGGGCAATGGATCGCGCTGACGTTTTGAACTCCTTAAGAGATATAGCACGCTAGAGTGAGACTAGTGTGGATGATGATTCTTTTTCAATGTCCAAGATTAAAGATCAGGGTTTGAAATGCGGTGTTGCTAGAAGTGAACATTTTGGAGGGCGCACAAGAATGATGGTCAACCAGCATAGGACAGGTACTGTCAACAGAAGTGAAATGGTGGATACACTCAAGGAGAGATCGGAGCAACTTTGGACGTGTCCAGTTTGCAGTGATGATCATCCGACGACTAACTAACTGACAAAGCAACGCCAACATTATACATATATTTGTATGTTCTTTCAACAGTTGTCACAACATACGTGTGCTGATGATTCCCATGTCCTGCTGGTTAAAAAAAACTCCTGACATATAGACAAGTCCACTCATACCATATTTATTTATCAACTTCCTCAGCAGCAACATACATTTTAACAATTCAGTCACACTGTCTACACCTACATGAAGCTGGGGTTATCACATCTATATGAAGCTGGGGTTATCACATCTACATGAAGCTGGGTTTATCACATCTATATGAAGCTGGGGTTATCACATCTACATGAAGCTGGGGTTATCACATCTACATGAAGCTGGGGTTATCACATCTATATGAAGCTGGGGTTATCACAGTACAGTAGTTCTGGTAAATGAGTCTAGATGTTCCTCTAATTCAGAAGGAGAACCTTCATCTCTGCATTGTTTCCCATAGATCAATTCAGTTTTTGCAGGAATGTATCAATAGTGGAGTATTTGACATAATAGCTGTGATGACTTGTCCTGGTGTCCTAATTCAGAAACTCTTGTACCCAATATGTTTTGCACATCAATCGCACAATTGATGAGCATACTGTACAACTGTTCAGAAGGAAGTTAGTTGTGAGTTTGCATATGGTGAGAGAACAATTCACGTTCAAAATGTCCGTGAACACTGTGGACTGGAAATGTTCTTTATATCATGGGACTCGCTATCACGTGTCTGTCATGTAGTGGCTACATCTCATGTCTCTATCATGTAGTGCCTACTTCTCATGTCTCTATCATGTAGTGGCTACTTCTCATGTCTCTATCATGTAGTGGCTACTTCTCATGTCTCATACTTTGGTGTTACCTTTCATTCGAGTGATTATGTGGCTTGCACTGAAGATTTGAATTAAAAAAGGAGGAGAAATTACATAAGCATCACAATCATTCTCACATCATCTGCCATCATTCTCACATCATCTGCCATCATTCTCACATCATCTGACATCATTCTCACATCATCTGCCATCATTCTCACATCATCTGCCATCATTCTCACATCATCTGACATCATTCTCACATCATCTGACATCATTCTCACATCATATGACATCATTCTCTCATCATCTTACATCATTCTCTCATGGTCTGACATCATTCTCTCATCATCTGACATCATTCTCTCATGATCTGACATCATTCTCTCATCATCTAGCATTATTTTCTCATGATCTGACATCATGCAGGAATGAATGGTTAATTTGAACAAGATGGCTAGATTTGATATTTTGCTTGTTATTTTATAATTATTTTAATTTTACTTATATTCCTTTGCATATTAATGTGACATCACAGTAATTAAAAAACATGACTTAAAAACGGATACATCCTTCCTTAGGCACCAGAACATCGACTACAGGATTGCCCCAGTTTCACTGTTCATAAAACAACAATCTGGCCAACGGGATCCTCTCTGCAAAGAAAATTGTGGGCAAACCAATATGAACTTATACAAACTGTTCTCTGGACCACCAATATTGAACCGATCATTGAATAATTGATCACAGAAGTTGTGTACTAAAGTATAGACGCATCATCACTTGTTGTGTAGTATCAGGAAACATAAATGACCTAAACAGATGATCGCAGAAGAAGATATAGGCCTATGTAATGTATTGATATGTGAATGTATTGATATGTGAATGTATTGATATGTGAATGTATTGATATGTGAATGTATTGATATGTGAATGCACTCTACTGATACATACACACTAGTACACATTAGTACACAAGTTCAGCGCTGACTATCGCTGCTTCACCAATATTAGTACACAAGTTCAGCGCTGACTATCGCTGCTTCACCAATATTAGTACACAAGTTCAGCGCTGACTATCGCTGCTTCACCAACATTAGTACACAAGTACAGCGCTGACTATCGCTGCTTCACCAACTACTTCACAATGTTGTAATTATGTAAGGTTACATATTAAATTTTGTGCTTTCACTTTGTCACTTGCTGTGTTACAGGTAAAAGGGATATATGTGAAGAAATGCGAAAGAACAAAACCTCTCCATGTGATGGGGGAAAAATATGTAAAAAAGATGGTAATGGCTATAAATGTCAATGTCCAGATGGTACAATCTACAATCCTGACGAAAAATTGTGTAAAGGTAAGTATAGAAGAATCCACAGTTGTAAAGATACTTAATGAAGTATATGCTTATCCCTGTTTGGGATTAACAATAATCTTCAGGTAGCATACTTGTACAGTTAACTTATGCTATGGAGACCACTTTCATGTCAGTTTTGACATATAGAACATATATAGAACATATATAGAACATATATAGAACATATATAGAACAGTGCATATATCTCATTGTATATGTCTCAACAATTGAAAAGACGGTTGGTCGTTGACATAGAGTGGCTTGTCTTTCTAATCAATAGCTAACACTGCTGTGAAATGGAACAACAATAGTACTTACGTAGAACACAGGTTTTTGAAAGTTTCCCTTGAACATGACCGACTATTGCTAAAGGGTTATGAGGTGTAAACACGCAAACATGTGTATTGTAAATTGTATGTTTTCATGTTTACACCACACAACCCCTTAGCAATAGTCCGTGTTCAAGTAACTTTCAAAAATATGTGTACTACATAAGTACTATTCCTGTCTGTCTAACAAATGTTTGTAAACGTTGCTAAGAAAGTCTTCACTCAAAGAGATTGTAAAAATACTGTAGTTTTTCAACTAGACACAATAATTATAAAAGTTTTCTCCAATAGTAAGATGAATACCATCTTAAGTTTAAAGTCATCAGCAAAAAAGTAAATAATTATTGTTTTAAAAGAAAACCGTGTCTCAAGAAAACTCAAGTCATCACAGAACTTTTATTTGTGCATAGAAACATTTGAAACATTTCTAAATAGCTGCAAAAAATGGATATACTTGACAAAAATGGATATACTTGACAAAAATGGATATACTTGACAAAAATGGATATACTTGACAAAAATGGATATACTTGACAAAAATGGATATACTTGACAAAAATAGATATACTTGACAAAAATGAATATACTTGACAAAAATGGATATACTTGACAAAAATGGATATACTTGACAAAAATGGATATACTTTACAAAAATGGAAAATACTTGACAAAAATAGATATACTTGACAAAAATGGATATACTTGACAAAAATGGATATACTTGACAAAAATGGATATACTTGACAAAAATGGATATACTTGACAAAAATGGATATACTTGACAAAAATAGATATACTTGACAAAAATGAATATACTTGACAAAAATGGATATACTTGACAAAAATGGATATACTTGACAAAAATGGATATACTTGACACAATGGATATACTTAACAAAAATGGATATACTTGACAAAAATGGATATACTTGACAAAAATGGATATACTTGACAAAAATTGATATACTTGACAAAAATGGATATACTTGACAAAAATGGATATACTTGACAAAACAGCCAACTTTCGTTTGCTGAGTCATCTTCCTGACTTATCTATATTTTTTTGAAAAATTTAGTCTCTATTCCTTTAGTTCTGCTATCTATATTTTATCTGAGACCTTCTAATTTACTACATATTTTCTATATTTTATCTGATACCTTCTAATTTACTACATATTTTCTATATTTTATCTGAGACCTTCTAATTTACTACATATTTTCTATATTTTATCTGAGACCTTCTAATTTACTACATATTTTCTATATTTTATCTGAGACCTTCTAATTTACTACATATTTTCTATATTTTATCTGAGACCTTCTAATTTACTACATATTTTCTATATTTTATCTGAGACCTTCCTCTAATTTACTATATAATTTCGCTCTTCAAACAAGACAAAAGACAAATATTCTAAAATCGCACTTTATTGACTGCCTTTACTTTTCAACTGCCAGGAAAAAACTTCTACAGACAGCCTTAAAAGTCACTAACCTACTGTATGGATCACTAAGTCAACTTCAGAAGACCTGCAGCTTTTTAAGAATGGCATTGTGCTGACAAGAGTAGCATTACTCATCGGCATTTGAATATCAACAATAACAACAACAGATGCTAGTGTCACACCTATGTCTGAATATAAACATATATTTTTTATTTTGCTATTATGTTTTATCTGACACTTCAAATATACTATATATTTCCACTATTTAAACAAGACAACAGACATATATTCTGAAAATGACATTCAATTCTGCACATTTTTAAAATTTATAGTACGTCATTGTAGGTTTACAAATAAATAAAACGTTGTACTATAAAACAAATAAATAAAACGTTGTACTATAAAACAAATAAATAAAAGGTTGTACTATAAAGCAACTATTCCACTATTCTACTTCTATCTTCAGTAACTATTTCATTTCTAACCACAAGTAATTTTTTCCACCATGTTTAACCTATTTATTTCCAAATTCTGGCACTCTGCCTGCTGTTAGAATTAATATATGTAGTTAAAAATGTTTAAAACTGAAATATATGTTTGTTTTGTTCAGTTATTATGCACATTATCTTGTCAAGCTTTGTTTTATCATTGGAATTTTTCGCTAGACCACAGAACTTTTACAATTTCTCATATCAACCACAGGCGAGCTTATGACCTAATGAGTCACTGTGTTAAATTTCATTGGAATATAACAAGTCATTTAGATTTCTATACTGGTAGACACAATGCAGTGTTACGGAGCTATCCATTTATATACAATATATAGATTTGGGCCATATTTTATTCCTGCCAATAAGAAGTATTATGTCTCTCATATCAGAATTATTACAATTTTCCAACACCAACATTATTTGTAACAAGAATGACTATATTTCTCTTCACAAAAACTTGTCAATTCCAGAAAATTATGGTACATGCGTGGTTAGGGAAAAACTATCAAGTATAGCTGTCAGAAATTTCGCAAGGGAAGAGTTCACATTTGTAAGCACCTGCAGGTATGTGATTTCTATTTTTTACTTTGTAAGCACCAGCAGGTATGTGATTTCATTTTGTTTACTTTGTTCGCACCTGCAGGTATGTGATTTCATTTTGTTTACTTTGTAAGCCTCTGCAGGTATGTGATTTCATTTTGTTCACTTTGTACGCACCTGCAGGTATGTGATTTCATTTTGTTTATTTTGTAAGCACCTGCAGGTATGTGATTTCATTCTGTTACTTTCCCACATCAGCTGCAGAGATGGTTTAACTTTTAGTATTGCTAGAATATTATATTTATGACGTAGAATTCAACGCAACATTTTTTGGCTGTAGTGATTTTCTATGCAATATAAATTACATTCAGTCATTTTCCATTGCATTCTGAGCAGTCAGCTTCACAATTGCCTTCAGCAGGATCCAAACCGTGTACATTGGCTATCACAAACATCACTCTGTACCACACCACAGAGCAGGACAACTCTTAGTATACTGACCTAAAATCCATGTTTACGTACTCTGCTTGAGCACACACATAATTAGTATAGGTGAATTTAATATTATCACAATATTCTATTTATTTGTAAGCTTACGGTAATGGATTGTGCATCCGATCATGCACAAAGCGTATTATAACTACATTTGTATGCATGATCTGTAACTAATTGTGTATGCATGATCTGTAACTAATTGTGTATGCATGATCTGTAACTGATCTTGTATGCATGATCTGTAACTAATTGTGTATGCATGATCTGTAACTAATTGTGTATGCATGATCTGTAACTAATTGTGTATGCATGATCTGTAACTGATCTTGTATGCATGATCTGTAACTAATTGTGTATGCATGATCTGTAACTAATTGTGTATGCATGATCTGTAACTAATTGTGTATGCATGATCTGTAACTGATCTTGTATGCATGATCTGTAACTAATTGTGTATGCATGATCTGTAACTAATTGTGTATGCATGATCTGTAACTAATTGTGTATGCATGATCTGTAACTGATCTTGTATGCATGATCTGTAACTAATTGTGTATGCATGATCTGTAACTAATTGTGTATGCATGATCTGTAACTAATTGTGTATGCATGATCTGTAACTGATCTTGTATGCATGATCTGTAACTAATTGTGTATGCATGATCTGTAACTAATTGTGTATGCATGATCTGTAACTAATTGTGTATGCATGATCTGTAACTAATTGTGTATGCATGATCTGTAACTGATCTTGTATGCATGATCTGTAACTGATCGTGTATGCATGATCTGTAACTAATTGTGTATGCATGATCTGTAACTGATCTTGTATGCATGATCTGTAACTAATTGTGTATGCATGATCTGTAACTAATTGTGTATGCATGATCTGTAACTAATTGTGTATGCATGATCTGTAACTAATTGTGTATGCATGATCTGTAACTAATTGTGTATGCATGATCTGTAACTAATTGTGTATGCATGATCTGTAACTGATCTTGTATGCATGATCTGTAACTAATTGTGTATGCATGATCTGTAACTGATCTTGTATGCATGATCTGTAACTAATTGTGTATGCATGATCTGTAACTGATCTTGTATGCATGATCTGTAACTGATTGTGTATGCATGATCTGTAACTAATTGTGTATGCATGATCTGTAACTAATTGTGTATGCATGATCTGTAACTGATCTTGTATGCATGATCTGTAACTGATCTTGTATGCATGATCTGTAACTAATTGTGTATGCATGATCTGTAACTGATCTTGTATGCATGATCTGTAACTAATTGTGTATGCATGATCTGTAACTGATCTTGTATGCATGATCTGTAACTGATCTTGTATGCATGATCTGTAACTAATTGTGTATGCATGATCTGTAACTGATCTTGTATGCATGATCTGTAACTAATTGTGTATGCATGATCTGTAACTAATTGTGTATGCATGATCTGTAACTAATTGTGTATGCATGATCTGTAACTAATTGTGTATGCATGATCTGTAACTAATTGTGTATGCATGATCTGTAACTGATCTTGTATGCATGATCTGTAACTAATTGTGTATGCATGATCTGTAACTAATTGTGTATGCATGATCTGTAACTAATTGTGTATGCATGATCTGTAACTGATCTTGTATGCATGATCTGTAACTGATTGTGTATGCATGATCTGTAACTAATTGTGTATGCATGATCTGTAACTAATTGTGTATGCATGATCTGTAACTAATTGTGTATGCATGATCTGTAACTAATTGTGTATGCATGATCTGTAACTAATTGTGTATGCATGATCTGTAACTAATTGTGTATGCATGATCTGTAACTAATTGTGTATGCATGATCTGTAACTAATTGTGTATGCATGATCTGTAACTAATTGTGTGTGCATGATCTGTAACTAATTGTGTATGCATGATCTGTAACTAATTGTGTGTGCATGATCTGTAACTAATTGTGTGTGCATGATTTGTAACTAATTGTGTATGCATGATCTGTAACTAATTGTGTATGCATGATCTGTAACTAATTGTGTATGCATGATCTGTAACTAATTGTGTATGCATGATCTGTAACTAATTGTGTATGCATGATCTGTAACTAATTGTGTGTGCATGATCTGTAACTAATTGTGTATGCATGATCTGTAACTGAGCTTGTATACATGATCTGTAACTGAGTGTATATGCGTGATCAAAGATTTAATGGGGCAATGACTTGTGACTTGTTTTATGAACTAATGAGATAATGATTTATTGTTTATCTTTATTACGCAAGTCTCTTATTGTAATTCTTGTCTAACATAATTCATGTATATCGCCATTTAATTTTATGTATGTATTCTTACTTTTTGTTTCAGACACTTACTTATTGGTAACAGTCACAAACTTTATGCTAGTAGATCTGAAATTGTCGAAGTGTATGCATACTTTGCTGGAACAATACAGACTAGTATAACAATTGAAAAAATATTAGTTGTATTTCATGCCCAGGTTGGCTCAGGTTCGTGTCAAGGCATGCAGGAGTTTCATATCGTGTATAAACTTGGAGACAGCTTCTACACTGTAAGTACTATGTCATTAGTAGATATATGCTAGGATTGGATGTCATTAGTAGATATATGCTAGGATTGGCTATGCAATTAATTGATCTCGTCTAACAATAATTACAAGGTCTCCAAGTAGGCAGAGCATTTCAGGGTCAGTGAACTTAAACCTGACATGTCTGTATCTTTAAGTAGTTTCTTCGTTAGCAGGGTACATCACTCTTTCTAATGAATCTTGTTTAGTTAATAGGGTGCATCACTCTTCCTAATAAATGTGGTTAAGTTAACATGGTACATCACTCTTGCTAAAAAATCTGGTTAAGAAAAGAAAGGGTACAAAATATGTAGAGGATTTATTTCATTGTACTCTGGTTGTCCCATATGTACGCTGTCCCTCTCAACGAAGCGGCGCGAAGCCTGCAGAGATTACCATTCTTAGCACATAACTCCATAGCTTCAAGCGATAATCACCATGAATCTCCGATTAAATTAATGTCGTAAGCGGGATTCAAACCCACAAACACTTGAACAAAAATAAAACTGCTTAACCACTATTTAATCTCCACAACATTCTATCCCATTACTTATTGTTATTATTATTATGGTTGAGTTTTTGGTCATCGTCGATATGACGGACGAACACCATCATCACTAAGATACACAGATGATAGAGTGTCTCCCATCAACTGATGCGATATTTAATCTCCACAACATTATATCACTAAGATACACAGACGACACAGTTCTCATATAAACTGGTGAAGAGGGTCTAAAACAACTGGTCTTGGCAACAAAAAAGACACAATAGAGCACATATACAACACCAAAAAAAAACCTAAATCATGACAACAGAAAAAGTCAAAACCACCCAAATATAACAGTTGATAATCACGAATTAGAAGTAACAAATTGTGAATAAATGGGAGTGGACATCAACAGTGCAGGAGATTGTGCAGCTGAAATCAATAGAAGAATCGGCAATTGTGACTTCCAAAGCTAAATCAAATGAAAAATATTTGACCATGTACCAGCTGCTGAACAAAAGTACAACTAATTAAATAAAGTATATCCCCAGTAGCAATCTATGGTTGTGAAACATGGACACTGAATAAGTCAGTGGCAAAGATAATAGTTGCCTTTAACTTGGACATTGATTATTTGAAAGAAAATTATTTACAAATATTTTGTGACATTATTTTTTTGCTTGTAAATTGTTGTATAATATTAAAATACATTGCATTACAAGTTGTACAATAACACACAGTTGTACATACAATAGCACAGATATGTACAATACAATAACACACAGTTGTACATACAATAGCACAGATATGTACAATACAATAACACACATATGTACAATACAATAACACACAGATGTACAATACAATAACACACAGATGTACAATACAATAACACACAGATGTAGGCCTACATACAATAACACACAGATATGTACAATACAATAGCACAGATATGTACAATACAATAACACACATATGTACAATACAATAACACACATATGTACAATACAATAACACACATATGTACAATACAATAACACACATATGTACAATACAATATCACACATATGTACAATACAATATCACACAGGTGTACAATACAATAACACACAGATGTAGGCCTACATACAATAGCACATAGATATGTACAATACAATAACACACAGATGTAGGCCTACATACAATAGCACATAGATATGTACAATACAATAACACACAGATATGTACAATACAATAGCACAGATATGTACAATACAATAACACACATATGTACAATACAATAACACACATATGTACAATACAATAACACACATATGTACAATACAATAACACACATATGTACAATACAATATCACACAGGTGTACAATACAATAACACACAGATGTAGGCCTACATACAATAGCACACAGATATGTACAATACAATAACACACAGATGTATAATACAATAACACACAGATATACAATACAATAACACACATATGTACAATACAATAACACACAGATGTATAATACAATAACACACAGATATACAATACAATAACACACATATGTAGGCCTACATACAATAGCACACAGATATACAATACAATAACACACAGATGTACAATACAATAACACACAGATGTATAATACAATAACACACAGATATACAATACAATAACACACATATGTACAATACAATAACACACAGATGTATAATACAATAACACACAGATATACAATACAATAACACACATATGTAGGCCTACATACAATAACACACAGATATACAATACAATAACACACAGATGTATAATACAATAACACACAGATATACAATACAATAACACACAGATGTAGGCCTACATACAATAACACACAGATATGTACAAGTTATATTTCTGTTTATGCAGGTACACTCTTTTATCTTCACAAGTAAAGATCAATTAATCTTGTGCAAGACATGTTCATTTATCTATCTATAAACCTACATCAATATCTATCTATAAACCTACATCAATATATATCTATAAACCTACATCAATATCTATCTATAAACCTACATCAATATCTAACTATAAACCTACATCAATATCTATCTATAAACCTACATCAATATCTATCTATAAACCTACATCAATATCTAACTATAAACCTACATCAATATCTATCTATAAACCTACATCAATTTCTAATTTCAAGTTATACAAAGTTAATGAAAATCACTAAATACAAATTTGAGCTGTAGGCCTATAGCAAATAGTATTTGAATTTGTATTATTTCGCTGTCTGTGATGGGTTTAAATCTACTAGTTTAATGATATTCTCTTTTCAGATTAATGAAGTCGTAACAAAAAAGATTTATTTAGTAAAAGATACAGTGCATGTTGTAATCGTTGAAGACAACTTTGCAATAATCATTCCTAAAGCTGGGGTGACTGTCACAGTAAGTGGAGCAAGTGTATTGGTGACAGTTTCAGGTAAATGTTTCATTATTTACATTTGATGTGTTTCACCTTCTAAATATATAGACTATAATTTATATATATATATATATAATAATAGCACATATATAAACACATATATAATAATAATGCATTAATAAAACAAATATATAATAAAATAAACACACATATATAAACACATATATAATACAATAAAAACACATATAAACACATAGCCTATATAATAAAATAATAAGATATATAAACACATGTATAATAATAAAATTCAAACCCCATCAGGGTTGCTGGGATGTCACATTAGAAATATCAAGACAAAATACCCTCCAAATACTCTTCTGACTTTAACCATTTGGGTGATTGTAGTAAAACCATGCCAAACCATTCCTTGGTGTTATAAATCTAAGATTTTCTTTGTCATTTTCTTCTCCTCTTTCCATCATCAAATGTTTCTCTTGCAAAATAGATTTAGAAAGTGAAGTGTGTTTTTGTACATGTCCAGACCAAGCAAGCTTATGCCATATTAATAGTAAAGCCATTAAGTGGTTCTTGATAACCTGCAGATGTGTCTGTTTGTTGCAGAATCAATAGTTTTGTCCTATATTCTACATAACTGAGTTTTAATCGATTCCAGTAGCACTTATATTCAAACTCCTGAATCCTTCTTTCTGTGTCTGCATTTAGCGTCCAGTATGTCACCAATACAAAATACTAGTTAGAATTGGTGATATGTATAGATTAATCTGTACTGTAATGCTGATCATACTTTTTCCAAATCGTAATCAGCGTTGCCACTTGATTCTTATCTTTATTTCATTCCCCTTATTACTATCATCGCATTTTACACAGATATCTTCATTTAGATTCTAACTCAGGAAAGTAGTAAGTTGGTATATCTCTTTAGCTTTCCTGTTGAGTGAAGTAAAATATTCCATGGTTTCTATAGTTTTCCTGGCCAAAGGAACAGAACATTGACAGGTATTTTTAGTTGTCTTGCTCAGTGAAATACATTGCTAGTTTGTTTTATAGAATAATAATGTTAATACTTGTACCTGTTCCTATTCAGTTTTAATATTTACATGATACTTTAGTTTCTTTGTCCAGTAGAGTAAAATATTCACAGGTTTCTTTAGTTTTCCTGTTCAGTTGGGTGGAAACTGTTGTAGTAATAATGTAGTTTTCCTGTTCAGTTGGGTGGAAACTGTTGTAGTAATAATGTAGTTTTCCTGTTCAGTTGGGTGGAAACTGTTGTAGTAATAATGTAGTTTTCTTACATAATTCGAAGATGTTATTAATGAATTTAATCTTATTTGGTTTGTTGGATGGCTTGTAAAACTGATTTTTCAACCACTGAATGATACCTCAACAAACTCATGCACCAAAATTCCCCAGCAGAATCACTTGGAGACCAAACATTAAATAAATTCAAACTACAGCCTTTGAAAAACGTATTCTTATGTGAAGACTAGTGGTTATATCTGGGGGCAGATGTATACAACAATAAAATTATACATCTATAAAACAAGTATATACAGGGACAGTCAAAATAACTTTGACACAGCCTAATCATCTAGAAATTAGTCTTCTATGGTTTTAAAAAAAGAAAAACAATTAAAAAACAGAATTCAAGATATCAGACTTTGAATAATGCTTGGAGCAATGAAAATCAGCCCATGAAATAAAAAATGGCCAATACTGCCGTCATTTATGTGTGGTTTTTAAATAATTTTTTGTCTGTTTAATTAAGCAAAATATTTAAAGATTTCTTTCTTTTTTCTGTTTGACAAAGTGTAATAGGTGAAGATGTTGTTAGTGTTACAGTTGAGTAACACACAACATTGACATGTTTATTTAGTTTTCTAGTTCAGTCAAGTAGAACACCCAAATTGTTGATTAGATATCTAGTTGATTGGTCTAATGTATGTAATCATATGGAGCAGAATGGGGAGTATGTTTAATCAATGGGTCATGGGAACCACTAGCATACATTCCTTTCAGCTTCTGCTGGGAGATCGTGAGCAACTATAGGCATGCCCAGAGTGCAATGCTAGGGATATTCATAATTCATTACCTTTCAGCATTAGATGAACACAACAAACTGTATAGACCCTATCTCATGCTAAAAAAATGTTATAAGATCTTTCATGTGTGCATGGATCAGATGGTTTCTACTAGAACAAAACTGGTGCCGGTGGAACAAAATAAAACATGTCTGTAAAATTTGTTATAAATCTGGAATTCTGTAGATGCATTGACATTTCATGATTGGGGAGGGGGGGACATAATATGATGGCATCATTATCTTATGTGACTTTTCTGCTACATATTATAAACACATCTATTAATGGAAACATCTGCTTGAGGAAAAAGACCTGGGACCGCAAGTGGATGAGACCTAAGATATGCTAGCTACGATGACATAAGATTATAATGTGAGTCTGAAAACTGTAGTACTACCAGAGGAGTGGCTACATAGCGATCTTACATATCTTAAAAGGTTATCGCATCATCACACTGCAGAATGTGTACGGTAAGATTCTGGAAATAATTGCAGCTAGACGCATAACCAGGGAACTAGAGATTAAAGGCGTTCTCCCAAATTACCAAGGTGCATACAGACCCAGAAGAGACACAGTCACAAATACAGCGGTTCTTGCATATGAAGTGTATGAAGGTTTTCAGAATAAAGAAGAATTTGTAGTCTTAACGATAGACCTAGAAGATACATACAATAGAGTTAGTTACAGACATCTTGTTGACATGCTAAGGGAACACAATATCCATCCCCGGATCATACGCTCGATAGCAAATGCGCTAATCTGTAGATAGGTTTCTCTGAGGTGCGGATCCTGGACGTCTGATATCATACAATAGCACCCTTTCTGCCACAAGATCTCCTCTGTCCAAAGTGCTATCTAATGTGTGACGTTAAAAATTGTACAATTGCAAACCTCTAGCAATTTTAGAGTTCTAACATACGCTGATGATATCCTACTATACAACTCGGGCAGGAACAGAACAGATATTTCTGACAGTGTACAGTGTTGACTAGATCAATTGCTAATATGGTGCAGAACATACAACGCTGTGATAAATCCCTCGAAAGTAAAGGTCGTCTGGTACTCATTAAATAATAATCTGGTCAGTGACACACTGTCAATTGCATGGACTCATTCATTGAAAGAGAACAGGAACTTAAATATCTTGGGATAATCTTTGATAGAAGTCTCTAATTTAACAAACACATGAAATATGATTCAGAAGGCTAAAATAGGGATCAGTGTTATCAAGGTTATGGGACCTTCGACGTGCAGCATTGGGTACTATTTTTGCTTCTGCAAGTGATGGTGCTATCTGCCATAGATTATGGCCTCGGCCTACTAACACTGTCACAGACGCAAGTCGATAAATTGGAAAAAGTCCAAAGAGCGGCACTGAGGTGTACTAGGGATAAACCCATCTCTACTATGATATTTCTGCTTCATCTGCCCAGTATTACAGTGCAACATCAGGTAGCACAGGCTAAGTTGTACCTTAAAGTGACAGAATACAACCACCACCCATTACACCATCGTCTAGTTGGGTCAAAGGGAAAATAATTCAAGCGTGGCAGATCATGGATGGCAGAGGCTTAAGACACACTGCGAAGAGTATGTGAGTGAAGAAATAGGAAAGGGCAGTGAATGGGTGGAGGTAGATACAAAGAAGAAATTACTGACTAAAGTAATAATACACCTAGATAATGCATGTCAAAATGGACGGGTTTCAGGGCCCAGGATACAGTGCATGAACTCGCCCAGCTACACTCGAAACCACAAGACATAATTATATACACAGATGGCTCTGTCAACAGAAACACAAATAAAAGCGGTTGGGATTTTGTTGCCTACAGAAATGGTGTGAAGTTGGTTGAGAAATCTTCAGCATATTCTACTGTCACATCGAGCATGAGGATGGAGATAGAGGGAGTTACAGCAGCACTTAATTGTTTGATAACTGATACATCAACACACTCGGTAATACTCACAGACTCTCAAAGCATGTTGCGTGAGATAGAAAAGTACATGCTGAGAAAAGAATGGTGGGACTTATTGAACAACTCGATTGTCTAGAGCATTACATGGATATACTGCACTGGTCATGCTGGGGTCAAAGGAAACTAGAGAGCTGATTTATTGGCAGGCAATGCAGCGATAGATGACACAATGCTGAGAAGAAATAAAGCAGATTTGATGAAAGCAATAAAAAATTAATTTCAAAATTAAGATGACGTCAATGAGGCTGAGAACGTACACATACAGAGAATGTCAGAAATTGGAATGTCTAGAGGTGAGTGAAGGAAAAGTATTTTTTAAAGCCCCCGAAGATCAAGCAATGAACACCTGTCTGAGACTCTGAGTATACATACACTGAGATAGCTGCTGGATCGGAGGGCGGAGCACTTATGGGAATGCCACACGTGCTTTTAAGCTAGTTTCTAATCAAGAACATCTACTAATTGTAATGTTTCTCCTTTGTCATGAACTGCATTTAACTGCCATAAAATGGTCTAACAAAAGATAAATGCATAATTGTGTGAACTTTTTTTAAAGTATTATTAAACGCATTAATTCACATGAATAAATCCTGCATTCTGTGTCCTAAATGAACACAACAAAAAAACATGGGAAATTGTTACATAATCTGCACATTCTCCACTAATACATTTTAAAGAAATATATGAATGCCAGATTCGAACCCATTTTAAAGACCAGTATTATTTTGATCCACATCAACAAAAACTGCATCAGCAAATCATGTTGAGGGAGTATTGGAGACCTTTGTTAGGCCTATTGTACTATATTTTGTGCACTGCGTGTTAAATTTCATGCATAACACTCTGATAAAGTGCACATCCTACAGGGAACTTTAATTCTATGTTACCTTTGCCAAAATAGAAATGTCATTTTGATATAATGGATGTCAACTATTTCTAACCAGCAAGTGTCATCTTTTGCAGAAACATTTGCCCGAAATGCTCAAGGTATTTGTGGTGTTGGAAAGAGCGGTGAACTGAAATATGGACAGATACAAGTGAATTCTGCTCAACAAAGAGGCACAGACATATATGACTTTATTAACTTGTATATCAGTGATGCTAGCAAAAACTCAAAGTAAGCACATTTATTGATGCTGACATCATTTGTTCATCACTTTATGCTGACATCATTTTTTCATCACTTGATGTTGACATCATTTGTTCATCACTTGATGTTGACATCATTTGTTCATCACTTGATGTTGACATCATTTGTTCATCACTTGATGCTGACATCATTTGTTCATCACTTGATGCTGACATCATTTGTTCATCAGTTGATGTTGACATCATCTGTTCATCACTTTATGCTGACATCATTTTTTGATCACTAGATGTTGACATCATTTGTTCATCATTTGATGACATCATTTGTTCATCACTTGATGCTAACATCATTTGTTCATCACTTGATGCTAACATCATTTGTTCATCACTTGATTACCATTCTCATCATCTGGATATTTGTATTGATCCCATTATTAGGGTGTTTCCGTTCCTTGTCTTGTCTTATAATATCCATGTATGCCGCTAGGTGTCATGGGGAGCTGAACTCTTCTTTCTTTAGCTCACTGGGATGCCGCTGCCACAGTGCAGCCTTAGTCTTCTAGTGTATTTCTCTGATGCCATCTATCCATCTTCGAAAAATGATGTCAGGATTTCCCCTATTTCTCTTTTCAGATGCTCTACTGAAATGAATAAGTTCTATTTCTCTGTATCAAATTTATCAGTTTTTGTGTGTAGACCTAATAAATTGCAGTCAGCATTTATCCATTTAGTCGGCTGAGATACAGGTGGGAGAGCAACATCACACGATGGACAGGATACAGTCTAGCAGAGTGCATCACCAAAACAAGAGACGGAATGGTGGAGGTCTGTTGCAGCCAACCTTCATTGCGGAGATGGCACTTGATGATGATAATGAGTATATCACTTCTAGTTTCAAAATAAAATGATATTCAGTGATAAAACATATTCATATGAAAAACTGACCAAATCCAGTGATAAAACATTCATATGAAAAACTGACCAAATCCAGTGATAAAACATATTCTTATAAAAAACTGACTAAATCCAGTGATAAAACATTCATATGAAAAACTGACAAAATCCAGTGATAAAACATATTCATATGAAAAACTGACCAAATCCAGTGATAAAACATATTCCTATGAAAAACTATTCAAATCTTATGGTTTTCATCCTTATCACCTGTCTCCATAAGTGTCATATAGACTAACAACTATGAAACCTGTCTGTTAAGTCTCAGTTATCAACATCATTTTGATAAGTCGTATAAATTCAGATAACACACACAAACTCTGATATCACTGCCACAATTTCGTGAACAATTCAGTCAGTTCCTCTTTTGCCAAGTTTGACACATAGGGCGGATGTCATAGTTCTCCATGCCTGTCGGTCAGCTGCCAAGGATTGCAAGTCTTGTGCATTTATGCCTGTTGATTTAATTCCAATTAGCATTTGTGATTTTTCAGAGGCATCTATTTTCGAAGGCAACAAACGTCTTGTCCATTATTGCGGTAGATTTCCAACTAATACATCCATATGTCAATGATAGAATCACACTTGCATTGAATAGTCGCAGTTTGATGTGTTTACTTGCAATCTTCAATTTCAAGATGTTTGAGAGTGTGTTAAAGGCGTTGGAGACAAGAGCGATTCGAATCTTGATTTCTGAGTTGGTATCCCCGTCTGCTGTTATCTTGCTTACCAAATATACGAAATGTGAAACGTTGTCTAGTATATTGCCATCTAGTTTAATTGATTTTGTCAGGCCGGTAAAGTTCATGATTTTCGTTGTATGTGTGTTTATTTGAAGGCCTCTCTGCTGCGCAAAAGCTTTCATTATTTTTGTTTTTTCTTGGAGATCTTGGTGTGTTGAACTCAGGAGAGCAATATCATCTTCGAAGGTTAGATTTTCCAGAGTCTTGTTGTTTATCCATTTGATGCCTAGTTGTTTTTGGTCTGTGCATTTCCTCATCACCCAGTCCAGTCAATCAATTAATCGCCACATATCTGAGAAATGAAGGATTTTGATATCTAAACTTTGCCATCTCCTTCTTCAGACCCATCAGTGGCATGATGGGTGGTGAATAGCTATGATAAACAGTATATTATGAAGGTGTGTTTCACAAAAAATAGCAACATCGGGGAGGATGGCACACAATGTGATGAAAAAATGTGTAACGTCTACTCTTTCTTGGATATTCGCTGACATTTTGATTATTATGTTATTAGCATTATTATTGTTTTGTTTGTTTCAAAAGTTGCAATCCTGCAAGACGACCAATTCCAAGCACAGATTATTGCTCTAGTAATGAAGCTCACAAGGGTCTAGCCAATAAATTATGTGCAGTTTTTAAAGGCGGCAACAGCCAATCAGAATACTTTTTTGAGGAGGTAAGTAGATAAAAAATGTTGTCGGTGAAAGAAACATAGTGAAAAACCACTGTTATCTGCCATGTACATTACAATAGATGACAAGGCAGGGATTACAATGGGTTTGCCTAACCCATCCGATAGATAGTTGTATGAAAGTCTATCAAATAATGCACAATATTCCTACATCAAAACTTTACCCAATAATTAAATCAACTACATTCAGCAGTAGTCTTGCAGTTTTATAGGCACACTGGAATGGGCACACTGGAATGGGCACACTGGAAAATCCACAGACTTCCCAGCAATATAATTCTATCTAATGACATTAGGTCAAAGGGCATGAGCCCATGGACTGCTGGACTGTCAGCAACCAACCAACCAAGACTGTGTGAGATTGCGTGAATCATGGTTGCTCTCAAGACTGTGTGAGATTGTGTGAATTATGGTCGGTCTCACGACTGTGAGATTGTGTGAACCATGGTTGCTCTCAAGACTGAGTGAGATAGTTTAAATTATGGTCGGTCTCAAGACTGAGTGAGATTGTGTGAATTATGGTCGGTCTCAAGACTGAGTGAGATTGTCTAAATTATGGTCGGTCTCAAGACTGAGTGAGATTGTGTGAATTATGGTCGGTCTCAAGACTGAGTGAGATTGTGTGAAGCGTGGTCGCTCTCAAGACTGTATGAGATTGTGTGAATCATGGTCGGTCTCAAGACTGCGTGAGATTGTGTGAAGTTCTGAAAAGTATGTAAAGAGAAACGTAAATGATACATAAAAATACTGATAAATTGACCTGAAACTGTCAGCAACTACACTCTGTTGTATTTTTTTAGATGGGATTAAAGCACCCTATGCACTTGTCCTGTGTGTGCTGATTCTGCAGTCATAACCCAATAATAAAAAAACAAAAATTTTTCATGATTACCTTATATAATGCTTGTTGTTATTATCTTTTATAATAGTTTACTTAGTAATCTTCCATAATAGTGTCATTTTCTGGCCACAGTTTCATTATCCTCCATAATAGTGTCATTTTCTGGCCACAGTTTCATTATCCTCATAATAGTGTCATTTTCTGGCCACAGTTTCATTATCCTCCATAATAGTGTCATTTTCTGGCCACAGTTTCATTATCCTCCATAATAGTGTCATTTTCTGGCCACAGTTGCATTATCCTCCATAATAGTGTCATTTTCTGGCCACAGTTTCATTATCCTCCATAATAGTGTCATTTTCTGGCCACAGTTTCATTATCCTCCATAATAGTGTCATTTTCTGGCCACAGTTTCATTATCCTCCATAATAGTGTCATTTTCTGGCCACAGTTTCATTATCCTCCATAATAGTGTCATTTTCTGGCCACAGTTTCATTATCCTCCATAATAGTGTCATTTTCTGGCCACAGTTTCATTATCCTCCATAATAGTGTCATTTTCTGGCCACAGTTTCATCATCCTCCATAATAGTGTCATTTTCTGGCCACAGTTTCATCATCCTCCATAATAGTGTCATTTTCTGGCCACAGTTTCATTATCCTCCATAATAGTGTCATTTTCTGGCCACAGTTTCATTATCCTCCATAATAGTGTCATTTTCTGGCCACAGTTTCATTATCCTCCATAATAGTGTCATTTTCTGGCCACAGTTTCATTATCCTCCATAATAGTGTCATTTTCTGGCCACAGTTTCATCATCCTCCATAATAGTGTCATTTTCTGGCCACAGTTTCATTATCCTCCATAATAGTGTCATTTTCTGGCCACAGTTTCATTATCCTCCATAATAGTGTCATTTTCTGGCCACAGTTTCATTATCCTCCATAATAGCTTCTATCAATGTTTTTCATGTATTTGCTCTGATTGTGTTCTGAAATTGTAACTTTCTTTCTTGTATATACGTGCTCTGGTTCTCTTATATTCTAGTCTCTGACATTCTATTTTGTATTCTCATTGTCTTTGATATATGTGTGTGTGTGTTGTGTGTGTGTGTTGTGTGTAGTGTGTGTAGTGTGCGTAGTGTGTGTGTAGTGTGTGTAGTGTGTGTTGTGTGTGTAGTGTGTGTAGTGTGTGTGTGTTGTGTGTAGTGTGTGTAGTGTGTGTGTAGTGTGTGTGTAGTGTGTGTTGTGTGTGTGTGTGTGTAGTGTGTGTAGTGTGTGTGTAGTGTGTGTGTAGTGTGTGTGTAGTGTGTGTGTGTGTTGTGTGTGTGTGTGTGTAGTGTGTGTGTAGTGTGTGTGTAGTGTGTGTGTGTGTGTGCGTGTGTGTGCGTGTGTGTGCGTGTGTGTGTAGTGTGTGTGTGTGTAGTGTGTGTGTGTGTGTGCGTGTGTGTGTTGTGTGTGTGTAGTGTGTGTGTTGTGTTGTGTGTGTAGTGTAATATTATTTATTTATATTAGCTATTATTGTTTGTGTTGAATAAAGGACATGTATGGGATATAACTATTCAGTTATTATTGAATTTGTAGACATCACTAAAACTTACAATCATATTACCAGCATGGCAATGATTAATTGTTCAAACCATCAGTTGATTCAACAGAGTTGGGTTTGTGAGGCACCAATCCACTTCACCTCTTTCAATTGGTCATACATTGTGTGAAGCTGGCTAACACTTGGATAATACTTGGATAATACTTGGATAATACTTGGATAATACTTGGATAATAGTTTAGATGTATGAGACAAGGTAAAGCATATATTATTGTGGCAACAATGCACAATGGATCTTAAGAGTTGTTTGTCTCTAGGAACAAACTCTTCGTTATAATACCATCTTGGTGATATGCGGCATTTTGGCAGAATCACTACAAACAGCAAATGTCAATATTTTGGATGTCAACATCTCCAAACATGGATGTCAACATCTCCCAACATGGATGTCAACATCTCCCAACATGGATGTCAACATCTCCCAACATGGATGTCAACATCTCCCAACATGGATGTCAACATCTCCCAACGTGGATGTCAACATCTCCCAATGTGGATGTCAACATCTCCCAACGTGGATGTCAACATCTCCTAACATGGATGTCAGCATCTCCCAACGTGGATGTCAGCATCTCCCAATGTGGATGTCAACATCTCCTAACATGGATGTCAGCATCTCCCAACATGGATGTCAACATCTCCCAACATGGATGTCAACATCTCCCAACATGGATATCAACATCTCCCAACGTGGATGTCAACATCTCCCAATGTGGATGTCAACATCTCCCAACGTGGATGTCAACATCTCCTAACATGGATGTCAGCATCTCCCAACGTGGATGTCAGCATCTCCCAATGTGGATGTCAACATCTCCTAACATGGATGTCAACATCTCCCAACGTGGATGTCAACATCTCCCAATGTGGATGTCAACATCTCCCAACGTGGATGTCAACATCTCCTAACATGGATGTCAGCATCTCTCAACGTGGATGTCAGCATCTCCCAATGTGGATGTCAACATCTCCTAACATGGATGTCAGCATCTCCCAACATGGATGTCAACATCTCCCAATGTGGATGTCAACATCTCCTAACATGGATGTCAGCATCTCCCAACGTGGATGTCAGCATCTCCCAATGTGGATGTCAACATCTCCTAACATGGATGTCAGCATCTCCCAACATGGATGTCAACATCTCCCAACATGGATGTCAACATCTCCCAACATGGATGTCAACATCTCCCAACATGGATGTCAACATCTCCCAATGTGGATGTCAACATCTCCCAACGTGGATGTCAACATCTCCTAACATGGATGTCAGCATCTCCCAACGTGGATGTCAACAGCTCCAACAAAGATGTCAACATATCCCAACATGGATGTCAACATCTCCCAACATAGATGTCAACATCTCCCAACATGAATGTCAACATCTCCCAACATGGATGTCAACATCTCCCAACATGGATGTCAACATCTCCCAACACGGATGTCAACATCTCCCAACATGAATGTCAACATCTCCCAACATGGATGTCAACATCTCCCAACATGAATGTCAACATCTCCCAACATGAATGTCAACATCTCCCAACATGGATGTCAACATCTCCCAACATGGATGTCAACATCTCCCAACATGGATGTCAACATCTCCCAACATGGATGTCAACATCTCCCAACGTGGATGTCAACATCTCCCAACGTGGATGTCAACATCTAACAAGATGGATGTCAACATCTCCCAACGTGGATGTCAACATCTCCCAACATGGATGTCAACATCTCCCAACGTGGATGTCAACATCTCCCAACGTGGATGTCAACATCTAACAAGATGGATGTCAACATCTCCCAACGTGGATGTCAACATCTCCCAACGTGGATGTCAACATCTCCCAACATGGATGTCAACATCTCCCAACGTGGATGTCAACATCTCCCAACGTGGATGTCAACATCTAACAAGATGGATGTCAACATCTCCCAACATGGATGTCAACATCTCCCAACGTGGATGTCAACATCTCCCAATGTGGATGTCAACATCTCCCAACGTGGATGTCAGCATCTCCCAACGTGGATGTCAACATCTCCCAACGTGGATGTTAACATCTCCCAAGATGGATGTCAACATCTCCCAACGTGGATGTCAACATCTCCCAACATGGATGTCATCATCTCCGAACATGGATGTCAGCTAGACATTTGTGGGATGAATATCTTTAATAGAAACTATTAGATTTTTAGGATCAGCAAAGAAGTTTTGTAAAAAAAATCGTGTGACTTAGAGCAGACGTGATGCACAGCCATGGAATGTGTTACTGCATATAGTGAAAATGAGTTGACAGTGCAGCAGAATTTGAATGATGTTATTGGCTTGCAGAATTACATTTTCCCATTGTGCCAATGAGATTCAGGCAGGAATTTGGACAGAGACCTCCAGAGTGATATACCATAGTGAAATGGCACAAACACCTGTTGGAAACAGGTTCATTGTTGAGGAAGAAGGGAAGCGATGATGAAGCATTAATGATATATTATTGTAATGCTTTGTTCTTTGGAAAATTACTTAATTATAATACCAACTTGTTGATATATTATTTTAATGTGTTCCTTAATAGACTCATTTCTCACATGACACATATTTTCCACAGTGCCTTCTAAATCTCTGCCATTCAGAGAACACAGAAGTTGCATTAATTCGCATAAAGGCATTCTTCAGACAAGATACTTTATTTGAAGGTTTTATAGGTGCATGGAGGTCAGAAAAAGATTTCAGTAAGTCTAGTTTTCGTATCACACAATTCTGTATTTGAAAATGTTATATGTGCATGAAGGTCACCAAAGGATTGTCGTAAGTCTAGTTTTCGTATCACACAATTCTGGCTTTGAACTGTTCATTACAACAGCAATAGATTTTATTAATATAAGGCTGTCACAACTTTTGCAGTCCTGCAGTTCTTTTTGTCATGTGACTTATTCTTACCAGAACCCAGTCTTCCTTATGAATCTCCTGAAATCCCCCACGGTCTCTGGCACGTTTTCCCGCCTCCTCTAGCGACATGTGCATGCATTCCTGAATATCTCTTGTCAAACGACGTCTTGGTTGGCCTCTGCCTCTACTGCCTTCTATCGCTCCCTCCAATGATGTCTTGGTTGGCCTCTGCCTCTACTGCCTTCTATCGCTCCCTCCAATGATGTCTTGGTTGGCCTCTGCCTAAACTGCCTTCTATCGCTCCCTCCAATGATGTCTTGGTTGGCCTCTGCTTATACTGCCTTCTATCGCTCCCTCCAATGATGTCTTGGTTGGCCTCTGCCTATACTGCCTTCTATCGCTCCCTCCAATGATGTCTTGGTTGGCCTCTGCCTATACTGCCTTCTATCGCTCCGTCCAATGATGTCTTGGTTGGCCTCTGCCTATACTGCCTTCTATCTCTCCCTCCAATAAAACTCTGTCCATGCCATCATGTCTCTTTACATGGCCGAAAAATACCAACTTTTCTTCTTAATATGATGTTTAAAAGCCAGCCTTCTTGGACGTTCATTTTTCTTAGTACGTCTTGGTTGTTCTTTCTTGCTGTCCATGGTACTCTTATGACTCTTCTAGAGCACTTCATTTCAAAAGCCTCTATTCTCTTAGCTGTAGTTTAATTTATTGTCCATATTTCATAGCCGTATATTGTCACTTGGAATACACATGTACGTAACAAACATACCTTAGTTCCCATGCTTGCCCTGTGCCACAGTTTTTTCAGCTGTTTTAATTTGGATATCGCTATTGCTGCTGTCCTCCTGATCTCGATTACACAGTCTCCAGCACTGTTTATGTTAGCTACTAGATATTTGAAATTTGTCGCTTCTTCTAACATTTTGTTATCGATATTAATTCTAGGTCTTGTTTCCACTTTATTGTCATTATTTTCGTATTTTTCATATTTAGAAACAGGATTTGTTGTTTGCTAAAGTTTGTTTGTTGATTTTATTATGTTCATTAAGTCTTTCTCATTTGATGTTAATAGCACTGTGACATCTGCGTATCTAATTTCTGGAATCTGTAGACCTCAGATGTTAATGGGGCTAATATCTTGTTGCATTGTTTGATGTTTCATATTTCTTATTAGGTTCTCTGCGTATATGTTAAAGTATATATTAATATATTTTGAGTGTCATCACTTCGTAAACTCCCTGCTGCCTTGCATTTAGGACCTGTAAACTCACTGCTGCGTTGCAGTTAGGACCTGTAAACTCACTGCTGCCTTGCAGTTAGGACCTGTAAGTCCAAAGGCTAACGGAGAGTCTGTATACAAACCGATTTAGGCCTAATATTATTTAAGGATCAATTTAAATACTGGTGAATATATTTGTACAGCTATGTCATTGTGTTTTTATTTTATTTCAACTCTAATGAATGAATGAAATTAGAAGTTCAACATACGTAATGGTTTGAAGTTTTTAGACTCTGTGATACTCTGAAAGGCAGTTTCTCTTATCATTGAAGCATGAATATGTATCACTGACTTTACATTTAAATCACCCCTCTTTCCATTTTTGATTTTTATATCA
This sequence comes from Meghimatium bilineatum, assembly GCA_034231615.1. Lineage (NCBI taxonomy): Eukaryota > Metazoa > Mollusca > Gastropoda > Stylommatophora > Philomycidae > Meghimatium > Meghimatium bilineatum. The sequence goes on from CM067313.1 coordinate 54,058,956, forward strand.
AAGGTTGCAATTTTTCGGTGTGTTTGTAAATTCTGGGTCCAGTGCATGATGTGGGACAGTAGCCGGCAATCATGTGACTGGAACATCGTCATAGATTCTCTAATTCCTCTGTAAAATTTGATTATATCTATTTGCTCCCATTAAAGCATCTAAATCTGGATTCCTTCTACAACAATCTTGAAACACTGTATAGGACTATTTACCATAAATATATCATTGAAATGTAGAGAAAATTGTTTTCCTATATATATATATATATATATATATATATATATATTAGTTTTCCTATGACCCATTCGACACAGACTTGGAGACCAGGAGAGGTTTGCAGCTGGGGGAATCTGTTAGTCCCACATACATAATCAAGCTACAGAATCTATAGAATTCTGCTGGGACCAACCTGAATAAACTGTGGGCCAGTTCGGTCCATGTCGGCTCGCATATGCATCTCACCCATTTGTATAATTACATAGGCCTATGTAAGATACCATGTCTAATGTAGGAAACTATAAAAGTCTTGTAAACATCCTCCCTAGTAAGAACTTCAGTTTTCGCTGCAGTTCAGGCAAGCTCTCAACAAGTTAAGGAGTTCACTTACTTATGAAGCATTATAAGGAGTGAAGGGAAACAGTAAAGAGATACAAAATAGATGCAACAAAACATACCAGATCCTAGGACAGATGACACATATTTTCAAGAACAAAAATGTAAACATAGACACTAAAGTTGCATTATACTAGACCATTATTATTCCATCACTGTGCTACCAGTGCCAAACCTGGACAATGACAGCACAAGACAATAGAAATGATATGTCTACGAAGAATACTCGGAGTATCATTAAGAGATTAGAATCAGAAACGATAACATCAAACAGATGAACAATACCAGTATCGGAACACATCAAAAGACAACAGATCAAGCAGTTTTCACACGCTTCCAGACTACGAACAGACAGCATGGTACAGATAGCCATGACACATAGACATCACGGCTATAAAGCCAGAGGCAGACCATGTACAAGATGGATCACAGAAATCAAAGAAGCCACAGAAACAAGTTTACAAGCATGCACACAAAAAGGTCATCTCCAGAGAACTCTTCTACCCCTGATGCTGCAAGGCAAACAAAGGATAAAGTGTATAGACAGATAGATAGATAGATAGATAGATAGATAGATAGATAGATAGATAGATAGATAGATAGATAGATAGATAGATAGATAGATAGATAGATAGATAGATAGATAGATAGATAGATAGATAGATAGATAGATAGATAGATAGATAGATAAGATTAGATTAGATTAGATTAGATTAGATTAGATTAGATTAGATTAGATTAGATAGATAGATTAGATTAGATTAGATTAGATTAGATTAGATTAGATTAGATTAGATTAGATTAGATTAGATTAGATAGATAGATAGATAGATAGATTAGATTAGATTAGATTAGATTAGATTAGATTAGATTAGATTAGATTAGATAGATTAGATTAGATTAGATTAGATTAGATTAGATTAGATTAGATTAGATAGATAGATAGATAGATAGATAGATAGATAGATAGATAGATAGATAGAATATAGATTTCAAGCATAAAGACATGCAACAAAACCAACCAAATTTATAGGCATATATTGTATCAATTGAGTGACCTATAATTTCTATGGAAATGCAGTTGGAACATTTTCTATTTTTCACATATGAATCCCTTCCTTCACCAGGTATTGATACCTACAGATGAAAATGTGAAAATATCCATATTTTCATATTTTCTCATTGTCTCAATACTTACCTGGCATCCTCGGATACACATCTTTATATTGTGCATTTTTTTAAACTACCAATTTTGTATTTTATCATATCGTTGTTAGGAATCAAATAACTACAGAAAAACTACTCAGTTCAACAAAGTGCTATAAGTTTCAATTTTAGGCAGCCCATGTCAGTTTTTCAAATGTGTTTGTTTTATCTGTAGTTGATAGAATGTCATATAAAATGTTATGCCATATCGGGTGAGAACATTATCAAGTAAGGCTGTTATTGGATTCAGAGAGTTTTACATTGTTTGTAATGAAGAAGGGATGTTTGGGGAGAGGAAAATATACTCTCAGGGAGATATGGGAGTTGTCAGCACACATTCAAACCCTTGCCATCTGCTTAAAGAGGTAGAACTTCAACTTGTATTCCTGGAGCATACTACAGTTGGTTCAGAACACCCTAACCAGGTCATTCCAATTGTTACAAAATTCAGACTCCCCTGGAATGACTAAATAGAAATCTCAATTGTGTTTTATACAGTTCTAGAATGTTTGGCATTTTTTCAGCCACACAATTTAGCCACATGCCAGGAGTAATGTTGTCAGCAACAAATAACATGCCAGGAGTAATGTTGTCAGCAACATATAACATGCCAGGAGTAATGTTGTCAGCAACAATAACATGCCAAAAGTATTGTTATCAGCAACAAATAACATGCCAGGAGTAATGTTGTCAGCAACAAATAACATGCCAGGAGTAATGTTGTCAGCAACAAATAACACGCCAGGAGTAATGTTGTCAGCAACAATAACATGCCAAAAGTATTGTTGTCAGCAACAATAACATGCCAGGAGTAATGTTGTCAGCAACAATAACATGTCACGAATAATGTTGTCAGCAACAGTAAAATGCCAAGAGTAATTTTGTCTGCAACAGTAACATGCCAGTAGTAATATTGTCAGAAATAGTAACATGCCAGGAGTAATGTTGTCAGCAACAGTAACATGCCAGGAGTAATTCTGTCAGCAACAATAACATGACAGGAGTAATGTTGTCAGCAACAATAACATACAAGGAGTAATGCTGTCAGAAATAGTAAAATGCCAAGAGTAATGTTGTCAGTAACATGCCAGGAGTAATGTTGTCAGCAACAGTAACATGCCAGGAGTAATGTTGTCAGCAACAGTTACATGCCAGGAGTAATGTTGTCAGAAACAGTAACATGCCACGAGTAATGCTGTCAGCAACAATTACATGCCAGGAGTAATGCTGTCAGCAACAATAACATGCCAGGAGTAATGTTGTCAGCAACAATAACATGCCACGAGTAATGTTGTCAGCAACAGTAACATGTCAGGAGTAATGCTGTCAGCAACAATAACATCCCAGGAGTAATGTTGTCAGCAAAAGTAACATGCCAGGAGTAATGCTGTCAGCAACAATAACATCCCAGGAGTAATGTTGTCAGCAACAGTAACATGCCAGGAGTAATTCTGTTAGCAACAATAACATGCCAGGAGTAATTTTGTCAGCAACAATAACATACCAGGAGTAATGCTGTCATAAACAGTAAAATGCCAAGAGTAATGTTGTCAGAAACAGTAACATGCCAGGAGTAATATTGTCAGCAACAATAACATGCCAGGAGTAATGTTGTCAGCAACAGTAAAATGCCAAGAGTAATGTTGTCAGCAACAGTAACATTCCAGGAGTAATGTTGTCAGCAACAGTAACATGCCAGGAGTAATTCTGTCAGCAACAATAACATGACAGGAGTAATGTTGTCAGCAACAATAACATACCAGGAGTAATGCTGTCAGAAACAGTAAAATGCCAAGAGTAATGTTGTCAGTAACATGCCAGGAGTAATGTTGTCAGCAACAATAACATGCCAGGAGTAATGTTGTCAGCAACAGTAACATGCCAGGAGTAATGTTGTCAGCAACAGTTACATGCCAGGAGTAATGTTGTCAGAAACAGTAACATGCCACGAGTAATGCTGTCAGCAACAATTACATGCCAGGAGTAATGCTGTCAGCAACAATAACATGCCAGGAGTAATGTTGTCAGCAACAATAACATGCCACGAGTAATGTTGTCAGCAACAGTAATATGTCAGGAGTAATGCTGTCAGCAACAATAACATCCCAGGAGTAATGTTGTCAGCAAAAGTAACATGCCAGGAGTAATGCTGTCAGCAACAATAACATCCCAGGAGTAATGTTGTCAGCAACAGTAACATGCCAGGAGTAATTCTGTTAGCAACAATAACATGCCAGGAGTAATTTTGTCAGCAACAATAACATACCAGGAGTAATGCTGTCAGAAACAGTAAAATGCCAAGAGTAATGTTGTCAGAAACAGTAACATGCCAGGAGTAATGTTGTCAGCAACAATAACATGCCAGGAGTAATGTTGTCAGCAACAGTAACATGCCAGGAGTAATGTTGTCAGCAACAGTAACATGCCAGGAGTAATTCTGTTAGCAACAATAACATGCCAGGAGTAATTTTGTCAGCAACAATAACATACCAGGAGTAATGCTGTCAGAAACAGTAAAATGCCAAGAGTAATGTTGTCAGAAACAGTAACATGCCAGGAGTAATGTTGTCAGCAACAATAACATGCCAGGAGTAATGTTGTCAGCAACAGTAACATGCCAGGAGTAATGTTGTCAGCAACAGTTACATGCCAGGAGTAATGTTGTCAGAAACAGTAACATGCCACGAGTAATGCTGTCAGCAACAATTACATGCCAGGAGTAATGCTGTCAGCAACAATAACATGCCAGGAGTAATGTTGTCAGCAACAATAACATGCCACGAGTAATGTTGTCAGCAACAGTAATATGTCAGGAGTAATGCTGTCAGCAACAATAACATCCCAGGAGTAATGTTGTCAGCAAAAGTAACATGCCAGGAGTAATGCTGTCAGCAACAATAACATCCCAGGAGTAATGTTGTCAGCAACAGTAACATGCCAGGAGTAATTCTGTTAGCAACAATAACATGCCAGGAGTAATTTTGTCAGCAACAATAACATACCAGGAGTAATGCTGTCAGAAACAGTAAAATGCCAAGAGTAATGTTGTCAGAAACAGTAACATGCCAGGAGTAATGTTGTCAGCAACAATAACATGCCAGGAGTAATGTTGTCAGCAACAGTAACATGCAAGGAGTAAAGTTGTCAGCAACAGTAACATGCCAGGAGTAATGTTGTCAGAATCAGTAACATGCCACGAGTAATGCTGCCAGCAACAATAACATGCCAGGAGTAATGCTGTCAGCAACAATAACATGCCAGGAGTAATGTTGTCAGCAACAATAACATCCCAGGAGTAATGTTGTCAGCAACAGTAACATGCCAGTAGTAATGCTGTCAGCAACAATAACATCCCAGGAGTAATGTTGTCAGCAACAGTAACATGCCAGGAGTAATGCTGTCAGCAACAATAACATCCCAGGAGTAATGTTGTCAGCAACAATAACATGCCAGGAGTAATGCTGTCAGCAACAATAACATGCCAGGAGTAATGTTGTCAGCAACAATAACATGCCAGGAGTAATGTTGTCAGCAACAGTAACATGCCAGGAGTAATGCTGTCAGCAACAATAACATCCCAGGAGTAATGTTGTCAGCAACAATAAAATGCCAGGAGTAATGCTGTCAGCAACAATAACATGCCGGGAGTAATGTTGTCAGCAACAATAACATGCCAGGAGTAATGTTGTCAGCAACAGTAACATGCCAGGAGTAATGCTGTCAGCAACAATAACATCCCAGGAGTAATGTTGTCAGCACCAGTAAAATGCCAGGAGTAATGTTCTCAGGAACAGTAAAATGCCAGGAGTAATGTTGTCAGCAACCGTAACATGCCTGTAGTAATGTTATCAGTAACAATAACATGCCAGGATTAATGTTGTCAGCAACAGTAACATACCAGGAGTAATGTTGTCAGCAACAGTAACATACCAGGAGTAATGTTGTCAGCAACAGTAACATACCAGGAGTAATGTTGTCAGCAACAGTAACATACCAGGAGTAATGTTGTCAGCAACAGTAACATACCAGGAGTAATGTTGTCAGCAACAATAACATACCAGGAGTAATGTTGTCAGCAACAGTAACATACCAGGAGTAATGTTGTCAGCAACAATAACATGCCAGGAGTAATGTTGTCAGCAACAATAACATACCAGGAGTAATGTTGTCAGCAACAGTAACATACCAGGAGTAATGTTGTCAGAAACAATAACATGCCAGGAGAAAGGTTGTCAGCAACAATAACATGTCAGGAGTAATGTTGTCAGCAACAATAACATGCCTGGAGTAATGTTGTCAGAAACATTAACATAACAGGAGCAATGTTGTCAGCAACATTAACATCCCAGGAGTAATGTTGTCAGCAGCAGTAACATGCCAGGAGTAATGTTGTCAGCAACAGTAACATGCCAGGAGTAATGTTGTCAGCAACAATAACATGCCAGGAGTAATATTGTCAGCATTATTCTGCTGGTTGTATGAATATCTGAAACTCAATTCACTTTGCAGCTATTTGTGATAGCAAAAAGAAAATTATTATGAATTCAAATGCAGACTCTTAACAGCAGAGCCAGGAAACAAGTAATTAATACAAGAAATCTTTAACAGCATTGACAAGTTGTGGAAATGTATCACTTTTAAAAGTAGCTGACAGTTTGTGCATTCAAGGGTGTGTGTGTGTGTGTTTGAGCGAGAAAGAGGGATGTAGTCAAGTCATTGTTGAAAAAAAATGGTTAAATACTGCATGTTTTCCGTTGGTGAGTTCCTCAGGGAGGGTGTAACTGCAAAATAAGTTCATTAGTTAATATATATATTTGATATGATGCCAGTTTAACCACATATTTCATATCTTTCACCTGTTTTGATGACCATATGTTTCACCTGTGTTGATGACCATCTGTTTCACCTGTGTTGATGACCATCTGTTTCACCTGTGTTGATGACCATACATTTCACCTGTGTTGATGACCATCTGTTTCACCTGTGTTGATGACCATACATTTCACCTGTGTTGATGACCATCTGTTTCACCTGTGTTGATGACCATACATTTCACCTGTGTTGATGACCATCTGTTTCACCTGTGTTGATGACCATACATTTCACCTGTGTTGATGACCATCTGTTTCACCTGTGTTGATGACCATCTGTTTCACCTGTGTTGATGACCATCTGTTTCACCTGTGTTGATGACCATCTGTTTCACCTGTGTTGATGACCATACATTTCACCTGTGTTGATGACCATACATTTCACCTGTGTTGATGACCATCTGTTTCACCTGTTTTGATGACCATACATTTCACCTGTGTTGATGACCATACATTTCACCTGTGTTGATGACCATACATTTCACCTGTGTTGATGACCATCTGTTTCACCTGTGTTGATGACCATACATTTCACCTGTGTTGATGACCATACATTTCACCTGTGTTGATGACCATCTGTTTCACCTGTGTTGATGACCATACATTTCACCTGTGTTGATGACCATCTGTTTCACCTGTGTTGATGACCATACATTTCACCTGTGTTGATGACCATCTGTTTCACCTGTGTTGATGACCATACATTTCACCTGTGTTGATGACCATACATTTCACCTGTGTTGATGAACATCTGTTTCACCTGTGTTGATGACCATACATTTCACCTGTGTTCATGACCATACATTTCACCTGTTGATGACCATACATTTCACCTGTGTTGATGACCATACATTTCACCTGTGTTGATGACCATACATTTCACCTGTGTTGATGACCATCTGTTTCACCTGTGTTGATGACCATACATTTCACCTGTGTTGATGACCATACATTTCACCTGTTTTGATGACCATACATTTCACCTGTGTTGATGACCATACATTTCACCTGTGTTGATGACCATACATTTCACCTGTGGTGATGACCATACATTTCACCTGTGTTGATGACCATACATTTCACCTGTGTTGATGACCATCTGTTTCACCTGTGTTGATGACCATACATTTCACCTGTGTTGATGACCATACATTTCACCTGTGTTGATGACCATCTGTTTCACCTGTGTTGATGACCATCTGTTTCACCTGTGTTGATGACCATCTGTTTCACCTGTGTTGATGACCATACATTTCACCTGTGTTGATGACCATACATTTCACCTGTGTTGATGACCATACATTTCACCTGTGTTGATGACCATCTGTTTCACCTGTGTTGATGACCATACATTTCACCTGTGTTGATGACCATCTGTTTCACCTGGTTTGATGACCATACATTTCACCTGTGTTGATGACCATACATTTCTCCTGTGTTGATGACCATACATTTCACCTGTGGTGATGACCATCTGTTTCACCTGTTGTGATGACCATACATTTCACCTGTGTTGATGACCATCTTTTTCACCTGTTTTGATGACCATACATTTCACCTGTGTTGATGACCATACATTTCACCTGTGTTGATGACCATACATTTCACCTGTGGTGATGACCATACATTTCACCTGTGTTGATGACCATACATTTCACCTGTGTTGATGACCATCTGTTTCACCTGTGTTGATGACCATACATTTCACCTGTGTTGATGACCATACATTTCACCTGTGTTGATGACCATCTGTTTCACCTGTGTTGATGACCATCTGTTTCACCTGTGTTGATGACCATCTGTTTCACCTGTGTTGATGACCATACATTTCACCTGTGTTGATGACCATACATTTCACCTGTGTTGATGACCATACATTTCACCTGTGTTGATGACCATCTGTTTCACCTGTGTTGATGACCATACATTTCACCTGTGTTGATGACCATCTGTTTCACCTGGTTTGATGACCATACATTTCACCTGTGTTGATGACCATACATTTCTCCTGTGTTGATGACCATACATTTCACCTGTGGTGATGACCATCTGTTTCACCTGTTGTGATGACCATACATTTCACCTGTGTTGATGACCATCTTTTTCACCTGTTTTGATGACCATACATTTCACCTGTGTTGATGACCATACATTTCACCTGTGTTGATGACCATACATTTCACCTGTGGTGATGACCATCTGTTTCACCTGTTTTGATGACCATATGTTTCACCTGTGTTGATGACCATAACTAAGAAACATGAACTATGAAATGTTGTTCACAATTCTGATTCTTGTCTATAGACTGTGGAGAAAGAAAGTATACACCTGATGGATTTAATCAGCCTCAGTGCGGTTTTACACCCACCGATACAAAGAACATTCGGCTTCCAAAACTTGAAATTTGTGGTTGTCCCGACGGGAAACAATTGTTGGATAATGAGTGTGTAGCTGCTGAAATGTGTGGCTGTACAACTAGAAATCTTGATTGTGCCATGTCTACACATCTAAAAGTAAGTATAGACACATCATATCATTTGTGATTCTGCTTTGTGATATGCATTATCAGTTAATAGAGTGATTGTTCATTTTTTCAGCCATATACATTTTCTCAGTCATATACATTTTCTCAGCCATATACATTTTCTCAGCCATATACATTTTCTCAGCCATATGGCGGCAAGGCTCCAACTGAAATATAATTTAAGCTACAAATGAAGATAAAAACAATGGTTTTTTTGCATACCTTTCAATTTTTCGAATGATCATTTACCCTTGATACGTGGATGCCAATATTGTCACGAGCTGCAAAGTATCAATCAGCACTCCAGAACTCCAGAACTGACCACTTTAATGGGACAAACCATAGGTTTTGAAGTGGACGTGGCTATCCCATCCCGTATAGAGTCAAAGTAACTCAGACGCCATGCTGAAGCAGGATGGCAGGTACAGATATTGCTGACAAGCTGTAAACCATGACACAATGCATTCTGTTCTCCTGCATCCTGTTAATCTGCAGAAATGTGAGAATGAACACATGAGAAAAAGAAACTATCATACTTAATAATGTTCAACATTCAATAGACAGCAGGGATAAATATTCAACATTCAATAGACAGCAGGGATAAATGTTCAACATTCAATAGATAGCAGGGATAAATGTTCCAGTGTAGGATAACAACCCTAAACAGGAAGAATGTGGCTGGAGTAACACAGGGCAAATGTCAAGATAAACAAAAATATGCAGATGTGATACCAAAATAAAACAACCTAACAGCGAGATACAGGGACAGATAATGTTTCGACTAAAAAACCTTAATCAGGACAAACAAGCGACCACAATAAAACAAATATTACATGGAGACAAATAGGGTTATAATAAGGAGGAGAGGAGGACAATAGCACATAGGTAATGGAGGAAGCAAAGATGGAACAGCATGACAGGAGAGAAGAAGGTATGGGGAGAAGATAGTGGTAAGTGAGGAGGGGAAAGTAAACAGAAGAAAGTGAGAAGTGGAAAACGATATAATAGCAAGTAAATTAAAATACTTACCTCAAAAGTGGCAACAGGCAATGAGTATTACAGACATATAATCATAATGTAAGGGAAGAGCAAAATGAGTTGGTACTAGAGATCCGATGGGAGAGAGAGAGAAAGAGGCCAATACGGCAAGAACAGACAAGAAAGAGCAAACAGCATAAGGAAAATATGAGCAGATAATGGTGATGATATATGCAAGTAAACTAGTAAAATAACTTAACTGAGAAAGCGAAAGGTCTGAGCTCCTGGAAACGAATGGTCACACACAGTATAACAACAAAGTCAAAAGTGGACAGTAGAGGCCAGATAAATTGACCGGGCCATTGTAGCAAGCCAGGTTAGGAAAATATAAATAACCAAATGGCCAGAGGGTGTCGATACGTTGAGAATTGTCCTGTTTAGTTTTATTGTATGTTTTTTGTTTGTTTTCTTAAAAATATATTTTTCTTTATAGGCTAGGTAAGTGTTTTAGTAACCTTTTTACATCATTTTGCATTACTACAGGTTAGGAAAACACAGACATTACGCAGTTGCTCACAATAAAAGAGGCGCCGGATTGCAAGGAAAACACCATCGCGAAAGAAAAAAACAATATCATAAGATAATAGCTGGGAGGAAAGGCAGAACGCAGCAAACACGAACCAAAGCAGGGGCTTAAAAGTTAAAAACTAAGAGGGGGGTTTTAACCACGACTACAACCTAATGGAGATACATGACTACAACCTAATGGCCATAGAGAAAGATAACAGACGAGAAAAATGCAGAGGTGAAAAAGAAGAGAAGAAAAAGGGAATCGATAGACGAAAGTTCCAAGACGGGGATACGTCACACAAGGGAGGAATGTGGGAGTGGAAGGGAGCCCAAATGACACAGTGAGGGCACAGCAGGGAAAGGAAGGGGCTATCACAGGGAAGCACGTTGTTAGATGGTATCTGGTTAGTATAGCGAGACATAGGAAGAAGGTGCCGGAGAGAAAGGCACTAGAGAAGGTAGAAATAACTCAATAGACAGTGGTAGCATCAGGGTAGTTGATTCTTGATTAGAAACTGGCTTCACAATACGTGGGGGCATTCTCATAAGTGTTCCGCCCTCCGTTCCAGCAGCCAATCACTTAGCCAGAACTGACTGACTGTTTCATATTTGAAATTGCCTGTTTATCTCACATACAAATATAACCTGTTTTATCAACTAACTGTTTTATGAACTAACTGTTTTATGAACTAACTGTTTTATGAACTAACTGTGTGCTTGTTTATCTGTACAGCGAAACGAGATTTATATTTATGATTCATGCGCAAAGAAGGTCACATGCACAGTGGGCAGAGATGGCATACCTATATTGGTACATACAGAAATGTATCTTCCTGCACACAGTAAATGCAGTGTGGGATATCCACATAGACCTATATGTAAGGACGGGTTTAAACAAAGTGTCACAGGTTGTATAAGTAAGTGTCACAGGTTGTATAAGTAAGTGTCACAGGTTGTATAAGTAAGTGTCACAGGTTGTATAAGTAAGTGTCACAGGTTGTATAAGTAAGTGTCACAGGTTGTATAAGTAAGTGTCACAGGTTGTATAAGTAAGTGTCACAGGTTGTATAAGTAAGTGTCACAGGTTGTATAAGTAAGTGTCACAGGTTGTATAAGTAAGTGTCAGTCAATGTTGTGTTTGTATAGTGTCTCAACTTTCTTAGATTGATACTTAAGCCTATATATCAAATCTATTTTTTAAACATGTGTAAACGCTAAACATACCTTGCAGAGAAGGTTCATATGTTGGTAGATAAATTCACTGCGGGCTAGTTTTTATTTTCATATGTTGGTAGATACATTCACTGCGGGCTAGTTTTTATTTTCATATGTTGGTAGATAAATTCACTGCGGGCTAGTTTTTATTTTCATATGTTGGTAGATAAATTCACTGCGGGCTAGTTTTTATTTTCATATGTTGGTAGATACATTCACTGCGGGCTAGTTTTTATTTTCATATGTTGGTAGATAAATTCACTGCGGGCTAGTTTTTATTTTCATATGTTGGTAGATAAATTCACTGCGGGCTAGTTTTTATTTTCATATGTTGGTAGATACATTCACTGCGGGCTAGTTTTTATTTTCATATGTTGGTAGATAAATTCACTGCGGGCTAGTTTTTATTTTCATATGTTGGTAGATAAATTCACTGCGAGCTAGTTTTTAGTTTAAAATGTGCCATCATTCAGTCTCATCATCATCAGGTAGCATATCCTGAACAGGATGAAGCAGTCATCACAGCCTTTCAAAATTTCTGTCTATCTTGAGACAGTCTTCCTGTTTTTGTTATTGTCATGTTCAGGTAGTCTTTAATGTCCTGCATCCCGTCTTTCTTCTTGGTCTGCCTCTTATTCGTCACCCTGACATCATCCCCTCCAGTATGGTTTTCATTCAGCCTGCAAAACAATATTTAAATCTATTATTAAAATCTTGCCATGAATATTTATCTTGAAATGTTCTTAGTAACTAAAGGCATAGACCTGAAACTGCTAAGTTAGGGGATCTTATTGGTTGTTGTTTTTCTTCCATCACATGATGATGATGACCATTTGTTACATCCACTTTTGAAAATTCAATTAGAGTTATGTCCTTGATTGTGAGTTCGTAGATGGCTAATGAGCCCTATTCGAGCTGTAAATGTCCTTGGACATTTCGGGCATGGAACGACCACTGTAGACGGATCTTGGTCTATTCCTGACTTTCTAGCTACTCTCCGCTATTGAGCTGCTGCATTTCTCCTCTTTTCACAAGATGATGCGCTCTTTTTGATTATAGAACGCCATGTAGGTATATTTTGTGCAAATAATTCCCATGTATCGTGGTCTATTTCAAAGACTTTCAGTGAGTTCTTTAACGAGTCCTTGTAGCGCTTCTTTTGACCACCTTGAGAACGTGTACCCTTCTCTAACTCACCATAGAGAAGTATCTTTGGCAGACCATGGTCTTGCATACGCACCAAATGACATGCCCAACGAATCTGTGTCTGCATCAGGATCGTGTCAATGCTGGGGATACCAGCTCTATCAAGGACAGTGGTATCTGGAATCTTGTCTTGCTATCTGATGTTCATAACTTTTCTGAGACAATATTGGTAAACATTACCTAAATGTAATTACCTAAAGGATCTTATTGGTAAACGTTACCTAAAGGTAATTACCTGAAGGTTCGTATTGGTAAACATTGCCTAAAGGTATAGACCTGGAACTGCTATTTTAATGGATCTTATTGTAAAATGTACACAGCTAAATCTTCATATCTTTCATAAAAACTCAGTCATTTAATTAGTCATCAGATCATTATAATGGCAATATATTGGACAAGTCCATACATGCTCATGTATTCCAGCATGTATTCCAGTATGCATTCCAGTATATATTGAAGTATATATTCCAGTATATATTTCAGTATGTATTCCAGTATATATATATATATATCAGTTTCTTCTTCTTCTTCTTTCGTTCACTTGAAACATGTCTATATCTGTAATTCTGTCTCCTTAATAAAACTCACTGTCTTTTGTAGTTCATACAGTGTCCCATAGAGTTTTGATTCCAGTGTTGTTTCCTCTGGCCAATATGTCTGCCTCAGCGTTTCATGCTCAGAACACTCTTGAAGTATATGTTTGGCACTCTGTGCTGCCTGTCCACATGTACACATGGCCGTGTTGCCAATCTTGAACTTTGTATACATGTGACTGCGGAGTCGGTTGTGTCCTGTTCTGAGACGTAGAATTATAACTTGTTCTGGTCTGTTCATAATATGATAGTCATCTTGTGTTGGTGTTTGTGGCTTTCTTATTGACTTGATCATCTGTTTTTTCTGATGGTAGGTGATTGGTATATCTGGTTGGTCTTCGGCAGCACCTTCCTTAGCCAGTTGGTCTGCTTTTTCATTTCCTGGTATTCCACAGTGAGAGGGTATCCACTGCATGGTTACCCTATACTGGTAAGACAATTCGCTAAGTAGTTTTTTCAAGTCTGTTAGTTTTTCAGAATGGAGAGCTTGAAGCACTGACCTTGCATCTGTCAGGAATACCACAGGCTGTATGTCAGAGTTGGAGTTCAGCAGTTTTTTAGCTGCCACACTAATTGCCTGGATTTCTGCATCGTAATTATTGCAGAATTTTCCTGTCGGTGTTCTGATTGTATCTCTAGGCTTGTGTGGATATTCTATATATACACCTGCACCTCCATTCCTCACGGCATTCTGTGCTGATCCATCTGTGTATACTCTGACCCATATATCTTGTGGATATTCCTCATCCAGGAAACTCAGGGTGACTGTCCTTCGCTGCACACTGTTCTGTTCGTCCACGCTTAGTATTCCTTTCACATGGGTCTGAATGTATATTGGCATTCCATGTCTTTCTCTCCACGGGGTTTGTTCTGGTACAGGCCTTAAGGGGCTGTCAACTTCAGGTAGGTCTGTAAGTTGTCTGCGGAGTCGTTTAGCTTGATGGATAAAGCTGCTTCTTTTCAGTCGTCCCATTGCTAGATTTTGGAATCTTTCCTTCATTGGATGACTTGGCATACACTGAAACTTTTCTGCCTGAATTAGTACTTTTGTGTCTCTGCGTTCGCCAAGTGTTTGCATTCTTCCCATTTTCTGCATCTCTGCTATGGGCGTTGATTTCATTGCTCCCAACATTATTCTAAGTGCCTGGTTTTGCACTTTATCTAGATCTTGTAATGTGGTGTTTGATGCAGGACACCAAGCAGCTGAACCATATTCCAGGTGTGGTCTTATGCCTTGCTGGTATACTTTACTGAGTATATTCCCACTGGCTCCCCATGTGGTTCCACTTAGTTTTCTCAGGATAGCTAACTTCCTCCTGGCTTTTGTTGTTGCTTTGTTTATATATCAGTTTGTATTTCAGTATATATTTCAGGATGTAATTCGGTATGTATTCCAGTATGTATTGAAGTATATATTTCAGTATGTATTTGAAAATATATTTCAGTATGTATTTCAGTATGTATTTCAGTATGTATTTCAGTATATATATATATATCAGTATGTATTCCAGTATATATTTGAGTATATATTTCAGTATATATTTGAGTATATATTCCAGTATATATTTGAGTATATATTCCAGTATATATATATATATATATATATATATCAGTATGTATTCCAGTATGTATTGAAGTATATATTTCAGTATGTATTTGAGTATGTATTTGAAAATATATTTCAGTATATATTTGAGTATGTTTCGAGTATATATTTGAAAATGTGTCATGTGACGTATTCCTTCCAGAATGTTGTCTTCCCAATAAACTCTCTGAACCTTTCTCTGTCTTGGGCGATGTGGCTTGCATTTTCTAGCGATGTATTCATGTTATCTGTAATGTCGTCAGTCCATCGTCTTCTTGGTCTGCCCCTTCTCCTCTTCCCAGGTACTCTTCCCTTCATTATTTGTCTTTCTAAACAGTTATGTCTCTTTATATGACCAAACAGACGTAGTTTTCTTTTTGTTATTGTGTTTAGTAACCAACACTCTGGAATATTCAGTGTGTTTATAATATCTGAGTTTCTGATTTTATCCTTCCATGATATTCTAAGTATTTTCCTGTAGCATTTCAGCTCGAAGGCGTTGATCCTCTTTGCCGCTGTTTTACTTAGAGTCCATGTTTCACAGCCGTATGTTGCAACCGGAAAAATAAAAGTTTGTAACATTAGCACTTTCGTTTCTATTTTGTTGTTTTTCCATATGTTTTTCAGCCGTGTTATTTTGCAATATGCCATTGCCAATCTCTTCCTTATTTCTGCCATGCAGTCTCCTGCACCGTTGATGTTTGCTCCTAAGTATTCAAATTTATCCACACATTCTATCTCGGTATTGTCTATTCTGATTTTTGGTTGTTGTGTTGTTATATCTGTTGACATGATTTTTGTTTTCTGCGTGTTTAAATACAAATTTTGTGCTTCGCTATATTTCTTTGTGTTCTTGATTAGTTGTTCCAATCCCTTTATATCGTTTGAAAGAAGTACTGTGTCGTCTGCGTAGCGTAGTTCCGGGATTACGAATCCACCGATGTTTAAAGCGTGGTAGTCAGTGTTGTGTATGTCTTCTCTCACGTTCCTCATTATACTTTCAACGTAGATGTTGAACAGGTATGGGGATATTGTGCATCCTTGCCTTACTCTACTCTGTACCCCAAACCACTCTGAGAGATCGTCCTCTAACTTCACTGCAGCCTTTTGATCTTGGTAAAGTTCCTCTATTAGATGAATCAGATGTCTTGGGAAACCCATGCTGTTCATTATCTCCCATAGTTGCTGGTGTTGGACGCAGTCGAACGCTTTTGAGTAATCTATGAAACACATGTGCAGGTCAGTTGAAAATTCCCTACACTTTTCTATGATCAATCTCATGTTAAGAATGTGATCTCTTGTTCCTCTGCCCGATCTGAAACCAGCCTGTGTTTCGTTTATCTCCATTTATAATTTCTGTGTGATTCTGTGCATTATGATGTTTAACATTATTTTACTTGCTTGACTTATAAGGGCTATAGTTCGGTAGTTAGAGCAAATCTGAAGGTCGCCTTTTTTTGGGAGGGGTATATATAATGATTTTTTCCATTCATCCGGCCATGTACCGCTTTCCCAAATTTTGCAGCAGAGTTTGTGGTAAATAATTTGAGAATGTATTTTAGTATATATTTCAGTATGTATTCAAGTTTATATTTGAGTATGTATTCCCGTATATATTTGTGTATGTATTCCAGTATATATTTGAGAATGTATTTTAGTATGTTTTTGAGAATGTATTTTAGTATATATTTCAGTATGTATTCCAGAATATATTTGAGTATGTATTCCAGTATTTATTCCAGTGTATTTTCCAGTCTATATTTGAGTATGTATTTCAGGACATATTTCTTTATGTATTCCAGTATATATTCCAGTATATGTTTCAGTATATATTCCAGTATATATTCCAGTATATGTTTCAGTATATATTCCCATTTGTATTCCAGTATATATTCGAGCATGTACACATTGTGTAACTTCTTCTGCCCTGCTAAACCATGAGTGTCCCCATTTAAATCTTTCTTGTTTGACCCCCCCCCCCTGAATATCATTATGTAGTAGGCAATTCTTCTCTTTATTGATTGGTAGGTGCGAATAATCACAGAATATTTCTGTATAATTGTAGGATATTCCTGCAAGAAGAGTATCACCACTATATCTTTATTATGTAGTACTTACGTAGAACACAGGTTTTTCAAAGTTTCACTTGAACAAGGCGGACTATCACTAATATAAGGGGTTTTTTGGTTTATTGGATTTCCCCAGGTGGTTTGTTGTTGTCTACTCTTGCCGTTAAGCGTAGAGGTGATTGGAGCTCGAGCTTGCGCTCTAAAGCCAGATATGTGGCCTCGGCTGTGCTATGGCCGTGTTTGTTCAGGATATCCCTGACGTTTGCTATCCCTATTTTCCATGGTCTTCCTCTGTCTGTGCACCCTGATCTCATTTGGTTATATGCCTGTATGGGCAACTTGTCGTGATGCATTCTCATAATGTGGCCAAACCACTTGATCTGCTGTCTTTCTAAGTAATCTTTGCAATGTATTATACCTATTCTTTCCCTGATATCTTCGTTTCATAATCTATCGAGCCTGATGACACCGGCTGCTTTCCTCAAGTATTTCATCTCACATGTCACTATCTTTATATAAGGGGTTATGATGTGTAAACACGAAAACAGACAAATGACAATACACAAGATATTTTCAATGTTTCGAACCGTTAGGTCTTTCTCAAGAATATACAAAACAAACAGTTAAAAATCAATGAAAACAGTAAAAGTAATGTTAGCACCACAGAGGCACTAGCTACACTAGTAATATGTAAACAATACACAGTTTAAGGTGACAATCAAATAAATACACATAAATAGAATATTTCAGTAATCTAGAGCATCCAAAAATAATCAAAGCATAACTTCATTTTAGCTACTATCTAAGTCTGTGCAAATTATAGTGATAGAACATGTGTAGAATAGTTCTAGATTATCTCCTCTTTCTTTGAAACTGGTAGGCATACTTTGGTATATGTCAAAACATTAACACGACGCAGGCCTACACATTTGCTGTATTTCACTTGTTTTCCTTGATGTATTTTTTTTACCACAGAAAATGAACAGGACTGCCCTGAAGGTTTCCACAGACAAAATGGTATTTGTATTATTTTGAAGATTGACGTCCACGTCACCTGGAAGGGAGCTGTGGATATATGTAATCAACATGGTGGTAACTTACTGGGATACGACGTGGAAAACCATCAGAAAATCATACAACAACAATTATCTATTAACCCTGGTAAGTATTTCACAACAAGAGTTATCTATTAACCCTGGTAAGTATTTCACAACAAGAATTATCTATTAACCTTGGTAAGTATTTCACAACAAGAATTATCTACTAACCTTGGTAAGTATTTCACAACAAGAATTATCTACTAACCGTGGTAAGTATTTCACAACAAGAATTATCTACTAACCTTGGTAAGTATTTCACAACAAGAATTATCTACTAACCTTGGTAAGTATTTCACAACAAGAATTATCTATTAACCTTGGTATTTCACAACAAGAATTATCTACTAACCTTAGTAAGTATTTCACAACAAGAATTATCTACTAACCTTGGTAAGTATTTCACAACAAGAATTATCTACTAACCTTGGTAAGTATTTCACAACAAGAATTATCTATTAACCTTGGTATTTCACAAAAAGAATTATTAACCCCATATTTAACCAGTTGTCCAGCTTTAGGGCCTACATCTTGATTATTTTATCCTCCAGCTAATCATGTCTCTTCAGCTCTTCTTATTCCTACTACTCCTCTTTAATCAGCTTTTTTATCCTTTTACTGCTTCAACTTTTTGGAACGCATTGCCGTGTGCTTAGAATGCAGTTCTCAGACCCTTGAGGTCCCTGGTTCAATCCACGGTTGGGACAGGATTTTATCTTTCGGAGATACAATCAAAATCCTTCCTGTACATGTCGCGTCGTCTGCTATGGCAAAGCGGTCATTACTTCCACAGCCCATAGAAAGCATCCTTGCACTCCTTGACAGGAAAACTTGCAGTAGCGGAAGTTATTTCTGTGGTTCATATTTTCTTATTCTTTCTCTTCCAAATATTTCTGCTTTCCATCTGTCTGTTTTCTTTTTTCAGATTCTTCAATTGCTTCTTCTGCTATTTAATCTGCATCCTCCTCTTCTTCTTTGGTTCCCTCTTTTTCTTCTGCTTATTTTATGTTTTTTCAGCATTTTTGTTCTTCTTTCGAGTGTTTTGTTCTTCTTTCGAGTGTTTTGTTCTTCTTTCGAGTGTTTCTTCCTATATTTTTTTTGGTGCCACATCATCAGGCATGAAACAGAATCTGACACAATCCAACTTTGACCTTTCAACTGTATCCATCTACTATTCTTAAATGCAATGCACTTGTATTTTACTTATCATGCTCACACAGTTAGACATATGTCTCCCCTCATTTAGTAATTAAGTCTTCGCACAGGGCCAGCGACCCAACATAATCAGTAAGTCAGGCCACAGAAACAATAACAGTCGCGTTATTATTAAATGCAATGAATACATAATGAGAGCGGCAGGCAGAGATATATATTTTGAATAGCAAACGGCTAAACAGAAAGGAAGCATATGATTGGAAGGAATCTCTAGTAATAACAAAATTCCAAAACAAAATGCTATTAGCTTGGCTAAACACCAGAATGTGAAAGCAGACAGTGAAAGCAGACACGTGAAAGCAGACACGTGAAAGCAGACAGTGAAAGCAAACACGTGATCAAACAGACACAAGTAGATATGTGAAAGCAGACAGTGAAAGCAAACAAGTGATCAAACAGACACAAGTAGATATGTGAAAGCAGACAGTGAAAGCAAACAAGTGATCAAACAGACACAAGTAGATATGTGAAAGCAGACAATGAAAGCAAACAAGTGATCAAACAGACACAAGTAGATATGTGAAAGCAGACAGTGAAAGCAAACAAGTGATCAAACAGACACAAGTAGATATGTGAAAGCAGACAGTGATAGCAGATATGTGAAAGCAGATACGTGAATGCATACAAGTGACAGCACACCAGTGAAAGCAGACACGTGAAAGCAGACAAGTGAAAACAAACAAGTGAAAGAAAACAAGTGAAAGCAGACAGTGAAAGCAGACAGGTGAAAGCAGACAGGTGAAAGCATACAAGTGAAAGCACACCAGTGAAAGCAGACACGTGAAAGCAGACAAGTGAAAACAAACAAGTGAAAGCAAACAAGTGAAAGCAGACAGTGAAAGCAAACAAGTAATCAAACAGACACAAGTAGATATGTGAAAGCAGACAGTGATAGCAAACAAGTGATCAAACAGACACAAGTAGATATGTGAAAGCAGACAGTGAAAGCAGACAGTGATAGCAGATATGTGAAAGCAGATACGCGAATGCATACAAGTGACAGCACACCAGTGAAAGCAGACACGTGAAAGCAGACAAGTAAAACAAACAAGTGAAAGAAAACAAGTGAAAGCAGACAGTGAAAGCAGACAGGTGAAAGCAGACAGGTGAAAGCATACAAGTGAAAGCACACCAGTGAAAGCAGACACGTGAAAGCAGACAAGTGAAAACAAACAAGTGAAAGCAAACAAGTGAAAGCAGACAGTGAAAGCAAACACGTGATCAAACAGACACAAGTAGATATGTGAAAGCAGACAGTGAAAGCAGACAAGTGACAGCAAACAAGTGAAAGCAGACAAGTGATCAAACAGACCCAAGTAGATATGTGAAAGCAGACAGTGAAAGCAGACAAGTGACCGCAAACACGTGAAAGCAGACAGATAAAGCAGACATGTGAAAGCAGACATGTGAAAGCAGACAAGTGAAAGCAAACAAGTGAAAACAAACAAGTGAAAGCAAACAAGTGAAAGCAGACAAGTGATCAAACAGACCCAAGTAGATATGTGGAAGCAGACAAGTGAAAGCAGACAAGTGAAAATAAACAAGTGAAAGCAAACAAGTGAAAGCAGACAAGTGATCAAACAGACCCAAGTAGATATGTGGAAGCAGACAGTTAAAGCAGACAAGTGATCAAACAGACCCAAGTAGATATGTGGAAGCAGACAGTTAAAGCAGACAAGTGAAAGCAGACAAGTGAAAACAAACAAGTGAAAACAAACAAGTGAAAGCAAACAAGTGAAAGCAGACAAGTGATCAAACAGACCCAAGTAGATATGTGGAAGCAGACAGTTAAAGCAGACAAGTGATCAAACAGACCCAAGTAGATATGTGGAAGCAGACAGTTAAAGCAGACAAGTGATCAAACAGACCCAAGTAGATATGTGGAAGCAGACAGTTAAAGCAGACAAGTGAAAGCAGACAAGTGAAAACAAACAAGTGAAAACAAACAAGTGAAAGCAAACAAGTGAAAGCAGACAAGTGATCAAACAGACCCAAGTAGATATGTGGAAGCAGACAGTTAAAGCAGACAAGTGATCAAACAGACCCAAGTAGATATGTGGAAGCAGACAGTTAAAGCAGACAAGTGAAAGCAGACATGAAGCAGACAAGTGAAAGCAGAAACGTGAAAGCAAACAAGTGAAAGCAGACAAGTGAAAGCAGACAAGTGATCAAACAGACACAAGCAGACAAGTGAACACAGAAAAGTTAAAGCAAACACGTGAAAGCAGACAAGTGAAAGCAGACAAGTGATCAAACAGACACAAGTAGACAAGTGAAAGCAGTGAAAGCAGACAAGTGATCAAACAGACACAAGTAGACATGTGAAAGCAAACAGATGAAGCAGAAAAGTGAAAGCAGACAAGTGAAAGCAAACAAGTGAAAACAAACAAGTGAAAGCAAACAAGTGAAAGCAGACAAGTGATCAAACAGACCCAAGTAGATATGTGGAAGCAGACAGTTAAAGCAGACAAGTGATCAAACAGACCCACGTAGATATGTGGAAGCAGACATGAAGCAGACAAGTGAAAGCAGAAAAGTGAAAGCAAACAAGTGAAAGCAGACAAGTGAAAGCAGACAAGTGAAAGCAGACAAGTGATCAAACAGACACAAGCAGACAAGTGAACACAGA
The DNA here is from genome assembly GCA_034231615.1 of Meghimatium bilineatum. Classification (NCBI taxonomy): domain Eukaryota; kingdom Metazoa; phylum Mollusca; class Gastropoda; order Stylommatophora; family Philomycidae; genus Meghimatium; species Meghimatium bilineatum. The sequence continues at coordinate 54,081,317 of CM067313.1, forward strand.
AAAGTTAAAGCAAACACGTGAAAGCAGACACGTGAAAGCAGACAAGTGATCAAACAGACACAAGTAGACAAGTGAAAGCAGTGAAAGCAGACAAGTGATCAAACAGACACAAGTAGACATGTGAAAGCAGACAGATGAAGCAGAAAAGTGAAAGCAGACAAGTGAAAGCAGACAAGTGAAAGCAAACAAGTTAAAACAAATAAGTGAGAGTAGACAAGTGAAAACAAACAAGTGAAAGCAGACAAGTGAAAGCAGACAAGTTATAGCAGACAAGTGATCAAACAGACACAAGTAGACATGTGAAAGCAGACAAGTTAAAGCAGTCAGTGAAAGAAGACAAGTGAAAGCAGTCAGTGAAAGAAGACAAGTGAAAGCAGTCAGTGAAAGAAGACAAGTGAAGCAGACAAGTGAAAGCAGACAAGTGAAGCAGACAAGTGAAAGCAGACAAGTGATCAAACAGACCCAAGTAGATATGGAAAAGAATCATCAAGAGAAAACAGACGGAGATGGAGAGTCCACGAATAAATCTCAGCTTTCTTACACATGATTGGAATGGATGGAAGCACACATGATTGGAATAGATGGAAACACGCATAATTGGAAAAGATAAAAGCACATATGATTGGAATAGATGGAAGCGGTAAGTTTTATTTTAATCTCTAAGGACTCTCTGTGCTGAAGATGTTGCGAGTCTAATATTACACTTCTTGTTTACTTTGGTAGTGCAAGTTTTTTAGATGATTCTCATATGAAGCTATGGAGTTATGTACTATGGCTAGTACTCTCTAGAAGCCTAGTGCGCTGCTCTGTTCAAAGGTACTAAGTACATTTTGTGAAGTCTGAGTACAACAACGTTTATCCTGTATGTCGCGTGAGGCTATATCTTTATTTGGAGATAATAATTTAATTGATTTTCCAACAAATATTTCTTTTTCTAACTTGGTGAGCTAGGTACAGAAATACTGAATCATGAACACGGTAGGTAGGATACACAAAGTCACATGTGATTGCGACGCATTTTGACAACATAACTTGAACAGTGATTATTAAACACAAGTTGATTGTATTGAATATTATTTCTATGCTTTATCACTTACTGAATGTTTTCATTGATCTAGACTGTGTGCATATCAGGGGCTTTCTATCGGTTGTCAGTGCAGACAGCATTACTGTGAGCGTTGAGTCTAGTTTAACAGAACAGGAGAATGAACTTCCAGAATGGATAAACCTTGCCACTTCAAGACGTGGTTTGAACAAGGTTAGAATGGTAAATGGAACTCTCAGTACGGATTATGTTGCTGGAACTAGTGTCACACTGGCTGTATTCAAAGACAAGTTGGAGTTTCAGACTAAAGCCTTGTTGTCTTACCACAAGTGTAACATTGTTATATGTGAACAACGTAAGTGTTTCAAACATTGTTATATGTGAACAACGTAAGTGTTTCAATCATTGTTATATGTGAACTACGTGATTCAAACAGTGTTATATGTGAACAACGTGATTGTGTAAACAAATGCGTATATATTGTACTCTATTTCGACTGACTTATATAATAGGTTACTTAGATGACGCTTCATGCAGTGTCCTATTATATAGACAATTTTATAGATGACTCATAAACTGTTCTACATAAATATTACACAGTTGTATAGATGACTTTTGGACTGGTGTACATAAATATGATAGTTGTATAGATGACTCTTAAATTGTTCTACATAAATCTTAGACAGTTTTATAGAGGACTTTTAGAAGGATCTACATAAATCTTAGACAGTTTTATAGATGACTCTGGACTGATCTACGTAGATCTTAGATACTAAACACTTATTGTCAATTGTCATATATAAATTTTAGACAGTTTTATAGATGACTCTGGACTGATCTACGTAGACCTTAGATACTAAACACTTATTGTCAATTGTCATATATAAATTTTAGACAGTTTTATAGATGACTCTGGACTGATCTACGTAGATCTTAGATACTAAACACTTATTGTCAATTGTCATATATAAATTTTAGACAGTTTTATAGATGACTCTGGACTGATCTACGTAGATCTTAGATACTAAACACTTATTGTCAATTGTCATATATAAATTTTAGACAGTTTTATAGATGACTCTGGACTGATCTACGTAGATCTTAGATACTAAACACTTATTGTCAATTGTCATATATAAATTTTAGACAGTTTTATAGATGACTCTGGACTGATCTACGTAGATCTTTTATACTAAACACTTATTGTCAATTGTCATATATAAATTTTAGACAGTTTTATAGATGACTCTGGACTGATCTACGTAGATCTTAGATACTAAACACTTATTGTCAATTGTCATATATAAATTTTAGACAGTTTTATAGATGACTCTGGACTGATCTACGTAGACCTTAGATACTAAACACTTATTGTCAATTGTCATATATAAATTTTAGACAGTTTTATAGATGACTCTGGACTGATCTACGTAGATCTTAGATACTAAACACTTATTGTCAATTGTCATATATAAATTTTAGACAGTTTTATAGATGACTCTGGACTGATCTACGTAGACCTTAGATACTAAACACTTATTGTCAATTGTCATATATAAATTTTAGACAGTTTTATAGATGACTCTGGACTGATCTACGTAGATCTTAGATACTAAACACTTATTGTCAATTGTCATATATAAATTTTAGACAGTTTTATAGATGACTTTTAGACTTATCTAGATAAATCTTCAATCAATCACGTGACATGCTGAATGACGTAGGCAATCATGTTTCTCTACGACTCTCTGTCTCTTGCCTTTTCAATAAGCTCGGTTGATGAACTTCTACCATGCCACAATACTAGTCCATATAGCAACTTTTCTCTTTGTCTGCCCTATCTCTTCTCCCTCTGATTTCTCCAGTCATTATTAAGTGTTCAAGCTGTGTTCTTCTCAGCAAATGCCCTAGAAACCTTGACCTTCTGCCCCTAATGTTTGATATGATGGATCTTTTTACGTCAGCATCAATGAGAACATCTGCGTTAGTTTTCTTAGCTGTCCATGGTATATTCATCATTCTTCTCAGAAACCGAGTTTCTGTAGCCTCTAATTCGCTTTAAATTGTTTTTGTTTACAGTCCATGCTTCACATCCATAAAAAAGAATTGGTTCGATATAACATCTCAGCACTTGAATTCAGGTCTGCATTGATTAGTCTTCCAGTGCAAAAATTGGTTCTCACTTTTTGGAACGCTGATTTGACATAAACCTTAGGGAATATTATAGATGACTTTTGGACTGATCTACATATATCTTAGTATTGTCAATTGTCATACATAAATTTTAGAATCTTTTATAGATGACTTTTGGACTTATCTACAATCAATATAAGGAAACTATGTGAAGCGTAACAACAATTGTACTTACGTAAAACACAGGTTAATGTAATAACTTCACTCAGACATGACAGACTATAACTAAAACTAGTGGGTAATGATGTGCACACACACACGCAAAATACAAATTACAATACAATGATTTTTCTACATAAATTTTAGGCAGTTTTATAGATGACTTTTGGACATCTACATAAATCTTTTAGTTTCATAGATGACCTTTAGGCTGATCTACATAAATATTATAGTTTTTGACTCTTTGACCGGTCTACATAGATATTTGATGCTAAACACTTATTATCAATTGTCGTTCATAAATTTTAGACAGATCTATAGATGAATCTTGAATTGTTTTATAGATGAATCTTGAATTGTTTTATAGATGAATCTTGGACTGAATTATAGATGAATATTGAATTGTTTTATAGATGACTTTTGGACTGTGTTAGAGATGAATATTGAATTGTTTTATAGATGAATCTTGGACTGAATTATGGATGAATCTTGAATTGTTTTATAGATGACTTTTGGACCGTGGTATTGATGAATTGTTTTGTAGATGAATCTTGGACTGAATTATGGATGAATCTTGAATTGTTTTTAGATGACTTGAATTGAATTAAAGATCAATCTTGGACTGAACTATGGATGAATCTTGAATTGTTTTTTAGATGACTTGAATTAAAATAAAGATCAATCTTGGACTGAACTATGGATGAATCTTGAATTGTTTTTAGATGACTTGAATTGAATTAAAGATCAATCTTGGACTGTATTATAGATTAATCTTTGAGTGTATTATAGATGAATTTTAGGCTGTTTACAGATGCTCTTAAAATATTTTATAAATTATTTTTATCACGTTTATAGATGAGAGATTGTTTTACTAAACTTTTAGACTGTATTATGGATGAGCATTGAATTGTTTTACAGATGAATCTTGGACTGAATTATATATGAAAATTATACTTTATTGTAGATGATTTAGACCATTTTTTAGATGAATCTGGGATTGTATTATAGATGAATCTTGAATTGTTTTATATATGACTCTTAGACTGCTCAATATAAATATTAAACAGTTTTATTGATGACTTTGGACTGATGTACATAAATCTTAAAATTGTATAGATTAATTTTTGACTAGCTTTTAAAAAAATGTTTGCCCATCAATACGGTCATACGTCATCACCATCAGGTGCTATGCCGGCTGGCGTAAGCGGTCATGGCTCTCCACCGCTCTCTGTCCACAGTATTATGTATCAAAGTCGTTGTTGTTTCACTGCCATGCCAGGTTGTCAAACTGTCTAATATTTTCTCATGTTGTCGCCCTTTGTCTCTGTTGCCTTAAATTTTGCCTGCTGTGACTATGTTCTCTAAACCTGCCTGTCTCATGAAGTGGCAAAAATAAAGAAGATTGCCTTTTTCTTATATTATTGATTAAGGTCCGTTTCGCAATTGACTCTTTCAACACCTCTAGATTAGTTGTTTAATTTACCACACTGCACTAACAATCTGACGTTCCATGTTGCTATATTAACATTAACTGTAGGTCTATGTTTTTATTGTAGGAAATGTAAATGTTTTTATTGAAATATGGAAATACATTGTTAAAATTAGGGATTTATGAACAAAATAAGCTAAAACCTATACTATTGCATCCTTACATCAGTCCATGGCAACTTCACATAGGAAGACCACAGTTTAAACAAAGACAGATATGTTTAGAGTTTAGGTGGGGTTGTGGGTGTTATGATTAGATCCAACTCTACCCCTAACGTTCGCAATCATCCCTTCTCCTCTGATAAGTATTCGCAGCATTAAATTGTGGTATAATTTAATCTCCCCTAACATTGGACATTTTAGTATTTCTGGCTACACAGTCTGCTAGTGACATAATTTCCATCATGATACGAACTCTGCACGTATTATAATTATAACCGACTTGGAATGAATGTGCACATGTTATCTAACTTATTTTCACATTTAGGAAGTAGACGACATATTCGGTAGGCCCTAGATATGTGATCATACCTCACATATTTTCTTTGTCAAGTTTCATTTTTCTTCTTCTATTTTTGTTTATTTTGCCCTGCAATTACAGGGGTATCTTTCTCAACCTTTTTTCTCTTCGTTCATCATATAATTTCAGAATGTCATCTGTTACCCAAGGTTTGTGTGTTATTCATCCCAGAAGACCTAGCAGAAGTTGACTTGCTCTATTTTGTTTATACAAGTATCTGAGTTTTGCCTATTCCTGCTTTAGACTTTGGTTTGAAGCTCTCTTGAATGTATATATCTGTATTTATTCTACCAGGAAACATCCCAGATGATGCCTATGTCTATTATGAGTCATGTACTACAGTTGTGAAAGATGGTTATAAACATAATCTCCCAGGCAACATTTTGGTAACATTTTATTGTTTGTGTATATTTAATTTTACAATTGGCCACTATTGTGTTAACATTTACAAAGGCACATTACATTGAACGCTAAAAGTTTATTTCAATTTTAAGGCCATAGAACTCATTAGTTATACAATAAATTGTGATGTATGGTTGGCCTGCTAGCAGTGTGGTTGCAAACTCCACCATACAGTGGGAAATTGGTACGCCCTAAAACACTGACTATATTAGATATTGCAGCTTTTTCCCAGATCGCTGGCCTACATTTCATCTGTGCTAATCAGAAATTTTTAGTAGTATGTGATGTCACTTTGCCGGTTAATTCCGTGTTATAAAATGGCTACCGTAACTATGCTTAACATGCCTTCGACCAATGCAAATGCAATTGTTACAGATGCGGGATGTGCTCCTGGATGAAAAGATATTCACAGGGACGTGATATGACATTAGCCTACTCTGCTGAGGGAAGGATTCACAGGGACGTGATATGACATTAGCCTACTCTGCTGAGGGAAGGATTCACAGGGACGTGATATGACATTAGCCTACTCTGCTGAGGGAAGGATTCACAGGGACGTGATATGACATTAGCCTACTCTGCTGAGGGAAGGATTCGCTGAAAGTGCTACCGTAACAGCGCGGTACCACTTAAAAGCCCACCAGACCGAGTTTATGTGGCAATCAAAAGCTACAGGCAAATGTTAACCCATTAACATTACCGCCATACTGGATAACATTAGCAGATACTGACCTCCTACCTAAATCCAGTCTGTTCCCACCTGTACGACCCTCCTCAACCTGTACAACCCTCCTGTCCTACTCATTAAAATGTATATTAAAATAAATATATACCCGTCCTGTGATAAATATAGCCATGCCGAGGGAAATAGTAAAATAATTTAGTAAGAACACAGTTTGTCTCCCCTTTTTATCCTATCTTTGTTTCATGTATTCCGTTCATAAAAATGGTAGGCACGAGATCTGGGAAAGAACAGATACTGCCGAAGTTTGGATATTCATTGGCAAAAATAAAATGACCATACAATGTAAATGGATTGTCTGAACTACGTGCTGCTGAATATGATAATAGAGAAACATAGAAAGACACAAGCAGGAATTTAAGAATATGCTAATATAAAATACTAGAACAGATATGGTTCAATATGAAGGCATCTGGACATAAATGGACACAACACAACAAGGATTAAATTTCATTATAATAATAACAGCAAGCAAAAGTTCAGTCGTGCAACATACCTCCATATAGTACTTCTAAACGAACATGAGTTTTTTATATACAAACGTTACAAGGTTAGAGGTGCTAAATATGGATGGAAACATAGGCAGTAAATGCTACCATGCATGAGGGATATGTTAATAGAGGTATTGAATGATACCCTGCATGAGGGATTTAAAAAAATATTATTATTGGTTGTGATTGAATGTGATTGTATGTGATTGTCTGTGATTGAATGTGATTGTCTGTGATTGAATGTGATTGTCTGTGATTGAATGTGATTGTATGTGATTGAAGAACTCTTGGAATGTATGTATTGTATAATAAATAAATCATCTAGATTCTACTAAAGTGCATGTATTTGTTTACAATATCTAAGAGTATCAAAGAACTGACTTGAAATGTATTGAAATTTGCACCAAAAAAACTACAGAAACCAAACTGCAAGACATGCCCAGATCCTATAGAGAGCAAATGTGTACCTGATCCAAAGCAAACAGGACATGACCTTGTATTGGGAACTTGTAAGTTTTATAACTCGTATACAGAATACATCTGCCCACATGGAAAGACTTGTGTGGATGCTATACAACTAGACAAGTGTCCTCGAGGTTGGTAGACATTGTTGTTCAGGATGTGTTCACAGTTTTCTTGTTGAAAAATTTAGATTCTTTCTGCATATAAATGTCTGTAAAACTATTTTTGTCTGCACAACTATAGCTTGAGTGCACAACTATAGCTTGAGTGCACAACTATAGCTTGAGTGCACAACTATAGCTTGAGTGCACAACTATAGCTTGAGTGCACAACTATAGCTTGAGTGCACAACTATAGCTTGAGTGCACAACTATAGCTTGAGTGCACAACTATAGCTTGAGTGCACAACTATAGCTTGAGTGCACAACTATAGCTTGAGTGCACAACTATAGCTTGAGTGCACAACTATAGCTTGAGTGCACAACTATAGCTTGAGTGCACAACTATAGCTTGAGTGCACAACTATAGCTTGAGTGCACAACTATAGCTTGAGTGCACAACTATAGCTTGAGTGCACAACTATAGCTTGAGTGCACAACTATAGCTTGAGTGCACAACTATAGCTTGAGTGCACAACTATAGCTTGAGTGCACAACTATAGCATGAGTGCAGAAATATGAATACTGACAGAGGCCACTTTCAGCCAGTATTATGTGAATTGACATTGAATTTCTGCATCAAAATAACAAAGAACAGATAGGAAATTTTCAGAGAAATTGTGTATTAGTCATGGAGGAGTCAGAGAAATTGTGTATTAGTCATGGAGGAGTCAGAGAAATTGTGTATTAGTCATGGAGGAGTCAGAGAAATTGTGTATTAGTCATGGAGGAGTCAGAGAAATTGTGTATTAGTCATGGAGGAGTCAGAGAAATTGATGATAAAGTAACACATGGATCTACTGTCCAGGTCATGGAGGAATCAGAGAAATTGATGCACTGATGGGAAATGCTATAGTGGAAGGCTCAGTGATAAGCAAAGACATATATGGGATAATTAGGGAAGTTATAGATGAACTACAAAGTGTTGAAGAGAAGAACTAGGGAAGTTATAGATGAACTACAAAGTGATGAAGAGAATAACTAGTGAAGTTATAGATGAACTACAAAGTGATGAAGAGAAGAACTAGGGAAGTTATAGATGAACTACAAAGTGATGAAGAGAGGACTGAAAGAGACAACCTTTATGTTCAAAGAATGATAGACATGGGAGTGACAACAGGAAAGAGAAGAAACTGCCTCCTCTCTGGAAAGATCCCAGGAATACACAAGCAACTCTGACTGGTACTCTGAGCTTATATACCCTTGGATGGCTGATGTATTGGTGAGCTGATCATTTATGGCAGTCTGATACACAAATGAAGAAGAACCTGAAATCTTGGAACAATAAGTCAAAGAAGTAATCAAGACCAGCCCACAGAATAAATCAGCAGGAATTGATGGAATAACAACCAAAACAATACAGGACTGTGGAGAGACTGTGGAGAGAGTGTGGAGAGACTTGGAGATACTTGGAGAGACTTAGAGAGTGTGGAGAGACTTGGAGAGACTGTGGACAGACTGTAGAGAGTGTGGAGAGACTGTGAAGAGTGTGGAGACTGTGGAGTGACATACTGTGGACAGACTGGAGAGACTGTGGAGAGACTGTGGAGAGACTGGAGTAACTTGGTTACTTCACATCTTTAGAAAGGATTGGAATGAAATAGCTGTATCAATAGACTGACAAAGAGCTATCATAGTACCAACATGGAAGATAAAAGGGGAGCAAGCAAGAGGTATCTCCCTGCTTAGTCTTGTTGGTCAAATGTTTACTGAGATTCTTGAACACAGATAAGACCTATTGTGGGTCCAGTGCTTAGTCGGGAACAGTTCAGGGACAGAAATAGAAGAGTATTTACAGATACAATATTTTCTCTACAACAAATTTACTGACAAGACAATAGAATAAAAAATCCACATGAATAGAACAGGAGAAAGGTTGTGACCGAATAATTAAAGAACTTGTCTGAAGTATTCTACTTGTCTGAAGTATTCTACTTGTCTGAAGTATTCTACATGTCTGAAGTATTCTACTTGTCTGAAGTATTCTACTTGTCTGAAGTATTCTACTTGTCTGAAGTATTCTACTTGTCTGAAGTATTCTACTTGTCTGAAGTATTCTACTTGTCTGAAGTATTCTACTTGTCTGAAGTATTCTACTTGTCTGAAGTATTCTACTTGTCTGAAGTATTCTACTTGTCTGAAGTATTCTACTTGTCTGAAGTATTCTACTTGTCTGAAGTATTCTACTTGTCTGAAGTATTCTACTTGTCTGAAGTATTTCTCGGAATGTACGGAACATTATTAGACTGTGTAAGGGCCTCATATAAAGATAGTCAGAAGTCCAATTAGAAAACATGCTCGACTTACACAGTTAGAGGAAATGCTTAAAAATATCCATGAGATATTAATTACTCATGGAAAATAAAGTACAGGGAGAGGGGTGAAAAAAGGGGAGCAAAATATGAGCTTTACATTAATCAACTGATAGTCGGTATCCAAGGTGATGATCACGTGATAGTTGGTATCCAAGGTGATGATCAAGTGATAGTTGGTATCCAAGGTGATGATCACGTGATAGTCGGTATCCAAGGTGATGATCAAGTGATAGTTGGTATCCAAGGTGATGATCACGTGATAGTTGGTATCCAAGGTGATGATCAAGTTAGCCGGTATCCAAGGTGATGATCACGTTAGCCGGTATCCAAGGTGATGATCAAGTTAGCCGGTATCCAAGGTGATGATCACGTGATAGTCGGTAGCCAAGGTGATGATCACGTGATAGTTGGTATCCAAGGTGATGATCACGTGATAGTTGGTATCCAAGGTGATGATCAAGTGATAGTCGGTATCCAAGGTGATGATCAAGTGATAGTTGGTATCCAAGGTGATGATCAAGTGATAGTTGGTATCCAAGGTGATGATCAAGTGATAGTCGGTATCCAAGGTGATGATCACGTGATAGTTGGTATCCAAGGTGATGATCAAGTGATAGTTGGTATCCAAGGTGATGATCAAGTGATAGTTGGTATCCAAGGTGATGATCAAGTGATAGTCGGTATCCAAGGTGATGATCACGTGATAGTTGGTATCCAAGGTGATGATCACGTGATAGTTGGTATCCAAGGTGATGATCACGTGATAGTTGGTATCCAAGGTGATGACCAAATGATAGTCGGTATCCAAGGTGATGATCACGTGATAGTTGGTATCCAAGGTGATGATCACGTGATAGTTGGTATCCAAGGTGATGATCGTGATAGTCGGTATCCAAGGTGATGATCAAGTGATAGTTGGTATCCAAGGTGATGATCAAGTGATAGTTGGTATCCAAGGTGATGATCAAGTGATAGTTGGTATCCAAGGTGATGATCACGTGATAGTTGGTATCCAAGGTGATGATCAAGTGATAGTCGGTATCCATGGTGATGATCAAGTGATAGCCGGTATCCAAGGTGATGATCACGTGATAGTTGGTATCCATGGTGATGATCAAGTGATAGTTGGTATCCAAGGTGATGATCAAGTGATAGTTGGTATCCAAGGTGATGATCAAGTGATAGTTGGTATCCAAGGAGATGATCAAGTGATAGTTGGTATCCAAGGTGATGATCAAGTGATAGTTGGTATCCAAGGTGATGATCAAGTGATAGTTGGTATCCAAGATGATGATCAAGTTAGCCGGTATCCAAGGTGATGATCAAGTTAGCCGGTATCCAAGGTGATGATCACGTGATAGTTGGTATCCAAGGTGATGATCACGTGATAGTTGGTATCCAAGGTGATGATCAAGTGATAGTTGGTATCCAAGGTGATGATCAAGTTAGCCGGTATCCAAGGTGATGATCAAGTGATAGTTGGTATCCAAGGTGATGATCAAGTGATAGTTGGTATCCAAGGTGATGATCAAGTTAGCCGGTATCCAAGGTGATGATCAAGTTAGCCGGTATCCAAGGTGATGATCACGTGATAGTTGGTATCCAAGGTGATGATCACGTGATAGTTGGTATCCAAGGTGATGATCAAGTGATAGTTGGTATCCAAGGTGATGATCAAGTTAGCCGGTATCCAAGGTGATGATCAAGTTAGCCGGTATCCAAGGTGATGATCACGTGATAGTTGGTATCCAAGGTGATGATCAAGTTAGCCGGTATCCAAGGTGATGATCAAGTTAGCCGGTATCCAAGGTGATGATCACGTGATAGTTCGTATCCAAGGTGATGATCACGTGATAGTTGGTATCCGTGATGATCACGTGATAGTTGGTATCCAAGGTGATGATCACGTGATAGTTGGTATCCAAGGTGATGATCAAGTGATAGTTGGTATCCAAGGTGATGATCACGTGATTGTTGGTATCCAAGGTGATGATCAAGTTAGCCGGTATCCAAGGTGATGATCAAGTTAGCCGGTATCCAAGGTGATGATCACGTGATAGTTGGTATCCAAGGTGATGATCACGTGATAGTTGGTATCCAAGGTGATGATCAAGTGATAGTTGGTATCCAAGGTGATGATCAAGTTAGCCGGTATCCAAGGTGATGATCAAGTGATAGTCGGTATCCAAGGTGATGATCAAGTGATAGTTGGTATCCAAGGTGATGATCAAGTGATAGTTGGTATCCAAGGTGATGATCAAGTTAGCCGGTATCCAAGGTGATGATCACGTGATAGTTGGTATCCAAGGTGATGATCAAGTGATAGTTGGTATCGAAGGTGATGATCAAGTGATAGTCGGTATCCAAGGTGATGATCAAGTTAGCCGGTATCCAAGGTGATGATCAAGTGATAGTCGGTATCCAAGGTGATGATCAAGTGATAGTCGGTATCCAAGGTGATGATCAAGTGATAGTCGGTATCCAAGGTGATGATCAAGTGATAGTCGGTATCCAAGGTGATGATCACGTGATAGTTGGTATCCAAGGTGATGATCACGTGATAGTTGGTATCCAAGGTGATGATCAAGTGATAGCCGGTAGCCAAGGTGATGATCAAGTGATAGTCAGTATCCAAGGTGATGATCAATTGATAGTCGGTATCCAAGGTGATGATCAAGTGATAGTCGGTATCCAAGGTGATTTTCAAGTGATAGCCGGTAGCCAAGGTGATGATCAAGTGATAGCCGGTAGCCAAGGTGATGATGGTGTCATAGTGTTCACAAATGAGTAAGGAAACATCTGTCCTTTGTGGTAAGAAATCTGGCTGGAGTTTTATATCTAGTATGTTAGATTAATGGTCAAGCAGTACCGGGCATGAAGGGAGAAACTACTCCCAGTATGAGGAAGGAGGTTGAGACAGTAACTGCAACCAGACAGTGGGTCTCTGAGATTCAATTTGCTAAGACAGATATAGTATCTAAATCTTAATCAACGCTTTAAATTGATCAAAATCTGCATTATTGGATCGCATCACTTCTTCCAAGTTCCTGGCTATCCAATGAATAATTTACTGTCCTGGACATGCTGGCATTGTCATAAATGAGAAAACAGATAGACCTGCATTGAATGTACATGTAGTTGGTAAATTGAAGATGGATAAGAGAAACTGAAGTTGATGACAGCTCGCGCAGAATACCTGTTAAATTTGTACAGTGATAGATGACACGTCTAGGATCCAATTGGGACAATATGGTGTTAGGTTTGGCATGAGTAGGACTGAGCATCTGAAGGGAAGAATGAGAAATTATTTAATCAGAGAGCCACAGGAATCATCAGCATGTATACACTTCAGCATCTACCGGTGGAGATGTAGCACATATAAGTTTGTGTGTAGTGTTTGTGTGTAATGTTTGTGTGTAGTGTTTGTGTGTAATGTTTGTGTGTAGTGTTTGTGTGTAGTGTTTGTGTGTAATGTTTGTGTGTAGTGTGTGTGTGTAATGTTTGTGTGTAGTGTTTGTGTGTAATGTTTGTGTGTAGTGTTTGTGTGTAGTGTTTGTGTGTAGTGTTTGTGTGTAATGTTTGTGTGTAGTGATTGTGTGTAGTGTTTGTGTGTAATGTTTGTGTGTAGTGTTTGTGTGTAATGTTTGTGTGTAGTGTTTGTGTGTAGTGTTTGTGTGTAGTGTTTGTGTGTAATGTTTGTGTGTAATGTTTGTATGTAATGTTTGTGTGTAGTGTTTGTGTGTAGTGTTTGTGTGTAGTGTTTGTGTGTAATGTTTGTGTGTAGTGTTTGTGTGTAATGTTTGTGTGTAGTGTGTGTGTGTAGTGTTTGTGTGTAGTGTTTGTGTGTAGTGTTTGTGTGTAATATTTGTGTGTAATGTTTGTGTGTAATGTTTGTGTGTAATGTTTGTGTGTAGTGTTTGTGTGTAGTGCTATGACATCGGTTAATAATCATTAACATTTCCTGACCTATCTTCATCAGTATTGCTCAGTTACCTGTGTTACCAGTATTGCTCAGTTACCTGTGTTACCAGCATTGCTCAGTTACCTGTGTTACCAGCATTGCTCAGTTACCTGTGTTACCAGCATTGCTCAGTTACCTGTGTTACCAGCATTGCTCAGTTACCTGTGTTACCAGCATTGCTCAGTTACCTGTGTTACCAGCATTGCTCAGTTACCTGTGTTACCAGCATTGCTCAGTTATCTGTGTTACCAGCATTGCTCAGTTACCTGTGGACAACACCTGTTTGACAGATTTTCGGACATTCTTGTTATTATATCTGAACTGATATATGACATTCCATAATTTCTCTTACAAATCAATTCATTTTTGGTACACATTTTTAGCTGGGTATACTAGATTTTTGATACGCTGAACAAAACTGAGTGCCTATAGGTTTGCTATGTGTACTATGTAGTTAATAAACAAAAATGTACATAATAAACGATTTTTACTTTACCTGCACAGATGCTGATGAATGTAAACATGGCCGCCACACATGTGGTGAGAATTCAGTGTGTGTCAATACACCTGGTAGCTATTTATGCCAGTGCAATGAAAGATTTCCCCTCAGGATTGACGAAAAGTGCACAAGTAAGTCTGCAATATTAACTAGATATTCATATCAACACTAGACGGTATGAGGAATCGTATCGTGAGTTTCCAAATATCTTCTCCTGTTTAAGAATCTATAACTGTGCAAACATATGACTAAAATTCATGTAATTTCATGTACTGCTGATTAGTTCCAGTGACCAAACATATGACTAAAATTCATGTAATTTCATGTACTGCTGATTAGTTCCAGTGACCCAACAGACAATTTTCCCGCAGTTAAAATGTACAATAGATTTTTCAAATGTCTTATATGAGCTAAATATAATAAAGACACTCAATATTCCTAAATATGTTCAGCCTTACAGTCCTGTCTATGGTTTTTCAATTCCTGTGTAAATGGCAAAAAACAAATCTACATACAACATTAAAACAGAACACAGAGCACTAATTGAAGTAGCAGTGTAGACTAAACTTCCAATTTAAGTAACAGTTTAGACTAATCTTCCAATTTAAGTAACAGTTTAGACTAATCTTCCAATTTAAGTACCAGTTTAGACTAATCTTCCAATTTAATTAACAGTTTAGATTAATCTTCCAATTTAAGTAACAGTTTAGACTAATCTTCCAATTTAAGTACCAGTTTAGACTAATCTTCCAATTTAAGTAACAGTTTAGACTAATCTTCCAATTTAAGTAACAGTTTAGACTAATCTTCCAATTTAAGTAACAGTTTAGAATAATCTTCCAATTTAAGTAACAGTTTAGACTAAACTTCCAATTTAAGTAACAGTTTAGACTAATCTTCCAATTTAAGTACCAGTTTAGACTAATCTTCCAATTTAAGTAACAGTTTAGACTAATCTTCCAATTTAAGTAACAGTTTAGACTAATCTTCCAATTTAAGTAACAGTTTAGACTAATCTTCCAATTTAAGTAACAGTTTAGACTAAACTTCCAATTTAAGTAACAGTTTAGACTAAACTTCCAATTTAAGTAACAGTTTAGACTAATCTTCCAATTTAAGTAACAGTTTAGACTAATCTTCCAATTTAAGTACCAGTTTAGACTAATCTTCCAATTTAATTAACAGTTTAGATTAATCTTCCAATTTAAGTAACAGTTTAGACTAATCTTCCAATTTAAGTACCAGTTTAGACTAATCTTCCAATTTAAGTAACAGTTTAGACTAATCTTCCAATTTAATTAACAGTTTAGATTAATCTTCCAATTTAAGTAACAGTTTAGACTAATCTTCCAATTTAAGTACCAGTTTAGACTAATCTTCCAATTTAAGTACCAGTTTAGACTAATCTTCCAATTTAATTAACAGTTTAGATTAATCTTCCAATTTAAGTAACAGTTTAGACTAATCTTCCAATTTAATTAACAGTTTAGATTAATCTTCCAATTTAAGTAACAGTTTAGACTAATCTTCCAATTTAAGTACCAGTTTAGACTAATCTTCCAATTTAAGTACCAGTTTAGACTAATCTTCCAATTTAATTAACAGTTTAGATTAATCTTCCAATTTAAGTAACAGTTTAGACTAAACTTCCAATTTAAGTAACAGTTTAGACTAAACTTCCAATTTAAGTAACAGTTTAGACTAATCTTCCAATTTAAGTACCAGGAAAAACTTCTGGAACATGAATTCAATTTTACACATTTGTGAGGTCAATGTCAAATAACTCACAGTAGTTCATAAGTGTATTTCCAGTAGAAATTAAAACTCGGCAATAGAATAATACAAATAATTATGAACAAACCCATAACCACTTAGCTTGTAGGGGTGCCACAGTGTAGCCAATAGCATAAAAATTCTGCTAATTCCTATTCTCAGCCATCTCCATACTACTGTGAAAACACCTACCCTCAGCCATCTCCACACTACTGGGGAAACATGTAGTATAGTAGTGATCCACTATTGATAGTATGGTAGTGATGATGATTTTCCTCCTTCGCAAGCGAAGATGAACATGCCATGAAAAACATTAAATGCGATGAACAAGTTTTAAAAAAAATGTATTTGTGTAATTTGGTTTGTGAGTTCGTAGATGCCAGATGAGTCCGATTCGTGCACGGAAAATTCTATTGCAGTGCATGCAGGAGTGCTAATGGTTCGGGATATGAGGTTTTCGGATTTGCCCTTCCCCATCTTGCACTTGTGGATTGCCTGCAGTGTTCTTTCTTTTTCAAATTTCGTGATGCCAGCAGTGATCTGGGTGTGCCAAGCTGAACGATCAAGTGCTGTAGTCTCCCAGGAGCTAGGATCGATGCTACAGTGATTGAGAATTTTTTTAGGTGATCCTTGAAGCACTTTTTCTGCCCTCTGCTTGAACATATACCATCGCCCAGCTCCCCATAGAATAATCTCTTTGGAAGGTGCTTGTCTGGGATACGGACGAAGTGGCCAGTCCAGCGGAGTTGGCACCTAGTCTTCATGGAATGTATACTTTGCATATGGGACTTATGAAGGATTTCCATGCCTGGTACTCGATCCTGCCAACGTACTCCCATGAGGTTTCGTAGGCACCGAATGTGGAAAGAGTTGAGCTGTTGAGCGTGTCTCGCATAGACAGTCCAACAAGATGCAGCATAAAGCAGTGTTGGTAGAACCACTATGCGGTGCACGTCCAACTTAGTTGTCAAACTAAGATCACGCCTAATCCAGACGTTGGCATGAAGGCTCCCGAATGCCACGCTGGCACGAGCAATATGCAGTGCAACATAGTGTGCTGCCGAGATATACAAACTTATTGGCAATATTAAGTTTTTATTCCTTTACTGTGACTACTGGTTCTTTGTAGGGGATACCTGATTGATACATTTGATACATTACTCTTCGCAGTGCTGATGGTGAGACCGAACGAATCACAGTCCAAAGAAAAAAGAGGTCATGCTGTCCTGCATGTCTTTCAGACTAGTAGCGTTTATTGCACAATCATCTGCGAACAAGAGGTCGCGAACAATGTCCATCCTTATTTTGGTCTTGGCCTTCAATCTACTAAGATTGAATAGTCCTCTGTCAGCTCGATAGCGAAAATTAATTCCTGCACTGTTATTCCAGAAAGCATCATTTAACATGGCAGAGAACACCATAGTGAAGAGCGTCGAGGCCAGGACGCAACCAATGTTCTGTTCGTGACACTTTTCCTGTAGTTGTCTGACAGTGAATATCATGTCAACCGTACCTCTGCCCTGTCGGAAGCCACATTGGCTCTCTCAGAGGAGACCTCAAGATGGGCTTGTAGTCTGTTTAACATGACCCGAGCCAGGATTTTGACTGCTTTATGGAGCAAGGATATGCTTCGGTTGTTGTCGTAAGCTAGGCTATTTCATTTTCTCATGTATAGATTTATGATGGAAGCATCCTAAAGTCTTGTGGTATCACTTCAAGGTTCCACATTGTCTGGAAGAGCTCTGTGAGTTTCGCAGTGTAGTAGTGATCTACTATTGATTGATATAGTGAATAGTGATTCACAATTCATAGTATAGTAGTGATTCACAATTCATAGTATAGTAGTGATTCACAATTCATAGTATAGTAGTGATTCACAATTCATAGTATAGTAGTGATTCACTATTGATTGATAGTATAGTAGTGATTCACTACTACACCACTGATCTGATATCCCTAGAATCGACACTAATCTGATGCAGACACATATTCATTGGGCAGGTAGATATACCAGATCATCGCCTGCCACAGATACTTCTCTATGGTAATCTGGAGAAGGGCATACACTTTCAAGGCGGTCAAGAGAGGTGCTACAAAGATCTGACTGAAAGTCTTTGAAATAGACTAAGATACATGGGAAGAAATAGACTAAAATACACGGGAAGAACTTGTATAAAAATAGACTAAGATACATGGGAAGAACTTGTATAAAATAGACTAAAATAAATGTCGGAACTGTCCAAGGTCATTATCAACCAGAATAGAGTTTTTTTTATCCATGTACAAACTCATAGTAAGGACATAACTCTAACTAAATTTCAAAAGTGGAAGTAACAAAATCTCATTATCAACATCTCATTAATATTATTTTACATTTAATAGTTTCATTATTTAGCAGTTGTAGTTAACGTTATCATTGATCTTCATTAATTACGGCACAGTCTGTTTTTTTTTCAGTTCAATAACCAATATGTTAAAGAGCTCAGATATTCATTTCCGAAACGAAGCCTTTCGTTATTGATTTCATTTGCCATCATATCCACAGAGGCACTAACCTGTACTCTGACTGCCTTTACAAGAATACATAATGACTTAATCAAAGTTCAAGGATTTTCTGGCATCGAAGGAATCTTTGGTAACAACTGCCTTAAGTTCAAACTAATATCCACATATGGAAATAGTAAGTAGATTGTGCATAGTCTTTATTATTATATATGTAGCATCAATGTGCAAATATTACAATTCATTGATCCAAGCTGGTATTTTGTCTGACTTCCATCCATAAAACATGAACTAATCTGGCCATTTTTCCCTGTACTAATGTTCTTCCGTCTGTTTTCTGTTCTCGTGCCGTGTTGTTGTTGAGTTCAGTTCTCAACTACCTACATTGCCATTTCTCTTCTGTGTCTTCATTTATTCTCAAACTGCTGCAGAATATTATATTGCGAGCAATAGTAGATATCCCAGGAATATCAGTGGGAGGACATAACATAAATCATTTGAGATAAGCGGATGTCACAGTTCTGATTGAAAAATGTGAGGAAGACCTTCAAGATTTAATTAATGTAGTAGTCACAGAAAGTAAAGAGAAAGGCATCTTCCTAAATATAAAAAAAACAACAGAATTAATGGTTATTTTAAAGAAACAAAATACCACACCTTGCAAGATAAAAGTCAATGATATAGTATTAAAACAGGTCCACCAATTCAAATATTTAGGTACAATGATTACAGCAGATGGAAGAAGTTCATCAGAAATAAGATGCAGAATAGGACAGGAAAAAACAGCATTCAGAAAAGTGAAAAATATATTGTGTAATATGACCTTGTCATTAGAGGTGGGGAAGAGAGTTCTGCAGTGCTATATAACTCCTATACTAACATATGGATGCGAGTCTTGGATAATAAATAAACAGGAAAGTGGTAAATTCGAGGCAACAGAGATGTGGTTCTATAGAAGAATGCTGAGAATACCATGGACTGCCAGAAAAACTAATGTAGAGGTGTTGAAAGAGTCAAATGTGAAATGGACCTTAATCAACAATATAAGAAAAAGGCAATTTTATTTTTGGCCACTTCATGAGACAGGTAGGTTTGGAGAACATAGTTTGTTTGTTTGTTTTTCGTTCGCTCCATTGTAACCATCACGGATATCCGTGCGATTTCCGCCGGGAGCGTGATTACGTTGTGCCACCGTTATGCGCCTTGTAGGCCTAGCACATCCGATTTCGGCATGCCTTGACAATTCGGGTGGGCTACCCTTAGCCTGTGACAGCCTCTATATCTGTCTCCAGACACGCGTAGTGGTGACTCTTCGCCCAGACGATTTTTGCTCTCGTCTGACTCGCACAAGGTGTTCCACTGTCTATGAACTTGCCTCGTGTAATTGGACGTGCTGTGCCTGTGCCCATTGAGTACTGAACCGTTTCTCATCCGTGAGCCTGGTTCCTTAAGGGGAAGAACTCAACAGAGGAGTTGGACCCTGGCTCTTCCGCCCTCTTAGCCGAGGTGTCATTCACCGACATCGTGTACCCCTTGTCCAAGTTCGAGTCTCACACCACGCGTTTGAGAGCAAGGCGTTCTCGAGCTGAGCGTCCTTGTCCCAATAGCGCCTGAGCCCATCAGGTACCGAACCCTTTCTCTCTTAAAGTGTATTTCTGGTGTAGGAAAACCTGACAGTAGAGTTGGGCCAGGGCTAAATCGTTGTCCCTTTTGTGCCTGGGCGCATCGAGTACGGAACCCTTTCTCTACGCGAGCATATTTCCGGTTTAGGAGGCGCGACGTTAGAGTTGGATTAGGTCTTCTTGTTTTACCAAACACCATTGCATGGGTCTGGGTCTCTGCCTGTAAGGAACACAGACACAGAAGCTCGCCTCGAGCTGACGGAGCTTGTAGTTCCCCTTTCCTAGGAACTTTTCATTTTCTATTTGCAGTTCGCGCTGCCCTCTAGCGCTGTTCTGCCCTTTCATTGTTTCATTGTACTCGGTATGAAATCTATGTCTCTCGCCATGCATCTACCTTTACGTGCATTTTACATTGGCCGCCCCTCCAATGTTCGGACTGGACTGACTAGCTTCACTGTATGTCGACAGTGTCGCTATATGTGGTGCTGCTGTGGTGTCTGAGATATTGTCTGTCTCTTGTGCAGTCAAATCTCTTTCCATCTGCTACCTCCACATTCTCGGACACGATCCCCAAATGATTTGGCCAGAATCAGCACGAGCTGCTGTATTTCTGTTTCCAGGGTGCACCGCGTGGAGGTACATTTGGGATCTTGGTTATCTGCTAACCCTGGGTCCGCCTAGAGCAATGCGTTCCCTTTGCACCCCGGAGAACATAGTCACAGCAGGCAAAATTGAAGGCAACAGAGGCAGAAGTCAACAACGTGAGAAAATATTAGAAAGTTTGACAACCTGGCACAGCAGTGAAACAACAACAATCTTGATACATAATACTGTGGACAGAGAGCTGTGGAGAGCCATGACCGCCTACGCCAGCCGGCATGGCATCTACTGATGCTACTGTAGAATACCAGGATGTTGTCAAGGGAAAGAAATGTGCTGTGTCAAGCCTACAACTTTTCTGTGATATCTGTGTCTATTGACTTGACACATCCGACTTCATCATGGCTTCTGAGTCACTATGACTTTACATGTGATGAGACAGTCACCTCCACCCAATAACCTCCTTAGTCATCTCTTATGACATGCATGGAAGGCAAATAGTAATGCTATTGTTCGCTCCTCTTTTGGGTCCTTGCATCACACCGTGGATTGTTTCCTGATGGTGATTACCAGAAACAACTGAGAACTTCAGACATTCCGTACACGTTTTGTCTCCTGTAGCAGATTCAGATATATGTCTCTTCGTCCTCTCCCCCCCCCCCTTTTTTTAAAAAAAAATCCAGTCTGCAGCAACCCACTGATGTCACAGATGCTTTTGAAGAAATTTTGTCAATTTTTTCTCTAAATTCAAGTTGACTACGACAAAATATTCATTCAAATTCATGTAGGTGGAATCACATTCACGTTGCTGTAGGTGGACTCATATTCAAGTTGCTGTAGGTGGAATCATATTCAAGTTCCTGTAAGTGGAATCACATTCAAGTTGCTGTATGTGGAATCACATTCAAGTTCCTGTAGGTGGAATCACATTCAAGTTGCTATATGTGGAATCACATTCAAGTTCTTGTAGGTGGAATAACATTCAAGTTCCTGTAGGTGGAATCACATTCAGGTTCCTGTAAGTGAAATAATATTCTAGTTCCTGTAGGTGGAATCACATTCTAGTTCCTGTAGACGGAATCACATTCTAGTTCCTGTAGGTGGAATCACATTCAAGTTCCTTTAGGTGGAATCACATTCAAGTTCCTGTATGTTGAATCACATTCAAGTTCCTGTAGTTGGAATCACATTCAAGTTCCTGTAGGTGAAATCACATTCTAGTTCCTATAGGTGGAATCACATTAAAATGTATCTGCTTTGGTCAAGGCACAACCATGCACTACTATTGCTACCACTGTTGTCACTACTCTTACTGCTACCTCTTATGTCATTACTGTTACTACTACTACTACTACTACTACTACCACTACTACTACCACTACTACTACTACCACTACTACTACTACCACTACTACTACTATTACTACTGCTGCCACTGCTGCTGCTGCTGCTACTACTACTACTACTACTACTACAGCTGTTATCAGTATTGTTACTGCTACTACTACCACTACTACTACTGCTACTTCTACTACTACTACTACTACTACTACTACTACTATCACTACTACCATTACTACTACTACTACTGCTGCTGCTGCTGCTACTATTACTACTACTACTATTTTTACTACAGCTGGGGTAACTGTTATCCGTACTGTTACTACTAATACTACTACTAAAACTACTTCTACTGCTATCAGTGTGTTCTACTATTGTAACTTTTCCAATATTGACAATTATCTTCCTAAGAGTTGATCATTAACATGAACATCTCAAATTGTGCACATAATCATGAACATCTCAAATTGTGCACATAATCATGAACATCTCAAATTGTGCACATAATCATGAACATCTCAAATTGTGCACATATTCAAACTTGAACATTGTTGGGGAAGTAACATTATATCTTATTATTCTGTCACAGAAATCAACAACAATGAACTAACAGAATTTAGTATCTACATTATGTTCAATCATTTTGGAGGCAGTGTCAGCTTGTCTATAGCTGTTCTCTTCTATAATCCTGTGACAAGACATATCTGGGGTTATGAAACGTCACCGGAACACTTGCTTAACAATACCATATTGGTAACGTATATTCATACTTTGAAACTTCATAAGATAACTTGCTTAACAATACCATATAGGTAACGTATATTCATAATTATTTAACAATTTAGGCTGGTCAAGGTCCATTATTGATCATTCAAGTGATTCAATAAATCCAATAAACTTTATGTGGAGATGATTCGATATTCGAACTAAAATCTCTATAAGATGAGCACTAACAATTTGGAACACTTGCGAAAACTTCTTAATGAAATGTGGAAAAATGTAAACAGTTTCTGTGAAATGGAAAAAAGGATTCATTGCCAAACTATTGGCTGGACGTCTGGTTAATTATCAGCATTACCATCCTTAGCCAGCCGATCTGCTCATGTACGGGTATTCTACAGTGTAAGGGTGTGTAGCTACTCTGCTTATTTCATGTACAGGTATTCTACAGTGTAAGGGTGTGTAGCTACTCTGCTTATTTCATGTACAGGTATTCTACAGTGTAAGGGTGTGTAGCTACTCTGTGCTGACTTCTTAGTATGGTTAGTAGCATTTGAAGATCTGGTAAATTATTTTCTGGACTGGAAACAAAAGCCATGAAGGGAATAATTACACAGGAAAGAACAATATGTCCAGAGAGAAAAAAAACGATAGTAGAAATATATCACTGCATAGCCTATAGTGTAATGTGGGTAAAGATATGCATGGGGTAAAAAGTCACTGGGGTTTTTTTCCAGAATCTATGGGTTCTTCCGATACCGCATGTGACTAGGTCAGATATCAACATTCCAATCTTTAACATGGCGAAGTTTGATAGGTCAAGGACGAGTCAGTTTTAACAACGCGGAATAATATGTTTTCGCTATGTTCAATCTATTTTCTTTGCAACTTTTCTCACTCTGCGTTGCTGTTTTGATTTTGCAACTTTTCTCACTCTGCGTTGCTGTTTTGATTTTGCAACTTTTCTCACTCTGCGTTGCTGTTTTGATTTTGCAACTTTTCTCACTCTGCGTTGCTGTTTTGATTTTGCAACTTTTCTCACTCTGCGTTGCTGTTTTGATTTTGCAACTTTTCTCACTCTGCGTTGCTGTTTTGATTTTGCAACTTTTCTCACTCTGCGTTGATGTTTTTATTTTGAAAAAAAATTGATTTGGAGTAGAGTGTCTCATTCAAATTGTATGAAACAAATGTTGATGTCATAAGGAAGTTGTCGATGCCGATTTAAAACTGGGAGAGACCAATATATATGGTTATAATGATCATCCGGCCTTACAAAGACATTATTCGCTTAAGAACGGAACTTGTGAACTTTTATTTATCCGAACATTTATTTTTCGGATTAAAGTTATAAACTAGGTCAATCCATTTATTGTACCTATTCTTAGCCTGAAAGGTGTCCTTTACCTGTAGCAGTGGCGATCTCCCTCAATGTTATAATAGATAGCATTACCTTTTTGTCTGTGGCACTTTGCCCCATAAAACAGGACAAAATAATTCTTTTTTTCACTATGTTCATAAAATATCATTCTACTGTCTACATGTAAGCTGTATATTTTCAATATTCTCAATAATGTTAGATGGATGGATAAGCTATACACTGATGACAGTTTGGTTTATCATGGTTAAGTCTAGTTGTCAGAATACACAAAAATATGAAAAAGTGCAACATTTTGTCCCCGTCTACCCTATAGAAAGCTACATGTATCGAGAGGGAGATACTAACAATGGAATTTAAACCAGAACTCGCAAAGAAGAAGTGTCAATCATAAACATTTCAAAAGTATGGGCATAAACAATTTAGACATGAGGATGTAGCTTCGTAGCTCTCTACTACACTCACACATAGGGAAGGTGGAGGCAAAAATGCTCAATTTTCACGTTTTAGCGAATTCTGAAAATTAGACTCAACTATGACCTACCAAACTGTCAGCAGTGTATATATTATCCATCGATCTAACATTAGTGAGGGTATTGAAAACATAGTTACTTGTTGACAGTAAAATGAGAATTTATGAACATTTGTAAAAAGCTATCTTTGTATAATTTTTGGGGGCAAAAATAAGCAAGCAAAAACAGTTATGAAATCAAGAGAGAACTGACAAAAACAGAAAAATAACTGCATAACTGCTTTTTTCACATAGTTAGTCACAGTGTGTGAAAATTATAAAACACAAAGATTAGGACAATGTATCTTTATGTAACTTTAATATAAATAAGATGAAAAAAGAAAATATGCAACAACAAAAAAAAACATTAATATAAAGATAGTTGCTGTGATCTATTTTGAAACTATAGCAACGGGTTGGTGTGATTTATAAAGGACACAGCTATAATTTAATTTTATTATAATGCGGAAATTGTGCATCTATGACTGGCGGGACTTGGCCAAGGAACTGTAAATGTTCAGTAAACATACCATTACCCAAAAGCGGTGATATGCAAATATGTTCAAATTATAGAACAATCACCTTGATCAGCCAAGCCAGTAGAATACTACTGTACATTATAATGAAAATAATGCATAGCAAGATGGAGGATGAGATCCACGAAGCACAAGCAGGTTTCAGAACTGGCAGAGGCACTAGAGATGATATATTTAACATAAAGCGCAAGCAGGTTTCAGAACTGGCACAGCCACTAGAGATGATATATTTAACATGAAGCGCAAGCAGGTTTCAGAACTGGCACAGGCACTAGAGATGATATATTTAACATGAAGCGCAAGCAGGTTTCAGAACTGGCAGAGGCACGAGAGATGATATATTTAACATGAAGCGCAAGCAGGTTTCAGAACTGGCACAGGCACTAGAGATGATATATTTAACATGAAGCGCAAGCAGGTTTCAGAACTGGCAGAGGCACGAGAGATGATATATTTAACATGAAGCGCAAGCAGGTTTCAGAACTGGCACAGGCACTAGAGATGATATATTTAACATGAAGCGCAAGCAGGTTTCAGAACTGGCAGAGGCACGAGAGATGATATATTTAACATGAAGCGCAAGCATGTTTCAGAACTGGCAGAGGCACGAGAGATGATATATTTAACATGAAGCGCAAGCAGGTTTCAGAACTGGCAGAGGCACGAGAGATGATATATTTAACATGAAGTGCAAGCAGGTTTCAGAACTGGCAGAGGCACTAGAGATGATATATTTAACATGAGGTTCAAGCAGGTTTCAGAACTGGCAGAGGCACTAGAGATGATATATTTAACATGAGGATGATGATAGAGAAATGTAGAGAGTATAGCATCAACAGCTACTGAGTCTTAACGATACAGAACACCATATGCACACTAATTGAGAAGATTGTAGCAGCAACTCTCTCGAGACTGGAACAGATTCACAATTTTTCGGGCACTCTCGAAGGCTACAGATGTTAAAAAGAAACATGGCACAATGGCGCTGTTTTCGCCTACGACGTATTCGAGTGCTTCCATGTATGTTTGGAAACATGTGCTGTCACGATTGACTTGGAGGACGTATTTAACAGAGTGCCGTTCGAATACTTCATCAACACGCTCTTGCTCTTTAATGTTGAACCTTGACCCTTTCGTCGTTATCTGCTATTGTCTTCCTCATTATAACCATATTTGTCTCCATGTAAGATTTGTTTTATTGTGGTAATTTGTTTGTCTTGATGAAGGCTTTCTAGTCGAAACGTCGTCTGTCCCTGTATCTCGTTGTTAAGTTGTTTTAAGTTTTGTTTTTGTAACACACATACCTATTTTTGTATATCTTGACATTTTGCCCAGTGTTACCCCAGCCACCTACTTCCTGTTTAGTGTTGTTACCCTACACTGGAAGATTTATCCCTTGGTTACAGCGGTGTTGCTCAAGAGGAAGGTGGCTTTCATGTGCGGTAGTTGGACATCTAAACCCATAACAATACACCCAGGCCTTCCACAGGGATCTCTCCTCTCACCAGTATTATTCAATGTCTACACAGTGGCAATCACACAGAAGCAGCTCGACGGAAGAGATAGAACACTATTTTCTGCGGATGATATCCTGGTATACATACAAGGAAGAGATGGAACAGAAACTGTCGGATCACTGCAGACAGAGCTAGACCATATCGCTTCCTCGTGTGATGATTCAGAGGCACTTATCAACAAAAAGAAGGCTGCGGTGACATGGTTCTCTATTAACAATCACATCGTAAAGTCTGTGACACCGACGGTGGAGATGAGAGTGTACGATGTAATCAGAACCTTATCCTTACAATACCTGGATGTGCGATTTGATCGTTTGTCTGTGTTTCCGGGAACACGTTGATCCTGTTATCGCAAATGCCCGCAAAGAACTTTCAGCTCTGAGAGTCATGGCAGCGGCTGATATTAAACAACCACAGCTCGTAATCTTATATGAGGATCTTGTCCTCCCTGTCATTGAATACGCAGACGCCACTAGCACCGCCAGTCATACACATATTGAGAGGCTAGAGAGAATTCAAAACGAAGTGATGCGATTCATCCTTGTTTGCACAAGGGACACACCCTGTGTGCCTATGAGATTTCTCCTTGATTTTCCGATCATATCTCATAGAATTGATATGTGGCGTGCCCGCGCATACTTCAGAGTGAGTTCTGACATATACCACCCACTACACATGCGTGCTCCCATATGTGAAGGGAGGCAGGCTCAAGAGAAGCATATCGTGGATGGTTCGTGCCGAGGATACCGTTAAATATATATGTGCCCCAGAAGACATAACTCCTGGTGAGGAATGGATACCTATTCCTAAGTTCTTTCAAGAGGCAGTCATTACACTCAATAGAGAGTGCAGGGAACTCAGCCCCGTGGGCGTGGATGCGGAGGTTAAGGCACTAATCTGCGAGAATACCGATGACACAGATGTTGTGATTTACACGGATGGGTCGGTTATCCGTCACTGCCGATGGGCATGGGCCTTTACTGCCAGATCAAAAGGAAGACCAGTACACGAAGCCAGTGGTGCCTTTACCGCAACAACAAGCAGTCTAGCAATAAAAAATTTGCAGTAGGGCAGACAATTAACTGGCTGGAATCGCAAGCCTATTCCCATGTGTGCATACTAAGTGACTCTCTGAATATGATTCAGAAAGTCACAACATGTGATGTACGTAGGAGATGGGTGGAGTCAACATGTGATGTACGTAGGAGATGGGTGGAGTCAACATGTGATGTACGTAGGAGATGGGTGGAGTCAACATGTGATGTACGTAGGAGATGGGTGGAGTCAACATGTGATGTACGTAGGAGATGGGTGGAGTCAACATGTGAACTACGTAGGAGATGGGTGGAGTCATTAGAGAGAGCAAAAATGTGAGCATCACTTCGAAAACTCACACTTTTTTTCATCCCCGGACACGCGGGCATGGAGGGAAACGAACGGGCTGACCAATTAGCTAGCCTCGCCACCACAACATACGGTCAGCATATGGACCGAGCAGACATACTCATTGCCCTTCATGAATCCTCATGTTCAGAGGATTTAGAGATTAATGATCATGATTCAATATCGAGAATGCGCAAATTGGAGTGAGGATGGGCGTGGCCCATAGAGAACCCCTGAAAAAAAGATTTTAAAAAGAGTAGTGAACCAACATAGAACCGGAACCATCAGCTG
Organism: Meghimatium bilineatum; assembly: GCA_034231615.1. Lineage (NCBI taxonomy): Eukaryota > Metazoa > Mollusca > Gastropoda > Stylommatophora > Philomycidae > Meghimatium > Meghimatium bilineatum. The sequence continues at coordinate 54,109,923 of CM067313.1, forward strand.
TTATACCCTAGAGATTTACTGAAGCTGAGATCTGAGCACCTATGGACGTGTCCGGTGTGCGAAGAGGATAATCTACACACCTAATACCTAAAGAGTATAACGTCAAATTACACGCATGCTTCGTAGACTACACCAAAGCATTCGACTGTGTCAATCACCATCAATTATGGGAAATAATGAATGACATGGGTTTCCCAAAACACATTACACGACTAATATTAGGGCTGTATAAAGATCAAGAAGCAGCGGTAAAAGTTGAAGGTGCAAGATCGGAGTGGTTCAATAAACAGAAAGGAGTAAGACAAGGCTGTACCTTGTCTCCATACTTGTTCAACATCTATGCTAAAAATATAATGAGAAACGTGAGACAAGAAACAATGAACCCTGATTTCAGACCCATAAATATAGGAGTGCTGCAGATACCAGAAATTAGATATACAGACGACACAGTGCTATTAACAATAAATGAACACAACCTACTGAACATAATTAAATCAACCCAAAAGTTCAGCTAACAGCAAAATTTGTTCTTAAATATCAAAAATACAAAAATAATGGCAACTGACAAAACTAAATCAAGACCAAAAATTAATATTTAGAATTACAATTTAGAATAAGTGACACATTTTGATTATTTAGGAACTAATATAAACCATGCGGGTGACTGCGCAGTTGAGATTAAGAGAACAGCAATGGCGCTGTCAAAATTAAAACAGGTAAAGAAACTGTGGCAAGTACTAACATAACCAAGTTGTATTTACTACGAACAATTGTTTCATGTTCGACATATGGATGTGAAGCATGGACATTATATAAAACAGTGGCCAAGAGAATAGCATCATTTGAATTAAAGTGCTATAAAAGAGTTCTGAGAATACCATGGACAGCAAGGAAAACAAATCTGGAGGTGTTAAGAACAGATAACGTCCGGGAAGGCTTAACACCCTATTAAAGAAAAAGCTTTTTTTGTGTGGTCACATTAAGAGACACGACTGCATATAGAGAGTGGTACTGGAGGCGATGTTAGAAGACAACAGGGCAAAGGCCACCCACGACGTCATTGGACAAAAGACATTAAAGAATGCCTGCGCATGTCACTAAAAAGAGACAGGACAACTTGCTCAAGACCGCAGAGAATTCAAGAGATCTATTGGGAAGACTGCGTTCTGGAAAGAATATGTCACCTGATGATGATGACTGGTGAAGATCGTGCATCTATGACTGACAGAGATTGTGTATCTATGACTGGTGGAGATCGTGCATCTATAACTGGCAAATATTGTGTATCTATGACTAGCAGATATTGTGTATCTATGACTGGTGGAGATCGTGCATCTATAACTGGCAAATATTGTGTATCTATGACTAGCAGATATTGTGTATCTATGACTGGTGGAGATCGTGCATCTATAACTGGCACATATTGTGCATCTATGGCTGGCAGAGATCGTGCATCTATAACTGGCAAATATTGTGCATCTATGGCTGCGGAAGTTGTGCATCTATGACTAGCAGAGATTGTGTATCTATGACTGGCAGAGATTGTGTATCTATGACTGGCAGAGATTGTGCTCAATCTCTTCCATCTAGTTTCTATACCAGTGAGAAGGAATGTGGTATTCCATTTTGTTTCTGTTAATTCAAATGCCAAGAAGCACAGAGACTTTAAGGTTAGTCCATAAATCGAGAATCCAATGCTGTACAATGTTCAACAATTTGTTTTCCTAAATTCCTAAAAATAAACATAACGTGACAGTAAAATATTGGCTTATATATTTTGTAACATGAGGGGGCATCGAGTGAGGCAGTGAGTCCACCGTGCACACATCTGCCCCACTAACAATATGTATTTTTACCCCAAATCAGGGGTGCAAAGGGAACGCATTGTTCTAGGCGGACCCAGGGTTAGCAGATAACCAAGATCCCAAATGTACCTCCACGCGGTGCACCCTAGAAACAGATATACAGCAGCTCGAGCTGATTCTGGCCAAATCATTTGGGGATCGTGTCCGAGAATGTGGAGGTAGCAGATGGAAAGAGATTTGACTGCACAAGAGGCAGACAATATCTCCGACACCACCAGCATCACCACATATAGTGACACTGTCGACATACAGTGAACCTAGTCAGTCCAGTCCGAACATTGGAGGGGCGGCCAATGTAAAATGCACGTAAAGATAGATGCATGGCGAGAGACAAATAGATTTCATACCGAGTACAATGAAACAATGAAAGGGCAGAACAGCGCTAGAGGGCAGCGCGAACTGCAAATAGAAAGTGAAAAGTCCCTAGGAAAGGGGACCTACAAGCTCCGTCAGCTCGAGACGAGCTTCTAGTTACCTGTGATCCATACCTGATGAATATTTATATGGAAGAACAAGGGTTCAAAGAGAGATAATAGAGAGTCACAAATGCAGAGGGATATCCCTATTGAAATAGAGACAAGATGGCAGAAAGAAAATGCAGTTTTATATCGATTAGCACCATTACTGAAACACCAGAACATTGACATGATCTCCAAAAGAATGTTAATAAACACAGTGTTTATGCCGATAGTGTGCTATGAATGCCAGACCTGGACTCTTGACAGAGAAACTAGAACACAAACTCGTTGTATGTGAAATGAAGTGCCTGAGAACAGCACTGGGGGTAACAAAAAGAGATAGAATAAACAATGAGACAATAAGAAATCTAATGAAAACAATATCGTGCAAAGAATACATAGACACACAAAAGATCAAATAGTTCGGCCACCTAATCAGAATGGAACCAGATTACATTCCATCGACAACCTTCAATAAAAGATCATCTGAAAAGACAAACAGGGGAAAACTCAGATAGATAGATGACATCAGAGAAATACTACAACACCACAGCTGCACTATAGCAGCGGCATCACAGTTAGTTAAAGAAGGAAGACTTCGGCTTCCCAATATGTCTAGCAGTACACATGAATAGGACTAGAATATTTTCATGTCTTGTTTCAGTGTTTTGTCTATTGTCTCTTGTAGATCGTCATAAAATGTGTCTATGTCTTCGTCTTCTGCTGCTGATGTTAGTGTATATGTTTGGATGTTGGTGTATATGTTTGGATGTTGCTGATGTTGGTGTATATGTTTGGCTGATGGTGATGTTACTGATGTTGGTGTATATGTTTGGCTGATGGTGATGTTGGTGCATATGTTTGGATGTTGGTGATGTTGCTGATGTTGGTGCATATGTTTGGGTGATGGTGATGTTGCTGATGTTGGTGTATATGTTTGGATGATGGTGCATATGTTTGGATGTTGTGATGTTGCTGATGTTCGTGCATATGTTTGGATGTTGGTGCATATGTGTGGGTGTTGCTGATGTTGGTGATGTTGCTGATGTTGGTGTATATGTTTGGCTGATGGTGATGTTTTTGGACATGCTGTTTAGTCTTATTGTCATTATGCGATCGATGATTGTGCAGTAACTCAAAAGCATTCTGTTGATATCTTTTAACATTTATATACCGACTCCGCTGAGTCCATTTTTCTCTTTGCCTGAACGTATGAACATTCCTGTAGTTGTCAAGTGTCCTTGGCCAGCTCGTCTATGTTCACATATCTCAATAATGTCTATGTCTAATCGTCTCATTTCACTTTCTACAGTTTGCTATTGACCTTGGTACATTATGTTGACATTATGTTTACCAATTCTAATTCTTTTTTCTGGGCAGATTACAGGACTTTACACAGTATCACGGTCAGGCATTTGACCGTCATCACGTATACTCGTACTGGTTCTGACATCCTCTTCTTCCCCAGTTTGCATGTTTGATCTGCCTAGTCTTCAATAGTTTGCCGTTGCTTTCTGAAAGGTTCTGGCATCGACTTGTCCGTGGTACGCCCTTGGTCTGAAACAGTGCCTTTCGGAATCCCGCCTTTAAAGCCGTTATCGAACACTTTTATCCTCCCATCTTCTCCACCGGTAACCCTGTGTACTGATGGAGGGGAACATCCTTCTTGACAGAAGCTTCTTCTTCTTCTTCTTTCGTTCACTTGAAACATGTCTATATCTGTAATTCTGTCTCCTTAATAAAACTCACTGTCTTTTGTAGTTCATACAGTGTCCCATAGAGCTTTGATTCCAGTGTTGTTTCCTCTGGCCAATATGTCTGCCTCAGCATTTCATACTCAGAACACTCTTGAAGTATATGTTTGGCACTCTGTGCTGCCTGTCCACATGTACACATGGCCGTGTTGCCAATCGTGAACTTTGTATACATGTGACTTGACAGAAGCTATAAGTAGTTTAGCTAGCCAGTCTACATTGTTGCTTGGGGGGAGGGTTAGTGCTGCATGCCATACATATGCAGATACAAGTAGCCATATGTGCGCTGAATAGGAGTGGGGTAACCAAATAGGATCCATGACTTCTTCCGAGGAGAAAGTGACTGCCTCTCACCGTGATGATTTGCATATCTGCCTAAAATATCCTCTATATATTTCATCATAAGTTAGCATCATCTCTCTAATCTTCACACTTGCAGCCACCCCCCCCCCTAACTTTAATTATCAGTCTCCACCAGCCTCTAAATTTAGTCTTCAGATTATCATAGCCATTTTTAATGACCTACAATTGATATAAATTATCAGCCTAAACTAGCACCATAATTAGGTTATCAGCCTAAACTAGTCCCATAATTAGGTTCTCAGCCTAAAACTAGCTCCATAATTAGGTTCTCAGACAAAACTAGCGCCATAATTAGGTTCTCAGACAAAACTAGCGCCATAATTAGGATTAAGCTCGACAAAGGTTTTTAATTCTATTTCTTGTCATAAAATATGCTATATACATATTTCTGCAGTCTGGTAGTGGTGAAAGAAGTGACAGCAATCAATACAAGCAGACCTCGACAGGATTTACAGACTCTGTATCTGGAGCCACAGTCACTTCAGCAACTAGTGGCTCAGTCGTGATTGCAACTTCAAATAATCACATCCGTATTGAAATTATATTTTCATCACCTGTGTTACAAGTCAAGGTCAGTGTCAAATCATTGATGACATTTATACCATTTTGATTGCAGGATAATGTGACTGTGTGAAGGATGCAAGAGTGAGAATACATAAAGTTAAGGGATCTAATCTCTACAGGATACCACCCCCCCCCCACACACACACACACACTTACACACACACACTTACACTTACACATCTAGTAGTTGATTGTACATAGCAGTGAACAATTAGTTTGATAATCCAGAATGAAGGTAATACATGAATTAAAAACAATCTAGACATAGACATAAACAATCTAGACATAGAAGTAGGTGAAGAAAATCTATGGGTTTTAGGGCAAACAAAGGTACCTGAGAGGTTACCTGATAAGTTATACTTAGTATTAAACTATTAGTGGATAAATATATACAAGTCCTGGAAAGTATCAATATTTGATTCATAGATTTTTAGCAAGGCCTTTGATGGTCTAACATGAACAATTAACGGATGACTTCCAAGAAATAGATTAGAGAAATATCAGATGTCTGATCACAAATGTATGTTGGGAATAAACTGCATCACTATGCTGTGAAAACAACTACTCACCATTTTTTAAATGAAAAAAGGAGTACGGCAAGGATATATTTTATTACCCAACCTATTAACATCTGCACAGTAAAAAAACTTAACGGATTCAAAGAATATCATGGTTCAAGATCAATGAGATCAATGATCTACTTTAGTATGTAAATGTGAAACTGAATGATCTACTTTAGTATGTAAATGTGAATCTGACTGCTATATTTTAGTATGTAAATGTGAATCTGAATGATCTACTTTAGTATGTAAATGTGAATCTGAATGATCTACTTTAGTATGTAAATGTGAAACTGAATGATCTACTTTACTATGTATATGAGAAACTGAATGATCTACTTTAGTATGTAAATGTGAATCTGAATGATCTACTTTAGTATGTAAATGTGAAACTGAATGATCTACTTTAGTATGTAAATGTGAATCTGACTGCTATATTTTAGTATGTAAATGTGAAACTGAATGATCTACTTTAGTATGTAAATGTGAAACTGAATGATCTACTTTAGTATGTAAATGTGAATCTGACTGCTATATTTTAGTATGTAAATGTGAATCTGAATGATCTACTTTAGTATGTAAATGTGAATCTGAATGATCTACTTTAGTATGTAAATGTGAAACTGAATGATCTACTTTACTATGTATATGAGAAACTGAATGATCTACTTTAGTATGTGAATCTGACTGCTATACTTTATTTTGTAAATAGAGAAACTGATTGATGATCACAGTCTAATATACAAAGAAGATGAGAAAAATTTGCAAAACCACATTAATGCATTTCTGTTAGCATGTCAGAAGTACCACATTAATGCATTTCTGTTAGCATGTCAGACGTACCACATTAATGCATTTCTGTTAGCATGTCAGAAGTACCACATTAATGCATTTCTGTTAGCATGTCAGAAGTACCACATTAATGCATTTCTGTTAGCATGTCAGAAGTACCACATTAATGCATTTCTGTTAGCATGTCAGAAGTACAACATTAATGCATTTCTGTTAGCATGTCAGAAGTACAACATTAATGCATTTCTGTTAGCATGTCAGAAGTACAACATTAATGCATTTCTGTTAGCATGTCAGAAGTACAACATTAATGCATTTCTGTTAGCATGTCAGAAGTACAACATTAATGCATTTCTGTTAGCATGTCAGAAGTACAACATCAATGCATTTCTGTTAGCATGTCAGAAGTACAACATTAATGCATTGCTGTTAGCATGTCAGAAGTACAACATTAATGCATTGCTGTTAGCATGTCAGAAGTACAACATTAATGCATTTCTGTTAGCATGTCAGAAGTACAACATTAATGCATTTCTGTTAGCATGTCAGAAGTACAACATGAAAATTAACATGCAAAAAGCAGAAGTTATGAGAATCAGAAAGTCTGCAACACCAATGAATATAACAATAGATAACACCAAAGTAAAACTAGCCAATGAATTTAAATACCCAGGCAACATTTCTTTCGAAAATGGTAGACAGAGAAATAGAAAAAAAGGTGCCCGAAAGCAAAAACAATGACTTACAAACTTTCACCATTGCTTTTCTACCCACAAATCAAGATGGAAATAAAAAGACAGATAATATCTACAATTTTTATTCCAACACTGTGCTACCTATGTCAAACATGGTCTTTAACAGTCTCACAGCAGAGGACAATCGTTACATGTGAAATGAAGTGTCTGAGAAAAGCTGTAATTAATAATAAAGTAGGTAAAATAAGAAATGAAGAAATTAGGAAAAGAGTTGTTATAATTTCATGTATTGAGCATATTGAGAAACAGCAAGTAAATGTTTCGGTCACCTTATGAGAATGACCTCAAACCAAATACCAGTAAGAGCATATAACAAAAGCATATCCGGACATAAAGCCGAATGGATAGAAAACGTCAAAATAACCTTACAGAAACATGGACTTAATGAAACCACAGCGACACATCTGGCTTTGGAATGACGCGAAGCTCCCACCCCTACACTTTACAGCATGTATACATACTATCTACCATCAATTACCTGGGAATAGACAAAAGTGAAACTGAATCAACTATTTTAGTATGTAACATTCACAATAGTACACTTCTTCTCTTACAGGTGACTATCTCTGAAAAATATAGCAGTATTGCAGGTGCCTTATGTTCATTAACAATGAGACCAGGAGAAATTATTGATTTAACTAGACAACAAGCTGAAGAGATCTCTGTGGATCGATTGTAAGTGTGATAGTCAAATATATGCCACTATATGTGGTGGCAAAGTATAGGCTATGTTGAGTATGTAAAGCATGCATCTGTATGTGTAGGATAATTCTGACTGTATGTGTGTGTAGATGACATTAAGTGTGTATGTCTAGCATGTAAGTATGAACATTTGCATCAAGTAATAATTAATTGCTTGGTTGGTTGCTGATCCAGCTGTCCTTGGACCCATGCCCTTTGACCCATTGCCATTGTGTGATATATGCATGTGTTTGTGAGCTGTTATTTTGTTCCATATCTTCTTCTTCTTCTTCTGCGTTCATTCTCAAACTCCAACTGGATCTAGCTGGATCATGGTCCTGCTAGATTTCCAGCAGGATGTAGTCCAGAAAATGGAAATGCGTTGTGTCGCCGTTTTATTTGCGCCAATGGCCCGACACATCCGTCTTCGGCGGAGTTCCATATAATGTGTTCCATTTATCTGGTCCTGGAGGGAGAAGCATTTTCCTGACATCATCCAGCGCTGGACATTCAAACAGATAGTGGTCAACAGTTTCATAGAGATGCGTGCATAGCCGGCATCCTGGAGTGTGTTGTGATTGTATTCTGCTCAGGTGATTGTTAAGCTGTACATGTTGTGTGCACAGTCTGAAGATGATACTCTTATCTTTCCTTCCCAGGAGGTTGATGTTGTCTTTAGGATTTGGGCTGGTCATATATTTATAGATTTCCCTCCCAGTGTTTCCCATCGCCCATCTGTTCATCCAATTTTCTTTGTTCACAGATTTCAACATCATTTTAACTGTGCATTGTTGTTTCTGTATAACGCTGTTCTTGTTGTGCTCCCATCTTTGCTAGTCTGTCTGCCTTGTTATTGCCAGGTGTGTTTGAGTAGCCAGGAATCCACTGCATAACAATGCTGAATTCAAAAGATATAAGCAGCTGGTTGGCATGGTGATATATTTCAATTAGCTCAGGTTTACAATGTCCATCACATTCCAATGCTTGGAGAGCAGTCTGTAAAAATAACAACGTTTTTGGACTTGTGATGGAAAGGCATCAAATATGGTCTTCGTGTGCTACAAGGCATCTTCTAGTTCTGTTATTTCAGCTTCATAGTTAGAACATATCTCTCCACAGGCATCAAACAACTCATCAGATGTTTTGTCTGGATATTCTATATAGACACCATAACCTGTTTTAATGGCGGCTTTGAACGCAGACCCATCAGTATAGACATGAATCCATTGTTCTGGGTAGGTGCCTATTGTTTTCTGCGTTGTTTTCATAAGACTTACTGGGTAATTTTTTTATATTCTTTGCAGTTCTTGTCTGGAAGGTGATAACTGTCTTTTATTTCATTGACATGGCTCAGGACTGACTTTTGTTTTATTCTGTGGTTTGTTTCCCAGTTTTCTACAAGTTGTTTATTTGGGTGGTCTTTGTGCATTCTTTTGCTTCTTTCATAAGTCTCCATTGCAGCCATATCTCTCCGCATCTCAAGGGGTTCTATATTTGTATATATTTCACATGCAGCCGTCGGTGTAGATCTCATTGCTCCACTAATAAGACGTAGGGCATTGTTCTGCACTCTGTATAGGGATTCTATATTTGTCGTGGAACATGTTGTGAGGAGTGCACTGTTGTATTCTAAAGCAGAACGTATGTAACCAAGGTATAGTCCTCTAAGGGTATCCTTGTCTGATCCCCAAGATGTGCCTGTGAGTCTTTTCAGTAGTTGTAACCGTTTAAGTGCTTTATTTTTGATATTTTCTACATGCTTCTTGAGGGTGAGCTGCCGATCAAGCTGTGATTCCCAGATATGTGGGATGTTCTTCTCTTGGCAATTTCTGTGTGTCCAACCATAGACTGATATTTTCTTCGGCTACTTTATGACTCTTAGTAAAGATGGTATAGACAGTTTTATCACAGTTTATTTTTAGCTTCCATGTTTGACAGTATTTGTGGAAATACACTTGCAGAGAGAAAGGGTTCAGTATCTGATGGGCTCAGGCGATATTGGAACAAGGTCGCTCAGCTCTAGAACGCCTTGCTCTCAAACGCGTGGTGTGAGACTCGAACATGGACAAGGGGTACACGATGTCGGTGAATGACACCTCGACTAAGAGGGCGAAAGAGCCACGGTCCAACTCCTCAGTTGAGTTCTTCCCCTTAAGGAACCAGGCTCACGGATGAGAAACTGTTCAGTACCGGATGGGCACAAGCACAGTACGTCTAATTACACGAGGCAAGTTCATAGACAGTGGAACACCTCGTGTGAGACAGATGACAGCAAAAATCGTCTGTGTGAAGAGTGACCACATACACGCGTGCCTGGAGACAGATATAGAGGCTGTCACAGGCTAAGGGTAGCCCACACGAATTGTCAAGGCATGCCGAAATCGGATGTGCTAGGCATATAAGGCGCATAACGGTGGCACAACGTAATCACGCTTCCGACGGAAATCGCACGGATATCCGTGCTGGTTACAATGGAGCGAACGCAAAACAAACAAAACAAACAGTATTTGTGTAGTCTTCTTCAATAATAATTAATTGATGCGTATTTTATTGAAGATATTTTAAACTATTCTTAAATTTTTAAGTTCACATTCGGTTCTCAATGTCTTTAACAGATGACTAATAGTATACACAAGATGCAACATAATGATTAATGATACGAAATTAGCACAAGTTGAAACAGTTAAATATCTTGTCACCCTGTTAACATCAGAGCGTAGGCGTTCAAGTGAGATAAAGAGCCAAATAGCACAAGCCATTTTGTAATGTTACGAACTTTTATTTTTCCGGTTGTAACATACGACTGTGAAACATGGACTCTAAGTAAAACAGCGGCAAAGAGGATCAACGCCTTCGAGCTGAAATGCTACAGGAAGATACTTAGAATATCATGGAAGGATAAAATCAGAAACTCAGATATTATAAACACACTGAATATTCCAGAGTGTTGGTTACTAAACACAATAACAAAAAGAAAATTACGCCTGTTTGGTCATATAAAGAGACATAACTGTTTAGAAAGACAAATAATGGAGGGAAGAGTACCTGGGTAGAGGAGAAGGGGCAGACCAAGAAGACGATGGACTGACGACATTAAAGATAACATGAATACATCGCTAGAAAATGCAAGCCACATCGCCCAAGACACAGAGAGGTTCAGAGAGTTCATTGGGAAGACAACGTTCTGGAAGGAATACGTCACATGACAAAAACATTTTGTAAACCATTTTTGTGTAATGGAACACTATCAAATCCGACCCGAATTTGAGTGCTGAGATGTTATATTGAACCAATTCTTTTTTATGGATGTGAAGCATGGACTGTAAACCCAAAATTAACAGGAAGCTACAGAAATGTGATTTCTGAGAAGAATGATGAAAATACCATGGACGGCTAAGAAAATACCATGGACGGCTAAGAAAATACCATGGACGGCTAAGAAAATACCATGGACGGCTAAGAAAACGAATGCAGATGTAAAAAGATCAATTATATCAAATATTAGGGGCATAGAGTCAAGGTTGCTAGGTCATGTGCTGAGAAGAATACAGTTTAAACACTTAATAACAACTGGAAAGATCAAGGAGAGAAGAGATAGGTGACGACAAAGATAAGTTGATAAATGGACTAGTATTGTGTCACGGTAGAAGTTTACCAACTGTGCTTATCTCACAAATCTGACACTCAATTTTAAATTAGTATATCTATAACAGTAACAATAAAATAAACAATAATATCTAAAACTAAATTATTCTCATTTTCACAGTAATTCGTAGATTGAATAATATTTTAAGACCTTTGTTACACATATTTCATTAGCTTATGTAAATACTTTCAGTTATACAATTTTACAATTCTTCCAATATTCATCAAGTGTATATTCCTCAATCTCCATAAAGTAGGCTGGTAATTAATGTGACAGGTGGGCAGTAAATATTCCAGTTCCAGTCACACTTCCATGAAACCAGATAAGTGAGTACTTTTGTACTACAAGTACCAGCCCTGGTTGCAGTACAAGTACCAGCCCTGGTTACAATACAAGTACCAGCCCTGGTTACAGTACAAGTACCAGCCCTGGTCACAGTACAAGTACCAGCCCTGGTTACAGTACAAGTACCAGCCCTGGTTGCAGTACAAGTACCAGCCCTGGTTACAGTACAAGTACCAGCCCTGGTTACAGTACAAGTACCAGCCCTGGTTACAGTACAAGTACCAGCCCTGGTTGCAGTGATATTTATAATAGTGCTATGATATGATGGTTTTAGCATATACAAAAAGATAGATATCTACTTAGATATAAATATTAACTGTCAATAATATATTATATCAGTGTTTTATATAGATATGTACCAAGAACACAAAACTTGTTTCACAACAATAGTCTTATTTTTTTTTTGGTACTCAGATGCACATCATCTGATACACCTTCATCCACTGCTCTTCCACATACTGAAGGTGGAACAACTCCAGCTGCAAGTACTACTACTCAACCTACAACTGCCCGCCCACCTACTGCTCAACCTATAACTGCCCACCCACCTACTGCGGAATCTATAACTGCCAACCCACCTACTGCTCAACCTACAACTGCCCGCCCACCTACTGTTCAACCTATAACTGCCCACCCACCTACTGCTCAACCTACAACTGCCCGCCCACCTACTGTTCAACCTATAACTGCCCACCCACCTACTGCTCAACCTACAACTGCCCGCCCACCTACTGCTCAACCTATAACTGCCCACCCACCTACTGCGCAACCTATAACTGCCCGCCCACCTACTGCTCAACCTACAACTGCCCGCCCACCTACTGCTCAACCTATAACTGCCAACCCACCTACTGCTCAACCTATAACTGCCCACCCACCTACTGCTCAACCTATAACTGCCCACCCACCTACTGCTCAACCTATAACTGCCCACCCACCTACTGCTCAACCTATAACTGCCCACCCACCTACTGCTCAACCTATAACTGCCCACCCACCTACTGCTCAACCTACAACTGCCCGCCCACCTACTGCTCAACCTATAACTGCCCACCCACCTACTGCTCAACCTATAACTGCACACCCACCTACTGCTCAACCTACAACTGCCCGCCCACCTACTGCTCAACCTATAACTGCCCACCCACCTAATGCTCAACCTACAACTGCCCGCCCACCTACTGCTCAACCTATAACTGCCCACCCACCTACTGTTCAACCTATAACTGCCCACCCACCTACTGCTCAACCTATAACTGCCCACCCACCTACTGCTCAACCTATAACTGCCCACCCACCTACTGCTCAACCTATAACTGCCCACCCACCTACTGCTCAACCTACAACTGCCCGCCCACCTACTGCTCAACCTATAACTGCCCACCCACCTACTGTTCAACCTATAACTGCCCACCCACCTACTGCTCAACCTATAACTGCCCGCCCACCTACTGCTCAACCTATAACTGCCCACCCACCTACTGCTCAACCTATAACTGCCCACCCACCTACTGTTCAACCTATAACTGCCCACCCACCTACTGCTCAACCTATAACTGCCCACCCACCTACTGCTCAACCTATAACTGCCCACCCACCTACTGCTCAGCCTATAACTGCCCACCCACCTACTGCTCAACCTATAACTGCCCACCCACCTACTGCTCAACCTATAACTGCCCACCCACCTACTGCTCAACCTATAACTGCCCACCCACCTACTGCTCAACCTATAACTGCCCACCCACCTACTGCTCAACCTATAACTGCCCACCCACCTACTGTTCAACCTATAACTGCCCACCCACCTACTGCTCAACCTATAACTGCCCACCCACCTACTGCTCAACCTATAACTGCCCACCCACCTACTGCTCAACCTATAACTGCCCACCCACCTACTGATCAACCTATAACTGCCCACCCACCTACTGTTCAACCTATAACTGCCCACCCACCTACTGCGCAACCTATAACTGCCCACCCACCTACTGCTCAACCTATAACTGCCCACCCACCTACTGCTCAACCTATAACTGCCCACCCACCTACTGCTCAACCTATAACTGCCCACCCACCTACTGCTCAACCTATAACTGCCCACCCACCTACTGCTCAACCTATAACTGCCCACCCACCTACTGCGCAACCTATAACTGCCCACCCACCTACTGCTCAACCTATAACTGCCCACCCACCTACTGCTCAACCTATAACTGCCCACCCACCTACTTCTCAACCTATAACTGCCCACCCACCTACTGTTCAACTAATAACTGCCCACCCACCTACTGCTCAACCTATAACTGCCCACCCACCTACTGCTCAACCTATAACTGCCCACCCACCTACTGCTCAACCTATAACTGCCCACCCACCTACTGCTCAACCTATAACTGCCCACCCACCTACTGCTCAACCTATAACTACCCACCCACCTACTGCTCAACCTATAACTGCCCACCCACCTACTGCGCAACCTATAACTGCCCACCCACCTACTGTTCAACCTATAACTGCCCACCCACCTACTGCTCAACCTATAACTGCCCACCCACCTACTGCGCAACCTATAACTGCCCACCCACCTACTGCTCAACCTATAACTGCCCACCCACCTACTGCTCAACCTATAACTGCCCACCCACCTACTGCTCAACCTATAACTGCCCACCCACCTACTGCTCAACCTATAACTACCCACCCACCTACTGCTCAACCTATAACTGCCCACCCACCTACTGCGCAACCTATAACTGCCCACCCACCTACTGTTCAACCTATAACTGCCCACCCACCTACTGCTCAACCTATAACTGCCCACCCACCTACTGCGCAACCTATAACTGCCCACCCACCTACTGCTCAACCTATAACTGCCCACCCACCTACTGCTCAACCTATAACTGCCCACCCACCTACTGCTCAACCTATAACTGCCCACCCGCCTACTGCTCAACCTATAACTGCCCACCCACCTACTGTTCAACCTATAACTGCCCACCCACCTACTGCTCAACCTATAACTGCCCACCCACCTACTGCTCAACCTATAACTGCCCACCCACCTACTGCTCAACCTATAACTGCCCACCCACCTACTGATCAACCTATAACTGCCCACCCACCTACTGTTCAACCTATAACTGCCCACCCACCTACTGCGCAACCTATAACTGCCCACCCACCTACTGCTCAACCTACAACTGCCCGCCCACCTACTGCTCAACCTACAACTGCCCGCCCACCTACTGCTCAACCTACAACTGCCCATCCAACTACTACCCACCCTACTACTGCACACCCAACTACTGCCCACCCAGGCTCTGGAACTGTAGAAAGCTGTGATACTACAATTGCTTATTTCTGTTCAGTGCTATCTACACTGTTCCCAGAGTCAGAAGTAAGTATTATATTTGAACAATTGATTTTTGCTTTTACTGTAATATCCAGATACCTACATAGTTTCTACCAGAAGACCACATGTACAAATAAGATCTCACTCAAGACTTGATATCATTAACATAATCACATATGACTTCAGCCCTGTCAGAAGTCCACTAGTAGTGTTGACTGTGGGGTCATTGTTACCTCTAATATTTTATGGTAGTGTGTCCTGATATAGCCTAATTGGACTTTGTTTTCCGCTGGTTGAAAGGGGCACACCTCTCCAAAAGAGAGGCAAACTCATGAACCTACTATGTCCACATGTACAAATAAGAACTACTTGAAAGACTTGATATCATTGACATGATCACATATAACCAGCCCTGGCTTACTATAATATCTAAATATACACATTTTTGGAAAGGAGAAAAGTAAACAGTAGATTGTGTACACCCAAGTATGAACAGCAATGTAACACATCATCAGGGTAATGTAACACATCATCGGGGTAATGTAACACATCATCGGGGTAATGTAACACATCATTGGTATAATGTAACACATCATTGGGGTAATGTTACACATCATTGGTATAATGTAACACATCATTGGGGTAATGTAACACATCATCGGGGTAATGTAACACATCATTGGTATAATGTAACACATCATTGGGGTAATGTTACACATCATTGGTATAATGTAACACATCATTGGGGTAATGTAACACATCATTGGGGTAATGTAACACATCATTGGTATAATGTAACACATCATTGGTATAATGTAACACATCATTGGTATAATGTAACACATCATTGGTATAATGTAACACATCATTGGTATAATGTAACACATCATTGGTATAATGTAACACATCATTGGGGTAATGTTACACATCATTGGTATAATGTAACACATCATTGGGGTAATGTTACACATCATTGGTATAATGTAACACATCATTGGTATAATGTAACACATCATTGGTATAATGTAACACATCATTGGTATAATGTAACACATCATTGGGGTAATGTTACACATCATTGGTATAATGTAACACATCATTGGGGTAATGTTACACATCATTGGTATAATGTAACACATCATTGGTATAATGTAACACATCATTGGTATAATGTAACACATCATTGGTATAATGTAACACATCATTGGTATAATGTAACACATCATTGGTATAATGTAACACATCATTGGTATAATGTAACACATCATTGGGGTAATGTTACACATCATTGGTATAATGTAACACATCATTGGGGTAATGTAACACATCATTGGTATAATGTAACACATCATTGGTATAATGTAACACATCATTGGGGTAATGTTACACATCATTTGGGTAATGTAACACATCATTGGTATAATGTAACACATCTGGATAATTTATTCAGAAAATATCTTATGTTTCATCATATACAAAATGATTACCCGGTTAAGCTTTACTTACTTATCCAATCCCCGGGGTTGCCAGCTTTTACTCTTTCTTCCATGTGCCAGGTTGTAGTAGGTGCATGTCTTCTACAGCTGTGTTGTGTCTTCTACAGCTGTGTTGTGTCTTCTACAGCTGTGTTGTGTCTTCTACAGCTGTGTTGTGTCTTCTACAGCTGTGTTGTGTCTGTTGGTGATGGAGGATTTTGGGGGTAACAGTTGTTTTCGTAGGTCTTGTAGATGAGGGCATTCAAGAAGGTGGTGTTTTACTGTTTCCTCTTCTTTTCTGTTGAAGTGGTAGCAGGTTTGTATGGTCTGCAGTAATTCTTTGTAGGTATTTGTTAAGTTGTGCATCTGCTGTCCACAGTCTAAGTTTTGTGGTTTGATCTTTGTGGTGTAGCCTATTTATGTTGTCATGTGAATCTGGTTGGGAGGTGTCTACATATAGCACTCTTTCTTTTGAGCCAGTGGCCCAGCTGTCCATCCATTGTTGTTTACATTTTTGCTGAAAATGTATTTCACTGTTCCAATGTTGGTGAACATTTCTGGTTGAGGCATAATTGCTTCCCTGTTTGCCGATCTATCAGCATTTTCATTTCCGCTTATATCTGTGTGGCCTTGTATCCACTGTAGTGTACTACTGTAGTATTGATGCCATAGGATGTAACGTGTTTGTAGCTTCAAGTATGTTGCTTATGGTTTTCTCTGCTGTTGGATTCCAGCTTCCAAGGATGAAGAACAGACAGGGAATCTGTGAATATTGCTAGGTTTTTTGGACATGTTGCATAATTTGTGTATTTTGTGGTGATGTATGAAAGTATTTCTAATATTCCTTTCACCTATGCATCATATTTGCTGCAGAACTCTCCAGAAGGAGTAGATAACTCTATTGATGTTTTGCCAGGGAGGACTATGAGAGAGCCATATCCTGCATTGATTGGGGGGGGGGAGGGCTTTGAAGGCTGACCTATCTATGTATGATTGGACCCAGTCTTTGTGGGTATAAGTAGATAGTCTCTAGTATACTGAACGTAAGGGTGTTTTGGTTTGTTGCCTTGGTTACTGACTTGTTGTTTAGTGTAGTGTTTATTTGGGATAGTGTGAGTGACGCTTTTGGTGGGATATTTGTTACTCTTTCAGATTTCGCTCTATCTTCAGGGTGGTGGTATTTCTTGTTTAGGTGTTCTGCTAGCTGTTCTGGGGATTTTTGTTTTGGTCACGTTTTGCATGCCTATTTGTTGAATAATTCTTTGTTAGGATGGTTTTGTGGGAGTTGTTTATATATATTCACAGTTTCTATAGTTGACTTTTCTCTTCTAACGTCTAGTGGCTCTATGTTTGCATTGATTTCACAAGCCACTGTTAGTGTTGATCTCATACAACCACAAATCAAGAAGAGAGCCTGGTTTTGTATTATGTCCAAGTATTGCAGGAGCTTTGTGATGACCTGCAAGGGGAGATCATAGTCTAATATGGATCTGATGTGTTCTAAATGTACCTGTCTATGTGTCATGTCAGCTCCCCAGGATGTACTTTCAAGTTGTTTTAGCAAGTTCAACCTTCTAGATACTTTTTCTGTGATATTTATTAATAAAGTTGCTGAAGGTTAACCTCTTGTCCAGCTGAACTCCTAGGTATTTTAGCTTGTCTTCACCATTTTTTCCAGCTGCTTCAAGAGTTATTTTAAGTTTCTTCTTCTTGTTTTTTGTTGCTAAGTGTAAATATCGTTTATGTGATGCTACTGGTGTTGATCTTCAGTTTCCAGAAGTTTCAGTACATTGATATTGTTAGAAGGGTTTCTCTAAGTCTCTCTGCAGCCAGGTGCAAGTCTGATCCATTTGTCCATATGACAAGGTCATCTGCAAACATAGCTTTCAAGCAAGTCAGGGGGATCATTTATGATGAAGAAAAGGGTACATCTGAGGGCTAAGCCTCAGGGTAACCATCCTTAAGCATTAATTTGGAGGATAGTTTTCTGTTTACTGCAGCTTGTATGATTCTGTCACATGCCCGGTAAGTTTTCTGTTTACTGCAGATTGTATAGTTCTGTCACATGCCCGGTAAGTTTTCAGTTTACTGCAGCTTGTATAGTTCTGTCACATGCCCGGTAAGTTTTCTGTTTACTGCAGCGTGTATAGTTCTGTCACATGTCCGTTAAGTTTTCTGTTTACTGCAGCTTGTATAGTTCTGTCACATGCCCGGTAAGCAGTTCTTAATCTATTTATACATTTTCTCACAAATGTCCACATTTTGCATTTTTAACAGTAGTCCCTTTCTCCATACCGTGTCATATATTTGCTATTGGTCTACAAAGACAGTACCTATGCCCTTTTCTTGCTGAAAAAATTGTCTTGCATATTCTAAGTGAAGAAAAAGAGTTGGTTTTCATTCGTTGATTCTCTCTGTTGTTCTGCATTCATACTGAAGGTTTACTGATGTTAGAAGTCAAAGAGATTGGCAGAAAGTTGTTTATATCATCATCAAGCTTATCCTGTATAATATTTGCTTGACAATAGCGGGTCTTCTAGGCAGTTGGTAATGCTCCACTTTGTGCCAAGTTGTATTTATGAAGTTTAGGAGCTCTGTTTTTCCTTTGGCGCCTAGGTGGTGGATAAATTCATTGACTATTTTTTTTTTACTTCCTGTCAAATTGTTCAAGCTTCACTTCAATAATGGATGTATTCGTTGTTTTCAATTAGGAGATTGTGTAGGGATGTGTCGTTATTCACTGACCAGGAGGTCCACTCATTAAGATCTTCGCTGGTGCTAACAGAGTGCATGCATCTGAGCTGAAGATTTCGTGAGTGTTTCCACTATTACATAGTTTTGACAAAAATGGCGACAAAATCAAGCGGCCTAAATACGGTGGTTCAAAAAGGGAAGGTCATCGAGCTGGAGCTAGACGAATAAGATAAAAACCGCTAGGCTCGGGATTAAAATCGTGCATGTCCTGTTTTGCAATGTAACCAACATACATCTAACATACCCTGATGATATCCTACTAAACAAAATGGGCAGAAACAGAACAGATATCGCTGACAGTGTACACAGAGTGTGGACTAGATCAATTGTCGATATGGTGCAGAACATACAACGATGTGATAAATCCCTCGAAAGCAAATGTCGTCTGGTACTCATTAAATAATAATCTGGTCAGTGACACACTGTCAATTGCATGGGCTCATTCATTGACAGAGAACAGGAACTTAAATATCTTGGGATAACTTTTGATAGAAGTCTCTCATTCAACAAACACGTCACAAATATGATTCAGAAGGCTAAAAGAGGGATCAGTGTTATCAAGGTTATGGCGACCTTCGACATGCAGCAATGGGTACTTTTTCTGTTTCTGCAAGTGATGGTGCTATCTGTAATAGATTATGGCCTCGGCCTACTAACTTTGTCACAGACACGTCGATAGAGTGGAAAAAGTCAAAAATGAGGCACTGCGAGCGGTATATAAATAACCAAATGGCCAGAGGGTGTCCGACAAAGTGGACGACATTTCTCTATCCTCCAGTTAGATCCCATCTCCAGTCCTGCATTTCCCTCTCTTCCACTAGTCGCTTTTCGGAGGGACAGAAACCTTCGGGATCTCTTAGTTCATTCTCGTCTGCGCACTTCTGCAGGTCAACTAGGAACTGTCCCTTGTCATCGAAATTGTTTGACTTGCCCTTTTGTTATTCTCACTCCTATTTTACAGTTTCCTAAATCACACTTTGATATTCATGATTCTTTTTCATGTGTGTCCCGTAACTTAATATACTCTATCATATGTAAGCGTTGTGATATGAAGTATATTGGTGAGACTGGTAGACGTTTAGCTGATAGATTCGCCGAACATTTGAGAGATATCACGAATCATCGTGACTCCCCAGTGGCTAATCATTTTAACAGCCCGTCACATCATGGTAGCTCTGATGTCTCTGTAACCGGTTTGTTACGTTGTTATACCGGTGACCGGCAACGTCAGTCCTTGGAATATCGTCTCATTTGTCATATGGGAGTCTTGCAACCAAACGGAATGAACATTAATCACCGTTTTGTTTGAGTTACCCACCTTTTCTTTATACCCTCTACTCCCGTATTGCACTGATTCTTGTAATTATTTGTCTTTGTACACTTTCGTGAATAATTATTATTTTTGTGTTTGCCGTTCTTCTATATAATTCCTTTATGTCTTCTTTCGTTTGTGTATGTCAATATGTGATTATTTTGTACTCTGCCATTTTGTTATTGTTAAATCATTTACATATTTAGATTTTGATTTCCTCGTTTTTATTGCAGTTGTCTCTTCGATGGGTGCCCACACATATATAGTTATTTGTATATGCATTTCGTTTTACATGGTTCTATGTATCCACACAATTACTTTGGGCCACACATTTGTATGTATACATATGCAGTTGTTATAGCATTATCTTTATGTGAACGAACGTTTATATTTACATTAATATATGTATATGTTTCTATGTGTATGAATGTTCATGTTATTATTTATACGAGAAAGTGTTTATGTGCATGAATGTTCATATTTGTGTATACATATATATATGTATATTTATGTGAGCGCTTTTTTATGTTAATGCAAGTATCTCCATTCTGTGTCAATGTGTATACCTATTCTGGTGTGAGCCCTTTCCTGTGTGTGGATACATTTACATGCCTGTGCATTTTGTGTGGGTATCCTTCACACATCTGTGTCCATCTTGTTATGTGTTTATTTCTTGACTCTTGGTGTGTGTTTACATTTCTATGTATGTTTAGGTTTGGTTTTATATATATGTTTATGTCTATATTTGGTTTCACATTCATTCCATGCGTTTTCAAATGTTGATTCTTCTTCTATCCTTCCTTCCCCAAACCCACTCACCCCACCACCACACAACCTCATCATTACTCATCTATCATTGTCATATGCCATTCTGGTTGGCGTAGGTGACCATGGTTCTCTGTTCACAGTATTGTTATCAGGATCGTTGTTTCCAAGCCTTGCTAGGTTGTCACATGAATATTTTCTCACGTCCCCATCTGTCTCTGTTCCCTTCAGTCGTGCCTGTTGTGACTATGTTCTTAAAACCTGCCTGTCTGATAGAGTGACAAAAGGGGTATTTTTCTTATCTTTTTCTTTTATTATTCTTGCACTCATCTATAGTGTCTCTAATTTCCCACTTTCGGTTTGTTTATAATGAATGCACGCATTTTCACCTTGACTAGATGCGTTGCCATCCCTGCGCTATTATGGAGACGAGGGCTTGATGAAATATAGACATCTATTTATTTTTTTATTTTGTCGTTTTCTGTTGTTTGTCTCTTGAAAAAGGTTCAATTTGAGCCGATACGTTGAGAATTGTCCTGTTTAGTTTTATTGTATGTTTTTTGTTTTTTTTCTTAAAAATATATTTTTATTAATAGGCTAGGTAAGTGTTTTAGTAACCTTTTTACATCATTTTGCATTACTGCGAGCGGTACTGGGGTGTACTAGAGATACACCCATCTCTGCTTGATCACCCCAACATTAGAGTGCGACATCAGGTAGCACAAGTTAGGTCGTACCTTAAAGTTACAGAATACAACAACAACCCACTACGCCAACGTCTAGATGAGTCAAAGGGAAAACGAATCAAGCGTGGCAGATAATGGATAGCAAAGGATAACAACGCATGCGAAGAGTATATGAATTTGAAGAAATAGGAAAGGGCAGTGAATAGGTGGAGGTAGACACTGAGAAAAAAATAACTGACTAAAGTAATAATACACCTAGATAAAGCGTGTCGACAATCGATGGGTGTCAGGGTCCAGGTTACAGTGCATGAACTTGTCCAGCTACACTTGAAACCACAAGATATAATTATATACAAAGATGGCTCCGTTAACAGAAACACAAATAAAAGCAGTTGGGGTTTTGTTGCCTACAGAAATGGTGTGAAGTTGGTTGAGAAATCTTCAGCATATTCTACTGTCACATCGAGCATGAGGATGGAGATAGAGGGAGTTACAGGTGCACTTCAGTGGTTGATAACTGATACATCAACACACTTGGTAATACTCACAGACTCTCAAAGCATCCTGCACAAGATAGAAAAGTACATGCAGAGAAAAGAATGGTGGGACTTATTGAACAACTCATTTGTCCAGAGCATTACATGGATATACTACCCTGGTCATGCTGGGGTCAGAGGAAACGAGAGAGCTGACTTATTGACAGGCAATACGACGATAGATGGCACAATGCTGAGAAGAGATAAATCAGACTTAATGAAGGCAGTAATAAATTCATTTCGAGATGAAGATGATGTCAATGAGGCTGAGAACGTACACATACAGAGAATGTTAGAAATGGGAGTATCTAGAGGGAAGGGAAGGAAAAGATTTTTTGGAAGGCCACAGAGATCACACAATCGACACCTGACCGGGATTCTCAGAGTCTACATAAACTTGGATGACTGCTGGAACGAAGGACGGAGCACTTATGAGGATGCACCACGTGCTATGAAACTAGTTTCTAATCAAGAAATGAACTGATATAGGGATATGGAAGTAGTGGTAAATCCTTCTAAGGCATTCGTGACTTGGTTTTCCTTGAACAATCACATGGTAAAGACACCCACGCCACATTCTTCGTTGTCCGGGAACAGGTTAGAAAGAACTAGCACAATGAGATACAAAAGTATGTTGTTTGACAGAAGTCTGAGCTTCAGGGAACATGTTGTCTGATCTTCAGGGAACATGTTGTCTGAGCTTCAGGGAACATGTTGTCTGAGCTTCAGGGAACATGTTGACCACGTTATAATAAGAGCAGGCAAAACATTCGAAGCAATTAAGGTCATGACCTGCTGTGCAGTCACACACACAAAAATCACTCAACTACTTACTGATGATGATGCTGTTCCTCCTTCGCAAGCAAAGATGAGCATGGCATGAAAAACAATAAATGCGATTAAAAAAACAATTATTAGAATTGGTAATTGTCTAATTTGGTTTGTGAGTTCGTAGATGTCCGATGAGTCCGATTCGTGCACGGAAAGTTCTATTGCAGTGCATGCAGGAGTGCTGAAGGTTCGGGGTAGGAGAATTTTCGGATTTGTCCTTCCGCTTCTTGCACTTATGGATTGCTCGCAGTGTTCTTTCTTTTTCAAATTTCGTAATGCCAGCAGTGATCTGGGTGTGCCAGGCTGAGCGATCAAGTTCTGTAGTCTCCCAGGAGCTAGGATCGATGCTGTAATGCTTGAAAGAGTTTTTTAAGTGATTCTTGAAGCACTTTTTCTGCCTTTCGCAACATGCAGGGTTGGAATCATGTGATTCAGCTCCACTGCAAAGCATCCTTTTCTATTTGGGCATAGCAACCCAACTCTGGGTTATGGTCACTAGGGTGAGTTGGGCAGCCAGCTTATGCAGGATAGGACATGTTTTACTGATTCTGTGCTTTTCCACAGAATTGCCACATCCTCTACAGAGTTGATTTTATCACACCCCATGTGCCAGCTGTTCATAGCTGGGGCATCATATACCTGTTTGCAGGTAGGAACATGGTCAGTACTGCTGGAACTCATCTGGCTAAACAATGTGGGATGTGCAGCGCTGGGTTCTCTGAATATTGCACCACAAAGAGAAATGTAATAGTACAAGTGAAATCTGTTTCTCATTCGCAGTTGTAAGATGTTTACACAGCTAATTCGGTTTTCTTAATAAATGCTGACGTATTTGACATTTCCACAGTACTCCAATAAAGCTTTCTGTGGATGTTTGTCTCTGTGAGCCAGTGCTCATTTCTCAACTGGCTTAGAGTAATGCAATCTTGCGCGATATATTCCATGGTCTGTGCTGGCTCTGTCATAGAAGTGATGGAATCAGTCTGCCTATTTAGGTGACTGTTTAGTCTGTTGAATCCTGTCCTGATGATAAAGATGATAATTTGCTTAGCTCTGTCATGATAACCATAGTTGTCTTTTGGGTGGTCGACTTTCCTAATAGCTTTGTTGAGGGTCCTCTTATCCTGATAGGTGATTTCTTGGTTTTGTTTTGCTCCTGTGTTGTTACATCTTTTGCTAAGCATTTTATACATTTTCATTGCCTGGTATAATATAGTGGATTGGTATCCCCTGTAGTACTACTCTCCTTTGTATGCACAATTCTTGTATGGCTTCCTTGAGGTCTGACAGTTTACCACTGTCAAAGGTTTGTAGTACAGACATTGAATCACCTGTTGAAATACCACCTGTTGAAATACCACCTGTTGAAATTGACTTGTTGTGCTTTTTTAAATTATTTCTGCATCAATGCTCAGGGTCTGTTCTTTAGTAGAGTACCGGTAGCTGAAAGAGAAAATTCCAGTTGGTGAACACGTGCATTCATTTTATTTTATTGTATGTACACGCCAGCACCTCCATTCTTCACTGCTCTGGTTGCTGATTCGTCAGTATATACTTGTATCCATGCTTCTCTGGGATGTGTGTCTTCAATCATGTTTCATACACAGATGGCGTGATATAGGGCTTCCATCAAAGAAAAATCTCACTATATCGACCTACCATCTACTGGCAGTTTAATGTTGCATAAATCGTTGATACTATAGATCAATAGTGAGACCTTCAGACAGTCAACATTCGGTCCCAGTATGGTCAACAAGTTGTCTTCAGACAGTCAACATTCGGTCCCAGTATGGTCAACAAGTTGTCTTCAGACCTTCAACATTCGGTCCCAGTATGGTCAACAAGTTGTCTTCAGACAGTCAACATTCGGTCCCAGTATGGTCAACAAGTTGTCTTCAGACCTTCAACATTCGGTCCCAGTATGGTCAACAAGTTGTCTTCAGACCTTGAACATTCAGTCTTAGTATGGTCAACAAGTTGTTTTCAGACCTTCAACATTCGGTCCCAGTATGGTCAACAAGTTGTCTTCAGACCTTCAACATTCAGTCCCAGTATGGTCAACAAGTTGTCTTCAGACAGTCAACATTCGGTCCCAGTATGGTCAACAAGTTGTCTTCAGACAGTCAACATTCGGTCCCAGTATGGTCAACAAGTTGTCTCCAGACCTTCAACATTCGGTCCCAGTATGGTCAACAAGTTGTCGTCAGACCTTCAACATTCAGTCCCAGTATGGTCAACAAGTTGTCTCCAGACCTTCAACATTCAGTCCCAGTATGGTCAACAAGTTGTCTCCAGACCTTCAACATTCAGTCCCAGTATGGTCAACAAGTTGTCTCCAGACCTTCAACATTCGGTCCCAGTATGGTCAACAAGTTGTCTTCAGACCTTCAACATTCGGTCCCAGTATGGTCAACAAGTTGTCTTCAGACCTTCAACATTCAGTCCCAGTATAGTCAACAAGTTGTCTTCAGACAGTCAACATTCGGTCCCAGTATGGTCAACAAGTTGTCTTCAGACAGTCAACATTCGGTCCCAGTATGGTCAACAAGTTGTCTCCAGACCTTCAACATTCGGTCCCAGTATGGTCTACAAGTTGTCTTCAGACAGTCAACATTCGGTCCCAGTATGGTCAACAAGTTGTCTTCAGACAGTCAACATTCGGTCCCAGTATGGTCAACAAGTTGTCTTCAGACAGTCAACATTCGGTCCCAGTATGGTCAACAAGTTGTCTTCAGACCTTCAACATTCGGTCCCAGTATGGTCAACAAGTTGTCTTCAGACCTTCAACATTCGGTCCCAGTATGGTCAACAAGTTGTTTTCAGACCTTCAACATTCGGTCCCAGTATGGTCAACAAGTTGTCTTCAGACAGTCAACATTCGGTCCCAGTATGGTCAACAAGTTGTCTTCAGACCTTCAACATTCGGTCCCAGTATGGTCAACAAGTTGTCTTCAGACCTTCAACATTCGGTCCCAGTATGGTCAACAAGTTGTTTTCAGACCTTCAACATTCGGTCCCAGTATGGTCAACAAGTTGTCTTCAGACCTTCAACATTCAGTCCCAGTATGGTCAACAAGTTGTCTTCAGACAGTCAAGATTCGGTCCCAGTATGGTCAACAAGTTGTCTTCAGACAGTCAACATTCGGTCCCAGTATGGTCAACAAGTTGTCTCCAGACCTTCAACATTCGGTCCCAGTATGGTCAACAAGTTGTCTTCAGACCTTCAACATTCAGTCCCAGTATGGTCTACAAGTTGTCTTCAGACAGTCAACATTCGGTCCCAGTATGGTCAACAAGTTGTCTTCAGACCTTCAACATTCAGTCCCAGTATGGTCAACACGTTGTCTCGAGACCTTCAACATTCAGTCCCAGTATGGTCAACAAGTTGTCTCCAGACAGTCAACATTCGGTCCCAGTATGGTCAACAAGTTGTCTTCAGACAGTCAACATTCAGTCCCAGTATGGTCAACAAGTTGTCTCCAGACCTTCAACATTCAGTCCCAGTATGGTCAACAAGTTGTCTTACATCACATGTGACATTCCCATTGAGGAATTCATCTTGTTATCTATCACTTGTGGACACACACATTTTGAGTTTTTTATAGATTTTATCTCTATCTGTAAACTCATAAGCAATCAGAACTTAGGTATAACACATTGGATGTATCAACACACAGAGTTCTCCAGAAACTTACGGGAGGACTGCAAAGTTATGATTTTAACCATCAGTTTACTATTTATCTCAAGTATATTTTAACTATCCTGTCATTTGATATCTTTAGAAACATTGCCGGGCTTCTCTTTGTGATGGAAAGCTCAGAATGTGCACATTTCTAGAAATTCTACGTTTCAATACCAACCCCTTCCACGACACCACTCTACTGGAAGTTTTTCTGGAATTAGGATTCTGCATAGACCGTAAGTGAAATGTATTAAATTATGAAAATCACTGTTGTAATATCCAGTCTATCTGTTCCTTTTGTTAAAATATAAAACAATTTTAACATCTAGTCCACCATTTTCTTACACCAAAATGTTTTAACATCTAGTCCAGAGTTGAACAACCATATACCAAAGTCTAGATGGTATAGCTGGAGATAGAAATTAACATCAGTACACCAAACTCTGTCTGGTTATGTGGCGAAGTGGTACAGAGCGTGTCTATGACGACCAACGTACCAAGTTCGATCCCCGCCACAGGCAATTGTGCATCAGGACTGTTCAGAAAGCAATTGCAAACTACTGAACATATTTATATAACCTAGAAAATCACCACAGCCAACACATGCTGGGTCGATAGCTAAGTCCTGTAAAGGATATGCTACCAACCAATAGAAAAGTCTAGATGGTATAGCTAGATAGAAATTAGCATCAGTACACCACAGTTAATTAGTGACAACGGTTATAAACTGATAGATACATGCATCCAGCACAACCTCTTTATAACGAACACCTTCTTTAAACATAGACAGTCACAAGTGTACACATAGACAGTCACAAGTGTACACATAGACAGTCACAAGTGTACACATAGACAGTCACAAGTGTACACATGGTATAAACGGAACATAAACAGTCACAAGTGTACACATGGTATAAATGGAACATAGACAGTCACAAGTGTACACATTGTATAAATGGAACATAGACAGTCACAAGTGTACACATGATATAAATGGAACATAGACAGTCACAAGTGCACACATGGTATAAATGGAACATAGACAGTCACAAGTGTACACATGGTATAAATGGAACATAGACAGTCACAAGTGTACACATGGTATAAATGGAACATAGACAGTCACAAGTGTACACATGGTATAAATGGAACATAGACAGTCACAAGTGTACACATGGTATAAATGGAACATAGACAGTCACAAGTGTACACATGGTATAAATGGAACATAGACAGTCACAAGTGTACACATGGTATAAATGGAACATAGACAGTCACAAGTGTACACATGGTATAAATGGAACATAGACAGTCACAAGTGTACACATGGTATAAATGGAACATAGACAGTCACAAGTGTACACATGGTATAAATGGAACATAGACAGTCACAAGTGTACACATGGTATAAATGGAACATAGACAGTCACAAGTGTACACATGGTATAAATGGAACATAGACAGTCACAAGTGTACACATGGTATAAATGGAACATAGACAGTCACAAGTGTACACATGGTATAAATGGAACATAGACAGTCACAAGTGTACACATGGTATAAATGGAACATAGACAGTCACAAGTGTACACATGGTATAAATGGAACAGCTTGAAATGCAAGATAGACTTTATACTCACAAAAAGAAACAATAGACGAAAAATAGCAGATGCACGAGTAATACCTAACAAGTGTGCAGACACTGACCATAAGTAATACCTAACATGTGTGCAGACACTGACCATAAGTAATACCTAACATGTGTGCAGACACTGACCATAAGTAATACCTAACATGTGTGCAGACACTGACCATAAGTAATACCTAACATGTGTGCAGACACTGACCATAAGTAATACCTAACATGTGTGCAGATACTGACCATAAGTAATACCTAACATGTGTGCAGACACTGACCATAAGTAATACCTAACATGTGTGCAGACACTGACCATAAGTAATACCTAACATGTGTGCAGATACTGACCATAAGTAATACCTAACATGTGTGCAGACAATGACATAAGGCAGCAATACGGAACATGTGTGCAGACAATGACATAAGGCAGCAATACGGAACATGTGTGCAGACAATGACATAAGGCAGCAATACGGAACATGTGTGCAGACAATGACATAAGGCAGCAATACGGAACATGTGTGCAGACAATGACATAAGGCAGTAATAATAACACTCAAAACAAACAGTGCAAAAATAACACGCACAAGAAAAGCACCAAGAGCAACTAGATATACAGAAATTGGAAGAACTAAACATGCGCAAAAAATATATCCAGAAAGATAACAAAGAATTCACAAACATCAGAAAACACTCAGTAAATAGAAGAAGAATGGAAATATTTTTTTTAAATGTCATCATACAAACAGCAGGAAACATATGTGGATATGAAAACCATAAAGGCAAGAACCCAAAAAATAACAGCTTGGTGAACAGAAGAGTTTAAAGAATGTAATGAAAGATTAAAAAAAAAATACAGGAAATATGCAACAAGCAAAACACATGAAGATTACTTAGCATACACGGCTGCAAAAATTAACACTAAGAAAATCAAACAACTTTCAGAAAGAGCAGCAGAACATAACCAAGACATATAAGGCTTTCATGGATCAAGAGAAAGCTTTTGACAGAGTGGATAGAGCACAACTATGGATAACACTACAGACATAGGATTCCCCTAACATCTGATAAGCCTATGTCGGAGCATATGCACCAATAGTCAATGCTCAGTAAGAACAAACACAGGTACATCGAATAATTTCCAAATTCACTAGGGAGCGAGACAGGGATGTGTACTATCCCCCCTTATTGTTCATAACATACATAGATTACATTTGCAAAGTAGCAAAGACAATGGAAGAAAACAATTTGAAGGATAGCTTAAACGAATTACTATTTGCAGACGACCAAGTACTAGTAGAACCATCAGAAGAACAACTACAAAGACAAATAGACAGATTACATCAAACATGCCAAACCTTTAACATGAAGATAAATATAGAGAAGACCAAAGTAATGAAGATAGGAAGAACAGAAAGAAATACTAACATATATATTGGAAACAACAGACTTAAAGAAGTGACATAATTCACATACCCAGGAAGTAATATAACAACAGACGGCAGGAGCAGCATAGAAATACACAATAGATGTAGTAAAGCATACCAAGCCCTAGGTGACAAATGACACCAATCTTCAGAAACAAAAATGCAGATTTAAACACCAAAATAACACTATTCAAAACAACTATTATACGAACGCTGCGTTACCAACGCCAAACATGGACAACGACAGCACAAGATAAATGTAAACTTGTGACAGCTGAAATGGCATGCTTGCACCGAATCCTAGGAATATCGATAAGAGAGTGAGAAATGAAGACATTAGACAAAGAACCGGTACCAATCCAATCTTGGAATATAACAAGAGATAGGCTATGGGTCCTAGGTGTTTTAGCATGTCATTCTTTATGCCATCATGGTGTGCAACATTTTTTTGTTGGATAATTTTCTGATTGTAGTTCTAGCTCCTGCATGGTAATGGTTGAGACTGTTTAGTCTATAGAATTAAGAGTGTCACCAAGGACATGTTATACAATCAAAACATGATTACATGACATCAGCAGCAATTTTAAGACTGTCTAACAATTAAATCATTTCAATAGCAGTTTGAAAACTAACAATTAGATAATTGTAATAGTTGATAGCAGTTTTAAAACTAACAATTAGATAATTGTAATAGTTGATAGCAGTTTGAAAACTAACAATTAGATAATTGTAATAGTTGATAGCAGTTTTAAAACTAACAATTAGATAATTGTAATAGTTGATAGCAGTTTTAAAACTAACAATTAGATAATTGTAATAGTTGATAGCAGTTTTAAAACTAACAATTAGATAATTGTAATAGTTGATAGCAGTTTTAAAACTAACAATTAGATAATTGTAATAGTTGATAGCAGTTTTGAGAACATCTAACCTAAGTTTAATCTTCTAGCTATATGTGTAGGCCCTATATGTAGGCCCTATATATTTATGTGCACTGAAGAAATCATAGCTTAATTTTTCTAATTTCACAGACTGCCGCTCCAATGAACATTTCACATTTGCTTCAATATATGACCAAAGGACCTGTGGTAAACACCAGTCTCCAGTAGAAAGCCATGAAGACCATTTTAGATTTTATTGTCGTTGTAATGAATATTACTTGCTGAGTGGCAGTGAATGTGTTCGAGATTCACATTGTGGATGTCATGTGGATGGTGGCTATTATCTAGTGAGTATACGCCTCTTCTACTTTAAATATCCCTGTCACTTAACCATGCCCGTGCAGAGTTGATGACCAGACTGTTTAGGCTGACTAATATCAACTTACAAATACATCTATACAATTTGAATGGGGTGCACAGGGTTTCACATTGCTCTCGTTTAGACCCAGGGTTAGCAGATAACCAAGATCCTAAAAGTACCTCCTTGTGGTGCACCCTGGAAACACTTTTAGGTTCATTTCCATGGATGATATAGATGGAATGAAAATTGCCTGCAGAGAGACAGAAAATATCTCTGAAACATCTATCCCATTACATCCAACATATGCATGTCATATCTGCTTTCCGACTTGGCCAAATTAAAAAGCAGAAACATTGGAGGGGTGACCAATGTCGACGTCCCTAACATACAGTGACATTACGGGTACACGCCGAATTTGGAAACGGTAACATGCTAGAGGGCAGTTAAGTGTACGTAAGTTGATCCAGTGAAGCTGTAATATGCTAGAGGGCAGTGTAGTGTACGTAAGTTGATCCAGTAAAACGGTAACACGCTAGAGGGCAGTGTAGTGTACGTAAGTTTATCCATTGAAACGGTAACACGCTAGAGGGCAGTGTAGTGTACGTAAGTTTATCCAGTGAAACGGTAACACGCTAGAGGGCAGTGTAGTGTACGTAAGTTGATCCAGTAAAACGGTAACATGCTAGAGGGCAGTGTAGTGTACGTAAGTTGATCCAGTGAAGCTGTAACACGCTAGAGGGCAGTGTAGTGTACGTAAGTTGATCCAGTAAAACGGTAACACGCTAGAGGGCAGTGTAGTGTACGTAAGTTTATCCAGTGAAACGGTAACACGCTAGAGGGCAGTGTAGTGTACGTAAGTTGATCCAGTAAAACGGTAACACGCTAGAGGGCAGTGTAGTGTACGTAAGTTTATCCAGTAAAACGGTAACACGCTAGAGGGCAGTGTAGTGTACGTAAGTTGATCCAGTAAAACGGTAACACGCTAGAGGGCAGTGTAGTGTACGTAAGTTGATCCAGTAAAACGGTAACACGCTAGAGGGCAGTGTAGTGTACGTAAGTTTATCCAGTGACAACTAAATTAAATTGGTCCAGCATGAGACCGACTGGCGGAAGTGCTATTCATGCTCAAGAAAACACAGAAGCCCACATGTCCCATCACAATTGACCCCATTCGCAGTAGGAGTCATGACGCAGGTATTGGATATTCTAACTTGAACATACACTCCTGGGTATGGAAGAAAGCTTTGAATACAGCTCCCCATTGCACACAATACAAACATTGAACAAATTATGGGGAGAGCATTGTTCAAATGACTTACAGAAGCAGTGTTGAGACAAGGACTTTGGATACTGTGAGCAACATAGAGGGGCAGGGGTTACAAGTCTCTAATGACACTGCAAACCTAGCCCAATTAGACTGTCAGCCGTT
Organism: Meghimatium bilineatum; assembly: GCA_034231615.1. NCBI lineage: Eukaryota > Metazoa > Mollusca > Gastropoda > Stylommatophora > Philomycidae > Meghimatium > Meghimatium bilineatum. Next base: position 54,142,842 of record CM067313.1, read on the forward strand.
GCCCAACACGCTCATACAGAGAGAATTGGATTCAGCACCCAAGGGCGCACTGCGAAGCTCATCATCTGAGATTCATATTTTATCTACATATGTGGGTAATATACACAATGGCAAAGAGTTAAAATACACAAACCACGCCTGGCAATGAATTGAAAGGCCATTTCAAGTGGATGAGGCGAGTGCGTGAGAAATGCACAGGTCAAATCCCAGACCACCGATGTGTTTGGCAATGCAACACCTTGTCTAGGCAGGTGTATCAATCCTGAGACTCATTTGACCGTTACCCAACACGGCTCATATGGAAGAATGTATGACTAGGACCTAGGGACACAAAGGGTTGTAATGGAATGGTCTTCCTGCACAAGGAACATTTGTTGGCTGTGAAGCGCCTCCTCAGGGAATAGACAAACAATGGATGACCCAAGCAAACTATTAGCTTGTCTGGTAACATGTACCGCTAATGTAAATCTATTGTCTGGTAACATGTACCGCTAATGTAAATCTGTTGTCTGGTAACATGTACCGCTAATGTAAATCTGTTGTCTGGTAACATGTACCGCTAATGTAAATCTGTTGTCTGGTAACATGTACCGCTAATGTAAATCTATTGCCTGGTAACATGTACCGCTAATGTAAATCTATTGTCTGGTAACATGTACCGCTAATGTAAATCTGTTGTCTGGTAACATGTACCGCTAATGTAAATCTGTTGTCTGGTAACATGTACCGCTAATGTAAATCTATTGTCTGGTAACATGTACCGCTAATGTAAATCTATTGTTGCTTTTTTATACTAGCTCTAGCCTCTTGATCTGTTGCTTTATCTGTCAGAATTTCTATATATGCGCATTTGATCAATCTCTTCTCTCTTTCCCTACGAGATACATTTTTTGTTCCAGTGTTATTAGATTAACTAATAAAAATTATATTCCTGATTTTTTTGTCCATTGAATAGATTAATGCTGAATGGTTGAGTAAAAACTGTACAGAGAAAAACAGATGTCTTGGAAATGATAAAGTTGAAAAAACAGTCTGGCCTTGTGGACACAACACTCAGTGCAGGAAAACACAACATGGTTATTCCTGTGATTGCAAGGATGGGTTTTATGGTAATGCACAATCCGATGTCGGCTGTTCAACTGGTATGTGCTTATGTGTATGTGCTTAACACATTTTCTAGATTAGGATTACATTGAGTATCAGATTCCTCTTCTTCTGTGTTCACTGTAAATAGTCAGCATGAACTTTGGTGTATGAATTAAACCAAAGAATGTAACTGGTGTGCTGCTAGTTTTGTGTGCTGTGGCACTCTCCATTTTCTCGAATATCTCCCGATATTTTGGCTATTTATATCAATATTAATCTTCATGTTGAATTTTTCGCCCGTGTGTTGCCTGGGCCCGAAAGTGAGGAAAGAATAGCAACACTGTTTACCTTTCAAGCATGTCGTAAAAGGCGACTAAGGAGGTTGTGGGATGGAGTTGGCTATCCCATATAGGGTCAGTGACCTAAAGCCATGCTGAAGTCAGATGTGTCAGGCCGAAAGGCGCAGATATCGCAGCAATGGTATAAACCATGACACAACGCATTCTGTTCTCCAGACTACATCCTGCTAATCTGCAGGAGTTTGAGAACGAACAAAGAAGAAGAAGAAGATGTTAATTTTTTGACATGCTGTGTGAAGTCTGTTCATATGGTCTTGCAATTGTTCTTCTGATGTCGCTATTATGATACTATAATTTATAGTACTTGGTCGTCTGCAAAGAGTAGTTCGTTCAATTTGTCTTTTATGTTATCTTCTTCGTTGGTACTTGTTATTTTACAGATGTGATCGATATGTTAATAAAAAGTAGAGGGGATAGGACACAGTCCTGGTCAACTGATTGAATTTGGAACTTATTGGACACTCCTGCATTTGTTCTTACTTCACATTGGCTATTAGTATAAATACCCTTGCATATATTGATTAAATGTTCTGGTACTCCATATATTGATAGTGCTTTCCATAGTTGTTGTCTGTCTACTCTGTCGAAAGCCTTTTCTTGGTCTACGAATGCAATATATAATACTTTGTTGTTTTCTGTGACTCTTCCTGTTAGCTAAGTGTAAAGATAGCATCCGTACAGCTTTTGTTCTTACGGAAGTCCATTTGGGTGTTTATAAAGTTGTGGTTCAATGTATGATCGTAATCATTGTTCTCATATTTTGTTAAAAACTTTCCCTGTGTGGCTTAATAAGGATATCCCTCTGTATTTTATGAAATCTCTCTTACTGGCTTCTTTCTTCTTCTTTCTTCCATATGGGAATGATTAACCACTGAATGCAGAAAGATCAATTCATAAAATTCTAAAGTAGAACAGAAATATTGCTATCATGACATGTGGAAGAAAAGCAGAAATATTGCTATCATGACATGTGGAAGAAAAGCAGAAATACTGATATCATGACATGTGGAAGGAAAGCAGAAATATGATATCATGACATGTGGAAGGAAAGCAGAAATACTGATATCATGACTTGTGGAAGGAAAGCAGAAATATTGATAATGACATGTGAAAGGAAAGCAGAAATATTGATAATGACATGTGGAAGAAAAGCAGAAATATTGCTATCATGACATGTGGAAGAAAAGCAGAAATACTGATATCATGACATGTGGAAGGAAAGCAGAAATATGATATCATGACATGTGAAAGGAAAGCAGAAATACTGATATCATGACTTGTGGAAGGAAAGCAGAAATATTGATAATGACATGTGGAAGGAAAGCAGAAATATTGATCATGACATGTGGAAGGAAAGCAGAAATACTGATATCATGACATGTGGAAGAAAAGGAGAAATATTGCTATCATGACATGTGGAAGAAAAGAAGAAATATTGATATCATGACATGTGGAAGAAAAGAAGAAATATTGATATCATGACATGTGGAAGAAAAGAAGAAATATTGCTATCATGAAGTGCTGAACAAATACAAATTATGTGATGATGAAGAAATACCTAAGGTCATTCAGGATGTGTTAAATGAACAAGAATAATTGAGTATGAGGTGAGGAAGAAATAGAAAGTAAAGCAATTATTGAGTTCTGAAAGATCACAAACAAGAAATCACTGAATGTTGATTGAACAAAAGGAAGTTTAATCACTTGTTATTGAAATCAGGATAAGATGCATCACGTGGTGCAGAAAGAAAAACGAAAATATTAATCAGTTGATACTGAAGGGATACAAATATTAATTATCTAATAATAATAATAAACCCATAACCCGTCAGTGTCATAGGGGTGTCACAATGAGACATCAGGGACATAGGGTGTCACAATGAGACATCAGGGACATAGGGGTGTCACAATGAGACATCAGGGACATAGGGGTGTCACAATGAGACATCAGGGACATAGGGGTGTCACAATGAGACATCAGGGACATAGGGGTGTCACAATGAGACATCAGGGACATAGGGGTGTCACAATGAGACATCAGGGACATAGGGGTGTCACAATGAGACATCAGGGACATAGGGGTGTCACAATGAGACATCAGGGACATAGGGGTGTCACAATGAGACATCAGGGACATAGGGGTGTCACATTGAGACCTTTGGTGCAGAAAGATCTCCACATACTTCTATCATCTACCATCCTGATGAGTTTGGAAACTCCACACCCTGTCCAGTCTTTATTATTATCATCCAGCCCTGTCTTCTTTTGGCCACCTCATCTTCTTATACCCTCCACCTTATCTTCATGAACATCGTTTGTTATCGAGGAATGTCTCTGTACCGTTAGAATTTGCAAAATTTCAAAAACTCAATGTGATAATTCAGTGGGGCAGCTTGTTTTAATACGGTGGTACCGAAATCCTCTCAAAAACTTCAATAAAGAAATAGCACAGAAAAATACAATTGTTAATTATCTACTCAGTGTTGAAAGCAAAGAAATAATAAATAGGTAGACGCAGATGGAACATATAACAGATTAGTCATAGAACAGATTAGTCATAGAACAGATTAGTCATAGAACAGATTAGTCACTAGGAGCTGACGAAACATAGATTAGTCACTAGGAGCTGACGAAACATAGAACAGATTAGTCACTAGGAACTGACGAAACATAGAACAGATTAGTCACTAGGAGCTGACGAAACATAGAACAGATTAGTCACTAGGAGCTGAAGAAACATAGAACAGATTAGTCACTGGGTGTTGATGAAAAATAGAACAGATTAGTCACTGGGTGTTGATGAAACATAGAACAGATTAGTCACTAGGAGCTGACGAAACATAGAACAGATTAGTCACTAGGAGCTGACGAAACATAGAACAGATTAGTAACTAGGAACTGACGAAACATAGAACAGATTAGTAACTAGGAACTGACGAAACATAGAACAGATTAGTCACTAGGAACTGACGAAACAGAACAGATTAGTCACTAGGAGCTGACGAAACATAGAACAGATTAGTCACTAGGAGCTGACGAAACATAGAACAGATTAGTCACTAGGAGCTGACGAAACATAGAACAGATTAGTCACTAGGTGCTGACGAAACACTGAAAGATCAATCATCGGATGATGATTATGAAATAATTTATTTAGTTGTGATCAAACAGCTATTGACAGCCAATAGCCTTTCTTACAACACCACAGGTGCTCACCAGTGACATCCAGGTAGATTCATTTAAGGTTTGGTACATTAAAGGTATGATATTATTAGGAGATGTACGGATACATGTTTAGTCCCAAAAGAGAGATATTCCAGTGTACAGCAGTATCCTAGGATTATCATGCGCCTGACAGAAGTACAGCAGTATCACAGGATCATCACGTACCTGACAAGTGCAACAGTATCCCAGGATTCTCACGTACCTGACAAGTGCAGCAGTATCCCAGGATTATAATGTACCTGACAGACATACATGTCTGGATCGACTATCATCATCATTCATCTGTAATATTTATTGACCCATCTGCAGTGACTGCACACCCTGAATTACCACCATCTAGAAGTCAGTCATAAAAGGACTAAGCTGCAATGTCTGCTTGCCGGCATCTCTTCATCAACCATGGCAGCGTCCTGTGACAGGACATGTTTGGAAAGAAGACAGTGGCTCTGTTCCTTACACCTTGGACTAGAATCTCAGGTCATAGTTTTCATATGGGTAAAACATGGTTGCAGACTGAAGGAACACACAAAAATCAGCTACTTGTTCCTGAACGAAAAGATGACATGGTGGGTACCGATAAAGCATAGACAGATTGATCTTGAGATGAGTGTAGTCACTAGAGAGAGCTAAAATACGGACATCACTACGAAAACTCACGCTTATCTTTGTATCTTGGATGCGCAGGCGTGAAGGGAAACGAACGATCCGGCCAATTAGCTAGCCTCGCCACCATAACAGATGGTCAGCCTATGGACCGAGCAGACATACTCATTGCTCTTCGTGAGTCCTCACTATCTGAGGATTTTGAGTTGAATGAGTATGAGTCAAAATTAAGAATGTGGGATTGGGAGTGAGGATGGGAGTGGCCAGTAGAGAACTCCTGACAATGATTCCAAAAAGAGCAGTGAACCAACATAGAACCAAAAGCATCAGCCGTTATATCCTGAGAGATTTACTGAAGCAAAGATCTGAGCAACTATGGACGTGTCCGGTGTGCGAAAAGGATTATCAACAGACCTAAAACCTAATACCTGATCTTGAGGTGTTGTATGAACACATATAAGGAATCTCATATTTATCAATTAGTAGATGGTGGTAAATCGCAGAAAGAATAAACAACAGTGGGTGAATGGCAGAAAGAATAAACAACAGTGGGTGAATGGCAGAAAGAATAAACAACAGTGGGTGAATGGATCATGTAGGATAATATTCTGGTGGTAATCATATAAATATTCTGAATAGTATATGCTTAATCATGAGGTTCCAGTATGAAATATGTGCATAAAGGCAGATCATATGTATATATATCTATAGTATATGTTTATACTTGCATCAGACTTGTAGACTGCCTTGTTTTGTCCTATTACAGCCTGGCCAGAAGGCAATGGTAGCAAGAAATGCTACAACTATTCACATAATGATGGTAAAATGGAGGTGAAATGTAACTGTAATGACGGCTACACTTCAAACTGTAACGATTGTGAAGGTTAGTCACATTTTCTTTGTATAACTGTTTCACTGCAAAGTTTATATTGCTTTCTGCTCACATCTCTGTTTCACAAAATGTTGTTATACATTCATCACAAGAATAAGAAATAGCATTTCTAAATATATTTATATTATACTGCATTATATTTTACACATAAATTAAAGGAGATTTTAATTAAGTTTTGTTAGTTCTTTCTCAGAGAAAGAGCCTACCTTTTCTTACAGAAAGAAAAACGACATTTATGCAATTTTTCCCCACAAATTAATTCCCTTATCTAATCAGTCCACAATTACCGATAAATGGTTCCTGGTCAAGATATTTATTTTTGGAGGGTTGTATGAGTGGGTCTCTCAGTGGATGGCGTGCAGATGGGGGGAGGGGGACTCTCAGTGGTTGGGGTGTAAAATCACAGAATCTGGTGGCAGGTCTTGTGACTGTAACATAATTTTACATATCTCACAAACTTACGATTATTGGAGCCATTTCGTATCTAGGACTAAACAGGCAGTAAATGACATCACAAAACTACACAGAGTTGTGGATCGGTACAGATTTTATAAAAAGTTTGAAGGTAGGCCCTTTCTCTGGGAAATTGCCTATCCTTAAAAAAAATGTTTAATAATTTATAAAAAGATATGACATCATATGTGAAACAGTGATGTCAAGAGAAATATTGATCATTCATCATCATAAGGTGCCATGCCAGCTGGCGTAGGCTGTATGGCTCTCAAAATATCTCTGTTTCCAGTATTAGTATCAGAATCATTGTTGTTTCTCTGCCATGCCAGGTTAATAAACTGTCTAATATCTTCTCACATTGTCATCCTCTGTCTCTGTTGCCTTCAATCATGCCTGTTGTGACTATGTTCTCCAATCCTCATAATGTGGCCAAAAAATGATTATTGCCTTTTTCTTATATTATTGTCTGAGCTCTATCTCGCATTTGATTCTTTCAACACCTCTACATTAGTTTTTCTGGCAGTCCATGGTATTCTCTGCATTCTTCTGTAGAACCACATCTCTATTGCCTCTAATTTTCCACTTTACAGTTTGTTTATTGTCCAAGACTCGCATCTATATGTTAGTATAGGTGTTAGCCTATATAGCATTGTAGAACTATCTTTCTCACCTCTAATGACAAGGTCATATTATACAATATATTTTTCATTTTTGTGAATGTTGGTTTTTCCTACCCTATTCTGCCTCTTATTTCTGTTGAACTTCTTCCATCTGTTGTAATCATTGTACCTAAATATTGGAATTGGTGGACCTGTTTTAATACTATATCATTCACTTTGATTATGCATGTTGTGGTGTTTTGTTTCTTTGAAATAACCATTACTTTTGTTTTCTTGATGTTTAGGATGAGACCTTTCTCTTTACTTTTTGTTACTACTACATTAATTCATTTTTGAAGGTTTTCTTCACTTTTAACAATCAGAACAGTGTCATCTGCATATCTCAAATTATTTATGTTATGTCCTCCCACTGATATTCCTGGGATATCAACTATTCCACACATTATGTTTTCATTGTATAAAGAGAACATGTCTGGTGAAAGTACACATCCCTGTCTGACTCCTTGTTTTATTTGTTGAAAGAAGTCAAATTGATGTCTTACTCTTATTGCTGCTGTTTGTTGCCAGTACATGTTCTTGATGATTATTAAATCTGTACTGTCGATGTCCACCTTCTTTAGTGTTGGCAAACAGGAATGTTTCAATTTTTGCACTGGTTCTTTGTCTCTGAGTCATAGAGATGCACCCATCATTCTTCAACAGTAACCAATCTGTGACCAAAAATCATCGTCATCAGCATTACAAATGTCCAACATCTTTGTGGATGCTTCGGCTCAGCGCTCCTTTTAGATAGGCATGTGAAGCTGTTCATGCAATATCGTCAACGTGGTCCCATGATTTAGTCCCAACTTAGCCATGATTTCCTTGACTGTAATGCACCTGTCTGAGAAAACTCCACTCTTGCAATGTTGCTTGTGTCATCTGCAATAGATGGCCTACTGCTCCTTGGCTCATATTGAATGCTGGCGTGTCCCATTTGAAATTGATTTTTCCAACGCTTCACAGTATCATGCAAAAAGCATACATTCTTTTAAAGGGAAAACAATCAAGAAATGTAAAACATCTCATTATCAATTTGTTTTACAGATTGTTTCTTTCCTAGTATACACCAATACACTGTTCATGTTTTAAATCCAACTATTTTAGAGTGTCACTGCGCATGACAATTCGTTGGTATTTGTTGCTACATAAAATAATATTGATTTTCTCCCAGTTGTCTTGACTTTGTCATGCCACTGGACCAAGATAAAACTCAGGAGAGAGAGTGTGGTTGACGATTAGCGCAACTCTTCCACACTATAAACCAACTTCAGCGCTAGTCATTTCTCAACCCATTTATTTACTCAAGGCAGAATTTCGAAAAGCTGGTGGACAGAAAAAGCGTTTCAAAGACACGCTCAAGTCATCCTTGAAACATCTTAACATTGACGTAGGCGCTTGGGAGAGCCTCGCTCAGGATAGAACAGCATGGCGTTACAGCATTAGAACGGGAGCACTAGCGGTGGAAGAATCCAGACAAGAAACTGCAAGACAGAAGCGGACACGTAGAAAAGAAAAAAACATCTCAACCTCACACCTTCTATTGTTGTCAATTCTGTAAAAGAACATTTTGTGCGCGCATTGGACTTGCTAGTCATTAACTTTATTATTTTATTATTTATTGTTATTATTATTATGTTTGAGTTTTTGGTCATCGTCGATCACGACGGACGAACATCATCATCAATAACAAATATGGTTGCTGTTAACTTAAACATGACGGTTTGAGTCTCACCTGAAATATGCAGGGATCGGTTGTGTTTCTATCAAGCAGAAAAAGTACTACCTGTTGATAATATTGCATATGTACTCTACATTTCTTCTGCGTGCTAGGGCTCTCTCGGTGTTTAGCGCGCAGTAATAACGAGCGGGCAGTACAAATGATTACCGTTTTATTATTATAGAAGCACAATGAAAATAATGACGCTCAGCACATTGCACGAGTGTGGGGTAGTGTGAAGTGGAGAAAAAATACACACCATTTCACATCTCTATAGAATCTTAAAAGTTATCATGCAGAATTTATGTGGACATCAAGGGCAACAACCACAGACAGCACATTTCATGCTACTCTTGTTCTTATTCTAGATTACTTGTCCCAATAAAACTTTTGCATTATTTCTGATTGTGTCCCTTGTATAATGTTTTTATGTTCCTTTGTACCCTAGTAACGGGTAAACTTCATTTCACTAACGTTTGTTCCATTTAATATGTGTTGGTCTCTACTAGGACAGTACCTGCAAATTTCATTACCCTACGAGCCTCTATTTTATCTATGCCATGGCTTGATATACAACTGAGCTAGTTTCCTATGAATTTATCTTTCACTTGACGCGTCTCGCGAACTATGAATGCATTGAAATTGTCAACCAATAGTGTGTCTTTAAAATGATACACAACAATCCCGCATGTTTTTTATGATTTCTTATAAAAGTGCAAAACTTTCCGACCACCCCCTCGTATATTGTAGAAAATAATCAGACCAAGAAGTTATAAATTGACAGCCTCATTTTCTATAGACCATCTCCGATACTCATCTTGCAACATCTATCTCCGATACTCATCTTGCAACATCTATCTCCGATACTCATCTTGCAACATCTATGTATATTTGTAGACAAGGATCAGACTAGTATTCTTACTGAATCACGCTAGCTGGTGTTAACAGAATTATTAATACTTACATCCCTTTGATATTTACACTATCATTCATTATTACTATTATTACATACAACCAACACACAGAATACATTAAAAAAATTATACCTCCATATGTTTCCTGTTAATCTTGAGAACATTATGAGAACTTAACTTTAGTAAACTACTCAAATAGAATTGGTAGAAAATCATAGCAAGTAATTATTTTAGTCTTTGATTTCAAATCATATTGTAATTGTATTTAGTCCTTGATTTCAAATCATATATTAATTGTATTTAGTCTTTGATTTCAAATCATATATTAATTGTATTTAGTCCTTGATTTCAAATCATATATTAATTGTATTTAGTCTTTGATTTCAAATCATATATTAATTGTATTTAGTCCTTGATTTCAAATCATATATTAATTGTATTTAGTCTTTGATTTCAAATCATATATTAATTGTATTTAGTCTTTGATTTCAAATCATATATTAATTGTATTTAGTCCTTGATTTCAAATCATATATTAATTGTATTTAGTCCTTGATTTCAAATCATATATTAATTGTATTTAGTCCTTGATTTCAAATCATATATTAATTGTACTGCACAGATATTGATGAGTGCACTAATGGTATGCATGAATGTGACTTGGAAACACAAATATGTCACAACACACCAGGTGGATATATCTGCGAATGTCATGAGGGCTTCGCTATCAAGAATGGAAGATGTGATGGTAAGTCTGGAATTATTCACAGCTTTAGTTATAGGCCTACTACTTATTTTCCAGTTCACTGTCCTCATATCCTGCACCACGAATGACAGATCTAAGTACGCTCTTGCAAATCAATTTATTTTTGAATTTGGTAACCTCAAGCCTTTTGTACTTAACTCTGTACATTCATTTCTTTAGTTTTTGTTGGTGTGATCCTTATTGTATTTCTATCCATGATGTATTGGGTAATTATTTGTTATAACTGTTAACAAGTCCCATCAAATTTTCAACAAACCCCGCTTCCATGACTATATCTTTCCATATACATCATTGTCGCCTTGAACATGTATTGTTTACATATTAATAGTGTATCTAGTGCCTCTGTGGTGGTACCATTGTTTGTATTGTTTTCATTATTTTTCACTGTTTGTTTTGTATATTCTTTAAAAAGACCTAATAGTTCGAAACGTTGAAAATGTCTTGTGTATTGTTATTTGTATGTTTTCATGTTTACATTTCATAACCCCTTAGTGATAGTCCATCTTGTTCAAGTGAAACTTTTAAAAAAACCTGTGTTCTACGTAAGTACTACTTTTTTCAACATTACCTTCCAACAGCACTGAAACTGTTTGGCATAAAATATTGCATATGTCTGAAAGCAGTCATGTAAGCAGTCATGTAAGATTGGATGTGTGTGTAAACAAGAAAGTATGTCTGAAAGCAGTCATGTAAGATTGGATGTGTGTATAAGCAAGGAAGTATGTCTGAAAGCAGTCATGTAAGATTGAATGTGTGTATAACCAAGGAAGTATGCAAGCAGTCATGTAAGATTGAATGTGTGTATAACCAAGGCAGAATGCAAGCAGACATGTAAGACTGAATGTGTGTATAACCAAGGAAAATTGTCTGCAAGCAGTCATGTAAGATTGAATGTGTGTATAACCAAGGCAGAATGCAAGCAGTCATGTAAGATTGGATGTGTGTATAACCAAGGCAGAATGCAAGCAGACATGTAAGATTGAATGTGTGTATAACCAAGGAAGTATGTCTGAAAGCAGTCATGTAAGATTGAATGTGTGTATAACCAAGGCAGAATGCAAGCAGACATGTAAGATTGAATGTGTGTATAACCAAGGCAGAATGCAAGCAGACATGTAAGATTGAATGTGTGTATAACCAAGGAAGTATGCAAACAGTCATGTAAGATTGAATGTGTGTATAACCAAGGCAGAATGCAAGCAGACATGTAAGATTGAATGTGTGTATAACCAAGGAAGTATGTCTGAAAGCAGTTATGTAAGATTGAATGTGTGTATAACCAAGGCAGAATGCAAGCAGACATGTAAGATTGAATGTGTGTATAACCAAGGCAGAATGCAAGCAGACATGTAAGATTGAATGTGTGTATAACCAAGGCAGAATGCAAGCAGTCATGTAAGATTGGATGTGTGTATAACCAAGGCAGAATGCAAGCAGACATGTAAGATTGAATGTGCGTATAACCAAGGCAGAATGCAAGTACTCATGTAATATTGGATGTGTGTATAACCAAGGAAGTATGCAAGCAGTCATGTGAGATTGAATGTGTGTATAACCAAGGCAGAATGCAAGCAGACATGTAAGATTGAATGTGTGTATAACCAAGGAAGTATGTAAGATTTAATGTGTGTGTAACCAATGAAGTATGTCTGCAAGCAGTCATGTAAGATTGGATGTGTGTATAACCAAGGAAGTATGCAAGCAGTCATGTGAGATTGAATGTGTGTATAACCAAGGCAGAATGCAAGCAGACATGTAAGATTGAATGTGTGTATAACCAAGGCAGAATGCAAGCAGACATGTAAGATTGAATGTGTGTATAACCAAGGCAGAATGCAAGCAGACATGTAAGATTGAATGTGTGTATAACCAAGGCAGAATGCAAGCACTCATGTAAGATTGGATGTGTGTATAACCAAGGAAGTATGAACAATATAAGCATGCATATCTTTGAGTATTTGGTGACAGCTTCTTGATACCTATAGGTTTGCCAGAAGTACTGTGATACCTATAATTTGCCAGAAGTACTATGTTACCTATAGGTTTGCCAGAAGTACAATGTGACCTATAGGTTTGCCAGAAGTACAATGTTACCTATAGGTGTACCAGAAGTACAGTGATACCTATAGGTTTGCCAAAAGTACAGTGATACTTATAGGTTTGCCAAAAGTACAGTGATACCTATAGGTTTGCCAAAAGTACAGTGATACTTATAGGTTTGCCAAAAGTACAGTGATACTTATAGGTTTGCCAAAAGTACAGTGAACATGATTTTGAAGATATGCAAAAGAAATAGTTTAGCATATTACAATGCCATGGCAAGAAGGAAGCAAATAGAGATCGATTACATCTTAACTTTTATATAGTTACGACACATCAGCTGGGCAAGAGCCTGAATGTTGTAGATCTTTTACAACCAACCCTTCATATGAAAATGTTGTAGGTCTTTTACAACCAACCCATGATGTGAAATTTTTCAGATAATTTATAACCAACCCATGATGTGAAAATGTTGGAGAACATTTACAACCAACCCATGATGTAAAAATGTAGATCTTTTACAACCAACCCATGATGTAAAAATGTAGATCTTTTACAACTAACCCATGATGTGAAAATTTTGTAAATCATTTACAACAAACCCATCATGTGAAAAAGTTGGAAATCTTTTACAACCAACCCGTGATGTGTTTTGTCCCCAGTACTGTTTTGCATGCGATTGACTGGGTAATGAGAAAATGCACAGATCAAAAACAGCTAGTAATCAAATAGGTAAACAACAAGAACCTGGAAGATCTAACCTTTGCAGATGATATTGCTCTCCTGAGTTCAACACACCAAGATCTCCAAGAAAAACAGACAGACTCAATTTTTTTGCACAACAGATAGGCCTTCAAATAAACACACATAAAACGTAAATCATGAAATGTTTTTGGCCTGATAGAATAAATTAAACTAGATGGCAATATACTAGACAACGTTTCAAATTTCGTATATTTGGGAAGCAAGATAACAGCAGACGGGGATACCAACTCAGAAATCAAGACTCAAATTGCCCATCCAACGCCTTTAACAAACTCTCAAACATCTGGAGATCGAAGATCGCAAGTAAACACATCAAACTGCGACTTTTCAATGCAAGTGTGATTCCATTATTGACATATGGATGTGAAAGTTGGAAATCTACCGCATAATGGATAGGAAGTTAGTTGCCTTCGAGAAAAGATGCCTCTGAAAAATCACAAATGCTAATTGGAAAGATTTCAAATCAAACGACATACTAAGAGAGGAGACAAAACAAGAATATGTGACGAACATCATCAGAAAACGTCGCTGGACATAAATTGGCCACATACTTAGAGTGAAGGAAGATAGAATTCCATGACAAGCCTTCATGTGGACACCAGATGGTAATAGAAAACAGGAAAGATCAAAAGCAACGCTCAGGAGAGCATTTATGAATGAACTAAAATCAACAGGCATAAATGCACAAGACCTGCAATCCTTGGCAACTGATCAACAGGCATGGAGAACTGTGACATCTGCCCTATGTGCCAAACTTGGCAAAAGAGGAACTGACTGACTGACATGATGTGAAAATGTTGTAGATCATTTACAACCATCCCATGATGTGAAAATGATTATTTTTGTAATTTACAAGAGAGGAAATTATTTGCATCCAACTCTTCATTTGAAAATAATAGTTAAGTGGTCTAGAGACAGGAAATATTGAAGATTGCTTATAGTTAAGTGGTCTAGAGACAGGAAATATTGAAGATTTCTTATAGTTAAGTGAACCAGTCCGTTCTACGGCACCAAATCGCCTAGCAACAATTGCACACGCGTTTTTCAGTACTTGACTAACCGCATCTCCAAGAAAAGATGCGATTTCATCAAGCCATTCAAATCGTGCACACAAAGTCACCCGAACGGACCAATCGAGACAAGGACTATTACAACAACAACAAACATCCCGTACAGGTATTGAAATATCCTCAGTAACAACAAACACATAACATAATATCCGTATTAGTTATACAAGGGCCGATAGGTCTTTTTGTAAACATGGATAACATATATAGACAATACAATTTTGCTTCAAATAATTGTTTATACAAGTAAATTTAAGTAGGAAGCCAGAGAAATATATATTTTTAAAAATTGTCCTCTGGCTTCCTACTTAAATTTACTTGTATAGTTAAGTGGTCTAGAGACAGGAAATATTGAAGATTGCTTATAGTTAAGTGGTCTAGAGACAGGAAATATTGAAGATTGCTTATAGTTAAGTGGTCTAGAGACAGGAAATATTGAAGATTTCTTATAGTTAAGTGGTCTAGAGACAGGAAATATTGAAGATTGCTTATAGTTAAGTGGTCTAGAGACAGGAAATATTGAAGATTGCTTATAGTTAAGTGGTCTAGAGACAGGAAATATTGAAGATTGCTTATAGTTAAGTGGTCTAGAGACAGGAAATATTGAAGATTTCTTATAGTTAAGTGGTCTAGAGACAGGAAATATTGAAGATTTCTTATAGTGAACTATCAATATGGAAATGATAGACTATCCCATGCTATTAAATTTGCTTTGTGTCCATCTGCAGATATCAATGAATGCACAACTAACAAGCATAACTGTAGTGCCAATGAGGGATGTGTCAACAAACGTGGTTCATATACATGCATCTGTTGTGCTGGCTTTCTGCGAGACTCAGAAACAGATGAATGTAAACATAACACAGTCTGTGAGTTACTTTACATGATTAATTTTACATGATTAATTTTACATGATTAATTTTATTCTCTTTTTTATTGACTATGCTCAGTGTCCTCCAAAATGATGTCCAAACTAGAGTCTATATTTATGAGAACCATAATAGTTTGTCAAGTTAATGTCTACATTCTATCTCTAGTCTACAGATGACCAGGTATCAACAGAGATCTGAAGATCAAAGACATGTCCAGTGTTTTCAACTTCATTTAATTGCAGAGACTGGAAAGCCATCTATAATTCCTACACATGGCACATGATTCAATTAGCTGGTCTAAATCTGACTTTTTTTTCCAGATTACACAGCAGAAAAAGTGTCATCAGTCATCCATGTGACCACCGTCTTAATTTTAACAATTATTCTAACAACACAATAAGCCCTGGGAACACCATCTTGGAATATTAGAAAAGCTGACTGGTGCTGATATAATCACGTAACTGATGCCAAGTTTAGTTGAATCAAACAGATAACATGAATGACAATGTCAGATATATGCATCATAATGTAAGCAACTGCAAATAACTGTATCCTATGAGGAAAGCTCAAGAAATCTGACCATTCATTCTAGCTGGAACAATTAAACAGAGAATTCTCTCCATCGAGGTCAGCTTTTTGCAGCAGAGATTGGGGATTAGTTAACAGAAAACTGAGATGCTAGGCACTCCTATAATCTAGAAAAATCAGTCTGCCATATAAAATACTGGTGCTGCACAGATATCCATCCACATTGTATGATTGTTTGCTTCACAGATATCCATCCACATTGTATGATTGTTTGCTGCACAGATATCCATCCACATTGTATGATTGTTTGCTGCACAGATATCCATCCACATTGTATGATTGTTCCCTGCACAGATATCCATCCACATTGTATGATCGTTCCCTGCACAGATATCCATCCACATTACATGGTTGTTTGATGCACAGATATCCATCCACATTACATGGTTGTTTGCTGCACAGATATCCATCCACATTGTATGATTGTTTGCTGCACATATATCCATCCACATTTTATGATTGTTCCCTGCACAGATATCCATCCACATTATATGGTTGTTCCCAGGACAGATATCCATCCGAAACATTGTCATGAGAATATCTTTGTGAATGCAGAATTTGGTACAGATTAAGCAAATATGACATCTTTTTTAATGAAACAAATATGTACATTATATAACGAAATGAAATTCGATAAATACGAATTTCATAGAAGCTTACGTCAACTTGCAGATACATTGATCTGCCTGCTACACACTAAGATCACCCACCGCCTTTGGATGACTCTGGGGCGATGGTTCTCAGTGTGTAGTGCAAAAAAAAAGCTAAACCAATTTTCACGAAGTCAAACACACTCCTTATTACTTGAAAATGACCAAATTTGACTGCAAATAACTGTATCCTATGAGGAAAGCTCAAGAAATCTGACCATTCATTCTAGCTGGAACAATTAAACAGAGAATTCTCTCCATCGAGGTCAGCTTTTTGCAGCAGAGATTGGGGATTAGTTAACAGAAAACTGAGATGCTAGGCACTCCTATAATCTAGAAAAATCAGTCTGCCATATAAAATACTGGTGCTGCACAGATATCCATCCACATTGTATGATTGTTTGCTTCACAGATATCCATCCACATTGTATGATTGTTTGCTGCACAGATATCCATCCACATTGTATGATTGTTTGCTGCACAGATATCCATCCACATTGTATGATTGTTTGCTGAACATATATCCATCCACATTGTATGATTGTTCCCTGCACAGATATCCATCCACATTATATGGTTGTTCCCTGCACATATATCCATCCACATTATATGGTTGTTCCCTGCACATATATCCATCCACATTGCATGATTGTTCCCTGCACAGATATCCATCCACATTGTATGATTGTTCCTTGCACAGATATCCATCCACATTATATGGTTGTTCCCTGCACAAATATCCATCCACATTGTATGATTGTTTGCTGAACATATATCCATCCACATTGTATGATTGTTCCCTGCACAGATATCCATCCACATTGTATGATCGTTCCCTGCACAGATATCCATCCACATTACATGGTTGTTTGATGCACAGATATCCATCCACATTACATGGTTGTTTGATGCACAGATATCCATCCACATTACATGGTTGTTTGATGCACAGATATCCATCCACATTACATGGTTGTTTGCTGCACAGATATCCATCCACATTGTATGATTGTTTGCTGAACATATATCCATCCACATTGTATGATTGTTCCCTGCACAGATATCCATCCACATTATATGATTGTTCCCTGCACAGATATCCATCCACATTGTATGATTGTTCCTTGCACAGATATCCATCCACATTATATGGTTGTTCCCTGCACAAATATCCATCCACATTGTATGATTGTTTGCTGAACATATATCCATCCACATTGTATGATTGTTCCCTGCACAGATATCCATCCACATTATATGATTGTTCCCTGCACAGATATCCATCCACATTACATGGTTGTTTGATGCACAGATATCCATCCACATTACATGGTTGTTTGATGCACAGATATCCATCCATATTACATGGTTGTTTGCTGCACAGATATCCATCCACATTGTATGATTGTTTGCTGAACATATATCCATCCACATTGTATGATTGTTCCCTGCACAGATATCCATCCACATTATATGATTGTTCGCTGCACAGATATCCATCCACATTGTATGGTTGTTTGCTGCACATATATCCATCCACATTTTATGATTGTTCCCTGCACAGATATCCATCCACATTATATGGTTGTTCCCAGGACAGATATCCATCCGAAACATTGTCATGAGAATATCTTTGTGAATGCAGAATTTGGTACAGATTAAGCAAATATGACATCTTTTTTAATGAAACAAATATGTACATTATATAACGAAATGAAATTCGATAAATACGAATTTCATAGAAGCTTACGTCAACTTGCAGATACATTGATCTGCCTGCTACACACTAAGATCACCCACCGCCTTTGGATGACTCTGGGGCGATGGTTCTCAGTGTGTAGTGCAAAAAAAAAGCTAAACCAATTTTCACGAAGTCAAACACACTCCTTATTACTTGAAAATGACCAAATTTGACCGTAAAAAGGCCAATATGGTAACACTGTATGGAATTTGAACATGCACAGATTTCAGCATATCTAGATAGGAAGGTTTAATTTATCACTGATATGAATGACTTACTGTACAAGTTAACTATGCAATATTAAATATTATTCTATTAATAACTCAATTAATGTTCTTGATTTTTGGGAATTAATCCTATTTTCAGCATTCCCCATTCTTCCTGAAAAGCCTTATTGCTGTCATATCTGCAAAAACCGAATCCTTTGTGATAACAATAACCATTCTGTATACTGTCATACTGATAAACATGGAAAGAAAAAAGAGTACCCTAATTATTTTTCAATGTATCAATCATTGTGCATATTTGGACATACTTTGCTAGAATCCAGTTTCACAATAGGAACCTGCAAGGACACTAGTAATTTACCAGGTTCAGGTAATACTCATCTATACATTTCACTGTTGGTGTATCATACATTGTACAATTTGAATGATGTGCAGCAATTCTAGTTTGTTTATCATTTCAGTTCATATTTTCTTCATTTCTTAGCTGCTGGAAACTCTATGATACGGTTGATTCTTTTCCTCATCATGGCTCTATTGTCCAGATCAGGCTGAACTCGAGGGCAGCTATGCCCAGATCATGCTGAACTTGGGAGCAGCTAAGATACCAGAATTATGTAATTTAGAGCAGTCATGGATACACTACAAAACGATGAAGAGGATGTTGTCATGGATACACTACAAAACGATGAAGAGGATGTTGTCATGGATACACTACAAAACGATGAAGAGGATGCTAAAAAAGAAATGTACATGTACAAAGAATGATAAACATGGGAGTAATCAGGGGATTGGGGAGAAAGTGCATCCTCACTGGAAAGATCAGAAGAACCAACCGCTGAGACACTGAGCTTATATTTCATTTAGATGTCTGACACAACAACTGACTGGGACACTGAGCTTATATACCTTTAGATGTCTGACACAACCAACAACTGACTAGGACACTGAGCTTATATGCTTTTAGATGTCTGACACAACCAACATCTGACTGGGACACAGAGTTTATATTGTTTTAGATGTCTGACACAACTAACAACTGACTGGGACACTGAGCTTATAAACTGTTAGATGGATGACACAACCAACAACTGACTGGGACACTGCTGACTGGGACACTGAGCTTATATACATTTAGATGGCTGATGGAATAACAAGCAGAGAATTTATGGGAATGCCCTTTATACAATGATTCTGGCTCCTACTAATTGAGAATTAATTTCCTCATAAATGTGTATAGGGTAGGTGGAAGTAAAAGTCCTCACTTTTTACATTTTAGTGTATTCTGACACCTAGACCTCACTATGGTACAACAAACTATCATCAGTGTATATCTTATCTATTCATCTTACATTATTGAGGGTATTGAAAATATATGTCTTGCTTAAAGCCAATAGAATGAGAGTTTATAAACTTATGTAAATGCAGATCTTTGCCCCATTTTATGAAATCAAGGGAGATTGCCACTGTGACAGATCTATCAAACCAGCAGTATGTAAATGTATGCTAAGAATAGATATGTATAGTTTTGCAACTATAGGCCTAGTCAGGGGAAAAAAACCTTCAGAATAAAAAATATAAATAACCAAAATATCAGAGGATATGCTACTATTTATATATTATTTTATATTTTTAAATACTATTTATTTGTTGTTTTTTTAGTGTTTGCATGGTTTATGTTTTCAGTTATCATCCTTGAAATGAAGTATTGACTTGATCTGATTTAAGACTTGATCTGATTTAAGACTTGATCTGATTTAAGACTTGATCTGATTTAAGACTTGATCTGATTTAAGACTTGATCTGATTTAAGACTTGATCTGATTTAAGACTTGATCTGATTTAAGACTTGATCTGATTTAAGACTTGATCTGATTTAAGACTTGATCTGATTTAAGACTTGATCTGATTTAAGACTTGATCTGATTTAAGACTTGATCTGATTTAAGACTTGATCTGATTTAAGACTTGATCTGATTTAAGACTTGATCTGATTTAAGACTTGTAACTTCTTCAACATTTAACATCACTTTATTACATCGCTATTTTTGTCTACTAACAGTGTGTAGGATTTTGTCTACTAACAGTGTGTAGGATTTTGTCTACTAACAGTGTGTAGGATTTTGTCTACTAACAGTGTGTAGGATTTTGTCTACTAACAGTGTGTAGGATTTTGTCTACTAACAGTGTGTAGGATTTTGTCTACTAACAGTGTGTAGGATTGTGTCTACTAACAGTGTGTAGGATTGTGTCTACTAACAGTGTGTAGGATTGTGTCTACTAACAGTGTGTAGGATTTTGTCTACTAACAGTGTGTAGGATTGTGTCTACTAACAGTGTGTAGGATTTTGTCTACTAACAGTGTGTAGGATTGTGTCTACTAACAGTGTGTAGGATTTTGTCTACTAACAGTGTGTAGGATTGTGTCTACTAACAGTGTGTAGGATTTTGTCTACTAACAGTGTGTAGGATTGTGTCTACTAACAGTGTGTAGGATTTTGTCTACTAACAGTGTGTAGGATTGTGTCTACTAACAGTGTGTAGGATTTTGTCTACTAACAGTGTGTAGGATTGTGTCTACTAACAGTGTGTAGGATTTTGTCTACTAACAGTGTGTAGGATTTTGTCTACTAACAGTGTGTAGGATTTTGTCTACTAACAGTGTGTAGGATTTTGTCTACTAACAGTGTGTAGGATTTTGTCTACTAACAGTGTGTAGGATTTTGTCTACTAACAGTGTGTAGGATTGTGTCTACTAACAGTGTGTAGGATTGTGTCTACTAACAGTGTGTAGGATTGTGTCTACTAACAGTGTGTAGGATTGTGTCTACTAACAGTGTGTAGGATTTTGTCTACTAACAGTGTGTAGGATTGTGTCTACTAACAGTGTGTAGGATTGTGTCTACTAACAGTGTGTAGGATTGTGTCTACTAACAGTGTGTAGGATTGTGTCTACTAACAGTGTGTAGGATTGTGTCTACTAACAGTGTGTAGGATTGTGTCTACTAACAGTGTGTAGGATTTTGTCTACTAACAGTGTGTAGGATTTTGTCTACTAACAGTGTGTAGGATTGTGTCTACTAACAGTGTGTAGGATTGTGTCTACTAACAGTGTGTAGGATTTTGTCTACTAACAGTGTGTAGGATTGTGTCTACTAACAGTGTGTAGGATTTTGTCTACTAACAGTGTGTAGGATTTTGTCTACTATCAGTGTGTAGGATTTTGTCTACTAACAGTGTGTAGGATTTTGTCTACTAACAGTGTGTAGGATTGTGTCTACTAACAGTGTGTAGGATTGTGTCTACTAACAGTGTGTAGGATTTTGTCTACTAACAGTGTGTAGGATTTTGTCTACTAACAGTGTGTAGGATTGTGTCTACTAACAGTGTGTAGGATTTTGTCTACTAACAGTGTGTAGGATTTTGTCTACTAACAGTGTGTAGGATTTTGTCTACTAACAGTGTGTAGGATTGTGTCTACTAACAGTGTGTAGGATTGTGTCTACTAACAGTGTGTAGGATTTTGTCTACTAACAGTGTGTAGGATTGTGTCTACTAACAGTGTGTAGGATTTTGTCTACTAACAGTGTGTAGGATTTTGTCTACTATCAGTGTGTAGGATTTTGTCTACTAACAGTGTGTAGGATTTTGTCTACTAACAGTGTGTAGGATTGTGTCTACTAACAGTGTGTAGGATTGTGTCTACTAACAGTGTGTAGGATTATGTCTACTAACAGTGTGTAGGATTGTGTCTACTAACAGTGTGTAGGATTTTGTCTACTAACAGTGTGTAGGATTTTGTCTACTAACAGTGTGTAGGATTGTGTCTACTAACAGTGTGTAGGATTTTGTCTACTAACAGTGTGTAGGATTTTGTCTACTATCAGTGTGTAGGATTTTGTCTACTAACAGTGTGTAGGATTTTGTCTACTAACAGTGTGTAGGATTGTGTCTACTAACAGTGTGTAGGATTGTGTCTACTAACAGTGTGTAGGATTGTGTCTACTAACAGTGTGTAGGATTGTGTCTACTAACAGTGTGTAGGATTGTGTCTACTAACAGTGTGTAGGATTGTGTCTACTAACAGTGTGTAGGATTGTGTCTACTAACAGTGTGTAGGATTTTGTCTACTAACAGTGTGTAGGATTGTGTCTACTAACAGTGTGTAGGATTTTGTCTACTAACAGTGTGTAGGATTTTGTCTACTAACAGTGTGTAGGATTGTGTCTACTAACAGTGTGTAGGATTTTGTCTACTAACAGTGTGTAGGATTTTGTCTACTAACAGTGTGTAGGATTTTGTCTACTAACAGTGTGTAGGATTTTGTCTACTAACAGTGTGTAGGATTTTGTCTACTATCAGTGTGTAGGATTGTGTCTACTAACAGTGTGTAGGATTGTGTCTACTAACAGTGTGTAGGATTGTGTCTACTAACAGTGTGTAGGATTGTGTCTACTAACAGTGTGTAGGATTGTGTCTACTAACAGTGTGTAGGATTGTGTCTACTAACAGTGTGTAGGATTGTGTCTACTAACAGTGTGTAGGATTGTGTCTACTAACAGTGTGTAGGATTGTGTCTACTAACAGTGTGTAGGATTGTGTCTACTAACAGTGTGTAGGATTGTGTCTACTAACAGTGTGTAGGATTGTGTCTACTAACAGTGTGTAGGATTGTGTCTACTAACAGTGTGTAGGATTGTGTCTACTAACAGTGTGTAGGATTGTGTCTACTAACAGTGTGTAGGATTGTGTCTACTAACAGTGTGTAGGATTGTGTCTACTAACAGTGTGTAGGATTGTGTCTACTAACAGTGTGTAGGATTGTGTCTACTAACAGTGTGTAGGATTGTGTCTACTAACAGTGTGTAGGATTTTGTCTACTAACAGTGTGTAGGATTGTGTCTACTAACAGTGTGTAGGATTGTGTCTACTAACAGTGTGTAGGATTGTGTCTACTAACAGTGTGTAGGATTTTGTCTACTAACAGTGTGTAGGATTTTATCTACTAACAGTGTGTAGGATTTTGTCTACTAACAGCGTGTAGGATTGTGTCTACTAACAGTGTGTAGGATTTTGTCTACTAACAGTGTGTAGGATTTTGTCTACTAACAGTGTGTAGGATTTTGTCTACTAACAGTGTGTAGGATTTTGTCTACTAACAGCGTGTAGGATTTTGTCTACTAACAGTGTGTAGGATTTTGTCTACTAACTGTGTGTAGGTTTTTGTCTACTAACAGTGTGTAGGTTTTTGTCTACTAACAGTGTGTAGGATTTTGTCTACTAACAGTGTGTAGGATTTTGTCTACTAACAGCATGTAGGATTTTGTCTACTAACAGTGTGTAGGATTTTGTCTACTAACAGCATGTAGGATTGTGTCTACTAACAGTGTGTAGGATTTTGTCTACTAACAGTTTGTAGGATTGTGCACACTATTCTAAATATAATTGAGCATGTCTCCCCTAATATTTACTTATTTACTTTTTTCCTGTGTACGATCTTTGCTCCCACCATGTACAATCTTTTATCCCACAATGTACAATGTTTTCTCCCACCATGTACAATCTTTGCTCCCACCATGTACAATCTTTGCTCCCACCATGTACAATCTTTCCTCCCACCTGCCATCATTTTTTAGAAAAAAGACTAGAGAATCATGTGGTAATAGTCAATGATTTATAGTTGATTGCCAGCAGTAACTTTCTCAGACTATACAGTCTCAAGCCATGATTGTTTCACTTGCTCAGACTATACAGTCTCAAGCCATGATTGTTTCACTTGAACAGACTATACAGTCTCAAGCCATGATTGTTACACTTGCTCAGACTATACAGTCTCAAGCCATGATTGTTTCACTTAGACTTGCTCAGACTATTTCTTGTCAAGTTTTTCACCTGTTCTTCCCTCTGATGTTACATATATCTTAACTTTCCACTACATTTTCAAACAACAAATTTACATTATTCATTTCTTCATAAAGTTTTGTGGATATTTTTATCCACTCATTTCTTGATATCACCATCCCTCATTATTGCTATCATTCTTGATATCACCTTCCCTCATTATGCTATCATTCATATACATTAGACTTAGGCTTATCTTTTAATGCTTGTACATTATAGGTCTACATTATGTCAAAACAATAGTAGAATCATGAGGAAAGTATATTGCACAAATTTTACATTTTTTGGGGGTTTTAAAATCTGTCGTTATTGTTGTCAGATGATGGGAAACATACAAGACAATGTTAAGCTAAAAGTTATAACTAGTAATTTGTACATGATAACATAAAGTTATAAAAGTAATTTGTACATGATAACATAAAGTTATAACTAGCAATTTGTATATGATTGACAGTTGTAATCGTAATAAAAATCCAGTAGGTTTTGATTTACCTTCTGCATTAGTTTTCACACATATAGAAGGAATGCCAGAACTTAAGATCAGTGGGAATTAATAAAACAACCTGAGATATGCCTCTATCTGTAGCCACCATCACATTTATTGGCTGTAGCCACAGTCACATTGGTTAATTGTTGCCAATGTCACCATGGTTGATGTCTAAATAATAATTAAGTAAATAGTATAGGGCCTATTATTTTATTGAGATTTATATGCAGCACACATGTAATGTTTTAAAACAGTATTGCATGAACAGTATTCATAAAACAGTATTCATAAAACGTGGTGACTTCATCACGACAATATGGCGTTGTGTTTTCATTCTGTAGTAAAGCAAAATGAGTTAAACAGGTTACTAAAACACCTTGCCTATTAATAAAAATTTATTTTAAACAGTATATATAAAAAACATACAATAAAACTAAACAGGACAATTCTCCACGTATCGGCTCAAATTGAACCTTTTTCAAGAGACAAACAACAGAAAACGACAAAATAAAAAACAAAATAGATGACTATATTTCATCAAGCCCCGTCTCCATAGCGCAGGGATGGCAACGCATCTAGTAAAAGAGAAAATGCGTTCATTCATTATAAACAAACCGAAAGTGGGAAATTAGAGGCACTATAGATGAGTGCAAGAATAATAAAAGAAAAAGATAAGAAAAATACCCCTTTTGTCACTTTATCAGACAGGCAGGTTTTAAGAACATAGTCACAACAGGCAAGACTGAAGGGAACAGAGACAGATGGGGACGTGAGAAAATATTCATGTGACAACCTAGCAAGGCTTGGAAACAACGATCCTGATAACAATACTGTGAACAGAGAACCATGGTCACCTACGCCAACCAGAATGGCATATGACAATGATAGATGAGTAATGATGAGGTTGTGTGGTGGTGGGGTGAGTGGGTTTGGGGAAGGAAGGATACAAGAAGAATCAACATTTGAAAACGCATGGAATGAATGTGAAACCAAATATAGACATAAACATATATATAAAACCAAACCTAAACATACATAGAAATGTATACACACACCAAGAGTCAATAAATAAACACATAACAAAATGGACACAGATGTGTGAAGGATACCAACACAAAATGCACAGGCATGTAAATGTATCCACACATAGGAAAGGGCTCACACCAGAATATGTATACACATTGACACAGAATGGAGATACGTGCATTAACAAGCGCTCACATAAATATATATATATATGTATACATAAATATGAACATTCATCCACATAAACACTTTCTCACATAAATAAAAACAATAACATGAACATTCGTACACATAGAAACATATACATATATTAATGTAAACATAAACGTTCGTTCACATAAAGATAATGCTATAACAACTGCATATGTATACCTACAAATGTGTGGCCCAAAGTAATTGTGTGGATACATAGAACCATGTAAAACGAAATGCATATACAAATAACTATACATGTGTGGGCACCCATCGAAGAGACAACTGCAATAAAAACGAGGAAATCAAAATCTAAATATGTAAATGATTTAACAATAACAAAATGGCAGAGTACAAAATAATCACATATTGACATACAAAAACGAAAGAAGACATAAAGGAATTATATAGAAGTACGGCAAACACAAAAATAATAATTACTCACGAAAGTGTACAAAGACAAATAATTACAAGAATCAGTGCAATACGGGAGTAGAGGGTATAAAGAAAAGGTGGGTAACTCAAACAAAACGGTGATTAATGTTCATTCCGTGTGGTTGCAAGACTCCCATATGACAAATGAGACGATATTCCAAGGACTGACGTTGCCGGTCACCGATATAACAACGTAACAAACCGGTTACAGCGACATCATAGCTACCATGATGTGACGGGCTGATAAAATGATTAGCCACTGGGGAGTCACGATGATTCGTGATATCTCTCAAATGTTCGGCGAATCTATCTGCTAAACGTCTACCAGTCTTACCAATATACTTCATATCACAACGTTTACGTATGATAGAGTATATTAAATTACGGAACACACATGTAAAAGAATCCTGAATATCAAAAATATAATATACTCTAATTTAATTTAATATACTCTATCATATGTTTTTTATTTTGTCGTTTTCTGTTGTTTGTCTCTTGAAAAAGGTTCAATTTGAGCCGATACGTGGAGAATTGTCCTGTTTAGTTTTATTGTATGTTTTTTTATATATACTTTTTTAAATATATTTTTATTAATAGGCAAGGTAAGTGTTTTAGTAACCTGTTTAACTCATTTTGCTTTACTATTTGTTCATTAGGTTACTGCGGCACCATCCACTTTGTCGGACGCCCTCTAACCATTTGGTTATTTATAGTTTTTATTCTGTGAAGCAGGGATCTATGTTATGTATTATATTCAGTGAATTAGTGTGCAGTGGAAAATATGTCAATGTTTGGGATAATATCTTGAAGGTTAATTCGTTAATGGATTAAAAGATAACAACATAGTGAAGGTTTTATCAAGTTTAGAAGTCTTTATGTGGATGCGTACGAAGTAAGGTTGTGACCTAGTGAAATAGTAGCGATGCGCTCAGCGCAAAGTTCAAATGTGATGTAGTGCCAATATCAGCAAAGTGCAATGGAGATGGAGAGAGAAAACACATCCATGTAACCACATCATAAGGACAGCTGAAGAGGAGATGGGCACCACTAGCTAAACCTTTTGCCCACTGAAATACTACAATGGATAATCACACACAGAGAATACAGAACAAAGCTCTTAAACTTACCGAAAACTGTGTTATGGAATGTGCGCATGCTATACGCATGCGGAAAGGTCAGCGAACTTACACACGAATTAAACAAGTATACATGGGACATAATGGGCATGGCAGAGGTAAGGTGGACGGGATTTAGTGAAACAACAACGGATGACAGTCACAAAATATGGTATAGCGGTGATGAAAGACAACACCAACATGGAGTGGTGTTAATTGTAAACAAAGAGAAAGTTAAATCTATCATTAGTTGCACCCCTATAAACAGCAGAGTTATAACAATACGTGAAGCAGCTAAACCCAAAAACATTACGATAATTTAAGTTTATGACGAAGAGGAAATAGACATATTTTACGAAACACTAGAAGACACAATAAAGGAGATTCCCAAATAAGATCTATTAATAGTACTAGGCGATTGGAACGCAAAAGTAAGACCTGATGCTTATGATCAATGGGCCGGTACAGTAGGAAAATTTGGAACAGGAGAAAGAAATGAACGAGGACTAAGACTATTGGATTTTTCCAATAAATTTAAACTTACTCTTGCAAATACATTATTCCCACACAAGCTTTCCAGAAGAACAACGTGGCATGCTCTAAAAGCAGACATTCATAATCAATTTGATTTCATTCTTACACCAAGAAAATTCAAGTCCAGCATAAACAAAGCACAAACAAGAACTTTTCCAGGAGCAGACATCGGTAGCGACCATGATATGGTTCTATTGGCGATTAAAATTAAGCTTAAAAAGAATCATACGCAAAACAAATGCACATGATTAAGATTTAATTTGGAAAAATTGAAAGATCCAGAAATAGCAGATATATTTGAGGCAACAGTAGGAGGAAAATTTGCAGCTCTAAACCTTGTAAATGAAGATGTTAACTCTCTCACAGAAACCATGAAAGAAACTTTATTAGAATCAGCAACATAAATACTAGGGACAAGAAGAATAACACAAAAACCTTGGGTAACAGATGACATCCTGAAATTGTGCGACAAATGGAGGGAAATGAAAAAGATTAAGAAAGAGGCCCCTGAAATGTCAGGGCAATATAGCAAAATAAACAAAAACATCGGAAGGAAAATGAAACAAGCACAAGAAGTGTGGCTAGAGGAACAATGCGAAACCATGAATGAAGGTATTAAACGCGGAAACAGTAATGTAGCATATGACAATCTAAGAAAGATAACACAGCCAAAAAGACCAAATATATCTACAATACAAGACAAACATGGAAAGATACTCAATGAAACAACAGATATAGTGAAAAGAAAAGATGGACAGAGTATTGCAAGGAGCTGTATACCTGCAAGTGTAATCCTGACTACACGATATTACAGAATTCTGAACTAAACAACAGAGAAATAGGAAATGCAGAAATTCTAGTAGATGAAATAAAAGAGGCCCTACGAACATTGAAAGGAGAAAAGTCACCTGGTGTAGACAACATTCTAGCAGAACTGTTGAAATACAGGGGCATTAATGTGGTAAATATTATGACCAAAATATGCCAAAATATATGGAACTCAAAACAATGGCCCACTGATTGGACACAATCACTAATAATACCAATTCCCAAGAAAGGAAATTTGAAAGTGTGTACGAATTACAGAACAATTAGCCTTATAACACACCCCAGTAAAGTGATACTCAAA
This sequence comes from Meghimatium bilineatum, assembly GCA_034231615.1. Lineage (NCBI taxonomy): Eukaryota > Metazoa > Mollusca > Gastropoda > Stylommatophora > Philomycidae > Meghimatium > Meghimatium bilineatum. Next base: position 54,172,285 of record CM067313.1, read on the forward strand.
ATACTACTTAACAGAATAAAGCACAATTCGGAAGAAATAATTGCAGAAGAACAAGCTGGCTTCAGAGCAAACAGAAGCACCGTTGAACAAATATTTAACATCCGAACACTAATCGAAAAACATATTCAGCACCAATGTGATCTATACCACAACTTCATTGACTTTACAAAGGCCTTTGACCGTGTTTGGCATGATCGTCTGTGGCACATACTGAGGAAATTTAATTTTGACATCACAATTATAGACATTATTGAAGCTCTGTACAAAAATGCAAATAGTGCTGTCTTGTCAAACAATACAATTGGAGAGTTCTTCAAAACAAATGTGGGAGTTCGACAGAGGTGCATAATGTCCCCAGTACTTTTTAACATATACTTAGAGCACATCATACAAGAGACATTACATAATTACAACACGTCTATATCGATCAGAGGTTGCCCTATTTGCAACTTGCGTTTCGCTGATGATATTGATCTTATAGCTGGGTCAGAACAATCATTGCAAGAATTAACATCAAAGTTGGAAAAAGTTACCAACAAGTACGGAATGGAAATCAATACAGATAAGAGCAAAATCTTGGTAAACAGCAGAGACACAGAAAACCAGACTAATATCATGATGAATGGACATAAGCTTGAGGAGGTGAATACCTTCAAATACCTCAGATCCAGTATATGCAGCGATGGCAAATGCAAAGCAGAACTAAAAATAAGGCTGGAGATGGCTTTAGCATCCTTGTCAAGGCTAACTGTGATTTGGAAAAGCAACATCAGTGTTGGAGTAAAAATCAAACTGTATAAATCGCTGGTGCTTTCTGTTGTGTTGTATGGTTGTGAGAGTTGGACACTCACTGCGGACATGGAGAGAAGATTACAGGCTTTCGAGTACAAATGCTACAGAAAAATTCTACGAATTTCTTATAGGGAACATAAGACCAATGTGTACGTAAGAAATAAAGTAGAGATGTGTGCAGGTGTCCAGGAGCCATTGCTTTCAATAGTGAAACTACGAAAACTAGCATGGTTCGGACATGTATGCAGGCACGATTCCTTGTCAAAAACAATACTGCAGGGAACTGTCGAGGGTGGAAGAAGCAGAGGAGGACAAATAAAGACATGGACATCAAGGAATGGACAGGGCATGATATTTCCACACTCATCCGCATCGCTGAGGATAGAATTCGCTGGAGGACTCTGTGTGCTGAGGCATCCAATGTGGTACCCCTATGATCCTGAAGGGTTATGGGTTTATTGATTGATTCATAAAACAGTATTGCTTGAACAATATTCATAAAACAGTATTGCTTGAACAGTATTCATAAAACAGTATTGCTTGAACAGTATTCATAAAACAGTATTTCTTGAACAGTATTCATAAAACAGTATTTTTAAAACATTTTTTTTCCAGGACCAGCTCCTGTTGGAACTCCCACAGACTGTTCGGACAGTAAATTATGTGCTCTGTACCCACCACCACCACAGTTGGCTAGCGGTAATGTGTTCTATTTGTAGTTTACATTCAGTTATTTTGTCATTTCAATGATAATGGTCTCTGGAATAACTAACCAACTTTTTCAAAGGAACATATTTTGTTTTCTTTAATTATTCTGGGACATAGGTATAGATACACTTTGTTCGTGGGAAGATTTTATCTCACTTTACAAAGTTGTCGTTTGTTTGTTTTATTTAGTATATACCCTTTCATATGATATTCCAAAAGCAGTGTCTAAAACGAATTATTTTAAGAGATAAAAAAAAGCATGACTCATTGCAAAAATGTTGATTCTGTTTCATAATAAACAGAAAGTTACTGTTGTAATAGAAAAGAAACAAAGGAGATACTCAGGTAGGTAGGTAATTGAGTGGTCTCCTGCATACTGTACTATCAGTTACATGTTTGCTCCTATAAGGCTTGCTGAGACTTCCTGATTTATACAAAATAAATTTCTTATAATTGCATAAAATTATCTGACCTTGTGTGATTCCATCTTTGAATCTCAGACATAATTGAGTCATTGTAAGAGAATGATATAATTTTGCAGGTTCTGTCTGTGGGCCTACATCTCACCCAAAGACACACAGCAGTTACTGTGCAATGATAATGTCTATCTGCAAGGAGGTTGGCGGTGTTTCTAACATGCAAAAAATAGGCCAAATTTTGGCTAAAAGTGGTAACTGTTCTAAAGGACAGGCTCCTCCCAAGAAATTGCCAGGTATGATCAATTTTGTGTGTGTCAGGATTTGTTCTAAAATATTATGTGATATTATGTGATAGTCTGTGCTACTTTTCTAGGAAAAATTGTGGGTATAGCTTATTTTGCAAACAATTACCTATATTTTTTGCAGGGGGACCTCCTCCCCGAAGTATAACATGCACAAACACAATTCATTACTTGTGGATTTAAAAGTATTTATTTAAATGTTGATATATAAAGCGTACCTTTAAAAAGTTCAATATTTATCCCTAAACTCCTCTGTGTGGACAGAATGTTCAGAATTGTATTGTCCAAATCTAGATTCTATCTATGTTCCTTCATCAACGAATACAGTGCATAGGGAGAAACTAAAACTCTCCAGTTCAAGCGATGTGATGCTACTGTGTGTAATTCTTGCATGTTTTTTGCACTCATAGTCATACCCTCTTTGACGTTTGTTCTGCAAAGAGTCTCTCTTGGTCTTTCTCTTTTTTCTTTTCCCATCTTGTACCCATTTTAATGCTTGTAGTGTCAGTCTCTTTTCATTTATTCTAAGTACATGTACTATAGGGGCCTATAAGGTCATAGTTTTTTTTCTTATTGTTGTAGAAACATATTGCTGTTTGGTGTCTTTTCTTACTTGCTTGTTTGATTTACGTTCTTCCCAACCAATATGTAAGTTTTCTAAGTCATTTATTTTCAAATGAGTTTAATTTCTTCCTCATTGCTTTTGTTATTTTCCAACTTTTGCATCCATTTAATCTAAATTCTACAAAACATCTACTCTCTAAGTCTCAGCGCAACAAACTCATATTTTTCACATAGAAGGCAAGAATGACAGAAATTGAAGTAATTAGATGTGAGGGAAGAAAATGTACTCTTTTTTTGGAAAGAACCAAAGATCACGTAATCAACACCTGACTGGGACTTTGAGTCCACATACACTCAAATAGCTGCTTAAAGGGAGATCAGAGCACTTATGGAAACAGTTATATTTAAACAAACTATTGGCTGCTCCAATTGCAGTTATAATCAGTGAATGAAAACTGGTCAATGCCATGTTTCATTTCAAAGTGCTGATCTGTGTAATATACTGCAGTCTGGTTAAGTGAATAGGAACAAAGATGGAAGGCAGGCCATATTTTTAAAATGTGTGCTGTCAATAAATGGTTCATAGTAAGTGGTTGACAGCTGCAGCTGAGCTGGAAACTTTTAAGCAATGAAACAGAATTGATGTTGAGGTTGTTACTGCTGCACTTCAGTGGCTTCCAACAGTGGTATCCAAAATCTTGTCTTGCCTTCTGATGTTCATAACTCTTTGTGGATGTGAAAATGACTTGCACTGGGAATTGTTTTTAAGTGAGGAAAAGTTGTGCAAAGTGCTGACTTTACCCTCTTGTTGGACCTCACTGGAAACCAGTGGCAAGACGAATCAAGATGATGGGAAATGAAGTGGATTACCACTTTCCTGTTTATAAATGCAGGAAGACATTTTGTTCTAGGCAGTGAAAATACAGGCAGCTTAGCCATAGCCATCTCAACATGAAAATCTGTCTTAACCATGGAATGAACCCACGATCTCACAGCCATAGCCATCTTACCAAGAAAATCTGTCTTAATCATGGTATGAACCCAAGACCTCACAGCCATAGCCATCTTACCAAGAAAATCTGTCTTAATCATGGTATGAACCCAAGACCTCACAGCCATAGCCATCTTACCAAGAAAATCTGTCTTAATCATGGTATGAACCCAAGACCTCACAGCCATAGCCATCTTACCAAGAAAATCTGTCTTAATCATGGTATGAACCCAAGACCTCACAGTCATAGCCATCTTACCAAGAAAATCTGTCTTAACCATTGTATGAACCCCTAAAATTTATGACACCAACATTTTAGCTTTTGGACATGTGCCCCACTAATTTAATCACATTATGAATTAAATACTGCCCATGTTTCTTTGTCAAAGAGAATTTAATGTTATACATGAATCTTGCAGATGCTGAACCTCTATACACACCATGGAGCGAGTTTGGACCTTGTATCTTTAGCAAAGGTACATGTGGATTGGGAAAACAGTACAGGGAAAGGCATGATGTTGCTCGCAGTGATAACAGAACAGCACGAAAACCTCACGACTGGGAGTTGAATCAGAACAGGACATGCTATAAAATATGCCCAGAAAGCATTGGTATGATCATCAATAAGTTTATAAATATGCGGGTATTGTTATAAATTAGTTTGAGTGTAACATATTTATAGATGTATTGTGGTTGTAGATGATTGTATTTATTTCAGATGTATTACAGTTTAACATATTTATAAGTCTGTTCCCCAATGTGACCATATGAAAATGTGTATATAACACCTTTTTTCATCTTATAGATAGTCATTAAGCAAACAAAATTACTATTTGAGCAGTATCTCTCATGAATGAGATAAAATCACAGCCACGGCACATTTTAGTTTGTCTCTTCTTTTTTTGTCCTCTATTTGTAAACATAAGTTTTGTTTTTCAAATGACTTTCGCCTCCCCCCTACCTTCTTGTTGTGCAGAAACTGAAATGAAATAAATGACAAGTTTTGCAACAATTATTTCCCTTGGCTATAATTACCCATTACTGGTTAACAGTGAAGATAGTTTTTTAGGAGGGTTGTCTGGGTGTGGCTCTCAGTGTGTGGGACACACAACTGTTCACTCAGCACACACAGTGCTTACGACTGTAACAGATGAGTACTACATGTTTATCTATCTTTGGTAGCCTAAACAGACTTACGATAACATTAGTTATTTTGTATTAGCCGACAGTCAGTGATGTCACAGAATTACATAACATTTGAGATCAGGGCATATTTTATTTTTAAAAGTTTGAAGATAAACAAACATGAAGCATATTAAGTCATGTAAAAGTATAGCCTATATCAGTATATATTCAGGTTGTACATGATCTTTCATGACAGTTTTGCAGGTTACCAAGGCAAACAAATTTCTGCCATTTGGAAATGAACATTGAAAAGCAATTTTACTGTACTTTTCATTATAAATGTATATGATTATAAGTGTAACTCACTTCTCTAATGAAAACATAAAACTGTCTCATTTTTACTTATTTTCTCATTATTGATCTCATTTTTATGAGTTTTATAGCAATCAAAGAAATGATTTCTGTCAATGATTTCTGTCAGTTCTACTGTTACTTAGTGTAGAGTTTTTACATTGAATTTGTTACACTTTCATTTTTGTATGATCTTCAGGCCAACCAGGTCTTAATTGCCCGAGTCCAGTCGTCTGCAATACATATGATCCAGTATGTGGAACAAGCAATGGCATAGGAGCTGGTACAACTTATGATAGCGAGTGTCAACTGGAAATAATAGGTTGTCAAGAAGGAAAGAAACCCAAACTTTCTCACAAAGGACTTTGTAACCCTAGGGATGGTAAGACGGTCATTGTTAATTTTATTGCCAGTAATTGTTAATATAACTTTATTATTTCAGAAGGTCCTCTCCTATTTCATGATAGTAGAGGCAATTTCATAGCATTTCTATTCAATCTACTTGCAAAGTACACAATTTAATTGTTATTTTCCTTTCATTTCATATCCAAGTTTCTATTAAAATACTCATCTGTCATTTAGCCAAGGTTATTTCTTCTGTACAATCGTATATATATCAGAGAACGTCCCATCTATGTAGTTTAACCAAGGTTATTTCTGTGCAATCGCATATATTAGAAAGGTATGACAAGTCAAGTCCAATGTCAAGACCATGTAAATTGCATTCTTCAACACTGATAGGCTGGTTCATCTTGAGTAGATCTCTAGAGGACTGAGTGACAATGCAGAATTCTGCAAAAGAGTCTTGCAACGTCTCCGAGATGCTGTGGTCAGACATCACCCTGAGGAGTGGCAATTAGATTTTGTATTATGACAAATACCCTGTACATAGTTGTGTCATCACAAATGTTTGATGAAAAACATTTAATTGCTACCACAACCTCCATATTCACCTGATCTTGTTCCATGTGATGCTTTCTTACAACTTACATAGAACAATGAAACATTGCTGATTCAATAACAGTGAGGACATTCAAGCCAAAGAAATGTGGAAAATTAAGGATATTCTGAAAAGTGTCTATGCAGGGCATTCATAAGGCAACCTGCTATATAAATTATGCTATCGTCAGTGAGATAATAAGACAACCACCTGTTACATAAGATATCTCATACTGTCTTCAGTAAAGCATTGTGATAAAGCAACAACCTGTTACATAAGATATAGTATCTTTACTGAGTTCATAAGGCACTCACCTGCAAACAGATGATTATACTACCTATTTTATGCCCTCACACAGTATATTTGCTAATTTTTATAGAAAAATGTTTAATTTTCAATTATTTTATAAGTGATTTTGTCTAGTCAATGGCTGTGCCATGCTCCCTTGTTTTTGAAACAGGTCTACATCACTTGCTCCTGGATCTGTAGATCTATATCATATCTACTTATGACCATCAATTACTTGAATTATAGTCCAATTCTGTATCCGATTCTACAAACTTTTTATTTGCTTAAACGTCAAAATTAGAGTAACTGTTGGCCAGGTATCACCAGCTGTATCTGCCATTTTGAAGTGTTTGATAAAAAACCAAACTAAAATTAATATATTTCCAATTCTCAGAGCAAAACAATCTTCTTCTTCTTCAGCATTCATCCTCAAACTCCTGCTGGGTGTCTCATACAGCATGACATAGTCCTATAAGATTTCCAGTAGGATGTAGTCCAGAGAATTGAAATGCATTGTGTTGCTGTTTTATTTGCGTCAATGGTCCAACACATCCATCTTTGGCAGTTAAACAATATATTAACCAGCTCTGACATTTTGGAATACTATTTGTAATAAATAATGAGTCCAGCACTGAGTAAAACTGGCGTAAAGTGCAAAAAATTGACAATGAAACAATTCACTTTCTCTGATTACTTTTATAATCCGTGGCACTGTAAGGGATATTGTGTTTCAATGGCAAAAGTCACTGATGGCAGCGAAAGTGTTAATCTATCTCTGTTATGTTTAACAGTTAAAAGAGATAACTATGATAAATAGACAGTAACTGGATAGCATTTTGAAAAACAGATTTCTTGGAAATCAGTAGATTTCACTTTCTAACTCTTCTTCTCAGGGTGAGATACCTATTATTGATAATGATGCCATACAGCCGCCTTCTTCTTCTTCCTTTGTGTTATTTTTTAAACTCCAGCAGATTACCAGAATGTATTTCAGAGAACGGAATGTGTTGTATAATGGTTTACAGATTCGCTGTAATATGTGCACCTTTCGGGCCTGACACATTCAACTTTAGCATGGTTTCTGGGTCAGCAAGGTTTCTGTGTCAATTTGACCCTCTAAGAGATGGAACAGCAAACTCCTACCCAAATCTAAGTTGCCTCTTTTGATGTGCATGACAGGTTGCAGTGTTGCTAATTTTTGTGCTTGTCTTTTGAGCACCCGCAAAAGTGATAACCTGTGGCTATAAAACCTAGATCTACTAAACAGGTATCTTTTTTAAAACAGTAAAAAACCTAAAAATTCCTATAGACGGTACTGGACACTGTCTCTGCAATAGAAGCAAACATTTATTCAAATGAGCTTATTAACCTTCATTTCTGAGTATTTGTTTGATTATTCACTTTTCTCAAAATGATATTCTTTTTACTTTCTAACAAGTCATCTCTGAAATAAGATATAGGCTTATCTGGATCTATACATTCAATTGACATAGTCTAATAACTAAAACAGATGCCCGTCCATCCTATGTGATTACATACCCTAACCCTATGTGATTACATATCCTAACTTATGTGATTACATATCCTAACCCTAACCCTATGTGATTACGTATCCTAACCCTAACCCTATGTGATTACATATCCTAACCCTATGTGATTACATATCCTAACCCTATGTGATTACATATCCTAATCCTAACCCTATGTGATTACATATCCTAACCCTAACTGATTACATATCCTAACCCTACCGGATACAATTATTTTTAAAGTGTTAATTTTTATGATCATTATGCATATTGTGAGGCAAAAGAATCAAAAACTCATGGACTATAAATTTAGTGATAAAGTATTCAATTCCCCCTCCATCCCCCCAGGAAATCAGAACATGACCTTTAGTACTAGGAATTTATCTCAATGGTTAGTTAAAACCACCCCTCCACTCCCTAATGATTTTCACATAAAGGTCATCAAATTTCTCTTGAAAAAGAAGGCATTGCACACTGAAATGGGTGAATGACTTTTTGTTTAGTTAAAAAGAAACATTCTCTTCCCCCCCCCCCTCCTTACTGAAGACATACCTAAGGTCCTGCTTCAAGGTCTGCTATTCCCCCCCCCCCCCCCTCCTTACTGAAGACATACCTAAGGTCCTGCTTCAAGGTCTGCTATTTTCCATGTCTAATACTTTTATTACTTGATGTTCTCCTGATTTATTTATTTCAAATGTACACTCTGAACATGTCATGGTATCAGCAAAAGCATGCTGCCTTTACCACACAAACCTACATGTAACCTCCTTGCAACAGGAAATATGCCGTATGGGCAGGGGAACATATATTTGAACTATTTGGGAAATACCTTCTATTGACAGTGAATCATATATTTGAACTATTTGTGAAATACCTTCTATTGCTATTATATTTTCAGAGCAACATAAAAGTTGCAGCTCTGGCCCTGTTCCTAGAGACATTAAAAGTGACCACAACGAGGATGGACTTCATTGTTTTGGAGATGAGGTGACAATTGGCTTTTGTGAGCATCTACAATGTGAGGGAGAAGAAAGCAATTGCTGCAATGCTGTTAAATATGAGAATATTGTTGTTAATACAGAATGTCATGACATTGAAGCAGGACACTACATTAGAAATGAAACACGCATAGTAAGTAATTTCAAGTGTCATCTCTGAATCAAAATGTTGTTATATCACCAACATTTTGTTATATCACCAACATTTTGTTATATCACCAACATTTTGTTATATCACCAACATTTTGTTATATCACCAACATTTTGTTATATCACCAACTTTTTGTTATATCACCAACATTTTGTTTTATCACCAACATTTTGTTATATCACCAACATTTTGTTATATCACCAACATTTTGTTATATCACCAACATTTTGTTATGTCACCAACATTTTGTTATATCACCAACATTTTGTTATATCACCAACATTTTGTTATATCACCAACATTTTGTTATATCACCAACATTTTGTTATATCACCAACATTTTGTTATATCACCAACATTTTGTTATATCACCAACATTTTGTTATATCACCAACATTTTGTTATATCACCAACATTTTGTTATATCACCAACATTTTGTTATATCACCAATATTCCCATGTATGCATACTAAGTAACTCAATTAATATGATTCAGAAAGTTAAAACAGGTGATGTACATAGGGGATGGGTGGAGTCATTAGAGGGAGCCAAAATGTAGGCATCACTATGAAAACTGACGCTTATCTTTGTACACGGGCATGAAGGGAATTGAATGGGCCGACCAAGTAGCCAGCCTAGCCACCACAAGAGATGGTCAACCTATGGACCAAGCAGGCATACTCATTGCTCTTCATGAGTCCTCACGATCAGAGGATTTTGAGATGAATGAGGATGATTCAATATCGAGAAAATTTGGAGTGAGGATGGGCGTGGCCCATAGAAAACACCGGACAAACATTTCAAAGAGCAGTGAATCAATATAGAATTGGAACAATTAGCTGTTATACCCTGAGAGATTAACTGAAGCAGAGATTTGAGCCCCTATGGACATGTCCGGCGGGCGAGAGGATAATCCACATACCTAATACTTATTGTAATAGAACCTTAGGTGTATTCATGTTGTTTCTGTTAGGAGCACAGGAAAATTTGTCAGTGTCTATGTATACATATTGTATGAGAGATACAGATAAAATGTGCAGCGATGAATCAAGTCTCCAACAGAGTAATGCTCTACAGCTGCACCGTATATGTTTTATGGGTTATCGTTACCCTTCGTATGACTGACAAGTGGATACGTCAGGTCTGTCCTCTTACACTATCATATTCAATCGAGATTATACCTTGTGTGTTATATAGTGATGCTGTAGCTCACCAGTCATGCAATAAGGTCTTAGCCTCTCCCAAGAGATCCCTCACGAGTTGCGTAAGGCAGAATAATTTAACATAATAATTGTATTTGTTGATGGAACTCGGATGGAATCTGTGATACAAATGTATTGTTCACAAAACATGTCCAACCAACATCATCTTGTGCCACATCAGCACTTGATTGAGTGAATTAATCATCATCTTGTGCCACATCAGCACTTGATTGAGTGAATTAATCATCATCTTGTGCCACATCAGCACTTGATTGAGTGAATTAATCATCATCTTGTGCCACATCAGCACTTGATTGAGTGAATTAATCATCATCTTGTGCCACATCAGCACTTGATTGAGTGAATTAATCATCATCTTGTGCCACATCAGCACTTGATTGAGTGAATTAATCATCATCTTGTGCCACATCAGCACTTGATTGAGTGAATTAATCATCATCTTGTGCCACATCAGCACTTGATTGAGTGAATTAATCATCATCTTGTGCCACATCAGCACTTGATTGAGTGAATTAATCATCATCTTGTGCCACATCAGCACTTGATTGAGTGAATTAATCATCATCTTGTGCCACATCAGCACTTGATTGAGTGAATTAATCATCATCTTGTGCCACATCAGCACTTGATTGAGTGAATTAATCATCATCTTGTGCCACATCAGCACTTGATTGAGTGAATTAATCATCATCTTGTGCCACATCAGCACTTGAATGAGTGAATTAATCATCATATTTACTCATGTTTCTCTTGTTTTATTTTACAGTATCCTAGTGCTGTCAAATGTGAATGTCACCTTAAAATCAAGTCTTCTCGGATATTCTAAGTGCCTTCTGAAAATATATTCAGATTGTAACGGACAATGATTAAATATATAAAGTAGCATTACAGAATTCTTTGGTTGAATTTTTCAGTCAATCATTTGTGCATGTATGTCCTTTAATGTGATCTGTGTGTATGAGAGAGTCACTTGTGTGATTTGTGTGTATGAGAGAGTCACTTGTGTGATTTGTGTGTGTGAGAGAGTCATTTGTGTGATTTGTGTGTATGAGAGAGTCACATGTGATTTGTGTGTGTGTGAGAGAGTTACTTCTTTTATCTATGTGTGTGAGAGTCACTTGTGTGATTTGTGTGTATGAGAGAGTCACTTGTGTGATTTGTGTGTGTGAGAGTCACTTGTGTTATTTGTGTGTATGAGAGAGTCACTTGTGTGATTTGTGTGTGTGTGAGAGAGTTACTTCTTTTATCTATGTGTGTGAGAGGCACTTGTGTGATTTGTGTGTATGAGAGAGTCACTTGTGTGATTTGTGTGTGTGAGAGAGTCACTTGTGTGATTTGTGTGTGTGTGAGAGTCACTTCTGTGATTTGTGTGTGTGAGAGAGTCACTTGTGTGTGTGAGAGAGTCACTTGTGTGATTTGTGTGTGTGAGAGAGTCACTTGTGTGATTTGTGTGTATGAGTGAGTCACTTGTGTGATTTGTGTGTGTGAGAGAGTCACTTGTGTGATTTGTGTGTATGAGAGAGTCACTTGTGTGATTTGTGTGTATGAGAGAGTCACTTGTGTGATTTGTGTGTGTGAGAGTCACTTGTGTGATTTGTGTGTATGACAGAGTCACTTGTGTGATTTGTGTGTGTGAGAGAGTCACTTGTGTGATTTGTGTGTGTGAGAGAGTCACTTGTCTGATTTGTGTGTGTGAGAGAGTTACTTCTTTGATCTATGTGTGTGAGAGTCACTTATGTGATCTCTGTGTGTTGCTCACGTGACCAGGACGAATGGGAAAATCTCTGATGATATCTAATTCTCACATGACAACTGGGAAAATCTCTGATGATATCTAATTCTCACATGACAACTGGGAAAATCTCTGATGATATGTAACAGATCTGTTGATATCTACAATGACTGCATTTGGCACCATCATCCTACCAACTCTTCCAGATATTATGAGTTTATAGAGGGAAGCACAAATGTGGGGGGGGGGGGGGGTGATATGAGAACTACAATGCCACTCAAACAATAGATTCTGTGAAGCATGACTAGATTTTTCATTCCAGACGCAAATCATAAAGGGAAATCTAAATGTTAAACTACAGCATTCAAACATGAAAATCAAACATAAAATTATGAAATAATTAAGTGGAAGTATTAAAACATGGAATAGTTAAAGAGGAAATAGGTGCAGTACCTACATTAATTAACAAAACAAAATAGGCACAGATAAGCCGTGTTCATATAAATATTGATCAGATGCGCAGTACGCATTTTACAGTCACTAAGACTGCTGTTGGATGCATCGAACTGCATGCTACCCACTGAAAGCCCAGCATGGTATCCCCATTGGATAACCCTTGCCGCACGCATTTACAGCACTCCTCGAATTTGTAACAATCATGCAGCAATATTCTCTATAGCTAGCAAGCTCAGTAGTAAATATTCATCTCCAATTAAATTGGCCATTTTGTGTTTGTGACAACAGGGTTTGTTAGTGACGTGATTTAAGTGAGAACACACAAGCTGAGCAAAGCTTACATTAGCAAAGTTGGAATGAAACTGTGCATAATAAATATTAAACAGTTGGAATATAAGTACTGCTCCCCCATATTGTAATGAGAAATATAACATCCAATCAATAAAATGGAAATATAAAAACATGAAAGAATTAAAATAGAAAAATTAAAGCATTAAGACAAAATATTAAAACAGGAATGATTGAAGGGAAAATATTAAAACATGAAATAATGAAGGGGAGATATTGAAACATGAAATAATTTAAAGGTAGACATAAAAACATGAAATAGTTAACTAAAGTAGAAATATTAAAACAGGAAAGTGAAATATAAAAACATAAAATATTTAATGGGAAAATTTAAAAAAAAGAAAATATTAAAACTTAATTAAGAAAACATATTTAAAATGAAATAATTAAGGGGAAATATAAAAACAGGAATATGATGGATAAATTTTAAAACATAAAGTTAGGCCTATTAGAAGGGGGTTGAGGTTACCTAAATAGCAATGTGTAAAACGAATCTTGTCTTCGCATGTCAGATCTTTATTTAGATTTTGAAAACTGTTAGGCCTATCTATGACCTATAATTCTTATATGATAAATCAGTAATTTGATGAGGTTTGGTTTGTGGTCAAGTTCCTAGTACTAAAAGTCATGTTCTGATCATCCTCACGGCAATTTATGGGCCCATGTTTTGTTTGTAAAGTGGAACAACTATGACGCTGATAGGTTTAACAATTTGATAACGATGATAAGCCCACAGAGTTGTGTCGCCATTCTATTTGCATCAATGACTCAACACATCTAGACCCTAGGCCTATGCATCTGTTTGTTTCTCTTTATAAGACCCTCATTGTGAATAGTTTCAACCTTTTAATATTGGGGACATGAGATCCCAGAAATGATGTGGCAGATAACACCATTCTAATATCCATACACATTATGTGACAGGCAACACCATTCTAATATCCATACAAATTATGTGGCAGGTAGCACCATCTTAATTTCCACACAAATTATATGGCAGGTAGCACCACCTTAATATCCACACAAGTTATATTGCAGGTAGCACCACCTTAATATCCACACAAATTATGTGACAGGTAGCACCACCTTAATATCCACACAAATTATATGGCAGGTAGCACCATCTTAATATCCACACAAACGACACATTCTAACATCCACAAAGGTTTAGAACACATTATTGTGTCATTTAAACATCATAGGCCTAATTGATTACGTACATCTGCGTTTCTAGTGGCGATCTACGGATGATAGAGGCAAGGACATGAAACAAAACATATTGAGAATGAACTAATATTTATCGTATTGAGAAGGAACAAATATTTATCGTATTGAGAAGGAACTAATATGTATCGTATTGAGAAGGAACTAATATTTATCGTATTGAGAAGGAACTAATATTTATCGTATTGAGAAGGAAGTTAGGTATGCTAGGCAAATATAAAGAGACAGTGGATATTCAAAGAGTATTGATGAAGAGGGCGAAGGAATGGAGCAGAGGAAAAGGTTTCCAAGACACCATTCGACAAGAGATATCAAAGAATTCATGCAAAGGTCTATGTCGCTGGAGGAAACATGACAACTCGCTGAAAATCTCTGAGATTTCAAGAGATTCATAACGAAGAAAATGTTCTGGAAATAATAGGTCTATGTCAGAAAACAACAACCATCATAGCGAGGTACACAATCTTTTCCTCCATGCAAAAACAAGACAAAAATAATGCATAGACTTATCAACAGAAATGAACACACGCCTACAAGTCATTGACAAAGATCAACTATAAAATGTCAGCAACATTGAATATCTCGAGTCAATTCTGAACATAAGAGAAGATTGCTCAGCAGAGATTTAAAAAAAAACCAAGATTAGCAATGGACCTACAAAAACAACACAGAAGAAAAATATATGACAAGAAGCAAACAGAAAACAACTGTTAAGAAGCTATATTTTGTTCCAGTGGCAATAGGACCTATGTGGTTGTGAGACGTGAGCAATGATATCAATGATCCCGCAACGGAAAAAAAATAGCATTCGAAATAAAATGTTATAAAAAGATCCTAAGAATAGCATTGACAGAAAGATGAACAAACACATGCGATCGCAAAGAAATTAACATAGAAGTAGACTGGCTTCTCAAAACCATCACACAAACACGCACGCTAACATACTTGGACATTTAAAACAAGACAACGCTGAGGCAGACATATTGGCCAGAGGATACAACACTGGAATCAAAGCTCTATGGGACACTGTATGAACTACAAAAGACAGTGAGTTTTATTAAGGAGATAGAATTACAGATATAGACATGTTTCAAGTGAACGAAAGAAGAAGAAGAAAAAAAACAAGACACACTGATTTCGAAAGATTAATCGTGTATGGGAATATTCCCGGAAAGATTAATCGTGTATGAGAATATTCCCGGAAAGATTAATCGTGGATGGGAATATTCCCGGAAAGATTAATCGTGTATGGGAATATTCCCGGAAAGATTAATCGTGGATGGGAATATTCCTGGAAAGAGAATAAGAGGCCGACCATGACTACGATGGACACGGGATATCAAAGACCTGACATGGGATATCAAAGACCTGAACATGACATTGAAAGAGGCTGGGCAGCTTGCACACCTGAGCTACTTACAGAATAGCAGTGAAGGCAACGTTCTGTAAAGAACACGCCACATAAAATACTGGTGACTTTAAAATGGATGAAACTAATTGTCATTACTACTCATGATGAAATCTTGGAATATATTAAGAGACAACATATCAAATGGTTTGCACACATCAGCAGACTACCACCAGACAGCATACCACAGCAAGCTATGCTACACAGATACTGTGAAGGCAGACATAGAGGCCTACCACGGAAACGATGGACCACCGAAGTAAAAGAGGCAACAAACTCCACAATATACTCAGCACACACGGGGGCCATCTCCAGAAAACTCTTCTACCCCTGACGCCGAAAGGCAACACGGGGCTTAGCGAATAGGTAGATAGATATTCATGATGAACGTACATTACTACTATTGTTTTCTATAGTGTGACAGAAACATTGCGCGATAAATATGTTACATAGTCTCGCAGAGTCAAAGCACCATCAAAGCACTAGACATGGGAAGTTCAAAGAATTTCTTAGTCACCATTGTGGAGGCGGCACTTGATGGTGATGATTGTTTTGTATACAAATTGATGGTGAAGATTTGAGAAAATCTGTAGAGATGCGATTTGTTGTCTCCCGTCTCCAATAGTTACGTTCAAATTGAGAATGGCGAACCCAGAAGAACAGGATAAACCCAGGTCTAAGAAGGTATTTCTAAACAACCTAGACAGTTTTCAAGGCAGAAATATTGGCAAGGTATATTTCTACATGTAGGACTAATTGTACTAGAAATATTTGAACAAGCCGTTAAAGAAAATGGTTTCGATTCTTTGTCTTCTTCGTTCATTCCCAAACTACTGTGAATTAGAATAGATGATACACCAAGAGAATGGTCTTGGACATGTTCATGGACCTGGACTCATGTGTCATCATGGTTTCGATTACAAGTTGTTTTAATAGGCCTAGGCATTATGCCAAAGCTAATGGTTTTTACATCAAATTATAATTCATTAATAACAATACTTTTAGCACTAGAAATTTTATCAAAATGCCAATAAAAACACTACCAATAATAGCCATTTTTGACAAGGTTTTCAAAATTCCCGTCAAACAGTAACGCACGCAAATGGATTAATTACTACCTTTAGTAAAAGATTTTCGTAAAACCCCCTCCTTAAGAGAATCATATCTACAGCCTACGTACCACTCAATACAGCGATATCTACGGCTTGTCTACCACTCAATACAGTGATATCTACGGCTTGTCTACCACTCAATACAGCGATATCTACGGCGTGTCTACCACTCAATACAGCGATATCTACGGCTTGTGTACCAATACAACGATAAATAAGAAACATCTCCAATTGTTTAAACATATCTTTCCTTATCTGTGGCAGATGAACTCATCCAGAGTATATTTCAAAACTTATTTTCTTAAGCATCTCATTTCACACATAACAATCTTCAACCCATTGTCCGTGTCTGACATGTGTGTAGGACTTAGGCTTATAATCATTTAAGCGAAGAATATCCTGTGTAGGATGTATACTATATGGGTCTAATCATTGAAACATATTCTTTTTAGGACATATAGGAGTAACCATTGAAACGTAGGGTCTATCCTTTGTAGGACATATAAGGGCCTAATCATTGAAAGATATTATGTGTAGTAAATAGGCCTATAGGTCTAATCATTGAAATATTACATATAGGGCCTAATCATATTCTCATAATCAGTGAAGCATATTATGTGTAGTACATAGGCCTATAGGCCTAATCATTGAAATATTTCATATGTAGGACGTATAATCATTGAAACATATTCTGTACAGGACATCCCTAACCACTTACGTGACATTAGGCATCCCCCTTATCCCTTCCCAATCAAGGCCAACTCCTTGAAGTGGTGATGAGACTTAGTCCAGCCAACAGAGGCTGGAAACTAATATTGTTCATGCCATCCCCTATATCGAGCTGGACCACATTCCTGCCCAAGCAAGCACAGGTCTGAAGTCAGAAATACCAGGCAGAGATGCACACCAGTAACCATAGTATCATGTAATCTGCCTATTTATAACTGTGAACAAGAAGATAACATTGTGAATGAGAAGGTAACATTGTGAACAAGAAGTTAACATTGTGAATGAGAAGGTGACATTGTGAATGAGAAGGTAACATTGTGAACTAAAATGTGACATTGGTAACATAGTGAACGAGAAGGGGACATTGGTAACTTAGTGAACAAGAAGGTAACATTGTGATTGAGAAGGTGACATCAGGTAACATTGTGAACAAGAAGGTGACATTGGTAACATAATGTTAGTATAAAGTAACCATTTATAGCTTGGCTTTTTGTTGCCATGCATAATAGAAATAGCAGGATGTGTTAGATTTGGTGACAGTTGATAAATAATAGAAATAGCAGGATGTGTTAGATTTGGTGACAGTTGATAAATAATAGAAATAGCAGGATGTGTTAGATTTGGTGACAGTTGATAAATAATAGAAATAGCAGGATGTGTTAGATTTGGTGACAGTTGATAAATAATAGAAATAGCAGGATGTGTTAGATTTGGTGACAGTTGATAAATAATAGAAATAGCAGGATGTGTTAGATTTGGTGACAGTTGATAAATAACTTTGTTGTCTTGGATAACACATTAACTCTGTCAAGTTTACAATTGGCATCTGTTATCTCACTGCTTTATGCCTGTGAAACATGGACAGTATATGTCAGACACGCTAAAAGACAACCAATTCCACCTAAGCTGCCTTCGTAAGATACTCAACATCCATTGGTGGGATAAAATATTAGACAGTGAAGTACTGATGAAATCTAAGTCTGTAAGTATACACACAATGTTGATGAAGACACAGACACGCTGGGCAGGACACATGGTCCGCATGAAAGATCAATATCTACCAAACCAATTGTTATGTAGAGAACTCCAGACTGGTTCACACACAGCTGGAGGACAGTATAAACATTTTAAAGACACTCTTAAAGCATCACTGATTCACTTCAACATAGACACAAAATCATGGGGGAGTCTTGCTCAATACAGATTTGAGTAGCGTCACAGAATCAAAAGTGGTGCAGCAGCTGCAGAGAACTTGAGACATAATTTTCTGCAATAATATGTGCTAGAAGAATGACAAGAGCTGCACAATGTCCCACATAGTTCTTCCATACATGCTTAGAGTGTGGTCAACAATTTCAGGCATGCATAGGGACTCATCAGTCGGACACACTGTAAATAGCATCATCATCATCATCACCCCAATTGAGCTAAATGGTAATTTTCCTTTATGATGGACAAGCACCACAAGTATTATATAGTTTTCCAACATTATCTGACAAAATCTTTATTTCTTCTGTTTGCTGTGTCTGACAAATTCTTCCTTTTTTTGTCTGCTGTTCCTGCTGTATCTGACAAATTCTTCCTTTTTTGTCTGCTGTTCCTGCTGTATCTGACAAATTCTTCCTTTTTTGTCTGCTGTTCCTGCTGTGTCTGACAAATTCTTCCTTTTTTGTCTGCTGTTCCTGCTGTGTCTGACAAATTCTTCCTTTCTTTTGTCTGCTGTTCCTGCTGTGTCTGACAAATATTTTCTTTCTTTAATTTGCTGTATCTGACACAATATTTCTTTTCTGTGTCTGACAAATTGTTTCCTTCTTCATGTTTTTTGCTGTGCCTGACGCATTCTTTCTTTTTTGTATTTGCGTTTCTGGCAAATTATTTTATTTGTTTACTGCTTCTGACAAATGAAATAAAATGTTTTATTTTTTTTTTTATTCGTAAATGTGCAGTTTCTCTCAAGATGTACGGACAGTACAGGTCCAGACACTGTAGAATCTGCTGAAGGAGTTCCACCTGTTGTTAAGGATGACAGCAAAAGCAAAGCTGGATACTATGAGATTGTTGGCACTGCCAAGGACAAGGATAAACCAAAACCTGACTTTGCTAAAGAGATCATTCAAGTAATAGTTTAACTCATTAACTCATTCAAGTAATAGTTTAACTCATTAACTCATTCAAGTAATAGTATAACTCATGAAGTTGTGAGACCAACTGTTCATTAACTCATTCAAGTAATAGTTTAACTCATTAACTCATTCAAGTAATAGTTTAACTCATGAAGTTGTGAGACCAACTGTTCATTAACTCATTCAAGTAATAGTTTAACTCATTAACTCATTCAAGTAATAGTTTAACTCATGAAGTTGTTAGACCAACTGTTCATTAACTCATTCAAGTAATAGTTTAACTCATTAACTCATTCAAGTAATAGTTTAACTCATGAAGTTGTTAGACCAACTGTTCACTAACTCATTCAAGTAATAGTTTAACTCATGAAGTTGTTAGACCAACTGTTCATTAACTCATTCAAGTAATAGTTTAACTCATGAAGTTGTGAGACCAACTGTTCACTAACTCATTCAAGTAATAGTTTAACTCATGAAGTTGTTAGACCAACTGTTCATTAACTCATTCAAGTAATAGTTTAACTCATGAAGTTGTGAGACCAACTGTTCATTAACTCATTCAGGCATGTTTCATGCTATCTTTATGTCTGTCTGCCTGCCAGCCTGCCTATCTAATCTGTCTGTCTGTCTGCCTGCCTTGCTGTCTGTCTATCTATACATTGTGGCCCTTGTCTGTTCTGAGGATTCAGGGGTATAAGAGTTCTCTGGAGATGACTTTTTGTGTGATGTTTGTCAGCTTTTTCCTGTGGCTTCTTTGATTTTTGTGTTCCATCTGTTACATTGTCTGCTTCAGGCTTTATTGACATGATGTCTCTTTCTGTTAGTTGTCTAAGTATAAAGATAGCAATTATACAGCTTTTGTTCTTATGGAAGCTCATTTGGGAGCTTTTAAGTTGTGGTTTAATGTATGATCGTAGTCGTTGTTCCAATATTTTGTAAAAAATTGTCCCTGTGTGGCTTAGTAAAGATATCCCTCTGTATTTTGTGCAATCTCTCTTACTTACTTTTTTCTTCTATGTGGAAATGATTATCACGTTTCTCCAGTTTTCTGGTGTTTCTTGTTTCTTCCATATTACATTGAAAAATCTGTGTAGCCATTTGTTCCCGCTCTCTGCTGTTTTGTTTTTTGGTGCATTGTTTATTGAATTTTCTATTTCTGATATTAGTATATTTGGTTCTAGGTTTACTGTTGTAGTGTTTACTGTTGTAGTGTTTACTGTTGTAGTGTTTATTGTTGTAGTGTTTATTGTTGTGTCTACTTCTCCTTCTTTTAGGTTCAGTAGTACTTTAAAATATTGGTACCATCTTTTGATTATTTGCTTCGGTTCTTTTAGTGCATTACCATTTTTGTAATTTATTATTTCTGTTGGTTCATATATATCTTCTTTGTTTCTCATTTTCTTAATTTTCTTGTAGAATCTCTTTTGTGCATTTTTATAATCTGCAATGAGCATGTCTCCATATTCTTTCCATGAGTTAGTTTTGACAGTTTTAATAGTTTTCTTGGCATTTGTTATTGCTGTCTTGTGTTCTATATAATCTACTTGGTTTTTACTTTTGACCCATTTCTTATATTTCTGTTTATTTTCTCTTGTGACTCTTTTGACTTCTTCATTCCACCAAGCTATTATTATTGGTTTCTTTATATCTGCATGATTCTCCTGCTGCTTGTGTTATAGCATCTTTAAATAATTTCCATTCTTCTTCTGTTTTTGTAGTATCTACTGGTAGTTTTTTGAATTTTTTTGTCATTTTTGTGTGTGTATTGCTCCTGTACCTTGTCATCTGCTTGATAATCAATAAAAGGTAGTACTGGTAGTAGAACTAATATGAAAATAATACTCATGTGGGAGACAGGTAATGAAGTTCTACTGGACAACGACTGACATACTACCACTGTCTGATGCTTACGTGAAATAATATATACAACAAAACACAAAATATAATCATACAAATGACAGCACACAGGACATAATCGATGTTTTGAACCAAAAGGCCTTTGTCAAGATACATACAAAACATAAAAAGACGACAAGTAGAAAGACTACACCACAACAGATGTGTCCGAGTGAAATATGGTTGTGAGATGACAGAAGGGTGTGAACAGGAAGTGCACAGGGGCGATAATATAGGTGGAACCGAAAAGAACAAGAAGATGACATAAATGACAGCACAAAATGAATAAAAACAAAGACCAATAGGACTGAGAACTAGGCAAAAGAGTGGTTGGAATTGAATCCAAATGGCTTGAGGGTACCCAACTAAAAAAAAGACGATTTTCTAGGGCATACCTAGATCTATCATCAGTGGTGCAGGATCTGATGGCAGTGACCTGAGTATCAAAGGTACCACAGTGACCATTGCCATTGAAGTGATTGGCCACTGAAGTTGGTGTTCTGTGTTTAATGGCATGAAGGTTGTTGAAGTAGCTTTTGCTCAATCTTATGCCAGTTTCACCGATATATTGCTTGCCACAGCATGTACATATGATCACGTAAATAACATTACGGGATTCACAGGTAAAGGCCTCATCGATGGAGAAAGTGGCCTTGGGAAATGAGATGGAACGCATCTGAATCACATAAAGACAAGTGTAGCAATGAATGGTACCGAAATGGTCGGGAGCAGAAGACCTGAGTTGGCTGAGGACCAAGATGTTCTTCAGATTTCTGTCATGCCTATAGGCCACCAGAGGTAAGTCGTGGAAAGCAGCACAGGTGTCACGATCAGACTGGAGAAGGGAATAATATTTAAGCAGGATGCTTGGAACACATGGAACATGTTTTACTCATTTTAAATATGAATAATTTGCATATATGTTAATTCAGTTTTTTCTTAATTATATCATTTTCTTTCTTGATAACATTAAAAATTATTATCATAGGTAGTGTATTGTTTTGGGGTCTTAAGCAATCTACTGTTTAAAAATTTAAAACTGAACAATAGTAGTAGTAGGAATCAAGAAATCACCCATTTAAAAAAATATTTTCCTGTTCAAAGGCCAACGGGCACTGAGGTTTAAAAATTTTTTGTTTTAAAAGTCAATAGCCTGATGCCCCTAAACACACAACTACTAGTGTTAAAGAGGTCTCAAATTTTTATATAAGTAAATATAGCATCATGGATTAACTAATAATGGAAGGCATGGTTGCTGATAACAAAGAAAAGTGCTGCCCAAGACAACGATGGACAAATGACATGTCCGTGGTTGCAGCAGAGTAACTTGCCAAGAATCATGAACTTAATAGGGCTTATGTTCTGGAAAGAATATGTCATCTGAACAAAAGTCCACATATAACAGATGTGAAAGCGCTGGACACTCAATGCAGAGACATAAAGAAGGATTTAGGATTTCAAATATAAGTGCTGCAGATGTCTATTATAAATTATTTTATTTAAAACAAGGCAAACATATTTATCTGACAGCAAATAAACAAACTTGCAGGTTATCAAGAACCACTGTTGACAGTGGTGGAACAGAGTAAACTTGTTTGGTTTGAACATGTAATGAGATTCAACTCACTTTCAAAAACTATTTTGCAGAAAACATTTGAGGGTCGAAGAAGTGGTGGCAAAAGAAAATCCTGGATTGATAACATAAAAGAATGGTTTGGGCATGATTTCTCTACACTGAATGATTGAATTTGGAGATTTGCTTGTTAAATGGGGAATTACAGCCTCTGGCTGAGACACGCCACTTTCAACCTAAGACAGGAGTCTTTGTTGGTTACATCTAGCTGCATTTGCTTTTCTATATGTGACCTTATAATCTGGGACAATTGAAAAACCATTCATGAAATTATTGCGAAAGGAGATCCTTAGTGCCATGCGTCTTCTATGGTGATTGTTCCTCTGTTGAAGCGGATGGAAAAGCTGTGGATAAAACCTGAAAAAGTGTAGGTCCTTAGAAGGACTGGAAGGGAAACCTAGGGGATAGTGTTGATCTTAAGAGGACTTGTAAACTCAGGATTGTTTAGAGAAGAGATTAGTAGAAGTAAGCACAAATGAGACAACACTTCTGTGTACGGGACAGCAAGCACAAACATGACACTAACAAACTACTACTTACCCATACTTGTATTATATTGCATCTGTCAGTTTACTACTTACCCATACTTATATTATATTGCATCTGTCAGTTTATTACTTACCCATACTTATATTATATTGCATCTGTCAGTTTACTACTTACCCATACTTGTATTATATTGCATCTGTCAGGTTACTACTTACCCATACTTATATTATATTGCATCTGTCAGTTTATTACTTACCCATACTTATATTATATTGCATCTGTCAGTTTACTACTTACCAATACTTGTATTATATTACATCTGTCAGTTTACTACTTACCAATACTTGTATTATATTACATCTGTCAGTTTACTACTTACCCATGTTATGTTATGTTATGTTCCTCCAGGGCCATAGGCGGCGCATAGGGCAGAAACCATAGCTTTCCATTTCTGTCTTTGTGTTGCCAGGTCTTTCAATTGTTGCGTGTTGTTTAGGTTCATTGACATGCCTTCTCTATTAATGGTTCTTCGTAGAGTTTCTCTAGGTCTCCCTCTTCTTCTTACTCCAGGTGGCACCCAATATAGTGATTGCTGGGGAATTCTTAGGCTGTTCATTCTGAGAACATGGCCGATGTAAGTCCAACGCCTTTGTCTAATGAAGGAAGATACTTGTATTAAATACCCATACTTGTATTAAACATACTTATCCATACTTGTATTAAATTACATCTGTCAGTTTACTACTTACCCATACTTATATTATATTACATCTGTCAGTTGACTACTTACCCATACTTGTATTAAATTACATCTGTCAGTTTTCTACTTACCCATACTTGTATTATATTACATCTGTCAGTTTATTACTTACCCATACTTGTATTATATTACATCTGTCAGTTTACTACTTACCCATACTTGTATTATATTACATCTGTCAATGAACTAAACATTTAAATTTCAATGTTCTGGAGATAAATTGTTTAATTTTTTTTTAGTTTATCTCTTGGCATTTTATGACCACGGAACTTTTCTAGCTTATAAGGGATTTTATTATTTAGATAGTAATCGTTTAGGTCTTCTCTGTGAAGGTGGGAACTATGAAAATGAAGTAAGAAATGTTCAGTTGTATTTTCCTCTTCAAGGTCTTCACATGTTGGCTCAAGTATTTTAGGTAATGAGGTTCCCAGTCTAAATCGTAGTAGTTTCATATTCACAGGGATTTAGCTTTGTGGGCTGATGCCTCATTATTGTTATTATTGTTATTATTATTATTATTATTATTATTATTATTATTATTATTATTATTAAATACAAATATAGAAATATAGAACAAAAATATTGAGAACAAGTGATTTGTTGCCCATTGATATTTCTTAACAATTGGTTAATATAAATATTTATAAATGCAATAATTATTCTTCAGTATGAAAATCAAGAACAACTTTATGAGTACCTGGTCGAGTGTGACATTATCATATACGACATCACAGAAGACCTTGACCAAATTAGTCAGGCCGTTTGGATTATTACAGGTACGCTTCATGGGTGTAAACAGCTTCATGTATCATTGGAGAAATGCATCAAATTTAAAATATGATTATTTTTAACTTGATAGATCTCAGTAATAGATCCCAGCATGGATGAATTATTTTCCACTGTGCTAATTCCTTTTTCTTGAGCTACTAAAATAAGAGTTCCCACCGTGCTGACTTTTTATTATCATCAAGAGGTCACAAGTTTAAATCCGGATCATGTCGTCTTGTTTACAAGGTGGATATTCATGGAGATCCCTGTGGATTATTGCTTGAAGTTGCGGAGTTATGAGTTATGAGTGGTACTTTCGGTAGGTGGCATGCGACTTCGTTGAGAGTGACGGAGTACATATGGGAAACCAAGTACAGTAAAGTCAATCTCTACAACTTTCCCACCATTTTTTGTCATCAGAAAATATATACCTCTTGGCTGGGATGGTTGTTGTGAATTGTTGCTTGCTGATTTCATTGTGAAACTCTATTTAGCAGTAAGAGGATAGAAAACAAAAAAAAACATCTTGACTCATTAATTTCTTCTTCTGCAGTCGTTCTGTGATAACCAAAATGAAAGTTAGTGTGATTTCCGCCAGGGAGCATGAAGTACATTGTGCTGCTAGTTTACTGCATAGCTGCATTTTTGCACCTTGGAAGGTTCAGCACATCCGTTTTCATCATGCCTATAACTTGGGTGGACTTCTCTAGCCTATGACAGCCGTCTTATGTGTCGCCAGACGGCGAAAGTATATTGAGTGTACGCCATAACAGTTTATCACCCATTGTGCCCTTAGACATCAGTAAGATAAGGAAACTCATTTGTAGCAGTTAAAGGGTTAACATTTGGTTAACTAAGACTGGAATAGATTAATTAAAAATCTCTAGAAATGTTGAGTGCAACTAGTACCGGAATAGATTAATTTCAAATCTATAGAAATGTTGAGTGCAAGTTAAGGTTATGGTAAGGACTGTTAATATGAGTAATTGTTTTGCTATACAGTTATTTTTTGGGTTTTATTCCCATATCTTGAGCCTACCTTTTTCCGAAATGTGCAGTTCACGTTCACATCACTCCGCAGAAGTCATTTGATAGATCCAGCCATAATACTTCCATCAACATAATAGGTTAATATCATAGCATGTCCATGTGTGTGTATAATTTTATTCAGAAGCACTCCTCACACTGCAGTCAAAGGCAAGTTCAACATTGATACAGCAGCCATTTTGTAAAGAGAAATGAACAGGCAGAATGATGTTACTAAAAATTTAGAATCAGCACAGAGAACATTTACAATTAGGATCTGTGCTGATTTTTTTTTAAATATGAACGGTTGGGCAGAGATATGTAACTGAATATTTTTTTTTTCACCTATTCTTTATGTATCTTCGTAACAGGAAGAAAATGTTTTAATTCTATATATATATATAGATATATATATATGATTGAAATTATACTATATTATATATATATATAATACATTTAAAAAGATTAAGTAGTCAAAACAATCAATTGAATTATGTGTACAATCTATCTTAAAACAATCAATTGAATTATGTGTACAATTTATCTTCCAGAAAATAATCTGTATTGTGTACAATTTATCTTCCAGAAAATAATCTGTATTGTGTACAATTTATCTTCCAGAAAATAATCTCTATTGTGTACAATTTATCTTCCAGAAAATAATCTCTATTGTGTACCTTCAACAACAACAAAATTTGTAGCATGAAATTTTTATTTGTAAATCTTTCAAACCAAAATATTTTATATGTAGTGACTTCACTGTGTAAGTTATCCAATTGCGAACACATAAGCATGGAATTTATATTGATATATTTCTTAATTTGAAAATAAATGTCTTAGAAATCTCTTACATATTGGTTGGGAAAAATTCACGTCAAACAAGCAAGTAAAAGAAGACACCAAACAGTAAAAATTTTCTACAACAAAAAGAAAAAAACAATGGACTTATATTGAACATGTACTTTGAATAAATAAGAATTGCCACTACAAGCATTCAAATGGATGCCTGAGGGCCAAAGAAAAATAGGAAGACCTTCTTGGAAGAACAGCCATCAAAGAGGATATGATGGGTATGACTATAGGTCTTAACCATATGCAAGAAATACACAGAGTCACATCTTTCAAACTAGGGAGTCTGGTTTCTGCCCTATGCACAGTATTTGGTGCTGAAGGAACATAAATCAATCAATCAATCAAGTGCCATGCCAAATGGCATAGACGATAATGTTTCTCCACGACTCTCTGTCTCTTGTGTTGTCAATAAGCTCGATTGGTGAACTTCTACCATGCCATAATAGTAGTCC
The DNA here is from genome assembly GCA_034231615.1 of Meghimatium bilineatum. NCBI lineage: Eukaryota > Metazoa > Mollusca > Gastropoda > Stylommatophora > Philomycidae > Meghimatium > Meghimatium bilineatum. Next base: position 54,199,674 of record CM067313.1, read on the forward strand.
ATCTAGCAACTTCTCTCTTTGTCATCCCCTGTCTCTTCTCCCCATGATCTTTCCAGTGGTTATTAAGTGTTCAAGCTGTGTTCTTCTCAGCACATGCCCTAGAAACCTTGACTGTCTGCCCCTAATGTTTTATATGATTGATTTTTTTACACCAGCATCAATGAGAACATCTGCATTAGTTTTCTTAGCCATCCATAGTATTTTCACCATTCTTCTCAGAAACCACACCTCTGTTGTCTCCAGTTTGTTTTGAATTTTTGTTTACAGTCCATGCTTCACATCCATAAAAAAGAATGCTTTGAATTGATAAACATAAATAGATAGATAGAAAACAAACATAATAAAGCACTAATGTTTGTTTTTCCCCAAAAATGAACATGAGTGCCAGCACAGTTTTTTAAACAATAAAATGAACATGAGTGCCAGCACAGTTTTTTAAACAATAAAAACTTTCAAACAGTTTCAGTATCATGCTCCACTAAAAGCTGAAAGGAAAGAAGAAAAATATGTTATATGTTTTTAAAAAATGTTTCTGTCAATTTAACTTGACTTCAAAATGTGTATACATACTGGCTATTATCATTTATTTTGGTATGTTCATAATGCATTTTATGTTTTATTTTATGTTATATTTTGAAATGTTTATATATACCTAAGTCATGTGATCAGCACCATGACATCAACAAGCTTCAATTTACCAAATCTGTTCTGTTATTTATTTCATAACTCTGAGTCAACCATTATGCCATATTTATTTTCTTCTTTCGCTCTTTGTTCCCAAACTGCATTATATATTTATTTTCTGAACAGAGATGTATTCTAATCTTGAGAAAATTGACAAACAGAAAATGTTCATCTTGATCTCTACAATCATGAGCTGGGACAAGACAAAACCACCAGAAGCAGTATGTATGTTTACTACAAGACAAAATCACCAGACACAGTATGTATGTTTACTACAAGACAAAATCACCAGACACAGTATGTATGTTTACTATTACAAATAATTATTCTCAGTGTTCTAAATTAGAACACATTAATTGAGAGAAAATAATTATGATTAGTGTTAGTCTCTGCTTAAGCATTCTTCTTCTTTTTGTTCTTCAGCTTTCATCCTCAAACTCCAACTAGATCTCTCCTTTTGCAGAATAACATTCTTAAACTCCCGCTAGATCTCTCCTTTTGCAGAATAATATCCTCAAACTCCCACTAAATCTCTCTTGTAGCAGGAAAATGGTTCTACTAGATTTTCAGCAGGATGTAGTCCAGAGAATGGAAATGAGTTATGTCACCATTTTATTTATGCCAATGACCCGTCACATCCGACTTCGAAGAAAGCTTAAGTATTCAATCACTGAAGCATCCTCTGTCAGAATCTCATAATTGTGGTACAACCAAACAGATCGTCTTGTGTATTTGCTCTCACAATCCTACAGATTAGCAGGATGTAGTCCGGAGAACAAAATGGTTTCTGGATCGCTTTGATCCTATATGGAATGGATGCAACCAACTGCACCCTATAACCTCCTTAGCCATCTCTTATGACATGCATGGAAGGTAAACAGTGTTGCTATTCTTTGCTCTCTTTTCATGCCCAACTACACATGAGCAAACAGATTCATGTATTCTAGGGACTGACTGCTATCTTTGACACAATTCTTGACTTGATATCGAAAGCTGTGCTATTAGTTTAGTTGGTAATGGTTAGGCTTTCAAGTCTGGAGGTAAGGGTTCAATTGCCAGTTGCAATTACTGTGAGATTTTGGACCAAAATCAATTGAGTATTGCTGGGTCCCAAAAGGGAAGCAAAAATTAGCAATGATGTTACATAACATGCATGTCATAAGAGGCATCTAAGGAGGATTGGGGGTGGTTGTCCCAACCCCTTAGAATGCCACTTTGACACTAAGACATGCTGAAGCCAGATGTGTTATACTGAAAGGTGTTGTAATTACAGCCAAGCTGTAAACCATGATGCAATGCATCAATTCTCTGGATCACAATCTGTTAAAAAGTAGCAGTTTGGGAACAAAGAGCAAAAGAAGAAAATAAATATGGCATAATGGTTGACTCAGAGTTATGAAATAAATAACAGAACAGATTTGGTAAATTGAAGCTTGTTGATGTCATGGTGCTGATCACATGACTTATACACATACACGTGGACTACACATATGTGTATACATATACACATGGACTACATATATGTATATATATATATATATATACACATGGACTACACATATGTATACACATAGGCCATGTAGCACAATAATTAGTGCACTGGCTTCACATATGAATGTTCCTGTGTTCATTTCCTAGTTGAGGTGGAAATGTTTTCCAGAACGCAATGGCTCCCGGGTCGAACCAGCCTTAGTTGGGTACGGAATTAGTCTCAGGAGTAAAGACTGCAAGTGAGATTAGATGGTTACTGCCCTCATATAACAAAGCCACTGAAATGTGAGATTGCTAAAATCTCACACTGTAAAGGCATTAATAATTGTTATGGTTAATATTTATGCCAGACATTGGCGCTGACAGCAGGTCAGCAGAGAGAACTGCAACATGTGAGGTGAAATGCATGAGAAAAGCCATAAGTGACCAAACTAGACAAAATGAGGAATGATGAAATCAGAAGTATCAGTTTAAGACCATGCACAGAATATATAGAGAAACAACAAATAAAATGGTTTGGACACCTTATGAGAATAAATGATAGCCAACTACTAACAAGAACATATAACATAAGAAGATCCAGATACAAGACCATAGGAAGATTTAAAACAGGATGGATAGATGATATCAAGACAACACTGAACAAATGCAGATTCAATGCAGCCAAGGTGACACATCTGGCCTTGGATAGACAGCTAAAGCTTCCAGTCACCACCCATATGCTTAACGACAAGTGTGGATATTCTGACCATCATCCAGCCGGGGATAGACAATGGGATAACATTACTTTTACTTACACAAGGACACACATATTATCATCACCATCATGAGTCTGTTATACATGTTGCACCTAGACCAGCAACAAAGATCTTACTCTAATTCTCTATAATCTTTGTTCATGTTTATGTGCCATTGTACTTCAGCTGATGTAAACATGTGAACTGTTTTCTAAATAGGAACATTATCTGACATCATTTACTGAAGATGACTACAGGAAAAGAAAACCACATCCCCATTTTAAGGAGCACATTAATGCTGAAAAGACGGTTCTCAGACTGGGAAAAATGGTAACCAATGTTCTGAAGCAAATATATGTTGTGAATCTCATACTATTATGTGCCTTCTGTGTTCACTTTTAGGTGAATATTGCACATCCATTATACAGAATATAAAACCAACATGTGACATATATACGTAAGATTTGTCATAGTTACTCTTGCAAGTCTACAAGAAATATCTAGCAGTAGTGAATTGTCATGAGAATACCGGTATGTGGTTTGCAAGCATGTACATGAGAATATGTGGTTGGCAAGCATGTACATGAGAATATGTGGTTCGCAAGCATGTACATGAGAATATGTGGTTGGCAAGCATGTACATGAGAATATGTGGTTGGCAAGCATGTACATGAGAATATGTGGTTGGCAAGCATGTACATGAGAATATGTGGTTGGCAAGCATGTACATGAGAATATGTGGTTGGCAAGCATGTACATGAGAATATGTGGTTGGCAAGCATGTACATGAGAATATGTGGTGGGCAAGCATGTACATGAGAATATGTGGTTGGCAAGCATGTACATGAGAATGGAGGGGCTGTTCAAACATTCCCCCAGAAAATCAGAATATGGCTTTTAGTACTAGAAAACTTATTCCAAAAATGGGTGACTCCCTCTCTCTCCCCTGAAACCGTCATCGAATTTCCCATTAACAAGAGGGTTTAAGTTTTCCATCCCACATGAAAACAGGTGACTGTTCTTTTTTGTTTTTGTTTTAGGTAAAATCCCTTCCTTAATGAAAACATATCTACAGCCCTAGTTGTTTGACCATGTGATGAATCATCATTCCTTTTTCAAATTTATCCTGCAAAGTACAGCTGAGGGAAGAAGAAGAGGATGAGACCAAAATAAAGTATGAATTAAGAATATTAAAGATTATAGACAGGATTAAGATACTCCACACTTAAACAGGAACAGAAAGGCATGCTGGGATTTTTTTTTTGCTGTTTCCAGAGTGGTACTGCTACATCCTTGAGGAGTTATGAGTTTAGTGTCATGTAACTCTCATAGTTCATTGTGAGTAGGACATGTACTCTCAGAGTTCAATGTGAGTAGGCCGTGTAACTCTCAGAGTTCAATGTGAGTAGCTTATATGTTGAATGTAATCAGTATGTACCACTAAAGATTTAAAGATCAATGGAGGACTCTTATGTTTTGGAGTACCCTATGTGGTATCCTCCATGACACAGATGGATTATGGGTTTCATACTGTTACTATACTGGAAGAAGTCGGAGATAAATATGTGCTTATTTATTTCTTACTAATATCTTCTTTCAAACTGATACCATTGACCACATGTGTTGTTTTCTTATAATTTCTGCACAAGTTGTACTGTGGTCACTTTATTTGTAGTTTGTTCTTGACCAGAGCTTGGTGATACAATAAATGTGCATATTCCTGTATTCAGTAAAACCAACTTTCCCCCATTACTCTCATTCTACAGCCATAATGTGTCAAGTACATTGTCTCCCTTGCTTTATTTTTGTACCAAGTTATTGTTTGTCTCTCTCTATCTTATCTTCCCTCTCGGGTTCAACAATATTTAAATTCTGGTGATGGTACCAGTTTCTGACAACACTGCATATGAGAAAATCTATTAAAGGAAATAAAAATCAAATAAATAAAATATTTTAAACATATTAAAAGACGTGGCACCTTGTTGAAGACCATATTTGAAAGTAGTTGAGGGGAGGTGAGGAAGAGGTAAGCAGAGATAAAAAATGGGTGGAAAACATTATAAGATTAACAAAATACATTCTAGCAGAGTGCACCACCAAGGTAAGAGATAGTAGATGTTTTAGCTTCGTGGCAGCGAACTTTTGTTGCGTAAATGACACTTAATGATGCAATACTTATAATATTCTCCGATATATTTCTCAAATTCTCAGAATAAGGCTAAGCTAGTGACCTTTGTGATTTGTTCAGCCTTGACTTATGGTGCAGAGGAAAACACATTTCATTACCTGTTCAAGGTATGTTTTGTTGTATTATTACCTGTTCAAGGTATGCTTTGTTGTATTATTACCTGTTCAAGGTATGCTTTGTTGTATTATTAATTTGATAACTCTTATATGTGTCCTGTGTTTTACAGACCAGTATGTAAAATTGCAGCAGCATCATGTGCCCAGATCCTACACGTTTTTATATTCTATAGAGATTCCATCATGGGGAAAAAAATCTTTCTATGTTGCAGTTGTGGTGGTATAGTAATTAGTGTACTAGCTTCTTTGGACAGTTGCTCATGGTTCTATATTGTGATTTATTGATCACTAACACATCCTGGGTTGATCCAGACTGAGGAAAGAAATACAAGATATAAATGGGAAAGTAATGATCATTAATTTCATGTTCATCTGTCATATTCATTAATTTCTCTCTGGGGTTGGCTTTAGTTCTGTATCAATTTATTTTTTGTCTGCCTCTATCTTATCTTCCCTCTCGGGTTTCATAGTATTTAAGTTCTGGTGACGGTACTGAGTTCTCTTCTGCTAATATCATTATATTAATTTCATGTTCATCTGTCATGTTAATTAATTTCTTGTTAATCTGTCATTTCTTCTATCTAGGAAGCAAATTAACACTCGACGGTGATGTCATGCCAGAAATTACAACTCGCATTACCCTAGCATCAAGTGCATTTAACAGACTGTCTAATATCTGGAAGTCAAAGTCAATCAGCACACGCACAAAAATACGCTTATTTAATTCCTGTGTTATTCCAGTGCTATCATATGGATGTGAGAGCTGGAAAAGCTCTTTATCTTCAGAAAAGAAATTACTGAGTTTCGAGAACAAATGTCTTCGTAGGATAACTAACACCCATTGGAGTGAATTCAAATCGAATGATAAAATCAGAGAAGAGACACATCAAAATTTCATCACAGATGTTATCAGAAAACGCCATTGGTCCTACGCTCAGACACCAACAGAATACACCACCAATCTCTTGAATGGATACCTACAGGCAAAAGAGCAAGGGAAACCAAAAGAAACAGTCAGAAAAACAATACTTAGAGAAAGTAAAACAACCACTATTCATACTATTCAAGAACTGCACAGAATAGCTTTGAACACACAGAATTGGAGAGATCTGACCTCTGCCCTATGCGCTAACTTCAGCGCAAAAGGAAAATGAATGAATGAAATCTGTCATGTTCATAAATTTCATGTTCATCTGTCATAATTAACTTGAAGATGATATTTGTCATGATATTTCTGCAATATAAAGAAACTCTATTGGATCAATAACTGATTTATTGAATTTCTTTTCCATTGAGATCATACCTTGATGGGTTAAAGGGCATGAGGCCATGGACCTCTGGATCAGCAACCAACCAACCATCATGCTTTGATCAGTTAATCTTTTATGGTTCACTAATATGGATTTTTATGTTAACCAACTTCCTTTACTATTACATGCAAAAGTACTTTCATTCCTTTCTTCACTAAAACATGTAGAGATCCAGAAATAGGGTATTAAAGTTTTGCTAGCAACTAGAAACACACATAATAACACACACAAGTCGACGTTTTGACCAAAAGGCCTTTATCAAGACAACGATTGAAACAAAATTAAAACATATAACAGAAAATTAACATAAAAAAGCATTCTGTATAGCATTAAAAAAACCATTTTTGTTTGCCTGTAGACATCCACTTCAATGCACTGGCCATCGGAGTGCCCAGGACATTCAAATTACGGCCATTAAGCCCTGCTTCTCTGATGACTGGACCCATCTGGCACTTGAGAACCGCTACATTTACCAAATATAGCACTCTTAATTTTTCCCCTCAGGTCTCCAAATAAGGGTTTTCTGGATTTCTTTCTGTTTTTTGCGATTGACATTACCTCAGTTTTATTTCTGTGTTTATCTTCATGTTCAAGTCACTACATGTTGTCATTATTGAGCCAGTGCTATCTCTAAATTGTGACAATTCACTAACTACTGAGCTATTACTATACCTATATTGTGACTAAATTAGATGAATTGTAAAATTATTTTAAAAAATGGTAAGATCCTAATTATTATTTGCTATTTTGTTTGATCCATGTAGTCTGCCTGGCACAACGCACCCCAATTGTTGTGTTTTGGAGATGGTCAGAATATTGTACCAACAATTCATATCAATGATCTTGCAGCGTAAGATTTTGATTCAAATTAATTATGAAATTGCATATTTCTAAAATACACATTTCTCACTTGCATAACAAAACTTTAATGAAACAACATTATTTTTCTTTGAATTTCATTTGAAAATGAGCAATAGAAACAAAAAAATTGTATATGCAATTTTAAAAATGAATACTAATAGAAAAACATAAATGTATCAATTTAAAGTCGTTTATACATGATGATGAAATAATCCATTTAGCTGTGAGCAGGTAGCTCTTAACAGCCCATAATGGAAGTAGTAATCATGTTTGCCTGATTGCACTCTGTGTAGTAATCACATTTGCCTGATTGCACTCTGTGTAGTAATCACATTTGCCTGATTGCACTCTGTGTAGTAATCACATTTGCCTGATTGCACTCTGTGATATCTCTGCCACTATCTGTAGCTATACAACTATCAGTCAGATTTTACAACTGGATCAGAGATTTATCTGTGGACATTTTTTAACTGGATGACTATTTACTTGTGAACATTTCACAACTTGATCACAGATTTACTTGTGAACATTTCACAACTTGATCAAAGATTTACTTGTAATACATATATAGTGCCATGACCTTATCAACGGGATGCCAATTTCATCTTCTTGTGTTAAGGTCATGTTTATTGTGATCTCTTCTAGTGTGTTTTAGCTTGTTCCAACCATGACATGACATCTTTGATTCCCACATCCTTTTATTATTAGTGTTCATCTGTAGTTGCTATCTCTAGTCTAAAATTTCCTATTGATGTATTACCTGCTTATATTCTAGTGACAACTGATTGAGTACTGATTAGTTATTTAACTATTGATGTATTGCCAGCTTGTATTGTAGTGACAACTGATTGAGTACTGATTAGTTATTTAGCTATTGATGTATTACCTGCTTATATTGTAGTGACAACTGGTTGAGTACTGATGAGTTATTTAGCTATTGATGTATTGCCAGCTTGTATTGTAGTGACAACAGATTGAGTACTGATGAGTTGTTTAGCTACTGATGTATTGCCAGCTTGTATTTTAGTGACAACTGGTTGAGTACTGATGAGTTATTTAGCTATTGATGTATTACCTGCTTATATTGTAGTGACAACTGGTTGAGTACTGATGAGTTATTTAGCTATTGATGTATTGCCAGCTTGTATTGTAGTGACAACTGATTGAGTACTGATGAGTTATTTAGCTATTGATGTATTACCTGCTTATATTGTAGTGACAACTGGTTGAGTACTGATGAGTTATTTAGCTATTGATGTATTGCCAGCTTGTATTGTAGTGACAACTGATTGAGTACTGATGAGTTATTTAGCTATTGATGTATTGCCAGCTTGTATTGCAGTGACAACTGATTGAGTACTGATGAGTTATTTAGCTATTGATGTATTGCCAGCTTGTATTGTAGTGACAACTGATTGAGTACTGATGAGTTGTTTAGCTACTGATGTATTGCCAGCTTGTATTTTAGTGACAACTGGTTGAGTACTGATGAGTTATTTAGCTATTGATGTATTACCTGCTTATATTGTAGTGACAACTGGTTGAGTACTGATGAGTTATTTAGCTATTGATGTATTGCCAGCTTGTATTGTAGTGACAACTGGTTGAGTATGATGAGTTATTTAGCTATTGATGTATTGCCAGCTTGTATTGTAGTGACAACTGATTGAGTACTGATGAGTTATTTAGCTATTGATGTATTGCCAGCTTGTATTGTAGTGACAACTGATTGAGTACTGATGAGTTATTTAGCTATTGATATATTGCCAGCTTGTATTGTAGTGACAACTGGTTGAGTACTGATTAGTTATTTAGCTATTGATGTATTGCCAGCTTGTATTGTAGTGACAACTGGTTAAGGTTAATTTTGATAAAATTATAGTATTAAAATGATACTCTTTCTATATATTCCATACATCAGTTCCTGCAATGTTCCAAATGCCATCATTTCTGAATCTGTATCTCTTGGCATGATATTTTTTCAGACATCTCATCTCTACTACAATTGTACATGACAGATGGTTCATATTTTAATTTCATGTACTATTCACAGAATAATACAGAATGTAGCTGATGGATTTTCAAAATTTCACTACATAATAGCAAAGGATAGTTCTCAGAATACACTAGAAGACATTGTCAAGGTTGGTAGCATTGTTAGATTGTTCTATTTTGTTTGTGTAAAGTTTCAAATTTAGTTTGTTCATTATTCTTTGTTTTCAACAAACAAGTATGAGATTCATCAAACAAGTATGAGCTTCAACAAACAAGTATGAGCTTCATCAAACAAGTATGATCTTCAACAAACAAGTATGAGCTTCATCAAACAAGTATGAGCTTCAACAAACAAGTATGAGCTTCAACAAACAAGTATGAGCTTCATCAAACAAGTATGAGCTTCATCAAACAAGTATGATCTTCAACAAACAAGTATGATCTTCAACAAACAAGTATGAGCTACATCAAACAAGTATGAGCTTCAACAAACAAGTATGAGCGTCACCTAAGCTTCTTCTTGTTTATTTTGGATGATTTTTCTTCGGAATTCTCTTTCATAGCCAGATTTAACCCTTCAGCAATTAAACAGTAGCAAAAAGTATTCTACTCAGAGAGTTCTTCTATCATTTCTAGAAGACTAGAAACTCTCCACAGGGTGTTCAGTATCATGCAGTCTTCACAGATAAATAGGTAGCTTTTCCTGACAAAAGAATAGATCCTCCCAATTGAGTAACTGAGGTGACACTCATCATGTCTACTGTTTCAAAGGCATGGTTATTTTTAGTCTCTGGGGCATGGTTGTGTTATTTTTAGTCTCTGGGGCATGGTTGGTTAGGTATTAGGTCTGTTGATTATTCTCTTCACAGACCGGGCATGTCCATGGGTGCTTAGATCTCTGCTTCAGTAAATCTCTCAGGGTATACAACTGATGGTTCTGGTACTATGTTGGTTCACTGCTCTTTTTGAAATCTTTGTCAGGGGTTCTCTAAGAGCAAGGCTGATCCTCACTTTTAATTCTCACATTCTCGATATTGACTCATACTCATTCATCTCAAGGAGCAGCAGAGGAGGACAAATAAAGACATGGACAGACAACATCAAGGAATGGACAGGGCTAGATATTTCCACACTCATCCGCATCGCTGAGGATAGAATTCGCTGGAGGACTCTGTGTGCTGAAGCATCCAATGTGGTACCCCTATGACCCTGAAGGGTTATGGGTTTTTTTAATTTGATTTGATTCATCTCAAAATCCTCTGATCATGAGGACTCACAAAGAGCAATGAGTATGTCTGCTTGGTCCATAGAATGACCATCTGTTGTGGTGGCAAGGCTAGCTAGATGGTCTACCCATTCGTTCCCCTCTATGCTCACATGTTCGGGGACAAAGATAAACATGAGTTTTCATAGTGATGCCCACATTTTAGCTCTCTCTAAAGACTCCATCCATCCCCTACGTACATAACCTGTTTTGACTTTCTGAATCATATTCAGCGAGTCACTTAGTATGCACACGTGGGAATAGGCTTGTGATTCCAGCCAGTTAAGTGCCTGCATTACGGCGAATACTTCCATTGTTAGACTGCTTATTGTTGCGGTAAAGGCACCACTAGCTTTGTGTACTGTTCTTCCTTTTGTTACATCCCCTTCATTCTTTTTTTCTTCACAATTCATTCTCAAATAAGAGATTCTATTTTTATTTTACTATTAAACTGTTTGTAAAATTTGCGATAAGAATATGAAAGACTTCATCCCTTTGCAAACTTGTAAAATTTCAACACAAAATGAATGAAAGTAATGTTATTTATTGATTGATTTATGTATTATAGATTCGTTACCTGTCTATATATTTATTGATCTGTGATTTCTTTACTGTAGAACCCTTGCTTGTCTATATATTTATTGATCTGTGATTTCTTTACTGTAGAATCTTTGCTTGTCTATAGCCTATATTTATTGATCTGTGATTTCTTTACTGTAGAACCCTTGCTTTTCTCCATCGAGACCAGCACCGTGCAGAGGTGATGGGGCTTAGTTCAGCCATCAGGGTCTGGAAACTAAGACTGGTCGGGCAGTCCCACTCGAGCAGGACCATAGTCCTGCCCTAGTAAGCAGAGTGCTGAAGACGGAGGCATCCAGCCAAAAGGCGCACAGATAATCAGGATGCCACGCACAAAACACAATGGAAACATGTTTACATTTATAAATAGTTATGGTGCCTGCCCTGTGGCGGACGTTCAGGCAGGGACAGTGCCGGGCCCTATGCCTCGAAAGGGCCCAACCTCAGTTACTGGAAGTCCTTCTCAATTGCCCCGAGGAGCCAGGAGGCAAGGGAATAGAGCTACTGGCCAAACAAACAAACGACCAATAAAAATAATGCACTGGAATGCTGAGGGTGTCAACAGTAAAAGAGATGGATACAGCAAAAAATTGGAACTTGAAAATGTCCTCAGTGAAGAACAAGTTAACATATGCTGTATCCAAGAAACACACCTCAGCAGCGACATAGCCTTCAAAATCAGAGGCTACCAGTGCTACCGATCTGACCGAAAGGACAGGCGAAAGGGTGGAATTCTGACACTTGTTAAAAACAATATCAGCGCATGTCAGCTTGAAGTATATATGGAAGGGGCAGAATACCAGATGCTCCACCTAAAAACAGACAGTGCAGAATTCCATCTCCTGAACTACTACTGCCCAAATGATAAACCATTGGCACTAGACACAATTCCAGACAATGTGAGACTTATGGTGTGTGGTGACTTCAACAGCCACTCTCAGAGCTGGGGCTACGATCATATCGACAAGAGAGGTGAGGAACTTGAGAGCTGGCAGGATGAAAATAATCTCATCCTTATTAACCAGCCAGCAGACACGCCAACCTTCTACTCGAGAGCATGGCACACCACCTCTACACCAGACCTAGCATTCCACTCACCAGGCTTGGAATGGAACATCACACGTGTTGTTGGAAAGCAGCTTGGAGGTAGTGACCACAGACCAGTATTTCTGGAAATCAACAATGAATTTACCACGGACAGCAGCACGCTCACTAGGTGGAACTATAAAAGGGCAGACTGGAAAATGTACCAGCATTTAACCAGTGTTCTAGCTAAGGACATGAACTTGGACAAAGACATCAATAGAGCAGTGAGTGAATTTAATAGATGTATACTACATGCTGCTAGTAAAACCATACCCAGGGGGGCACGCAAAAACTACAAACCCTACTGGAATGATGAACTGGAAAAGCTGCAAAATGAGATGGAAACATCTAGACAGCAGGCTGAGAACAGACCTAGCCAAGAACATCACAACAAATATCAGCAAACAAAGGCTACATTTCAAAGAGCCAAGTTACAAGCCAGACGGAGCAGCTGGAAAGAAAAAACAGAGTCGCTGAACCTAGAAAGAGATACTAGGAAATTATGGAAACTTGTAAAACAACTAAATGATGAAGGTACAGGGAGAAATACCAGGATCACACTTTATAAAGATAGAAACATTTTAACAGGTAAACATGCAGCAGATTCCTTTGCAGAAGACAATAACGTCAAAGTCAGCCCAGACAAACAACAGGAGGTTCGAGAGAACCAGCAAAACATTGGACAAGGTGAACCTATACCTGAAGTCATGGAGGCACCAATCACAATGAGAGAACTGGAGCATGCAATATCCAAATTGAAAATGAAAAAGTCCCCTGGAGCTGATGGAGTGTCCAATGAAATGATTAGAAACCTGGGAAGTGCAGCAAGAGCAAAGCTACTGCAGATCTTTAACACAAGCTGGTCCACAGGTAATGTACCGCAGGCGTGGAGAGAAGCAATAATGATACCACTCCTCAAATCAGGAAAAGATGGCAACACAGTCTCCAACTACAGGCCCATCAGCCTCACAAGCTGTCTATGTAAAACAATGGAACGCATTATCAATCTTAGGATGCAGTGGTACCTTGAAAGTGAAAACCTTCTGGTATCACAGCAAGCAGGTTTCAAACAGTGCTACTCTACTGAAGATCAGGCAACCTACCTCTCCCAAGAGATTGAGGATGCCTTCCAAGAAAAGAAACTGGTACTAGCAGCATGGATAGACCTCAGGAAAGCATTTGATAAGGTCTGGAAAGAAGGCTCCTAAAGAAATTGCGAAATTGCAGGGTTAGCTCAAGAATGTACAAATGGGTAAAAGCATACCTGCATAATAGAAGAGCCAGGGTACAATTAGATGGTCGCAAGAGCAAGAAAGTTCTACTGCGTCATGGAGTCCCCCAGGGAGGAGTCCTGTCACCCACACTTTTCTTGGTTTACATCAATGACCTAGTTGCTGGACTACCACACGGGATCAAAGTGGCAATGTATGCTGACGACCTGGTGATCTGGTGCACGGAAGAACATGCAACAGTGGCCACTAAACAAATACAAAGAGCTATCGATGCCCTAACCTTATGGGCTAATAGATGGTGCGTCAGCATTAACACAGATAAGTGCAGCACTACACTCTTTACCCTCTCACCAAAACAAAAAGCTGGTCATATCAAGATAGATGGAGAGCTCTTGAAAGAAGACAAACAACCCACATACCTCGGAGTTACTTTTGATGATAAGCTGACATGGAAGCAGCACATAAACAAAGCAACAACAAAAGCCAGGAGGAAGCTAGCTATCCTGAGAAAACTAAGTGGAACCACATGGGGAGCCAGTGGAAATATACTCAGTAAAGTTTACCAGCAAGGCATAAGACCACACCTGGAATACGGTTCAGCTGCGTGGTGTCCTGCATCAAACACCACATTACAAGATCTAGATAAAGTGCAAAATCAGGCACTTAGAATAATGTTGAGAGCAATGAAATCAACACCCATAGCAGAGATGCAGAAAATGGGAAGAATGCAAACACTTGGCGAACGCAGAGACACAAAAGTACTAATTCAAGCAGAAAAGTTTCAGTGTATGCCAAGTCATCCAATGAAGGAAAGATTCCAAAATCTAGCAATGGGACGACTGAAAAGGAGCAGCTTTATCCATCAAGCTAAACGACTCCGTAGACAACTTACAGACCTACCTGAAGTTGACAGCCCCTTAAGGTCTGTACCAGAGCAAACCCCGTGGAGTGAAAGCCATGGAATGCCAATATACATTCAGACCCATGTGAAAGGAATACTAAGCGAGGACGAACAGAACAGTGTGCAGCGAATGACAGTCACCCTCAGTTTCCTGGATGAGGAATATCCACAAGATATATGGGTCAGAGTGTACACAGATATTTCAGCACAGAATGCTGTGAGGAATGGAGGTGCAGGTGTATATATAGAATATCCACACAAGCCTAGAGATACAATCAGAACACCGACAGGAAAATTCTGCAATAATTATGATGCAGAAATCCAGGCAATTAGTGTGGCAGCTAAAAAACTGCTGAACTCCAACTCTGACCTACAGCCTGTGGTATTCCTGACAGATGCAAGGTCAGTGCTTCAAGCTCTCCAGTCTGGAAAACTAACAGACTTGAAAAAACTACTTAGCGAATTGTCTTACCAGTATAGGGTAACCATGCAGTGGATACCCTCTCACTGTGGAATACCAGGAAATGAAAAAGCAGACCAACTGGCTAAGGAAGGTGCTACCAAAGACCAACCAGATATACCAATCACCTACCATCAGAAAAAACAGATGATAAAGTCAATAAGAAAGCCACAAACACTAACACAAGATGACTATCACAATATGAACAGATCAGAACAAGTTATAATTCTACGTCTCAGAACAGGACACAACCGACACCGCAGTCACATGTATACAAAGTTCAAGATTGGCAACACGGCCATGTGTACATGTGGACAGGCAGCACAGAGTGCCAAACATATACTTCAAGAGTGTTCTGAGCATGAAACGCTTAGGCAGACATATTGGCCAGAGGAAACAACACTGGAATCAAAGCTCTATGGGACACTGTATGAACTACAAAAGACAGTGAGTTTTATTAAGGAGACAGAATTACAGATATAGACATGTTTCAAGTGAACGAAAGAAGAAGAAGAAGAAGAACCCTTGCTTTTCTATATTTTTATATTTTCTTATTAGAGGTTATTGGTGTTGTTTTAGGTAGCACTTCCTTATCTATCTTTGTCTGTTTATCCGTGTTGCTGTGACCAACACTAGTTTTTTAGACCGTCTCTGACTTTCTGGTTGTTATATTCTTTTTTCCTATTTCTTATGATATTCCTTTCCTTGTTCTGAATGACAAGTCTGAGTTATTGTAACTTTGTGTATTGCAGGCTATTAGTAATAATCTTGGCTCAAAGAAAGTGAAATATATCTCTAGAGAGGAAGCTCTAATCATCGGTGATATTGAGGTACTTTTTTTTTCTATCTCAAAAAATTAGAAACTATAAAGCACTTGTATCCTTTTTCGATTGACTGAGGACAGAGCTGTTTGAAAGACATTTTGTGCTGATGTATCAAGTGTGGCAACCTTACAGGATATGGGTCTTATTATTATTATTATTATTCTTTGTTTCTTTGTCCCTATTTTGATAAAAAAAATTTGTCCTCGAAATATTCACCAAGCCACTATTCACCAAGCCACTGTTCACCAAGCCACTATTCACCAAGCCACTGTTAACCAAGCCACTTTTCATCCAGCCACTGTTCACCAAGCCACTATTCACCAAGCAACTGTTCACCAAGCCATTGTTCACCAAGCCACTATTCACCAAGCCACTATTCACCAAGCCACTATTCACCAAGCCACTATTCACCAAGCTACTGTTTACTAAGCCATTGTTCACTTTCACAACCTATCTTGACTTCACCCATACTCATTAAACTCAAGTATAGTCGTTAAATTCAAGCATAGTCATTAGACCACTATTAAATATACATTTTTTCACCATTTAAGTTTTGTATAATTAGTAAGATCAACTTCTATAGTGGGGTGGTTAGTGAGAGAGACAGTTGAGCAATCTTAATCACAATTTATATGTGCTGTCACTTGCATTGTCAACTTTCAGCAGGTACTCACACATCCAGCAGGCACGCACACATCCATCAGGCACTCAAACATCCAGCAGACACTCACACATCCAGCAGGCACTCACACATCCAGCAGGCACTCACACATCCAGCAGGCACTCACACATCCAGCAGGCACTCACACATCCAGCAGGCACTCACACATCCAGCAGGCACTCACACATCCAGCAGGCACTCACACATCCAGCAGACACTCACACATCCAGCAGACACTCACACATCCAGCAGACACACACATCCAGCAGGCACTCACACATCCACCAGACACTCACACATCCAGCAGGCACTCACACATCCAGCAGGCACTCACACATCCAGCAGGCACTCACTAAGTAACCAGCAGGTGCATCTCATCCATCATCAAATAACAGTAGTAAGTCTAAATATATCAAATGCAAGATAAGCTACTTTTCTCAGTACCATTACCTGCAGCAAGCCCGGGTCCCAGGGCAGTAAACCCAAGTGATTGCCAGGTCCGAGGATGTAGCTAAAGATGGACTCTTTAACTACCTCTTCTGACCTACTTAACCATTCAAAACAAATATATTTCACATAATTATATTATTATTATTATTATTATTATTATTATTATTATTATTATTATTATTATTATTATTATTATTATTATTATATTAATAATATAATATAAATACCGGTATATATAAATTATAAAAAAATATAAAAATTATATAAATATATAATTAATAATTAATAATAATAATAATAATAATAATAATAATAATAATAATAATAATAATAATAATAATAATAATAATAATAATAATAATAATTAATAATAATAATAATAATAATAATAATAATAATAATAATAATAAATTACAAAAATAAACATAACTTCTGACTATATTTTTTTTCTTTATAAAATAGCAAGCCCATTTTGACATGTTGCTGGCCAATCTAAAAATGGAATCCGTGTCTGTCAAAGAAATGAGCATCAATTGGATGTATGAAACTGGCATGATTGAAAATATTAAGCAAATTGTTGTTGAATACAAGCAGTCTCGGAACTTACAGGTAAATATGAATACAAGGAGTGCAGGAACATAAAGGTAAATAGGAATACAAGGAGTGTAGGAACTTACAGGTAAATAGGAATACAAGGAGTGTAGGAACTTACAGGTAAATATGAATACAAAGAGCTCTTTGCGCGTCTGCATGATCAGATGATTTTAAGATAAATTAGCATGAGTTAATTAGTTAGTTAGTCGTAGGATGATCGTCACTGCACTCTGGACAAGTTCATAGGTGCTAAGATCTCTCCTTGATTGTATCTGCCATTACACGCTGACTGACTGTCCCAGTACGCCGCTGATTGACCATTATTCTTCCTCCCCCACGGAGCCATTTTTTTGTAGTGACACCACATTTCAAAATAAGCCCCCTTATTCTAGTCATGGAACAAGAGTCATCGTCACTTATACAGTCATTTGTTCATGGGTTTTCCCCTAGGGTGTTCAAAATGTCTGTTCAATTCATTGCTCCACCAACAGGCATAGTAGCCGCATGCGCTGCCAAAGTATCTGCTCTCTCATTACCCCAGACTCCTGCATGTCCTGACACAAAAATAAAAGTCATTTTCTGCACACAGGAAAACTTCACCGCTCCAGCCACTGTTACCGAATGCACCCTGCTTGCACTTTCACAATAATGCTTGTCGAGTCACTGAGTATACAGGCATGTGTCGAAGTCTGCGAGAACACTCATTTCAAAGCTTTGGTTACTACTGAAATCTCCATTGTAATTCTGCTTGTCGTCTGAGTTATTACTCCACTTTCCTCTCTGATGGTCTCCCCCCACCTTTGAGCCATGAAGGCCAAGGCACTCCTGATGTGTCTCACAACTGACCCATCTGTATATATAATCATATAAGTTTGAGTCTATATCGAGAATGTGCAAATTGAAAGTGAGAATATGCATGGCCCATAGAGAACACATAGAGAACACATAGAGAACACATAGAGAACACATAGCAAAGATTTCAACAAGAGCAGTGAACCAGAACCATCAGCCATTATACTCTGAGAAAAGGGAGCCATGAGTGGTCCTGGGTTCATTCCCCAGTTGAGGCGGAAATGTTTTTCAGATCGCAATGGCTCCCAGGTCGACCCAGCCTTAAATGGGTACCGGATTAATCCGTGAAGTAAAGACTGCGAGGGAGAGGAGATGGCTACCGCCCTCATTTGCAGAGCCTCTGAAATGTGAGATCGCTAACATCTCACACCCCTACGGTATTAATAAATACTATCGGTTACTTTACTTTATATCCTGAGAAATGTACTGAAGCAGAGATCTCAGCACTTATAGAAATGTCAGGTGTACAAAGAATATAATCAACATATCTAATTCCTAAAGAATACAAGGAATTTAGGAACTTATTGGTAAATACAAATACATTGAGTCTAGGAACTTACTGGTAAATGTGAATATATGGTTTATAAGAATATACGGGTAAATGTGAAAACAAAGAGTCATAATAGTAGAGTACATGATTGAAATTTGACAATCATGAAATTTGGTCAGCAAACTGTTAAATTAAGAGAAGAGAATATTTATACAGCAGGTTGTAAAGTCCAGTAATGTTAAAGAGACAATTTTGTTGCAAAAACAACTTATGTGATCTCTCGTACAAGCCTGAATGGCAATGATATGGAGTGCCCCTCAGACAGATGGCGGTGGGACAACTCTGAATCTTTGTTAGTGCTATGATAGAAGTACAGTAAAGACAGCTACTTTGTTAGTGCTATGATAGAAGTACAGTCAAGACAGCTACTTTGTTAGTGCTATGATAGAAGTACAGTCAAGATAAAGGTGTTTTAATATCTAAAGCATATTTAGCTTTTTTAATGGTATCTTGAGTATAGATTTATCTTTTGTGCAGGAATCTTGACTATAGATCTTTTGTGAAAATATCTTTGAGTATAGATTTAGCTTTTGTGAAGGTATCATGAGTGTACAAAAGTTATAACATTTTATTAGTTTGGCTTTTCTGTAAAACTCTACAAATTAAAATAACTGCTTGTAAAACTTAATATATGTAAAAATAAAAACCAGGTGATATATTTCAGCCACTTCGAGCAGTCATATTAGGTCCTCCTGCATCAGGGAAGAGTGACATTGCAATGCAGTTGTGTGACTTCTACAAGCTACATCACATTATGATCAAAGATGTCATTGATGATGGAATGGAAAGCCTGGTATGTAGCAATCAAGGTACAGGTAGCTCCATAGTAGGCCTATATCACACCTTATAGGGGTGTCAGGTACAGTTAGCCCCATAGCAGGTCTATATCACACCTTATAGGGATGTCAGGTATAGTTAGTCCCATAGCAGACCTGTATCACACCTTATAGAGGTTTCACATACAGTTAGCTCCATAGTAGGCCTATATCACACCTTATAGGGATGTTAAGTATATTCTAGGTTCTTTATGGGAAGATGTGACAAGATCACATGTCCACATACAAGCTTTTTAATATAAGTAATTGCATACAGTTTCAATGCAATGGAGATTAAAAAGTCATAACTTCTCCTACCAGTCAATCATTCTGTGTAACACGCTGCACTGAGACCCCTCCACTCAGTGCATAGTGGGCAGATTGTAGGGTGCAGGGCCTTGCTTTGTGCAGAGAGCAAATTGTTGAATGTGGTGGTTTATGCATCT
This sequence comes from Meghimatium bilineatum, assembly GCA_034231615.1. Taxonomy (NCBI): domain Eukaryota; kingdom Metazoa; phylum Mollusca; class Gastropoda; order Stylommatophora; family Philomycidae; genus Meghimatium; species Meghimatium bilineatum. Next base: position 54,219,770 of record CM067313.1, read on the forward strand.
TTATCGAAATTTTGTTTCGTTAAATAATGTTAGGGTTTTTTCTATAAAATGCTGCCATGTCTTCCTGTAATGAACCAAATTCTAAGTCAACATTATGCTTCCACTTTATTTGAGGTGATGGGGCTAGTGTAAGTTTTACCTTCCTCATTTGATTCAAGTACACATTTGTACATCTGGACTGACTGAAAAGTGATAATCCTTCCTGGGTCAAGAAATTAGAACATGTGGCAATGTATCTTTCACAGGTATACAAAGATGCAGACAAGCATAAACATAAAGTGTGTCAGTGTATCTTTCACAAATGTACCAAAATGGAGACAAACACAATGCATATTTTCACATCAGTTCCAACATATTCTGTGGAAACCCATGTACACATATCAGTCCCAACATATTCTATGGAAACCCATGTACACACATTTTCACATCAGTTCCAACATATTCTATGGAAACCCATGTACACACATTTTCACATCAGTTCCAACATATTCTATGGAATCCCATGTACACACATTTTCACATCAGTTCCAACATATTCTATGGAAATCCCTGTATAGGCCCACACATTTTCATATCTATATGTATCATATTCATACGTATAGGTACATATATTCACCAGTTATGGAAGATAAACAATGTTGATATTCTTTGCTTCCCTCTCAGGCTCTGGCCACAGGAGAAATTTGAGAAATAAAAAAAATGTGTAAGAATTAAATATGCTTGTCATCCTTTACTTGTATAAAAAAAATTAGCTTTTGTTAAAAACTTGAATTTTAAACTCAGTAACAAACTACTATTCACAGAGATCAAAACTGAAAAAAGCAGATGAACCACCCTTAGAATTAGAGGATGATATTAATGAACAAAAAGAGGCCACTGAACTTCTTAATGAAATTGAAAAGAGTATGGAGGAGAATAATGGTCGCATTGAGGATAAGTTTGTTATTAATTTACTTCGTAACCGGCTGATGTCTATGCCATGTCAGAATCAGGGGTTTGTGTTAGATGGATACCCTAAAACTATTGCTCAGGCACAACAGCTCTTCGCAAGTAATTATGTGTTAATATTAAAATGTTTATAAAGTTATTTGGTTGAGTTGAAGTTTCTATGTGGATAAAACTATTTCACAAGCACATAAGCTATTGACAATTAATTATATTATTTGGGTGACATATTCTTTCCCAAGCCAGCAAAATACTACTGTAGATCATAGTGAAAAGAATACAACGCAAATTAGAAACAGAAATTCATGAAGTTCAAGCCAGTTTTCGAGCAGGAAGAGCAACAAGAGACCACATATTCAACATGAGGAATATAATTGAGAAATGTAGAGAATGTAGTTTTCTTCAAGAACCAATTCAACTTCTCATGATCTGAACCAATTCAACTTCTCATGATCCGAACCAATTCAACTTCTCATGATCCGAACCAATTCAACTTCTCATGATCCGAACCAATTCAACTTCTCATGATCCGAACCAATTCAACTTCTCATGATCCGAACCAATTCAACTTCTCATGATCCGAACCAATTCAACTTCTCATGATCCGAACCAATTCAACTTCTCATGATCCGAACCAATTCAACTTCTCATGATCCTGAGTGAGTTTATCTGCTGCATTATAAGACATGTCTAAACACTCTGAAATGTCTCTTGTTGTCTTGGGTGAAATTCCTGATTACTAAAAAGCTAGAAGTTGCTGTCCTGGATGATGAATTAAGTGCCTGAGCTCCAAGCATTACCTTGGATGATGGATTATGTGGCCAAGACTCCAAGCATCACCTTGGATGATGGATTATGTGGCCAAGACTCCAAGCATTACCTTGGATGATGGATTATGTGGCCAAGACTCCAAGCATTACCTTGGATGATGGATTATGTGGCCAAGACTCCAAGCATCACCTTGGATGATGGATTATGTGGCCAAGACTCCAAGCATTACCTTGGATGATGGATTATGTGGCCAAGACTCCAAGCATCACCTTGGATGATGGATTATGTGGCCAAGACTCCAAGCATTACCTTGGATGATGGATTATGTGGCCAAGACTCCAAGCATTACCTTGGATGATGGATTATGTGGCCAAGACTCCAAGCATTACCTTGGATGATATTTTATGTGGCTGATGCCCCTAGCATCTCTATGGATGATAGATTATGTGGCTGAGGTCTCATAACCCCACCGTGTACAAAGTTCACTCAAAAGGTCACTCTTTGAATATGTTTTATGAAATGACAAGCATAAACAGAAATAGGTGAAAGTTTTATCAATAGTGAACATAACATACAGCAGGGGTCAGCAACCTATGGTCTGTGGGCTGGACCTGTCCCACCTGACAGTTCTGAGACAAAAATCGTGACTTGACTTGCTGGGTTCCTAAAAAAATTAATAAAAGTGATTTTTTCGAGCCAGGTTTAGAACCACATGACTTCAGTAAATCCTATCAATTTGTCTGCACCGAAATATAGGATGGAAAAAAATTGTAATGAATATATAATAATATGAATACAGCTCTGAAACTAGCAGACCTCATTTCTTGCAATTAAGGTTGACACTTATTATTACTGCTCCTTTCTGTAATCTAGTGCACACTCTGCTCTCAATATATATATATATACCTTTATATTTGTCTGCATTTGTTCTCAAACTCCTGCAGATTAGCATGATGTAGTCCAGAGAATGGAATGCATTGTGTCAACCTTTATATAAATATAACATTCAGCTTTCACATTTCTTCATTTGGCCTGCAACCAGCTGTGTATATGTGCATCTGGGCCCCAGACTATAAAAGTTGGCTGACAGAGTGTTGCATTGTTCATGAGACCTCTGATTTATCTCTTTATGAAAGTACAAGTCTAAGCAGAAGTATGTTAAAACAGGATTTCTTAAAGTGGGTGAAAATTCCCGCTTGGGGATCATTAGAGACTTCAGTGGGGATGATGCAGAGTCAAGTGGATGGATGGGGCAATCTAGAGAAATGTGGGGGAAGGGGAGCATAGAGCATTAGGGAATACTGAACACATTAAATTGTTGACTAATTTTTATGTGTAATAAAATAAAAATTCAAAGAGAAGAGTTGCAATAGACAAGTGATGCAATAAGATAAAAGATGCAATAAGACAAAACATGAAATAAGACAAGAGATGTAATAAGACAGGGGACGAAATAAACAAGAGATGAAATAAGACAAGATGCAATAAGACAAGAGACACAATAAGACAAGAGATGAAATAAGACAAGATTCAATAAGACAAGAGATTCAATAACACAAGAGATGCAATTCTATTAATATTATTTGAACTCTATTGAAACGTGAATGCAAGAATAGGGAAAGGAAGACACAAGAACACTGTATGACAATTTGGACTAGGGACAAGACATGACAGAGGAGAGAGACATATACAGTTCTGTGAGGAGAACAACATGGCCATATGTAATACATTCTTTGAACATGAAAATAGAAGATTATATACACGGAAAAGTCCTGGAGACAGAAAGAGGAACCAAATAGATTATATTATGATCAACAACAGATTTAGAAATAGTGTCAAAAATACTAAAACATACATAGCAGCTGATATCAACTCTGACCACAGTCCATTGTAAAAGTCATGTAAAACCTAAAATAAATGTTAGATTAAAATTCAATTGAAGATAAAAAAAGTGGATGTTTGAAAGATAACTCTTATTGTAGAGATGTGTAAGGTCAGTCACAGGATGATCTGAAGAGAACAGTAACTTACAGAATACAGTGGAGAGACATGATCAAGTCATGTTATTGCACAGCTTTGAACTACTGAATTTAGAGATTCTGCTGAAGACGTGTGTGTTGAGCTATTTGAAATAAATAAAACGATGACACAATACATTTCCATTCTCTAGAATACATCTTGCTAGAAACATAGTAGGACCATTATTCTGCTATAGGAGAGATCCAGCAGCAGTTTGGGAATGAACGATAATGAAGAATTTAGTGGTGGCAGGGTACAGTAGAGAGACATGATCAGATCAACAAAATGAAAGTGCACATTAACTGGTATCATGCACAATTGTGGCACAGGGCAATAGACTGAGCTGACTTTTGTTGCTAGAAGTGAACATTTTGGAGAGCGCAGAAGAATGATGGTAAACCGGTGTAAGACAGGTACTGTCAGCAAAATTGTAATGGTGGAAACACTCAGGGAGAGATTGGAGCAACTATGGACATGTCCAGTGTGCAGTGATGATGATCCAATGACTAACTAACAAACTATGATCAGATGGTGTTTGTACAATATCTCTACTGTCTAACCTAATGATGATGGGGTACAGTGGAGAGACATGATCTCTCCATTGTCTAACCTAATGATGATGGGGTACAGTGGAGAAATAACTTAAGATGATGGGGTACAGTGGAGAAATAACTTAAGATGATGGGGTACAGTGGAGAAATAACTTAAGATGATGGGGTACAGTGGAGAAATAACTTAAGATGATATTATCCAAAGTGTTTTGGATTTTCTGATCTGATTATGAATATTTAATTTTGTACTGTGTAATATGTTCAGGTCAAGCTAACATTGAACTTTGTACTGTGTAATATGTTCAGGTCAAGCTAACATTGAACTTTGTACTGTGTAATATGTTCAGGTCAAGCTAACATTGAACTTTGTAATTTGTTAAAAATGGTTAACATTGAACTTTGTAATTTGTTAAAAATGGTGAACATGGAACTTTGCAATCTGATCAGATCAGATTAACAGTAAACTGTGTTATTTGATATGAACTTTTTAATCTGTACAGAACATCTTTCTCTTTGAACTGAGTTTATGATCAGATAGATTGTTAATTGAACTGAGTTTATGATCAGATAGATTGTTAATTGAACTGAGTTTATGATCAGATAGATTGTTAATTGAACTGAGTTTATGATCAGATAGATTGTTTATTGAACTGAGTTTATGATCAGATAGATTGTTAATTGAACTTTAAACATGACAATCTGGCATAAACTTTGTCCATGAATGCTGGGTTATTGACCTGTATTCAGTTTGATCTTTAGCTTTGAACACTATTTTGTAAATATGTCATATAAAATGACAGGTGAAATTTGTAAATATGTCATATAAAATGACAGGTGAAATTTCAAGTTTCATCTATTGGGTTACAGTTTGACTGCAGTTATTACCTATTATCTATCTCATAAAATGATTACTTTCAGAAACTACGACAGCAACGACAGCTGGCATGGAATCAGAAGCAGACACTTACAATAAAAGCATTATGCCAGAGTTTATCATCAACCTTGAGGCCACAGACAGTTTTCTGAAACGGAAGGTCATGAATCTCCCTGAATCTGTAGTTAGAAATTCACATAACACAGAAAAGGGGCTATTGAGGCGTCTGAAGGAGTACTGGGCAGTCAATACTTACGATGAAACTGTTCTCAATTTCTTTGATGAGCTTGAGCTGCATTCTGAAAAAATTGGTAGGAAAGTTCTTTTGTTTTCAGTATCACTTTGTTTGTTTGTTCTCAAACTCCCACTAGATCTCTCTTGCAGCAGGACAGTGGTCCACTAGATTTCCAATAGGATATAGTCCAGGGAACATAATTGTATTGTCACCATTTTATTAGCATCAATGATCCGACACATCTAACTTCATTGTGGTAACTAATAGGCCTACATCCAGTATTTTACTACTGTTACCGAATGTCTGTAGCCTTGCTAGCAGACCAATCATGCAATAAAACTGGTTCTCATACTGTACACCGGATACCAACCTACATGCTGACCAGTCAAGCACGCTACACATTTTTACTGCTGCTGCAGACGGCCACTAGGATCACTAATTATAGTTTACATGCGTATGGGAAATAGTCTAAAACAGAAAGTACTAAGAAGGAAGTGGTGATAGATGAGTCTATAATGTCTATCCCCCAGGTGGTGTTGTCGTAGCTTCCACAATTGCCGTTGAGCATAAGGGGTTTTTAAAGGAGATATAGTCTGCATTACAGAGCCAGGTGTGTTGTTCTGGTTGAGCTGTAGTCATGTTTATTCAGGAATGGTGTTGATGTTGTCTATCCACCTTGTCACAGGGGAATACTTGCAAGTAAATCCAAGAAGTTTTGCTAATCACTTAAGACACACATAATAACAAACACAAATCATCGTTTCCACCAAAAGGCCTTTATCAAGACAATAACTGAACATACATAACAGAAAACAACAAGTAAGAAATATGGACGTTGACATGGTCAAGTTCAGGGACGCCAGATTTATTTTTGAAAAATAAAGACCAAACAGTTCCAGAAATACACCAAAAAATGGGCAAACTAATTTACATTTGTTTTGATTCTCACATCAGATGAAAAATTTTACATCCATCTCACTACTGTCCTAATAGTAACGCAAAATGAGGTAAACAGGTTACTAAAACACATACTTTGCCTATTAATAAAAATATATTTAAAAAAGTATACCGGTATATAAAAAAACATACAATAAAACTAAACAGGACAATTCTCCACGTATCGGCTCAAATTGAACCTTTTTCAAGAGACAAACAACAGAAAATGACAAAATAAAAAACAAAATAGATGTCTATATTTCATCAAGCCACGTCTCCATAGCGCAGGGATGGCAACGCATCTAGTAAAAGTGAAAATGCGTGCATTCATTATAAACAAACCGAAAGTGGGAAATTAGAGACACTATAGATGAATGCAAGAATAATAAAAGAAAAAGATAAGAAAAATACCCCTTTTGTCACTTTATCAGACAGGCAGGTTTTAAGAACATAGTCACAACAGGCAAGACTGAAGGGAACAGAGACAGATGGGGACGTGAGAAAATATTCATGTGACAACCTAGCAAGGCTTGGAAACAACGATCCTGATAACAATACTGTGAACAGAGAACCATGGTCACCTACGCCAACAAGAATGGCATATGACAATGATAGATGAGTAATGATGAGGTTGTGTGGTGGTGGGGTGAATTGGTTTGGGGAAGGAAGGATACAAGAAGAATCAACATTTGAAAACGCATGGAATGAATGTGAAACCAAATATAGACATAAACATATATATAAAACCAAACCTAAACATACATAGAAATGTATACACACACCAAGAGTCAAGAAATAAACACATAACAAGATGGACACAGATGTGTGAAGGATACCCACACAAAATGCACAGGCATGTAAATGTATCCACACACAGGAAAGGGCTCACACCAGAATAGGTATACACATTGACACAGAATGGAGATACGTGCATTAACATAAAAAAGCGCTCACATAAATATACATATATATATATGTATACATAAATATGAACATTCATGCACATAAACATTTTCTCACATAAATAATAACATGAACATTCGTACACATAGAAACATATACATATATTAATGTAAATAAAAAACGTTCGTTCACATAAAGATAATGCTATAACAACTGCATATGTATACATACAAATGTGTGGCCCAAAGTAATTGTGTGGATACATAGAACCATGTAAAACGAAATGCATATACAAATAATTATACATGTGTGGGCACCCATCGAAGAGACAACTGCAATAAAAACGAGGAAATCAAAATCTAAATATGTAAATGATTTAACAATAACAAAATGGCAGAATACAAAATAATCACATATTGACATACACAAACGAAAGAAGACATAAAGGAATTATATAGAAGACGGCAAACACAAAAATAATAATTATTCACGAAAGTGTACAAAGACAAATAATTACAAGAATCAGTGCAATACGGGAGTAGAGGGTATAAAGAAAAGGTGGGTAACTCAAACAAAATGGTGATTAATGTTCATTCCGTGTGGTTGTAAGAGTCCCATATGACAAATGAGACGATATTCCAAGGACTGACGTTGCCGGTCACTGGTATAACAACGTAACAAACCGGTTACAGAGACATCAGAGCTACCATGATGTGACGGGCTGTTAAAATGATTAGCCACTGGGGAGTCATGAATGATTAGCCACTGGGGAGTCATGAATGATTAGCCACTGGGGAGTCACGAATGATTAGCCACTGGGGAGTCACGAATGATTAGCCACTGGGGAGTCATGAATGATTAGCCACTGGGGAGTCACGAATGATTAGCCACTGGGGAGTCACGAGTAGTGATCACAATGATCACTACTGTCCTCCTCACTTGACAAAGTGGGGTCTTCAGCATAAACCATGTCAACAGTAAAGTTTTTGAGCATTTTTCGATTGATGAAAGTCTTACAATATTTATTTGAAAGTGAAAGTTTTTCCCTTATCCTTACAATCTCATCAAGTTTGTTTGTTCTGAAATAAATTCAGTTGCATATTGTTCCTTACTTTTGTCTTCGCTGAGGTCACTAGGGAGAACATTCTCTCAACTACAGCATTACTAACTGGAGTTATCAAGCAAGTAAGGGCACAAGTTGCAAGCTTCACTCCAAAATAGTATATCACTCCAAAATTTTTCACTTTCTTTAGGGATACCATCTTTCTGAAATTGAACTTCTTCTTTCCAATCTACAAATACCAATTTTCTATATATTTTTTTGCAATTGCAGTCATGTTGTTTTCAACAAGATGCAAAAGTGGAAGATATGAAAATGAGCTTCTAGAAAACTGATACAAAATTACTGTGCGACTGAACTTTGATAAATTTTGAAAGATATCTTTCACAGAGGAAAGTCTACATGTGATTTCACAGAGGAAAGTCTACATGTGATTTCACAGAGGAAAGTCTACATGTGATTTCACAGAGGAAAGTCTACATGTGATTTCACAGAGGAAAGTCTACATGTGATTTCACAGAGGAAAGTCTACATGTGATTTCACAGAGGAAAGTCTACATGTGATTTCACAGAGGAAAGTCTACATGTGATTTCACAGAGGAAAGTCTACATGTGATTTCACAGAGGAAAGTCTACATGTGATTTCACAGAGGAAAGTCTACATGTGATTTCACAGAGGAAAGTCTACATGTGATTTGACTAAGGACTTCCTCTAGCATTAACATACATCTATCTTTGATAGTTGCTTTTTGATTAAGAGTCACAACATTGTTGTCATTCTGTAGGAAATTATTACATTCTGTGAAGAATTTTATCCCAAAATGGACTTCATGAATATTTTTGTTCCTGCTTCTGGACATCATACAGTCTCTGCTATGAATACTTTGTTGGTGTAAAAATAATTCTTGGCATAGTTCATGGAGGTCAGCCTTCATTATTTTGTTGAAAAAATTTGAATCTTTCAAATTCTTGTTCTATGGGTGTTGCAAATACAAAACATAAGTAATTACTGTGGTCTGCCAACATTTCTTTCAATAGTCTTGCTTTAAATGTTGAATCGTATTTGGATTTGGCCAATTGAACAGAAGCAAAATAATCCTTCAGTTCATCAAAATATTAAACATAACTTTTCCACACACAAGCCACCAAGTAGATTTTTTTAAAAGGGAAGTGGAGCAGTTTGGGTTAGTTAAAGTCAACTGATGCATTTATAACTTTAAACAATTCTGTGTATACTGGGTACTTCTCACTTTAAATCACTATTGTGAAACCGTTGAGATATTTTTGAGAGCATAAATCCAATATTTGATCCAATATATGCAGAGAGGTAGTGAATGACACATGCATTTAATTTCTGCACAGAAAGGAGATACATATCTTATTCTAGACCATACAGACTCGTTGCACCTGGCCATGTTTGCTACACGGTCTGATGAAAATCCAATGCAATTTGCAAGACTGTGGCCACATCTTTTCATTTCCTCATCAATCGAATTGAACATGATCTCTCCTGTTGCTTCTTGCACGTGAATTAAGCCAAGAAATGATGAAACAATATCATTTTTCCTATCACTAAAATAACAAACTAAAGTCCATAAGTACTTTTGTGTGGAGACATCATCAGTAGACTCATAGAAAATTATTGCATATTTCTGGTTTGGAAAGTTCAGCTTTCAATGCTGGTTATATTATGTTTGTAATTAAACATGATCATATTGTTCTATGTAAATATGTGTTGTTAAGATTGCTTCTGCTGACCATGTGCTATTATTATTTCACTAAGATGGTCAACTGTACTAGTTACACAGTGAAAGGTCATGCTCAAAGTAATTTTCAGCTATGCTACTTTCAATTGATCATTTATTTGTCTAGGACTCTTTTTCACAAAATGTTGCCCTTGTCTGTTTGATGGCATATTCATCTTATATTTTTTTCTGTATTTCCAAGCTGTGCAAGATGGCAGATTATTGGATTAGTAGTGCATTTATAAAGTTTGAATTAGTAGTGCATTTGAAAAGTGTGCAAAATGCTGATCCATCAGATGCCTTTTTCAGCCATATGTACATTTTTTTTGCCAGTTTTTTTACTGCTATCATATGAAGTTTTCCATTTCTTTGATGACGTGGACATTGGTGAAAAGTAGGGCCTATTATTTATCTGTTGAAACACATGTATCAGCACACTAGCTAAACAAGAAGCGCTCAAAAACTAAGTAAAAATGCACTTCCAATTATACATTTATGATTTGATTGCACTACATCCAACACAAAAACACGCTAGATTTCCGGTTGACTTGGTTGGTAGTGTAATCCCAACTAGATTTTCATAATAAAACATCTAACATGCAGGTGCTAACATGTGCCACAAATGTCATAAGTTTTTTTGTAAGTCTTTTTCCTGTCACTGTTCTGCTTTCCCTTTTATAACAATAATTTTTATATAAATGCTTTCGGTTTTTTTGTAACAATGAATGCAAATAACCGACTTTTCCTCTCCCTTCTGTCAGTCATCAAAGCAGAATTCAGGATTATACTAAACAACACTCTTCCACTTAATTGCACTGCTTGCCCTTTCGCCTTCTCAGTTTCTCTATCCACTTTTCAACAGATTCCCATACAGTCTGTTCTCATTGATCCTGAAAGGTTTAAGAGTAATACTTGCAAGACAAGGTATGTAAATCCTGGCCAAGCTCGCAGAACTTGGTTGTCACTGAATTACTTGCCAGACAAATCTTGAAATGTCTGGCTACAACAATACTTTGCACACTTTAATCACAGTGCACTACCTACTTGCTAGACAGATTCAAAAGTTAAGCCAAACTGGCATCATAGAACACAATGATAGATGAACTACTTGCACATTTGAACCCTATAACTCAGTTGTGACAATGTAAACCTTGCAGCCTATAACTCAGTTGTGACAATGTAAACCTTGCAGCCTATAACTCAGTTGTGACAATGTAAACCTTGCAGCCTATAACTCAGTTGTGACAATGTAAACCTTGCAGCCTATAACTCAGTTGTGACAATGACAAACTTGCGGCCTATAACTCAGTTGTGACAATGTAAACCTTGCAGCCTATAACTCAGTTGTGACAATGATAAACTTGCGGCCTATAACTCAGTTGTGAAAATGTAAACCTTGCAGCCTATAACTCAGTTGTGACAATGATAAACTTGCGGCCTATAACTCAGTTGTGACAATGTAAACCTTGCGGCCTATAACTCAGTTGTGACAATGACAAACTTGCGGCCTATAACTCAGTTGTGACAATGTAAACCTTGCAGCCTATAACTCAGTTGTGACAATGACAAACTTGCGGCCTATAACTCAGTTGTGACAATGTAAACCTTGCAGCCTATAACTCAGTTGTGACAATGTAAACCTTGCAGCCTATAACTCAGTTGTGACAATGACAAACTTGCGGCCTATAACTCAGTTGTGACAATGACAAACTTGCAGCCTATAACTCAGTTGTGACAATGACAAACTTGCGGCCTATAACTCAGTTGTGACAATGACAAACTTGCAGCCTATAACTCAGTTGTGACAATGTAAACCTTGCAGCCTATAACTCAGTTGTGACAATGACAAACTTGCGGCCTATAACTCAGTTGTGACAATGACAAACTTGCGGCCTATAACTCAGTTGTGACAATGACAAACTTGCGGCCTATAACTCAGTTGTGACAATGTAAACCTTGCAGCCTATAACTCAGTTGTGACAATGACAAACTTGCGGCCTATAACTCAGTTGTGACAATGTCAAACTTGCGGCCTATAACTCAGTTGTGACAATGACAAACTTGTGGCCTATAACTCAGTTGTGACAATGTCAAACTTGCAGCCTATAACTCAGTTGTGACAATGACAAACTTGCGGCCTATAACTCAGTTGTGACAATGACAAACTTGCGGCCTATAACTCAGTTGTGACAATGTAAACCTTGCAGCCTATAACTCAGTTGTGACAATGTAAACCTTGCAGCCTATAACTCAGTTGTGACAATGACAAACTTGCGGCCTATAACTCAGTTGTGACAATGACAAACTTGCAGCCTATAACTCAGTTGTGACAATGACAAACTTGCGGCCTATAACTCAGTTGTGACAATGACAAACTTGCGGCCTATAACTCAGTTGTGACATATCAAACTTGCAGCCTATAACTCAGTTGTGACAATGTCAAACTTGCAGCCTATAACTCAGTTGTGACAATGTCAAACTTGCTAGATAGGCTGAAAACTATGTACATCAGCAAGCTTTTTATGTGTGTCATTATAATGTCAATAATAATGAATAATATCATCATCAAGTGCCATGCTGACTGATGATCATTGATCCCCACAACTCTTTATGTCTAATATCTATCTTGAATCAAGTTTGTTTTTGATTCTGTGGCATGCCACAGTGTTAAGTTTTATATTTTATCACTATGTCATCCCTGTCAACCTATCTTTAATCTTGCCCGTTGTCACTAAATTCTAAAAACTTCAACCTATGATGTGACAAAATCATCAAGATTATTCTTGGCTTTAGGATTATTGTACAAATTGGTTTGTTTTGAATAGGGTAATATGGTACTCAATATGTTTGTTATTAATCATAGAAATGGGAGTGAGTAGAGGTGATGGGAGAAAGTGCTCCCTCTCCAGAAAGATCAGAAGAACACGTAATCAGCAACTGACTGAGACACTGAGATTATACACTTTTGGATGGCTGACGGAACAGCAAGCAGAGCATATATGGGTATGCCCCCAGTGCTGTTATGCTTGTTCCTAATCAAGAATCAATTGGTTTGTTTTGAATGGGGGTTCTCAGTTTGAGAATATACTTGAAAACTAACCAGAAACATATTTGTGCACTCCTCTTTCCCAAAATTTTATAAGTTTATATATATATATAATATATATATATTTGTCTTCAATTTTTATCTACTAATCTGTATATATATATATATATATATATATATATATATATATATATATATATATATATATATATATATATATATATATATATATATATATATATATATATTTGTCTTCAATTTTGATCTACTAATCTGTATATATATATATATATATAGATAGATAAACACATACTTATGCACACACAAAATCAAAAAATTTTATTTTACACATTTCAGATGTGACAAAAGACAGATCTAGAAGGATGAAGGATACACTGGATAAAATTAAGAAAATTTTTGGCAGTGCAAGGAATTACGGTATGTAAATGTGTAATTAACCCAGATGGTTAGCTCAGTAACCAACACTTATCATAGTGAAATTATCTCAGTAACCAGCTTTCTTATCATAGTAAGATTATCTCAGTAACCAGCTCTCTTATCATAGTGAGATTATCTCAGTAACAGCTTTCTTATCATAGTGAGATTATCTCAGTAACAGCTTTCTTATCATAGTAAGATTATCTCAGTAACCAGCTCTCTTATCATAGTGAGATTATCTCAGTAACCAGCTCTCTTATCATAGTGAGATTATATCAGTAACCAGCTCTCTTATCATAGTGAGATTATATCAGTAACCAGCTCTCATATCATAGTGAAATTATCTCAGTAACCAGCTCTCTTATCATAGTGAGATTATATCAGTAACCAGCTCTCTTATCATAGTCAGATTTTCTCAGTGACCAGCTCTCTTATCATAGTGAGATTATCTCAGTAACCAGCTCTCTTATCATAGTCAGATTATCTCAGTAACCAGCTTTCTTATCATAGTGAGATTATCTCAGTAACAGCTTTCTTATCATAGTAAGATTATCTCAGTAACAGCTTTCTTATCATAGTAAGATTATCTCAGTAACCAGCTCTCTTATCATAGTGAGATTATCTCAGTAACCAGCTCTCTTATCATAGTGAGATTATATCAGTAACCAGCTCTCTTATCATAGTCAGATTTATCTCAGTAACCAGCTCTCTTATCATAGTGAGATTATCTCAGTAACAGCTTTCTTATCATAGTAAGATTATCTCAGTAACAGCTTTCTTATCATAGTAAGATTATCTCAGTAACCAGCTCTCTTATCATAGTGAGATTATCTCAGTAACCAGCTCTCTTATCATAGTGAGATTATATCAGTAACCAGCTCTCTTATCATAGTGAGATTATATCAGTAACCAGCTCTCATATCATAGTGAAATTATCTCAGTAACCAGCTCTCTTATCATAGTGAGATTATATCAGTAACCAGCTCTCTTATCATAGTGAGATTATCTCAGTAACCAGCTCTCTTATCATAGTCAGATTATCTCAGTAACCAGCTTTCTTATCATAGTCAGATTATCTCAGTAACCAGCACTTTTTATCATCCAGTTTCCAATTAACCGAAGATTTGCAATTGGTTACCAGACATGTATACTTGGGGACAAGTAACCAAAGATCTACAATTGGTTACCAGACATGTATACTTGGGGATGATAAACACAGAGAGACAGAACACTGGTTGCATTACCTCTTGAAAGACAGTTGAAGCATAGCGCTGTCAGTGAGAGTAGAGCCACACCTTCGGGGAATGACATGCTATTGAAATAGTGTTACAAGACAGACAAATCATGAGAGATATATGACTGCATGTTTTTAATGCCAGTGATTTTTCTTTTGAAATTATAAAGGCACATGTGGAATATGTTGCAAGTCCCATATTTTGTCCGTGTTCAACAGCTTTCTAGGAATTATGTGATCAGCATAACTTTGGCCACCCTTAGTTTGTCAGATTTAGTCTAGTATGCATTTCCTGTGGCTGGGTTGATGTAACGATTTGTGTTTGTAACGATTCTAGTTCAAGTGAGAAATGAACTATGAACATCATGATGTTATTCCACTTTCTCAAGTGAAGATGAGCATGGTACGAGGCGTGTTCAAATGAAAACGGGACTTGTTACACCACGCGTGATAGAGTGCACTGATATTGATGACATTTTGCACTAGTAATGAGTATCCAATAATTTACATACGGTCACGTGTTCATCTTCCCAGCATGCATATGTGCTGCAGAAGACTGTTAACAATATGGCGGGTGTGATTCCGAACCCGTCCAAAGTGAATCAGCGTGCTGTGATCCAGTTTCTTTCATTAGAAGGATGTCAAGCAGTAGACATTCATCGGAGAATGAAGGCAGCATATGGTGACAAATGTTTGTCGAGGACCAGAGTGATGGAGTGGGTGCGTATGTTTAAAGACGGACGTGAGTTAACGGCAGATCTTGCACGGCCAGGTCAGGCGCATATTGTTGCAACAGAAGAAGCCATAGCCGTGCTTGATAAAGCAGTACTGACTGACCGTCGTCGGAGCATTCGTTCGCTTGCAGAAGAATTCCATATGTCAATTGGGACAGCCCACATGGTTGTTCGGAAGAAATTGAACTATCGGAAGGTGTGTTCACAGTGGGTCCCACGGATGTTGACTGACCACCATAAGGAAGAACGGATGGGGTGGAGTTTGAACCACCTGATGCGTTACAGGGCAGAGGGTGATGCATTTCTGTTGAGCATTGTGGCAGGTGATGAATCGTGGTGCCACCACTATGAACCGAGCAGCAAAATTGACAGCATGCAATGGAAACATCCAGGTTCACCAAAACCCAAAAAATTCAAGACACAGGTTTCTGCAGATTTCCATTTGTTCGGACCGTTGAAGAAAGCACTAAAGGGACAGCGATTCAACAGCGACGCAGACGTGAAGACAGCGGTGACCACATGGTTCAGAGAACAGCCACGCAACTTTTTCTCGGACGGCATTCGACGTCTACCTAAACAGTGGGATGCTTGCCTAAATGCATACGGAGATTTTTTCTGATGAACCCAGGTGCATTCTTATTCACAAGTGGTTGCTTTGTTCAATTCCGTTGAAAATATTAAATTGCGTATGATACTTTTTAAATAAATCCACAAGTCCCGTTTTCATTTGAACACGCCTCGTATTAACAAAAATCAGGCAGGTTTTATTGTTTTTGAATCTTTAGATTCAAAGCTTTTATAATTTCTGTCAGTGTATACATATTTTATCAATCTAGACCAAATATTTATAATTTATGTTAGTGTATACATATTTTATCAATCCAGACCAAGTTTTTATAATTTATGTTAGTTTATGCATATTTTATCAATCCAGACCATGTTTTTAATAATGGAATTTGACTAATACTTTACTGATAAAGTCAGTAAATTAAAATCATAAATGAACCAGTGACGCAGTGCATTTTGTTCTCACATTGTGCTGGAAATATAATAGGACTATTGTCCTGCTACAAGAGAGGTCCAGTGTGAGTTTGAGAATATGCTAAAAAATAATTCTGTAGTGGCTGTATAATTTCCCAAGACTTGTCTGTGATTCTAACAGGATCTACAACTGAAGAACTGGAGCAAATTCTCAAGGCAGAAGAGGAAGGCAGATTGAAAAGAGAGAGCATAGAAAAGAAAGAAATAGAGAGACAAGAAGCAGAGGAGCTTCAGGAGAAGAAGAAAAGACAGGAGGATTGGGTAAGCAGTTTCAAGAGATTTTTGTATGAAACATGAAGCTATAATCATCATCATCATTCACGACATAATGTTAGATGTCATATACAGATCAGAGTACAATATTTATCTCAGTTTTCAGCAGTTTTCTCAATATCAACTAGGGGGTCAATTCATCTTATTCTCTTGTCAGTGTTCTTCTCTGTGTCTCTCTTGCTCAACCTCTCATTTCCCTGTTGCTTTCTGAGGCCATGTCTTGATATTCATTGATTGTTTGTATTATAATTTGTCTGACATATTTCCATTTCTTTTCCTCTTGAGTTTAAAAAAAAACTTTGGCATGGACATTTCTCTTATTTTTCTATTAGTCTATTTATATTTTTGTTTTACTAATTTTATTTTATACAAATTATCTTTCTTCTTCCTTTGCGTTCGTTCTCAAACTCCTGCAGACTAGTAGCATGTTGTCCAGAGAACATAATGCATTATGTTAAGTTTTACAGTTTTGCTATGGTATCTGCTCCTTTCTGTCTGAAACATATGACTTCAGCATGAATATCTTTCTGAAGCAACTGTTTTATAATATATCTAGCTAACTCTTGCTTTGGATCGATTCCAGTTGTCATATGCATACGTAATGATGGACAGAATATTTGAGACATATGCATACGTAATAATGGACAGAATATTTGAGACATATGCATACATAATGATGGGCAGAATATTTGAGACATATGCATACGTAATAATGGACAGAATATTTGAGACATATGCATACGTAATGATGGGCAGAATATTTGAGACATATGCATATGTAATGATGGGCAGAATATTTGAGACATATGCATACGTAATGATGGACAGAATATTTGAGACATATGCATACGTAATGATGGGCAGAATATTTGAGACATAAGCATACATAATAATGGACAGAATATTTGAGACATATGCATACGTAATGATGGACAGAATTTTTGAGACGTATATCTTAATCTTTGCTCTGAGGCATTTTTTTCATAGTTTTTATCCAGTTTCCAGAATGTTAGTGATGCCTTTGCAATTATGGTTTTACCCTCTTGCATTTAGTGAATCTATACACATCTGTGAAACTATACCTTTCTATTGAAATCATACACTTCTGTGAAACTATACCTTCTATTGAAATCATACACTTCTGTGAAACTATACCTTCTATTGAAATCATACACTTCTGTGAAACTATACCTTTCTATTGAAATCATATATTTCTATGAAACTATACCTTTCTATTTAAATCCTACACTCCTCTGAAACTATACCTTTCTATTTAAATCCTACACTCCTCTGAAACTATATCTTTCTATTTAAATCCTACACTTCTGTGAAACTATACCTTTCTATTGAAATCATATACTCCTGTGAAACTATACTCTTCTAGTGAAATACATTTCTAGTAAAATCAGATATTTTATAAAAATTTCTTCCTCTGGCGCTAGGTCAAGGTAAGTTTCATAGAAACAACCTGGTGTCAGGGACAAAGATAACTCTGCATGTACTACGCCGCAGCAACTATTAGGTGGGGTGGCCAGTTCCCTTCCTTGTTGTGTTTACCTTCCCTAACTCAAATGCCCATTTTACAGCTTGGTTGACTGGAGGAGCAGTCATGTCATGCGAGAAATGCAACCCTTTAATAGTAGTAGATGTAGTAGTAGTTGTTGTTGTTGTAGTAGTAGTAGAACATCTACTACTTTCATGACTACCATGACACTTTGACAAAGACAATAGTGAAAATAGTGTGTGAAATAAGATGTTTGAGGAAAGCTATAAATGTCAACAGAAGAGATTGATGGAGGAATGAAGTTATCAGAAAATAAATAAGACCATCTCAAGTCAAGACTACATCGAGAAACAAATGAGCCAATATTAGGACATCAAGAGACAAATGAGACAACATTAGGACATCAAGAGACAAATGAGACAACATTAGGACATCAAGAGACAAATGAGACAACATTAAGACATCAAGAGACAAATGAGACAACATTAGGACATCCTCCATTTAAAACATTTAGCTTGTAAAATAAATTTCTGTATCAGCATTTAATTGTGTGTTATACAAATGTTAACCTCATTTTATTTATTACTATGACTTTTCTGTTCAGCCACTTTTATATTTGTACTGTTAGACACACCGTCTTCATGAAGTCAAGAAACAAGAGTATGAACTACTAGAGGTCCAGTCTATCCCTCTGAGAAATTATCTG
This sequence comes from Meghimatium bilineatum, assembly GCA_034231615.1. Taxonomy (NCBI): domain Eukaryota; kingdom Metazoa; phylum Mollusca; class Gastropoda; order Stylommatophora; family Philomycidae; genus Meghimatium; species Meghimatium bilineatum. The sequence continues at coordinate 54,238,785 of CM067313.1, forward strand.
ATGAAACATGTGATGCCAACACTCACGCAGGCTCTTATTGAATGTTGCAAGATCAGGCCAGATGATCCTATTGATTTTCTGGTAAACTTCTCTTATTGTTGTCAATATCCACATGCTACTGAGAAGTTCTACTCTTGGCAGCTTTTTGCCGTTCTTAAAAAAAGTGCAGGTCTTCTGACTGAAGTCGACTTAGTGATCCATTCAGTAACTGTTAAGGGTATCTGTAAAAGTATTTTCCTGGCAGTTAAAAGGGAAGGGCAGTCAATAAGGAGGCATTCCGCTGTTTCGCTGTGAAGCAGGCAGTGTATACAAATTGGTAGTTTCTGGAGTATAAGATTCTGTACAAACATTTTCTTTTAATTGTGAAGACTAATTTAACTATAAATCTTATCTGCTCCCTGTAAAGCATGCTGGATCCTTTTTAGATAGTATTACTGTTGTGCTATAAGAAATATAATCAGTGCTAATGGTGGACGTGACTCACAAGATCAATCTAAGCCACAAATAGTCTTTCACACTATGTAATAGGAATCACAGGCCTGCCTGTACCACCATGTGCTGTTGTGTCTTTTTAGGAATCACAGGCCTGCCTGTACCACCATGTGCTGTTGTGTCTTTTTAGGAATCACAGGCCTGCCTGTACCACCATGTGCTGTTGTGTCTTTTTAGGAATCACAGGCCTGCCTGTACCACCATGTGCTGTTGTGTCTTTTTAGAGACGCAGACCTTGAACTATCTATCACTTTCTCTTTTGTCTTTATATCATTCCTGATCTGTCCCCTCCATGCAACATGATAATGCTATTCCCCAGCATGCAACATGATAATGCTATTCCCCAGCATGCAACATGATAATGCTATTCCCCCGCATGCAACATGATAATGCTATTCCCCAGCATGCAACATGATAATGCTATTCCCCAGCATGCAACATGATAATGCTATTCCCCAGCATGCAACATGATAATGCTATTCCCCCGCATGCAACATGATAATGCTATTCCCCAGCATGCAACATGATAATGCTATTCCCCTGCATGCAACATGATAATGCTATTCCCCAGCATGCAACATGATAATGCTATTCCCCAGCATGCAACATGATAATGCTATTCCCCAGCATGCAACATGATATGCTATTCCCCAGCATGCAACATGATATGCTATTCCCCAGCATGCAACATGATATGCTATTCCCCAGCATGCAACATGATATGCTATTCCCATCATTCCATATCAATGCCTGTATAATGCATATTTCATTTGCATATGTCTTTGTACCGAAGTAGAGGTCACCCCCTGAGATCTTTTCCCAGAATATATTTCTCCATAAAGGAGATCCTTGTGTATTCTGCCATCTTCGATCCCCCTAGTGTGTCCCAACCATCAGAGTATGTGCAGACTGAACATTGTAAATAATGTGGAATTGCTTATTTAATATATTATTCCACATACATCAGTATTAGTCACTCTGTCCTGCCAAACTTCAGTAAATCTGCTCATGTGTTGTCAGACCACAAGAATAGAACCACTGTTTATCTTCCATGCATGTATTCAAGAGGTGGCTAAGGAGGTTATGGGAGAGGGTTGGCTGCCACATAGAGGATCAAAGTGATCCAGAAGTCATGCTAAAGTTGGATGTGTCAGGCTAAAAGGTGCATATATCGCAGCAAAGTAAATTATGGCACAAAGCATTCTGTTTGTTCTCCAGACAACATCTTACTGATCTGCTGGAGTTTAAGAATGAACGCAGGAGAAGAGTTCTACTTAGAAACAGCATATGAAAGCCATTTAGCTATATCTGCTGGTGTATATAGGTTGACAATGTTTCACTGCCATAGAAGAGGTTCGGAGGACACAAGCTTGACATACAAGAGTTTAGCTTTTGTAGCTAATTTTCCGTTTCCAGACCTATTTGTTTATCACAGTTGATATTGTGCCAATACTAATGCTGATTTCTTGATCCTGGAATTATTTATTGTTGACTAAGGATGGTATATATATATAAAGTGGTCAATCACCTTAGCTCATCACCAGGTCATGTCAATTTGCAGCTGTCAATCATATGTTCTGAACAAACCTCTTCTCATTCAATGGAGACTACAATTAATTGTAAACATTAAGTGTCTAAGGGAGGCTATTGGAGCCACCAGACTTGGCAAAATGCGCAGTGAGAACATCAGAAAGATAACAGGTATCCCATCATGCATTGAATATATAGAGAAACAACAGATAAAATGGTTTGGACATCTTATGAGGATAAACCATCAATTTTCCATAAGAGTTTATAACAGGATGGAGTCAGGGTTCAAAGCCAAGGGCAAGCTGAGGAAAAAATGGATAGAGAACATCAAGCCCAGCCTGAATAAACATGACTACACCTCAACCAGAGCAACACACCTGGCTCTGAAACATAGACTACACCTCCTTCACAAATATTCCCTGCTCAACAGCAAGTGTGGAAGATATGACAACAGCACCTGGGAACAGACAATTAAATGACTGCATATTTTCATTGATGTTTGTGTAGAAGCTTAGTTGATTGACAAAATTACCAGACTCATTAGAATTCTTTCCCTTTGTCTCTCTTCCAGAGAATTTTACATGTTGTATGCTGAAAGCGGATGTGCTAGGTTGGAAGGTACAAAATAATGCAAATCCACTGAAACCAGTAGCACAATGTACCTCACACTCCTCAGCAGAAATTACACAAACTTTCATGTTTGTTATCATAGAGTGGATGCAGAAGAAGTTAACAACATCTTCCCACAGTGTAACAAAAGTATCTCCACATCTTCCCACAGTGTGACAAAAGTATCTCCACATCTTCCCACAGTGTAACAAAAGTATCTCCACATCTTCCCACAGTGAGACAAAAGTATCTCCACATCTTCCCACAGTGTTACAAAAGTATCTGCACATCTTTCCATAATGTGAAAAGTATCTCCACATCTTACCACAATGTGACAATGGTAAGATGACCTCTTTTGAAGGTACCTGGCAAAAGAAAAATGCCAACCTTTACATTTCATGGCAACAGTGATGACAAAGTGGCTTTTATTAAGAGTATAAATTATTCCCTGTATTTGTTAACAAGTGAACTTGCAGTGATGACAAAGTGGCATAAAATTTTGTGAGGATTTTTTTGGGGTATTTTTGTTATTTGGCTCCAAAACAAATGTGGAAGTGTTGAAAGAGTTGAATTCGAAACAGACCTTAATCGATAATATAAGAAAAAGACAATCTTCATTTTTTGCCATTTTATGAGAGGGAGGTTTAGAGAAGATAGTCACAATAGGCAAGATTGAAGGCAACTGTGACAGAGTGTGACAGAGTGATAAAATATTAGACAGTTTGACAACCTGACATGGCAGGGAAACAACAACGATCTTGATACATAATACTGGAGACAGAGCTGTGGAGAAGCATGATCGCCTACACCAGCCGGCATGGCACCTGATGATAAAATAGTCTCTGCACTTGTTAATAGCAAAAACTTGCAGTGATCAACATTGTTCTTTATAAATACTTACTGAACACACAGTTTTCTGAACATAGTTCTACAATATCTTCATTGTCACACTCTTCTATTTCACAGGCTGAATATCTATTTCAGAACAATCCACAGATAGACTGATATTACCAGTGCCTGCATAACATGGACTAACCTGTATGTTGTGAAAAGTGGAAAGTTTTTATGTGTCGAACTGTATATCATTGATAGTTGACATAATTGTATGCCATCAACTCTTGACTTATTAGTATGTGTTTCTAAAATAATAGCAAACTTTGAAAATGTGTGTACACAGGTTTCCATAGAATATGTTTATTGAGCACTGTTTGAGCACAGGTTTCCATAGAAAATGTGTGTACACAGGTTTCCATAGAATATGTTTATTGAGCACTGATGACATATTTCTTTTTTTTTAAATAAAAGATATTTGACAGTTTTAAATCCACTGACACTGATGACACATTGATGACACACGATTTCTATACATATTCATGGCAGTAGGTGCACTATGAAAATCTGTATACACACATCTGCAATGTCAGGTATTATTTTAGATACCTATACAGATTTATATGTATATCATGAACAGCTGACCTACCTGTATACTATGATCAACTAACACACCTGTATATCCTGTACAATTGACCTACCTTTATATTATGAATAGTTGACACACCTGTATACTATGACCAGTTGACACACATGTATATCACGAACAATTGACCTACCTGTATATCATAAACAGCTGGCTTCAATTATCACAAACAAATGATATAATGATATACATGTACAATGATATAAATGCATAGACACTGATATAATGTATAAATGTACAGACAATTATATAAATGCACAGACACTGATATAATGTATAAATGTACAGACAATGATATAAATGCACACATGTACAATGATATACATGTACAGACAATGATACAATTTGTGAATAAGATTGTAATGTTATTCTTCACATAGGGGTACCAGTGAATGCTTATGAACTGCATGAGAACATACATATAAGTTGTCTATTATTTTTCTCCTAAATTTCTTCATTTTAGCACACTTCAGGCATGTCTTTATTATAGTGTGTACGGTTGATTGTGTCCTGTTTGGTTGACTCCTAGTTTATGATGATGAAATAATCCCTTTAACTTGTAGCAGTTAGCTCATGACAGTCCATAGACTTTCTGAAGCTCAGGTATTCAGCGAGATGACACCAGGATCTCATATAAGATTGTCTCCAAGGCATGGTTGTATAAGGGAGGTTTATGGATACATGTTTAGTCCCGTATATCAATAAGGAAGTCATTCCAGTGTGTGAGTATCCCAAGATTATCGCATACTGCCAGGAGCAGAATACACACTTCTGGGCCAATGATCTCATCATTCTGTCACATTCTTACCCATTTGTAGTCATGTCTGCCACAAAAGGTCAAAGGTGCAATATCCATCATCCATAGAGATCATTTGACACAAGACAAAAATTAGAAGTTGAGACAGGATGTGACAATGATCATTTTGTTCACATGTGACAAGTTGTCACATCATCCCTAACTTTCCTTAGTTGCCTACTGTGACATGCATGGAAAGAAGACAGTGACCTTATTCTGTGTACCTTGAACTAGAAGCCCAGGCCCTTAGTTGCTACATGATCTGTTCACGTTGAAGATATCAACATTCATTTGTGCAGTGAAGTACACTTGTATCGGGATTAGTTATACTCAAAATTTGTGCAGTGAAGTACACTTGTATCGGGATTAGTTATACTCAAAATTTAAAAAAAAGAGAAAAAACAAAGAGGCTTTGACAACAATGGGTATGAAAAAAGAACTATTAAAAGATATAAAAAAACAAAAAAATTAAATAATTTGGATATGTTTAAAAACCTTAATTGAAACCTTGTTGAAGACATTACTTGAATGTAGAGTTAAGTGATGTCAAGCAAGAGGTTGGTAGAGATACAAATGGGAGAGGAACATAATAAGATAGATAATTTAGTCTAGCAGAGTGCACCACCAAGGCAAGAGACAGAAGATGTTTGAGATCTGTTGCAGCCAAGTGTTGTTGTCGAGACGGGACTTGATGATGAATTTGTGGAAACAAGAAAAAGTCCCATACAGCAAGATTGGGTGAGTAAGAAGATTATGGGAGAAGATTTGTCTGAAGGGACAGCGTCATGATGCACAATTGCCTGCATGCCACTTCTCAGAGTAATGTTTGTTCACAGCATCACAGAGATGTTGCAGGACTGTACAATTTTGCTGTGATGCTGTCTTTTTGGGATGTATTCGTGATAACCCAGCCAGCCTATGATTTCTTCCATTTTGTCATGATGTCATCAGTGTGGGAGGTGGATGGTCTGCCTTAACAGGAATCATCTTCACAGAATCTCCATCTACTTTTGAAATCGGAATACCATTCAAATGTTGTAGTTCTACTTAACAGGATTCTCAGAAAGCTGATTGTAGCATTTCAAAATTTTCAGAACTGGTCTCTTTGAGCTGAAATTAGAAATCAATGCACATATACCGTTGAAGTTTAAGGTCCATTTTAAAATGTGACAAGACAAACTAGGTCCCCTTCAACTTATTGGATTCATACAGCGAATACACGAAATGACACACTTCCAGATTTATACATACATTGGCACATGATCCCTACAAGTACCTGGTAAATAGCAAAGCTCAACGTATTACGATTTATTTGAAGAAAAATAAGTCCTGCAAATTTTTTCAATAGCCCTCATAATATAATTTTACAGATTTGCTTCCATTTCTCTTTCTTGAATAGTGGTATTCATCTTTAGTATATTCCCACAAATTATTTGACTCAATATTTTGACAATTGTTATTTCTGTCAGAATCCTCCTTTACACTGTATCTGTTTGACTAATAGGCCTATGTCTAGTTTACACTGTATCTGTTTGACTAATAGGCCTATGTCTAGTTTACACTGTATCTGTTTGACTAATAGGCCTATGTCTAGTTTACACTGTATCTGTTTGACTAATAGGCCTATGTCTAGTTTCTAGTTAAAAGCAATTAATTAGTTATATCACAAACTCATGACTTAGTTTTGCAAAAGACATTAAAAGCTGTTAATTTTATGAAAAAAAGACAAGGATATTGAGGTTGTATGCAATAAAATTGTTTTGCTAGTTTGTAATTGTTTTAAGATACTGTTTTGCCAGTTTGTAATTTTTTTAAATTATGCATTTCTTTACGAAACCTCTGTCTTCTAATATAAATTTGAAGCTTTCTTTACATGTACATTCTAAATTTGTTGTGTCCGCTTCAGAGTATGGGAATAATGTACACATGTATAGATAGGTATACATTAATCCAAGATTGGGAAGCAGATCAACTGGCATCATGCGCGATTGTAGCACAAGGTGATGAAGCAATGGATCGAGCTGATGTTTTGAACTCCATAAGAGATATAGCATGCGAGAGTCAGACTAGTGTGGATGATGAGATTTCTTTTCAATGTCCAGGATTAAAGATCAGGTTTTGAAATGCAGTGTTGCTAAAAGTGAACATTTTTGAGGACGCAGAAGAATGATGGTTAACCAGCATAGGACCGGTACCGTCAGCAGAAGTGTAATGTCAGATACACTCAGGGAGAGATCGGAGCAACTACGGATGTGTCCAGTTTGCAGTGATGATGATCCAATGACTAACTACATAAGAATATGTATTAATAGAGGTTTATCTTCACTGCTGTACTTAACCTGCTCTTCCATATAGTACCGGTATTTAATATTGAACATTGCAGCCGAGGCTATTTCAAGTCTTTATTTCTTTGGTAGTGCTTCCATCGCTACTCATACATGATCTTAAGTATGTAATGTATTTTAAAGATATCAAATTCTTCTTGTTTCTGTCAATTCACCCACATGCTAACAGGAGTAAATAAGACTTTAGGTAACAGAGACTTGTTATTTACCTATTCTATACCTTTTGTCATCATATTTTGGATGAGTCTTCTGGATAAGGCCCATGCACAGGATGATGTTAGCAATATTTGTTTCGGCTATACCACTGACAACTTTTTGGCATTGTTCACCCCTTACTTCTTTCACTGCATCTGATTAACTTAAAATGGAATGCTATTTAGAATGTGGTTTCTTCTTCATTCATTCTCAAACTCCTGCAGACCATCAGGATGTAGTCCGGAGGAAGGAAGGCGTTGTAATGGTTTACAGCATTGCTGCAGTATCTGTGCTGTTCAGCCTGACACATTCGACTTCAGCATGGCTTTGAGTCGCTGACCCTATATGGGATGGGACAGCCAACTCCATCCCATAACCTTAGTCACCTCAGATTGTACGCAATTGTTTGGTGTAGAAATGGCATTAACCTACAGACTAAGCTGAAAGTTTACAGAGCAGTGGTACTTCCAGTGCTGTTACACGCTAGTGAAACATGGACTGTGTATAGACATCATGTGAAAAAACTCAATCATTTTCATACAAATTGTCTCAGAAAAGTTATGAACACCAGATGGCAAGACAAGATTCCAGATACCACTGTCCTTGATAGAGCTGGTATCCCAAGCATTGACACAATCCTGATGCAGACACAGATTTGTTGGGCAGGTCATCTGGTGCGTATGCCAGACCATCATCTGCCAAAGATACTTCTCTATGGTGAGCTAGAGAAAGGTATACAATCTCAAGGTGGCCAAAGGAATCGCTACAAGGACTCGTTAAAGAACTCAAACTGAAAGCCTTTGAAATAGACCACGATACATGGGAAGAACTTGCACAAAATAGATCTGCATGGTGTTCTAAAATAAAAAAGAGCGCATCATCTTGTGAAAAGAAGAGAAATGCAGCAGCTCAACAGCGGAGAGCAGCTAGAAAGTCACGGATAGACCAAGATACGTCTACAGTCGTCATTCCATGTCCAAACTGTCCAAGGACATTTACAGCTCAAATAGGGCTCATTAGCCATCTACGAACTCATAATCAAGGACATACCGGTAACTAAAATTGAATTTTCAAAAGTGGATGTAACAAATGGTCATCATCACTTGTGATGGACGAACAACAACATTCGCCTCTTGCGACATGCATGGAAGGTAAACAGTGCTGTTATTCTTTGCTCCCCTCTCAGATCCCAGCAACATATAGGTGAAAATGTGGCTATATGTATGAATGGTGTACTAATGAAGACTATATGTATGAATGGTGTACAGATGCAGACTATATTCTGGGAAGACTAGGTTCCAACAGACTAATAAGTTTGACCGATGTGCGATGAGGTGCAAATAGTAAATGTAGTTTAGCAATCTTACACATTTTTTGTTTGGGATGAATTTAAAGTTAAGCAAGCAAGTAAGAGAAGACACCAAGCAGCAATTTGATTGTTTCTACAAAAATAAGAAAATAATGGATTTATAGTGTACATGTACTATTGCAATGAATGAAAACAGACTGCTATTTCAAGCATTAAAATGTGTAACATGGCAAAAGAAATAGTCCAAAAAGGACTCTTCGCAGAACAAGCATCAAAGAGAGTATGACTATGGGTCTCACAAATGTGCAAGAATTACACACAGTAGCATCACATCTCTCGAACTGGAGAGTACTTTTTCTTCTTCTGCGATCAATGTCCAGTCCAGTATTGGTCATGTATAAATAACCAAAATGTCAGAGGATGTTTGACAAAATGGAGTGTGTCCCAGTAACCAAACGAATACCGGTAAGTGATAAATACTGAATCGAGTATGAAGGTTACTATAAAATCTTATCAATGTTAAAAATTAATAACTATCAATAAAGCAAAGAACAAGGATAATTTTTCATGTTACTGTCCAACAGGGACCATTCTCAAGAAACACATAACAATAAAAAAAAAAAACCACACAAAACCATAAAAATATTTAAAACTTAGATGACTTGGAAATGTTTTTCTCACCAAAAAAACATTACTTAATGTCATATATAAAGCGGTTTGTTTGATATTGGGCTACCCACAACATGTTTTGCAGAGAAGCTCCTGTAGGGCAGATTGTTATTCTGTCAACAGAAGCTAGGACAATCCTGTAGTATATGTTCTGGTATATGTGTTGATTTTAGATGGTAGTGATTTGTTCTCAGTCAAAATATTGTGACTTATTCATTTCTGTTCAACTTGTTAAGTTATCTTGGTCTGGGCTATAGTTTTTGTTTAGTTCTCTCCATTGAAATTAATTGCATAGATTATTTAATTGTTTTTGAAGTATTGTGGTACGCTGGTCTGTGTGAGGCTGCATCCTGGTTTTACCAATCTTATTTTTTTGTTACCAGGGAGGCTACAGTGATCTGGTTTCCATTGTAGTACTAATGTAGTTTTTCTAGATAGTTCGAAGATATTTTGCCTGATGTTGTGAATAACGCCTTGTTTGGTATTTTGCCTGATGTGAATAACGTCTTGTTTGGTATTTTGTCTGATGTTGTGAATAACGTAGTGTTTGGTATTTTGTCTGATGTTGTGAATAACATCTTGTTTGATATTTTGTCTGATGTTGTGAATAACGTCTTGTTTGGTATTTTGTCTGATGTTGTGAGTAACGTCTTGTTTGGTATTTTGCCTGATGTTTTGAATAACGTCTTATTTGGTATTTTGCCTGATGTGAATAACATCTTGTTTGGTATTTTGCCTGATGTTGTGAATAACGTCTTGTTTGGTATTTTGTCCGATGTTGTGAATAATGTCTTTTTTGGTATTTTGTCTGATGTTGTGAATAATATCTTGTTTGGTATTTTCTCTGATATTGTGAATGAGGTTGTCTTGTTTGTTTGGTATTTTTGATGGCTTGTAAGATACATTTTTAATCACGGAGGATTACAATTTTTTTGGGGGGTGGGGGGGTGGGGGTATGGAATCTTAATTGCTGAGTATTTGAACAGCTTGTGAGTATTTGAACAGCTTGTGAGTATTTGAACAGCTTGTGAGTATTTGAACAGCTTGTGAGTATGGCAGTGGCCTCTTCCTTGAAATTTGTGAATGTTATTCCTCTGATAAGGGATTGTTTGTATGTAGTGTGATCTGGAAACATGATGCATATTCCACTGCCACCATTTCTTGTGGCTTTTGTTGCTGAACAGTCTGTGTACACTTGTGCCCAGATATTTCTGGAATATTGGACTTTTTAAACATCTGAAGTGACAAATCATTTTGTTCCGTTTTTATTTGAGTCATCTTGAATACCAAACTCTTTGTTCTGTTTTTTTTTTGAGTGGTCTTGAAGTTCATGTTTGATATTTCAGAGAATTTTTGTCGTTTTTTGATAACCCGGAAGAGTTAAAACGAGGTCAGAGATGAAACAACACAAATATCGGTGAAACAAGACAAACAGGATATCATCCATACAACTGACAGGTATTGATCCCAAAGGGTTCATTTGTGCCAAATTATATTTCTTCTTCTGCATTCATACTCAAACTCCCACTGGATCTCTCTTGTAGCAAGCCCATGGTCCTACCAGATTTCCAGAATGAAAATGCATTGTGTCACCTTTTTATGTGTGCAAATGGCCTGGCACATTCATGTGAAGGAAAATATATATATATATATAAGTTTTCAAGTGCGTAACAGGTCTGGCAACCTGAGAAGCATGACTTAACACTTTATTACATTTAAGGTTTTCCATGATAAAAATATTATTACAGAATAGACTGTATCTAGTGTATTAGATTCAGGTATGCACAGTATGTAAAAAAATAATTGGGAAAAGTTGTACGTTAATATTTCTATCAGCATGGTACCCTTTTCTCTATAATGTGATTTTTGGAAGGAAAGGAATAATATTTACAAACAATGATTGCAGAAATAGACTAATATAAACTATCAATACTGAATATTTCATTTGTAGAAAATGAACTAAAGTGAAACTAAAGAAAAATATGCTGTTTAAAATTATTTTTTTTATGTACACAATTTTTTGGGAGAAAACTGCTATTACAAATGTAAATGCATGCAGAATATGATACAAATCATGTGTTGTCTGAAGAATTTCAAGGATGCATAAAAAAACATCTGGCTTTTAAAGAAAATAACTTAAAATTGAGAACAAAAACAACAAAGATATATGAGTAGAAATGGTTTATTGTGAAAAACAAAAAAATACACCATTTAATATAAAGTTAATGACTGTTGCCTGAATATAATGGGCACCCCGATGGCCCATGCCATTGAAGTGGTGAACAACAGGAGTACCAGTCTTGATGCTGTACAGATGTTCACAGAATTAGTCTGCGTGCCTCCTTCCAGTCTCATCTATGTACATTCCCATTGAGGCCAGCACCTTGAAGTGGAGATGGGGCTTAGTCCAGTCACCAGAGGCTGGAAATGTCGGGCCATCCCTGTTATCAAGTAGACCACAGTCCTGTCCATGGTTCCGAAGTCGGAGACATTACACCAAAAGGTGCACCAGAAACAATGGTATCATGCAACAGGACTATATAATATAATATACCTTCACACTAAAATCTATGTACATCGTGGTGCAATGTTTGCAGATTATTATATAGATGTTGCAACACATGAAATTCTCTTGTGACAGACCAGGTCTGGGCAACATAGGCACAGGTGTAGCATTTACTACATTTTCAGCTGATGGTGACAAAATTATTATAAACGTCCGGCTTGAGATGACTCCAGACACCCTTGTCAATTCTGAAGCAACCAGATGGGAGGGAGTCATCATTGAACACATCTCTTGGGATCCAACCGATGAATGTGTGGAATATATGACATGACGGACAGCAGAGCTATGCTATGGGGGTGGAAGGCGAGAATAAATTTGACTAGCAGGAGAGGCTTCAAAACAGGTTTCAAAGCAAGTTTTTGAAAAAAAGGTTTACTTAATTCCCGTTGCTTGGATAACAACAGACAACACTGGTTTGTCATAAACAATCATGAAGGAGCATAGATATAATATTACAATCAGAAAGCGTTATCGATGAGCATTGCTGGCTAATGTTCAATAATCTTATGTTGCATTTAAATTCTACAGTTGTGATATGATCACCTAGTTTCTCTGTAGCCTAGTACACCCTATCATGTTCTTAGCCTGTTTATTTATTTTCTCGGAGCTCTTCGAAACAAAAAGAAAGATCTTCAAAGTTCTAGGCCAGGAGCTATTGGCGCATGCGTTGTTAATCCGATTTGAAGTCCTTGCCAGTTTAAAATTTCGAATCGTCTATTAATCTAGTAATTATTAGTTCATCTCTTGCAAGTTTCAGAAGCTGCAAATGAACACCCATTTTTTAATAACAACTATATTTAATACGAGATAATTAAAAGTTAAAACGCACTAGCATAAGCTACCATATATGTGCACGATACTACAAATATTTTAGCTACACGACGAACACTTACCTGGCTGTATATCGAGCAAACTTCTAGAACTCGTGGAGTGCCAGAAAGTTCTTCACGATGGCGGATGCGAAAAATAAGGTAAATATCCTATAATATATGTTAGCATTCTTTCTTTGCTGTAATGCCATACGATTCTGATATGTATCTGGTAATTTAGTTGTGGTTTGATAATTTGGGTTGAACATTGATGGATTAAAATATTTGTTCACAATCAATCATGCAGGCTACTCTGTTGTTAGGCCAGGCCTACCTACTGTTTAAGTTTAATTTCTACAATGGAAATTGTCAGTGAAATGTTTATCATCAAATTTACTCAGTGCCAGTTGTTGAGGCTCCGAAACTCTAACTTGTAACTCAGACAAGTGTTTTGAACCTCAGTGACAGAGAAATATGAATTAGTACTGTTATAAACGATGCTAAGAAGATGGTGGGGACGAACAATAAAAATATTGATAACCGGCGTCCTCGAAGACTAGGAATGAATTGATTAGTAGATTAATAAAGAATCATTCAGGTCTAATCTGAATGCACCATGGGGCCTAACAGTACCACTAACTGAATAATGTTACTAATATAGATCATATATTAGACTGTACAAATAAATAGTAGGCTTATAATTATATAATAAATACATTGGCTAAAAAATAGGGGGGCCGGCACAAGATGCTTTCCTGTGCTTGAGTGTGACCTTCCTTTGCTCTAGTTTTGAAGTATTTCCTACTCTTTGGGCGTGTGAGTACTAAGGCTATGATAACTACAGTTAGTAGTTAGAATTAAGACAAATTGGTATACTCTTTGTATCTACGGTCACCGCGCTAAAAATAGCACACTGTTGACATTTGTAAACAAGTGACGTCATGGAGTTCTGCTAGAAAATCCGGCAACCAATCAAATCCCGCGTGCGATGACGTCACACACCCAACGAACGCCAAGCGATTTTGTGCGTGGCTGACATTTTTTAAATAAAGATTTGAGCAGAGATTTCACTAGCGGAAATCTGCAGTCGCCTAATTAAAAATGTAAACAGTGTGAAATGGGTAAAATGAAGCACTTACCTTATTCACCGGATAAATTCTCCGCAAACCATGCATTAATTATAATATAAATCTCAAATCATAAGAATAACACAAACCATGAGCACCGATCCACTTTGTTGAAATGTGCGGGCTTTTGCTGGTTTCTGATCACGCCTCGCCCAGTGTTGCCAACTCATTTCATCATAAAGCACCAGATTTGAGTGCTTTCTTTCGAATTTTTTTTTTCAATAATTTTATAATTTGAAATAAAAACGACATTCAAATGCCATGAAGGACCCCCCTCAACCCCCCCCCCCTTTTAATGCCAGCCCCCTCCCCTGGGGGAAGATCCCCAGGCCCCCTTTTTAAACATTCATATGCTATGTATCCCCCCCCCCTTTTTTTTATACCGCACCTCCCTCTCCTTTTTTATTATTTTTTATCTCCTGTATTTTCCTTAAATCCACACACAACCCTAACTAACTAACCTCGGATCTCGCAAGCCGTGGCACATTTCCGTGCGAATAATGAATCAGCGCAACTTCAGCTTTGGGGAATACCTCATAACTAGGTCAAATTCCACCGTTACCGTAGATACGTGGAATGCGGCGACAAATTTGATCTTAGCTGGTCAATGGGGGGGATCCTCTCTGTGGCGCAGAAATAATTAGCGCGCATTACAAATCATGAGAAAAGAGAAAAAATTGTAAAATCTCATCTCTGTTGAACGCATGTTGTGTAAGTAGCTGATGACATTCGTAGCTGTTATTGGGCATACGTTTTATGGAAATTCGTGACATCGGCCAGTTAGAAGTGTAAATAGCACAGTGGAGACTTATTCTTTACTTGTACCCAAATTATTTATAGAGACTAGACATAGGTATAGATAGATTAGACCGGCTGAAGTACATTATAGTTCTCCGCTGTGACCTTTGCTCTAGTGTCGAGGTGTTACCTGACCGTTGTTGTGTGATTTGGCAAACTTACGACTAAGTACTTGGAGTAAGGTTAGGATTAGAAATAATATTTCTAATGTGTGCGTGCACCTCGCTCCGTGTATAGCAGGCAGAAATACACTAAAATAAATTGGAAAACAAACAGATTATGCATAAGTACGTCTGTGTCTAGATTTGAACTGTGTGATTGTCGGGATGTGACGCCACGGCAGCCATTATTTTGATTGGTGTTACACAACACAGGAATCCATGACGTAGGATCGTTAAAGTTGTCAACAGTGTGCTATTTATAGCACAGCAGAGAACTATTCTGTACTTTCACCGATTAGGCCTGATACAAAAGTGGTCACTGGCCAATGTAATCTAGATCTATAGGTGTACAGTACAGTGTTAACACAAGCAAGCTTGAGAAACACTAATATTGATAATAGAGTTAGTTGTTAGTCAGATCTGAATGTTGCACATTGATTTGGCTGTAGTGATATATGATAGATATAGCATGTTTTGGTTCTATCTATCTAAGGGCTGTGGCCCTTGTTTGCCTTGCGGAGTCAGGAGTGAAGAGTTCTCTGGAGATGGCCTTGTGCTCTATAAGCTTGTTCCTGTGGCTTCTTTGATTTCTGTGATCTATATTTTACATGGTCTGCCTCTGGCTTTATAACCGTTATGTCTATGTGTCATGGCCATTTGTGGCATGCTATCTGTCAGTAGTCTGGAAGCGTGTGAAAACCACTTGATCTGTTGTCTTTTGATGTGTTCCAATACTGGTATTGTTTTGATTATCTTTCTGATGTTATTGTTTCTAATTATATCTCTTAGTGACACTCCGAGTATTCCTCATAGACATGTCATTTCTGTTGTCATTAATTTTCTTTTGTCTTGTGCTGTCATTGTCCAGGTATGGCACTAGTAGCATAGTGATGGAATAATAATATTGTATAATACAACTTTAGTGTCTAATGTTTGCATTTTTTATGTTTTGGTTGGATTGATTAAATGTATAATTTCTATCTATAAACCCATAACCTATCAGATTTAGGGATAGCACATTGGATGTGTCAACACAGTCATGGTTGTAGGGTCACTACATTGGATATGTCAGTCCTCCAATGTCTGTATTCAGAGATGTGGATGGTTGTAGAAAAATCTTGATCTGTAGTCTTTGATATTGTCTGTCTATTTACTTTTTACTCCTGCTTCTTGTCTGTAACATGCAGTGCAGTTGTTTTTTTTAATGAAATCATTTAGTGTATGATTACTCCATATTCATATAATGCAGTCTATTATTGGTTATTCATACTAAGTTTTTTTGTTTTTTTTAACTGCTATCACAGTCTCTGCAAGAGAAAGAGAAAGGCAATGATGCATATAAAAAGAAAGACTTTGAGACTGCATTAAAACATTATGACACAGCCTTCCAGTTAGACCCAACTAACATAACAGTTCTAACTAATAAAGGAGGTAAGCACCTGTATGTGTGTGACAGTACACTTATTCGGTGTTTGGGTAGATTTCTTTCCTACGGGCACTGCACTATAAATAGCACACTGTTTTCATTTTCAAGCATGCGATGTTGCAGAGTTCTGTGAGAAAACCAATCAAATCGATGCGTGCAGTGATGTCATGCTGCCGACCTCCAATCGGAATGTATGCGTTGACATTTTTTGGTAGATTTTAGCAGTGGTTTTACTAGTGGAAATCTGTGGTCGTCTAATTAAAAAGTGTGAAATGGGTCAAGAAAAAACACTTATTCACCGTTCTGTTGCGGATAAACTCTTTATTATAATTCTAATACAGATCTCAAATCATAAGAATAATATAAATCATACGCTCCTGTCATGGTCTCTACTTTGTTAAATTGCTCAGATTTTAATTGGTTTCCGATCAAATCTAGCCCAGCGTTGCCAACTCATTTCATCATAAATGCATCAGAAAGCACCAAATAATGGCAAAATGCATTAAAATGCTGTAGAGCAAAAAGCATCAAAATGGCAACCCTGCTCTCACTGTAGGCCAAATATTTTTTCCCAATTATTTTATAATGCGACATAATTAATAACTGGGAGGAGAATCCCCAGACCCCCCTTTTCTAAACATTCAGATGTAATGAGGGAAGGAAACCCCCCCCCCCCCCCTTTTATTATTATTTTGCATACCTCCCTTCCTTTTTCCCCCCTTAAAACCACACTCACACACAACCGTAACTAACTAACCTCAGATCTACCAAACTCCAAAATAATTCAAACACACTTAAATGGCAGATGCACCAAACATTTGTTTGTTTTTGACCATTTATGATCTTTTTAAATAAAATCAAATTTCCAATTTCCGCCTTAAATTTCAACATATGACTGTGAACCGTGATATCACAACCTCTCACAAGCCGTGACAAATTTCTGTGGGAACAGCTGATCAGTGCAACTTAATTTTAGGGAATACCTTAAAACTAGGTCAAATTTCACAGTGCCCGTAGGATAGATGCGCCAGTGTTTGTTATATTTTGCTGTCATGTTTTACATTTCAGTTTGAGTATTTCTAAGTTTTCTTGAAGGTTCTGGTACATGTTATGTAGGGTTGTACCTGTTGCCTGTAACACCACAAAGCCGCATCTGAGTATCTTGTGATCTTTTCCCACTGTAACTGAACGTCCCGGAGGGAGGGAGAGAATAGCAACACTTGCCTGCCGCAAGTTTGCAGTAGAGTTTGCTGTCCCATCCCATAGACAGTCGATGTATCCCAGAAGTAAAGCAATGATGTCGGACACAATGTTGGTACAAAGACAGTGTTCAAAATTTACCTCCCACGCACATAACGTACCAGCAAAAGCCATCAGGTATCTGTTACTCAAATGGATATATTCACTGCTCCGACCACTTTAGGATTGTTTACACGTGTGGGAACATTGTCTACGGTGACATGTGTTCGTGTGAGATCTGGTGTAGCTTGTGCAATTATGGTATTCATCATGTGCATTTATGATTTTCCATGTCCTGTGTTCAAAGCTCATGATTCTGATCAGCATTTTTTTAAATATAGCTTTTATTGAGCAATATTTTTATTTTTGTAAGAGATCACTTGTGGACACAACAGCCATAGAGATCACTTGCTGACACACAGACAGATGTAGAGATCACGTGCGGACACACACAACAGCTGGAATTCCAAGACAGTTTTGATGCTTATTTGTTGTTTGTGGCAGCAATGTGCTGCCTAATATTAAGTTCATCACAGGAAAGCCAGACTTGGATTATTCTCTCTTTAAATTACAATTACGATAGGCAAACAAAGAGTATTCAGTTCAAGGTTATTGTCTTTTTGATACAAGTTAACGTTTAGCACGCGAACGGCAACTGTATTCACAATTTCCCCTTCTATTGTTAGCGGGCAACAAGTATATTAACCGCCGTTGCTGGGTGCACTTCAATAAATTTAATAATTTTTTTTTGCCAGATTTAATAAATCTGGCATTTTATTAAATTGACTACCTTTTCCTGCAGTTTTATTGGCAACTATATGCCAAATGTCATTGAAATATTGAAATTTTCACAGTATGTTGACAAAAAAGAGCAGCATCATGACATTGAATTCTGTTTTATAGACTTTTGTTTTATCATATTTTCATTAAAATCATTATAGATTGTTATTCAGATGGTTATTTATGGAGAGACAAGTTATTTCCACACTTGAAAATTAGTTACACCACGCTGTGTAATGTTTTTAATTTGATATTTAAAACATCAACCATGTTCGAACAATATATTTCTTGACCAGATCTAGGTTTATAGAAGGATTTAAGACACACCTGTAGGTTTAATCCCTGAAATTACAATTTTACCGTAAATGGCACCAGATTAGGTCTGTGTTATGCTGTTTCCATTCCAGAATATTTGCAAAATAATGGAAACTTTATATTATTGTTTTAAAGGTCAAAATATGCTGGTTTTTTGTGTGGAAAAACTTCTTTGAGACTGTCTTAGATGTCTCACATCACAGACAAACAAAACATACACCAATATATGCAGAATTCAATTCTTTATTTATATGTGCAAAAATTATTTAAATATCTCTAACAACAAAAAAGTTATCATAATTTCAAAACAGCCACCAACTATTACGTAATTGTAAACACAAATTACTAAAGGTTAAAAGTGAAATCTTCCAAATTTTATTTGCTTATGCTCTTACACTCCTGCTGGATCTCTCTTGTAGCAGGGCAAGGGTCCTGCAAGATTTCCAGAAGTATGTAATTTAGAGAATGGAGATTATTTGCAACAACTGCCCAATACACCAGACTTTGGCAGTGGTACTTATATACTTTTAGTGTTTTATACTTTCCACCGCAGGTCTGCTGATGTCTGTAGCGATATCTTAGCTCACTCTATAATCTCTTATTTTGTCATTGATGCAGATTATGTCCTCGGCCATCATTGCTTGATCCATTTGCAACAGTCTGGTTCGCTATCGACTTCATCTCATACTGCCCACCACATGGGAATGATCGATATATTACTAATAAATGCTGGACATATCTGACACTAATAAATGTTTTGGATATCTTGTATAGTAAATGTATTCCACAATGAAGCATACTCTACAATAACAATACCTTATATAAGAATACCTCTAAACCAGATACGGGGGCAACCATTTTGTGTCAGCTGACTGGATTGAGATTTTTTAGTCTGGTGTATGGATCCACAAAACATTTGAGTCCCTTGCAGATTCACATAGTGTTTTCTGAGCTCGGACGCCAGTAAATAAATTTTGGCAGGCCATACTTTGGTCACCCTGACTTTAAACAAGAATATTTGTATGCAATACTTTACTATAAACAATAGATTACTGGCAGTAATTATGTATATAGTATTTATATAATTATATTTTATTCAGCTGTGTACTTCGAACAAGGCAATTATGTTGAGTGTATTAAAACGTGTGAGCAGGCTGTTGATATAGGCAGGGAAAACAGAGCTGACTTCAAGTTAATCGCTAAGTAAGTTGTGTTCCATTGTTTAATCCGTATTTATTTGACATTTATTTTCCTCACTGCCACTTTCATCTCTACCATGTGTTTGTGATTTATGCTGGTAAAAATGAAATTGTAGATTAAGTATGTGACTTCATTGTTACCTGTTGGTAGCTTATCCTATTCAGGACATAGTCCTCAACCCAGCATCTTGTTTGGCTGTAGTTATCTACTGTATGAATGTTTCGTAAGTTTGTATGCTTGGTAAATAGTTATAGTTTCTGCCAATGTAAATGGTTTGAATACACTTAGAATATTTCCTTGAACATGCGTTTGTAACACCCTTAACACATAAAATGTGAGCAAATGACTTTAAATAATTTTTATTTAATTTAG
Organism: Meghimatium bilineatum; assembly: GCA_034231615.1. Classification (NCBI taxonomy): domain Eukaryota; kingdom Metazoa; phylum Mollusca; class Gastropoda; order Stylommatophora; family Philomycidae; genus Meghimatium; species Meghimatium bilineatum. The sequence continues at coordinate 54,259,000 of CM067313.1, forward strand.
GTGGTAACGCAATCGAAGATGGGTGTGCCTGACCATTGGTGCGCATATTACTGTGACACAATGCATTTCCATTCTCTGGACTATAAATAACTCCTGCTAGAAATCTAGTTGGACCATTGTCCTGCTACAAGAGAGATCCAGTGGGAGTATAAGAATGAATGATGAAGGAGGAGGTAGTAAGAGCTTTACCCATTATATTACCTGCACTCCCTTTCACACCGAAATATTAACACCGCCCAGATATCTTCACATTTGCTGATTTGAGGAAATATTGTAAAATCTCCATGATTGGAAATGACAACATATTGATGGAATAGGAAGTAAATGAAATCTGCTAATCTACAGATATTCAACTCTGTTATCAAGTTATTACATATGCATATATATCTCTGTAACATGAAGCCTGACTGACTTCAAAACATGTGACTGCATGGTTACCAAATTGACTTGTGTGTTGGTCCTTGTAGGAAAAACTACTCAGCCGTAAACTGATGTGCCGTGCCATTGGTGCATAAAATACGGTAGAACAATGCATTTCCATTCTCTGGATTGCACCCTGCTGGAAACGTAGTCAGACCATTGTCCTGGTGCAAGAGAGATCCACTAGGAGTTTGAGGATGAGTGCTGAAGAAGAGCCATCCTTGCTTTTTGTTTTGGCATAACATTTTTATTTGTTGAGTTATTGATTTAAAATTCGGAGACGATAGAAATAAGTGAATGCTGGATATGATTTGTAGGTGTTATTTGCTTCCTGTGTCAGCGTTATGTTGTGTACAACCAAAATGTGGACAAATGCACACAAAGAACTTACTGTGTCAAGGTGCTTGATCAGTCATGCTAGCAAAATACTACTTGTTATCATTCAGCACATCTCTTCAACATGTATATAGAGAACATAATGAGAAATGTAAGAAATGACCAACAGAGAAATTACTTCGCCTTCACTCGACATCGGAGGCCACGAGATACCAGAACTAAGATATGCTGATGATGCAACATTATTGGCACACACAGTCAAGCAGGTCTAAAAAATCTCATGCTCCATTAAAGAACATCATGAAAAACCTATTTCAGAAACGAGACCAAGATTACGACAAGCGTCTAAACCACTAGCAAGCTCTCAATTAGTATCAACAACAGTGAATTAAAAAGTGTCACCCATTTTAATACATTGGTTCTCTTATAAATAATACAGGTTCTTGCTATGAAGTCAGAAGTAGGTTGCCTATCCCATCAAAGAAGCTGATGCAAATGAAAAACATGTGTGAGCTGCTGCAAAACAACAAAACTAACATCCTAAGAGCTTGCATATTCTCAGTGTCAATATATGGTTGTAAATCTTGGACAATCATCAACAAAGTGAAAAATAAAATAGTATTTGAAACACAATATTACAGAGAAATCCTCAGAATACCATGGACCAAAAAGATCACCAATATAGCTATCCTGAGAGAAATGATTGTAAAAGACAACTTAAGCTAAACAGCATGGTTCTGTCCAGAAAACTTCAATATTTTGGCAATGACAACCTAGAGAAGACCATAATGGAGGGGATGATGCCAGGGAGACAAAGAGGCAGACCTAGAAGATAGATGCATGACATCAAAGACCACCTGAACATGACAGTAACAGAAGCAGGAAGACTGGCTTAAGATTGACAGAACGGCTGTGGTGACTGCTACATCATGTTCAAGATATGCTACCTGATTACATCACATAATGTGGTTCATCTTCATTCCTTGTTCACTGCTCTCACAATCCACAATCTATTTTGTTAAGTTAGAATGTCCAACCCCATGAGAGTGATTTCCAAAACTTTTCCTCCAGCGACGACTCGGGCAGCCATTCATGTCCAACCCCATGAGAGTGATTTCCAAAACTTTTCCTCACTTCCAGCGACGACTCGGGCAGCCATTCATGTCCAACCCCATGAGAGTGATTTCCAAAACTTTTCCTCACTTCCAGCGACGACTCGGGCAGCCATTCATGTCCACATATAATTAGTATCTTTATTGCTGTTTCCAGCATGACAACTTTTTGTGATAATACGATTGTCCGTTGCAGTCAGGCCAATCAGTGATGACATATCTGATCTTAGTGACCTTGCCACGAATATTCATTGGATAATCAAAACAATTTCACTGGAAGGTATTTGTCCGTAGTAGAATATTGAATATGATAATAAATTTTTCCCCCTGGAAAACATGTTAACATGACTAATGAATAATGTGTTTCCCCAGAGCTCTGGCAAGAATAGCAAGTGCTTATTTAAAGCAGGATGATCTCGATCAGGCATTGAATTATTTCAACAAAAGTTTATCAGAGCATAGGGCACCAGATATTGTTAAGAAAGTTCAAGAGGTGAGAATCACTTATAGTGTGTGTGTGTGCAATTGCAATCATATGAGGGCAAGTCAGTAAGTAAGCCACACAGTTCTGTGGGATAGCAGGAAAATGTAGTTATGTAGTTCTAAAATTCAAGAGGTGAGAATCATTCATAGTGTGTGTCATTGAAGTCATATATAGTCTTTTTCAAACCATGCATATTGAGTGGATTGAAAATCTGTGTTTGCTGGTGGGCGGGTGAGTGACTTAACATGGCACTACCTCTTACCCACATGTTGCAGGCTTACCTGTTCTCCCAGCCACTGCTGCCACCTTATAGGTTATGGCTTGAGTCAAATGCGTGCAGTGTACACCATGCACATGCTGAAATAAATCAATCTTATCATGAAATAATTATTTGTTTTTGTTCACTCAGTAATAAACACTGGTTTCTCATGTGGTTTGTTTGTGTTCACTCTAGAATAATATAATAGTTTTTTGCTAAAAAAAAACATGTTACTTATTTTATTTGTCCTTCTCGGCGGCGGAGGGGTACAACTATGGGAGGAGGGCTGCACTTTGTCAGATATCATCTAGCACTTTGGTCGCTATATCATATCATTGTGACATTCTATCCATTGTATTTTTGGCAGCTTAACTGATCCATGGTTATGTAGTACTATAGAATTTTCTTTCCCTGGAGTTCTGTGTGTATGCTGTCTTTGTTTTGATAAAGAGCTTTTGGTGTTTGTTTGCATACATCTGTACAATTATTTTAACATTCAATTTTATATTGTTTGTCTTGTATATAGTTTTGATTATTGTCACATGATGTACTTTTGAGCAAATTTAGTGAGAATGACAGATGTTGTTAAATTATAGATTGCAGGAAATATAATATTTAGTGATTTGACTGAATATTTGGTGACACTTGTTTAGGTGCAGCAAAAACTGAAGGAAAAAGAACGGTTAGCATACATTAATCCTGAACTCTCTCTGGTGGAGAAAGAAAAGGGCAACATTGCATTTAAGGAAGGTAAGACTGCACTTTTTGTAATAAAATCCAGACCACTGAACAAATTGTCTCATGTCCATCGTTGGTAGGTGTCTGCGGCCATGTCGCTAGGAAGTTTGGCCGTGGATAGATTTGAGGTTTCTGACTAGTACAGTAACCAATTCTCTGCTATAGCTGGGCAACTATAGATATGATAGCAATTGTTTATTAGGTGTTTTTAAAAACAGTGAATTTATTAGTTACCACTACCAAAGTTCAACATGTCTGCTGCCCCCAAATGTAGATCTGGTACCAGCTGATTGTATCATCACTGTACTCTTCAGTTGTTTTTTTATATCATTAATGTGCTCTTTGGCTGTTTTATTTTCTGCCAAAGACGGAGATGTCAGGACATTGGCACAAATAAAACGGTGTGGCACAACTCATTTCCATTCTCTGTACTACATCCTGCTGGAAATCTAATAGGACCATGGTCTTGCCATAAGAGATGCAGTGGGAGTTTGAGAATGAATGCTGAAGAAGAATAAGTTTTATTTTGAAAATGCCTGAACAGTGAATATCTCCTGTGTGTTTTATTCTCTAGCTTATGTTGCTGTGCTTTATATTATGTAATGAAACCAAAGCTCTGGTGGTTTAAAAAAAAATATCTTTGTTCACAATTTGTATTTTGGTAGATCTAGTTCGTGGGATTTTAATATTTTTCTATATCAAATAGTACATGCCTGCTAACATTTAAGGCACATATTGTGTTAGTTGTCAGACTGGCAGTGCACAAACAGCCATATATGTACGTGGGATGTTTGAGGCCTCACTATTGGCCTATCAGACCAAACATTAATGCAGTTACTAAACTCCCAGTAAATGACATGTCAATATAATGAGTTTCTCCTCTTGTGGGAAGACCCACAGAATTTCATCTTTACAATTACATTTGTGGTACAATATTAAGCGTGCCCAGCATTGCAAGTAATGCTGAAGGGAATCAGATGAGCTCCAACCTGCATCATGGTCCTACAGCCGGCATGAACATGGGTGTCCTGGATATGAACAGGTAGCACATGGGCTGTGGTAAAAAGCAACTCTCTACATAATGTAACAATTATCTGGGAGAGTCCATAATTAGGCAAACATGTTATCCATGATAATTGAAGACCCCTCTTGCATGGCAGAAAATGCATATCTATCTACACCATCCATCCTGGTGACCATGGTCCAGAGCTGGGTTGCCATAGATACCACCGAGTCCTATGACTCCCAACTGTAAGTCAACACATTGCACACCAAGTGTTGGAGACATCTGAGTATGAAATTAAGCTCTGGGTATAAAACCACCCCATTGCATATATGATGTCAGGGCGTAATTCCTGGGGATTGATACAACAATACATGAAGTGTTGTTAGAGTTTCCACAGGAGGAAAACCTAACTATATAGTATTTTACTGTTACATTATGGTTGTTGTGATGGCTAATTCTGGGCCTTCCTCATGCAGTGCCACCTTTAGGAATTCTCATTTGTGTAGTGTGTGTTTTGTGTTTAGTTGTTAGTAGTTTACTCTCCTTGTTAATAATAAATTGTTGGTTGGTTGCTGATCCAGCGGGTCCATTGGCTCATGCCCATTGGCACAATGCTATCGTGTGATATATGCACATGTTTGTGAGCTGTTTTGTTGCATATGATGTGTTTCATTTATCTGGCCCTGGAGGGAGAAACATTTTCCTGATGTCATCCAGTGTGACAGTATCAGACTCTAAGCTAACTAGTTCATAATTCTCCTGCTGTCTGATCTGCATTGTTTGCACCAGGACACCCTGGTTCTCTCTCCCCCCCCCCCCACCACCAATTCTATTAAGCACTTATTATATAATGGTTCGATTACTAGTTAAGTGGTAGTGTTATTGTCCTGATATGGTGCGTTTTGTTGTGAGCGATTGAGGCGGATGAAAGTTGGTTGTTTTGGGAGAGTGGAGTTCAGGAGAAATTGGAAGACAGGCAGTGGCCTGTATGTGTGTTTTTAAGTGAATTTGGAGAGATAGTTCAGTGAGAATAGGAGGCAGGCAGTGCCCTGTATGTCTTTGATTAAATGGATTTCAAGATATTATTGAGTTACAATAGAAGACGGGCAGTGGCCTGTTATTAAATGGATTTTAATATTATTGTTCAATTATGAGACGACAGTGCAGTGGCCTGTACGACTGGCATTATATGGTGTGATTACCAAGCTGACCCATGTTACGTTGGAGATATTATTGTTCAATTATAAGATACGCCCGTGTGTTGCCAGGGTCCGATAGTGGAGCAAAGAATAGCAACACTACACACTTTACCTTCCACGCATGTCGTAAAAGGAGGTTAAGGGATGGAGTTGGCTGTCCCATCCCATATAGGGTCAGTGACCCAAAGCCATGCTGAAGTCATATGTGTCAGGCCAAAAGGCGCAGATATCGCAGCAATGCTGTAAACTATGACACAACACATTCTGTTCTCCAGACTACATCCTGCTAATTTGCAGGAGTTTAAGAACGAACGCAGAAGAAGAAGAAGAATTACAAGATAGACGACAGTGCAGTGGCCTGTACGACTGGCTTTACACCGTGTGCTTACTGTCAGCTATTATCGGCTGACCAATTATGTTGGAATATAATGTTTAGTTATCAGTTGGACAGTGGTGCTGTAGTTTGTCTGACCGGCATTACACGGCTTAGTATTTAGCGATGGCCAGAATTACGACTAGGCTCGATTAGTGTTGGTGTATTAGTAACTACCAGTGTTTGAACTATTTTTGGTTGTTGGAAATTACAGTTCTGATTGATCACGACCAGGTTTGCGTACATGATTATTGATAGTTGTGTGGAACTATATGCTTCTTACGTTGTAACATATAAAGTCTCTTCAAGTACCAGTCAACATTATATGATAGTAAACAGGAAAATAACAAATAGTAATTAGGGAAGTTCACGATACAATCTGGTTGGATAGTCGATACATATATATGCAGTGACACCAGTGTTTCGCATTCTAAAGGTGGCGGTCAACAGTTTCATAGGGATGAGTGCACAGTCAGCACCCTGGAGTATAATAAATTGATAACACATCAGGTTGGTATGAGTGCCACGTTGGAGACATCAGGACAAGACGCTATCTATATTGTGCTGATACAGACTCTCAAAGCATCCTGCGCAAGATAGAAAAGTACATGCTGAGAAAAGAATGGTGGAATAATTGGATAACTCAATTGTCCAATCCTGAGTATTCATCATCATCATCATCAGGTGCCATGCCGGGTGGCGTAGACGGTCATGGCTCTCCACAGCTCTCTGTCCACAGTATTATGTATCAAAGTCGTTGTTGTTTCTTTGCCGTGCCAGGTTGTCAAACTGTCTAATATTTTCTCACGTTGTCGCCCTCTGTCTCTGGTGCCTTCAATCTTGCCTGTTGTGATTATGTTCTCTAAACCTGCCTGTCTCATGAAGTGGCCAAAAAAAAGAAGATTGCCTTTTTCTTATATTGTTGATTAAGGTCCGTTTCGCATTTAACTCTTTTAACACCTCTACATTAGTTTTTCTGGCAGTCCATGGTATTCTCAGCACTCTTCTGTAGAACCACATCTCCGTTGCCTCCAATCTCCCACTTTCCAGTTTGTTTATTGTCCAAGACTCGCACCCATATGTTAGTATAGGGGTTATATAGCACTGCAGAACTCTCTTTCTCACCGCTAATGACAAGGTCATATTACACAGTATATTTTTCATTTTTCTGAATGTTGTTTTTGCCTGTCCTATTCTGCATCTTATTTCTTTTGAACTTCTTCCATCTGCTGTTATAATTGTACCTAGATATTTGAATTGGTGGACCTGTTTTAATACTATATCATTCACTATGATCTTGCAAGGTGTGTTATTTTCTTTCTTTGAAATAACCATTACTTCTGTTTTCTTTATATTTAGGAAGAGGCCTTTCTCTTTGCTTTCTGTGACTACTACTTTAATTAATTTTTGAAGGTCTTCCTCACTTTTTGCAATCAGAACAGTGTCATCCGCATATCTCAAATTATTTATGTTATCCTGAGTATTACATAAATATATTACCCTGGTCATGCTGGAGTCACAGGAAACGAGAGTGCTGACTTATTGGCAGGTAATGTGGCGATCTATAGCACCAAGCTGAGAAGAGATACGGCAGTAGTAAATTCATTTCAAAATGTTGACAATGAGGCGGAAAATGTCAGGAAATGGGAGGGGAGGGAAGAAAAGGTAATTATTTTGGAAGGTCTCAAAGCAATCAACACCTGGCAGGGACTCGGGATGGCTTGAGGAACACTTATGGGAGTGCCCCCTATGTTGTGAAGCTAATTTCTAATCAAGAATTCGCGGATACTTTAATGGCAGCATATTCATAACTGCAAGAAATAATATCCCACATTAGCTTATTGGAAACCAACTGTTCAAATTGTAAACTACATGACAACAAATCATGTGAAATATCTTGATTATATATTAAAAAATTGGACATGCTGAGTGTTAATATTAGCATAACATTGTGTTGCCTCTCAAATTATCAACAGGGAACTATCCAGTGGCAGTTCAGCATTATACAGAGGCTATTAAACGCAACCCTGATGATGCTAAACTGTACAGCAATAGGGCAGCCTGCTACACAAAGCTCATGGAATTTGCTATGGCATTGAAAGATAGTGATCTGTGTATCAAACTTGACCCCACATTCGGTGAGTCTGGTCTGAACAGATTGAAAGATTGTGCTTTGTCTAAATGTAATGTTATTTGTGAAAAAATTTTACGTTCTTAGTGGGGGTTTGCATTTCGCCATTGAACTATAATCTTTTGAATACATACTGTGTGACATAAGATATCAGTCAAACTGTAAACTACAATACAACAGATTCTGTTCTCTGCATGATATCTTGATAATTGATGATGATCACAGAATTGTTGCATGATGTAATTATCTCAAATACTGGCATATCTTCTACAGTTGTAGATGTTTGAACATACTTGATACAAACACTAATCTTGTGTACATGTTTGAACATACTTGATACAAACACTAATCTTGTGCAGATGTCAGATTATACTTGATACAAACACTAATCTTGTGTAGATGTTTGAACATACTTGATACAAACACTAATCTTGTGTAGATGTCAGAACATACTTGATACAAACACTAATCTTGTGTAGATGTCAGAACATACTTGATACAAACACTAATCTTGTGTAGATGTCAGAACATACTTGATACAAACACTAATCTTGTGTAGATGTCAGAACATACTTGATACAACTTAATTCACATCAACAAAGAGAAAAACATTGCAATTAATCCTGATGTAAAACTGAATATTAAAATGATCAAACAATTTACTGAAGAACAAAGTCTAATATACAAAGAAAGAGAAAGATTTGCAAAACTACTTCAATACATTGCTATTAGCAAGTGAGGAGTATCAGATGACAATTAGCATACAAAAAAATAGAAGTTATGAAAATTAGCAAGCCTGCAACACCAATGGATATATCAATAGATAACACCAAAGTGAAACAAGCCAAAGAATTTAAATATAGAGGCAACATTTTTTCTGAAAATGGAAGACTAGACAGTGGAAATGAAACAAGATGCCAGAAAGCAAACACAGTGACCTACCGACTTTCACAATTGCTTCTCCAGAGTTATTTCAAGTGCAAAATGCTACCTACTTAATCATAATGATAAGCCTAGATTTACACATTGATTTCTATTTATCAAATATTACCTTCGACATCTCGATATTTCATGTTAAAAACTCATCTATGGTGTCTATATAGGTATTCCACAAGTGCTGCCATTTTTACACATTATTTCCTGGAAGTTCTATTTTTAGTAACATTATTGCAATTGTATTACCATTTTTCTGATCTACCATATCATTTTCAATGATTGCCAAAATTGGTAAGTGTTAACAGCCTCGCAGCAGAGGACAATTGTTACACGTGAAATGAGTGTCTGAGAAAATAAGATAAAATTAAATAAACTAGATAAAATAAGAAATTAATAAATTAGGAAAAGAGTTCAAGTAAATGAACCCACACAAAATAGAAATAAGAGCATATAACAATAGATTATTGAGGTATAATTCCAAGGGTAGACCACGAAAACGTTGGATAAATAACATCAAGATAGCCTTGAACAAACATAAACTGATTACAACTAAGGTGATACATCTGGCCTTGAAATGATAACTTAAGCTCCCAACCCCTATGCTTAATATCAAGTGTGGTTGCGATCAACCATCATTCACCTGGGGATGGACAATAAACTCTAACCATGTGTAGATATTAGAACATACTTGTTACAAACACTAATCTTGTATTCTGATGTGAAACAGTGAAGGGTTACTTGAGGAAAGGTGCTATCCTTCTAGCCATGAAAGAACCCACAAAGGCAACAATTGCATATCAAAAGGCATTAGAGATGGATCCAAATAATTCTGTAAGTTGGTTTCTAAACATTTGCTATAACCATTTTATAATATATATGAAAGAGTAGTAATCTACCATTGTTCTGTGCATGTATTGTTGCCAAACTATGCCATGGAATTCATGTTCTCTATTTTCCTGACTATATTCTGTTGTGGCAGCTTGTACTCTATTCTTCTGACTATATTCTGTGTTAGTCAGGTAATGTGGAAGTTCTATCATTCTTATTGTTGACACACACACACACAACACCCCATAAATGAAAAAAAATTCTGTCATCCTGAGACACGTCCTACTTTATACATGCCTGTGTGCGTGCCTACCTGGCCGGCCATGCTCTTCATTAGTTATTTATTTATACATTGCTATCTGTATGTATATCTATATGTGTATGTATATCTATATGTGTATGTATATCTATATGTGTATGTATATCTATATGTCTGTCAGCCACTGAAGATCACAAGAATAATCAGATTGGCTTTACACAATGATGTAAAATAGGTTAGCACACAGATCTGTATAGAGTAGATCATGTCCTCGATGAATTGTAAAGCCAGTATTGTCCAGTACCTGTTAATTGGTTACATAAGCCAGTGAAAACAGAATATTTCTCCAGATAAATTAATTATTTCTTATCTTGATTTTGCTGCTCCTTGTTGATATTCAGGAAGCACTGGATGGTTATAGGAAAGCTCTGATGGCAGAGAATGAGGATCCTGAAGCTGTTAAACAGAAGGCCATGTCCAACCCAGAAGTTCAGCAAATTTTAAGTGATCCTGCTATGCAGATGATTCTAGCTCAGATGTCTAAAGACCCTAAAGCAGCAAGAGAGTATGTATATTTTAATCATTCTCTTGTGCCATCATTCTGTGTGATTGATGTAGTTTTGCCATCATTCTGTGTGATTTATGTAATTTTTTAAATCAAAATTAAGACTATGATTTATATTCAAAATTTTGTGTTTTTCTTTTGGTAACAATTGTTTGTCATTTTGTGTTCGATCCCAGAGAATTTTTTTGTTAATTTCGATTTGTAAAAGCAGTTGGGTCTGGGACATTTCAAGAATAGTTTGTATGAATTTGTGTGTGTGTTGGTTACTTTAAATGTGATTTGGTAACAATATTTATGAGATTGTAATTACGCATGTTGGTAATTACGCATGTTTGTACATTCTGCTTGATGTTACATGCAGTGTTTACAAAAATTATTGCCATTTAACCTGTGGTGACATGCCACATAGTTACAGCCGCGACAGAAACCCAATAGCAACATATGCCACATTAAGGTAGGCATTTGTTGCCATGGACAAGTCCTCCATGATATTTTGCATCAAGATTTTTATTACCTAGTTGCTAGAGTTGTTATCCCTGATTTTTCAGCAGTATTTAAACCCCATAGTTGGTTTTATTCTCCTTTTTTTTAAATTTGCAAACCACGGAATCTGATTCAAACAAGGAATATTTTCAAGGCTTCAGGGTGGTAGGTACTGTCGACAGTCTGAGGGAGATATTGATGATGATAATAGTAAATTCTGTCATTAGTGATGAGGAAGTTGATGAGCCTGGTTCTTCTGTTTAGGAACCTGCTCCTGTCTATGGTAAATCCTTGGAACCTACTGGAGCAATGAGCATGCCGAATAGTGTCAACTCTGAGGTTGATATTCTGTTTGTTCATTATTGATATCATGAACTTGCTTATAGCTAAAACTAATCGTTATGCAAGTCATGTCAAAGTTAGGGTGGTGCTAATCCTTCATTTCGTATTAGTACCTGGAAACCAGTGACTTGACTGGTATTTTGTCTAGGAATATGTTCCTGGATATATTGACATACCTCAACCATGTGGACATTGACACTGCTATACCGCAGGTACAAACTGAAAATAAAATGATCCATAAGATCACTAATCATCCTCTGTAGCAACTAAATTGTGTGCTCCTTCAAAGGAGTTTAGTTTGAAAGCACGAAAGCTTTCAAGGGTAGAACCAGCCTGATGCAATATATGCCTAAGATACCTAATAAACAGTGCTTGAAAGCACAGGGTCTAGCTGACGCAGTCTGACTACCTTTGGAATGGGCAGCTGTACCAATGGCAAGAAGGCGACACGAGGGGAAAAGCTGTTTCTCATTGTGTTGTCACTTCCCGTTTTGCAACCCTGTATGGAAAGGGCAGTGCATATACAGTCATTTTCAAGGGACTCAAGGAGAACCAAACAGGCTTGTTGTACGCTGCGTACAAATCACCAAGGGGTTCCACCCACTATGATAGCTGGTGAACCTGCCTTCACAGTTATACATGAGAATAATCTATATCTGTCATGGTATGACAAGAGGGTTGTGAATGTGATGAGTACTGTCCACAATGATCAAACCTTAAAAAAAAAGAATGTCAGATCCAAACAACCTTCAAATCATGTGAGGGTTGTGCAGGCCTATACATAGGAGATGTTCATGGTTTGGACAAACTACTTGCTTTTACAAAGGAGCACATAATGGTGGAAGAAAATCTTCTTATCTTTTGGATTGTTGCTTTGTCAATGCCCTAGTTCTGTGGAGGAGTTAGAATGTGGCTAGTGCAGTCTTCTTGGTGGCTCTACAGCCTGAGGCTAGAGGTAGACCTGGACGTTTGGAGTGGACACTATATTTTGTCTAAGCTCTGTAACTCTGTAAGGTTTGCAAATCTCAGACTTCACAGATTCTTATGAAATTTGTCGCAGTGAGTCATTAGTTCATACTCTCCCCCGTGATCTATATAAGATATCTTTAAAGTTCTCCTGTGGTCCGGAAATCTGACCATTGATATGATTGGTTAACCTTTTACTTCTGACTCCTGCACACAAAGGTCAAATAAACAAATGGTGGCATTAGACTTAGAAATAAATTCTTGCATATCAATCGATGTTTACTGTGTTTTAACAGGTTCACTATTCTTTATCCTTGCCTGTTGCTAATGTATCATATATATTTATGAGCAAATCATAGAATATTGTTTATCTCAGCCTTTCTGTTTTCTTAAATTGAAATGCTTCGGCCGTTGAATTCTTAAATCACTGACATGTGGATACGGTAACGCTTATATATAAATGTTCAATTTTATGTCAAATTGCGTCCGTCTTGATTAGCTAGATAAAACCGCCCATCAAAGATCTGTACTATTTTTGTTTTTGGAGTTTTATCTTAGATACTTTTTTCCTTTAATTTCGACAAGAAAACCGATGACATTCATTGGTGCATTATAAAAATAATTTGCTCTCGTTCTTTTTTGTTATTTTAGTTGTATTCCTTCATATTACATATTCCTTTATATCTGTATACTGTATTCATATTATGCTAGTTGACAGCATGTATAACAAAGACATAATCTGGATCAAAAGTATTGCCACATTTCAATAATATGTAATTACCAAAAAAGATTCAACAATCAGGGATTAGCCTCAGTTTAAAAACTGTATTGTGATGGCTTGTATTGTGGCCTCAGTAACACAAGTAATAAAGTAATTATATTCAACAAATAAATATGTGTGACATAGGTGTTGGAAACAGCTATATTAAAAAAGAAGAAAATTGATGTTTCCTTTATACGGTCTTCATATGAACAGACATAATATAATTGTAATTAATACAGAAAAAAATATTATTCTTTTGAAAATATCTGTTTGTGTATTGTTTATATTATATATGTTCAGACTTGGATCTTATTATTGAAATGTCATCCGTTGTCTTTCTCATCCATATTATTAAAGCTGTTTCCATCATCTGTTTATTACTGGTGGTGGGTATATTTGTCACACATATTTACTTGTTGAACATAATTACTTTTCTGTAATCACTTTAGATTTAAATGTCAGTTATCTACCATTGTTTTGTGAATTGTAGCAAGCTCTCTGTACTACTTTCAGACATCTGAAAAACCCAGAAGTGGCTGCCAAGATACAGAAACTCATGGAAAATGGTATTGTCTCTTTACACTGAGATCAACCACTATAGACCAAGGCCTGTCTTGTTACCATTCTTATATTATTATATATATGTGTGTCCACTTGTGTGAACAAATTATTTGGAATTGTAATTTGCAGTACATGAATCATTTTTTATGTGTTTGTTCGGTCTAAATTCACTTATCATTTCTATAGAATATAACAGATTTTCCCCCCAGCACGAATTCATTTTTACAAATATTTGTTCCAGTCTTTTTTTTAATAATCTAAAAGTAATGGGAACATGCATATGAATTAGATAATTTTATTGTCCGCAAAATGTTTGTATTGTATAATAGAATGTGTTGTAATCATCTATGAACTGTACTGAATATTCCATTGTAGACATTTGTTTTTTTTGGTTTTTTTAAATACAATTTGTGCTTTTTTACTTTAAAGTTAGATGAGAATATTTTCATTTTTTTCTGATAGTTTTTTTTAGGGGGCACAGTGTTCAAAGAGATAATTTGTGTTTGTATTATTTGTATATATTTCTAACAAGTATTTGTGTATGTATATATATATATATATATATATACACACTGAAACTTGGAGAGATTGCGGTATTCAAATTAAATCAACCACAAAGTGACTCACAGAAAATGGTTGGGATGTTGTGTCTGAAGACTTGTTGTGTCTAAATCATATGATATATTTTCTAATGCTGCAATCGATATTTACCAATCCTGTGTAACTGGTGTAGTAATATGAAATCATTTGGTTTCATTAGTTTGAAAGCATGTTCAATAATTGTCTCTAATAATTGTTTGTAACTTTTGTTCAGAGTATTGCTTGGTGTATCAAATTGGTAGATCTATGTTTTTATATAGTGAAGTTCTGATGACGATATTTGTCATGTTTCACAAATACATAATCTCAGATTTGATAATACTGCTGTCATTCACTTTCACTGCTAGTAGAGATCAGAGATAACATGCTGAGACTGAATCCAGCTAAGACTTTACCTCATTGTGTTGACATGTCTTCATCACTCTGATACACTCCCAGCACATGTGGGCAATGACATCATTAATGGAAAAGAAAATAATATTTTTGACACATGCGGAACAGACATACTAGTTTTGAAAGATAATCATGGAGCCAATGAGAATAAGGCAGACAAAAATTACGATGGACACAATTTTCTAAACATGACACTGGAAGACGCAGGACTGCTTACAGTGAGAGCAAGTCTAGCAACATAGATACACATGCTTCTCCTATCAGCTGATAAATCATTCATCTTTTGTAGGGATATTCATCTTTGGTAGGAAGCTTGATATCCCTTTAGGCTTTCATACTCCATTTTATCATCAAAGGCCAGTTAGATAAATTTTGTTTTGTCGCTTTTGAAAATATAAAAATTTATTTCAATCTATTGACCTCATGAGGTTCTGTCTTTAATTCCAGCTCTAGAAAGTTTTTTAGTTATATGTTTCTTGAGACGCTATACTTATTCATAATAGCAATAATACATTTTTCCCTTTGGCTGCAGATATTCTTGGACTAAAATCTATATGCACATTTTTATTTATATCTGGAAGTTAAAAATTATGGCAGGAATTTCTCAAATGTAATTTTTTTCCCACTAATAGCTCATCATGATAAAAGTAATATTTGTATGAACATTTAAGCTTGGGCATTCATGTTTTTAAGTCATTGAGATTGCTTGTCCATTTGTTTAAAATTACAGGTACTGCTTGTTGCTTCAATGTACATGTACATTATATTTGTGCTGTCAGTTTTTCATTGACAATGGACCACCAATAAATTTGAAATGTGTTAAAAGCTTTGCTTAGTTGGTTGATTGATGCTGAGTTGTTGATTAAATAATTAGATGGGCAAACTTGCCCATCATGATGATTTGCGTGTTGTCAGGACACTGCTTACCTTCCATGCATATTGTAAGAGGTGACTAGGTTGTTGGCTGTACCGTCCCATATAAATATTTTTTGTTCTTGTTGATATATGCTCTGGTAAAATGGCATGACACTCGTGAGTTACGTGGCCCAAACTGGGGACGAGGAATAGAGACATTTGGCATGCATGTTGTGAGAAGCGACTACGGTTTTAGATGGAGTAGGCTATCCCATCCCATAGAGGATCAAAATGACCTATACACCATGCTGAAGTGAGATGTGTTAGGCCAAACTGCGTGGATATCACAGCTAAGCTGTAAACTATTACACAACACATTTCATTGTCTTGACAACATTCTGCTAAAAATCTACAGAATTTTGAAATGAAGATCAAAGAAGAAATTATGTGTGATAACAGTTGTGCTATTTCTGTGGTACAGATAACGGAAGTTCTAGAGGCTGGTATGATGTCAATAGATGTTTTTGATTATTCTTGTGATTCTCATTGGTCACTATTTATATCCTTGAGTCGCATGTCAAAATTAGCCATGGCTGACCAATAGATTTCAAGGAAGCTGGCCCCGTAGGTCATGTTTACGTTTTAATTGAGAAGTCTTCTATTGAAATATATTTGAAGAAAACCAAAATAATACTAAATCTAATTTAAATTTATATGCTTGTCGGGCAGCGTATGTACATAGACATACATACAATTGTTGCAATAATATGCCCACATACATACACATAGTAATGATATACATGTCAACAATTATATAATGACATTTGCTTGGCTTATGCAGTAAAACTTGTTATGGAAATCAGCATAATTATTACAGCAAAGCCTCTTATGTGGAATAGATTATCTGGTCGGTTGAAGTTAATAGTTTACAGTATCTCCACAGAGGGAGAAGGTGATAAATCATTATCAAGTGCCATCTCCACAAGGAAGGTTGACTGCAATATCCTCTGCCTCTTGCTGTGGTGTGAACTCAGCCAGAATGTCACAATCTCATGAAATTTATTTCTGCTTACCTCTTGCTCTACCCTCAAGTAAGGTCTTCAATAAGGTTTTATTCTTTTGTAAAGTACTTCATTGATGTGATTTTTATTTCCTTTAATATAGTTGTTTTTTTTCATACAAAGTGTTTGTTTAAACCGCTTTATTCAATGTGATTTGTAATATATTTCTATAGTTTTGTGTAGACATGAAATTGTGACATTCTTTTTGTCACTGGCCAGGTTGTGCACTTCTTCACACACTAAGACTCACTAGCCCAGAAATTGCAACAACTCTTCGTGACGCATCTTGTATCTACAGGCTTTACTCTGTACTGCAGCATAAAATAATCCCATATTCTTTACAAAGAGTTGGTTATTGATTCAGCTCAATATCTGTGAGCTCATTCCCTTTGATTAAATTCCCGCCGAAGACGGATGTGTCGGGCCATTGGCGCAAATAAAACGGCGGCACAACACATTTCCATTCTCTGGACTACATCCTGCTGGAAATCTAGTAGGACAATGGTCCTGCTACAAGAGAATTCTGCAGGAGTTTGAGAATGAACGTTGAAGAAAAAGATTAAATTCTACATCGAGTACTCTTAATATTGGGGCAGTGTGGCGCACTGTCTTCACATATGAGTGGTCCTGGGTTCATTCCCCAGTTGAGGCGGAAATTTTTTTCAGGCCGCAATGACTCCTGGGTTGACCTAGTCTAAATAGGGTACCGGATCAGTCTGGGAAGTATAGACTGCGAGGGAGAGGAGATGGCTACTGTCCTTATATAGCTAAGTCGCTGAAATATGAGATTGCTAACATTTCGCACTCCTACAGCAGTTAAATGCTATGGGCTGCCTTTACCTTTTTTTGTTACTCTCTTAAAGAAAAATACTAAATGTTAGTACAATAATATTCAATAACAATTGTTAGCATACCATATTCAGGACCCTAGCAATCAACCACACATTTTTTGATAATTTTGATTGAAAATGTTTCATAGCTTGCCATTGCATTCTCAACGGCCCAGATAAACAATCGCCAGCTGCATGAATTGAATCCGTTACCTTGGCCGTCAGAGACGCTCTTTTATACATTTAGATATATATATTATGTTAGATATATTTTATATTCTATAAAACCAGAGTACATACTGTAGTAGAAGTTATATAACAAAACCTGACTATATTCTGTAGAAAATTTGTACAAGAGCTCTCACAAGCATTCATGACAGCTCTCTCACAGTTAAGTCATAGCAGAGCTCTCTCACAGTTATAGTCATAACAGAGCTCTCTCATAGCTATAGTCATAAAGAGTTCTCTCACAGCTATAGTCATAACAGAGCTCTCACAGCTATAGTCAAACAGAGCTCTCTCAAAGCTATAGTCGTAACAGAGCTCTCACAGTTATAGTCATAAGTTTTCTCACGGGCATGGTTATGACAGAGCTTGCCTCTCATATACAACAGCCTACAGCTTGGTTTCTGATGTAGAAAACACTGGATTACATTATTTTAACATGGAAAATATCATGTTTTATATATACTGTAGAGCACACTTTATATTACTTAGGAAAAAAAACCATTTTATGATAGAAAACACAATTTCTCAAAGATATACTGTACAAAAAAAAGAAACGCATCATTATTGCAGGGCTAATGGACACCAAATTTCAAACGTGTACCAAAATATTATTTTACGGAATTCATATTTCAACCGTGGCATAAAGAACCTTTCAGACTTTAACAATGATGAAATGAAATGATGTTCATTAAATTTGATTTGGACTTTTATTCTTTGCCACTGAGGTATCCATTTCAGTAAGGTGTATGGCTTCCTCTGGCCTCTATCAGAGAACTATATCTTCGTGACCTGGATCCAATTAGTCGTTGGATCTGTTGTTACAGGATGGCTGCCCATTCTTCCCGCAGTGCAAGAGTCAACTGTCAAAGATTGGCTGAAGCCACGTCTCGCTCGCAGAGTCATCTGTTGAGTTCATCTTATAAGTGTTTCTGGGTGGTGAGTTGTGCCACGTTAGGTCGAGCATGATTCTGTTGAAAATAATCGACCCTCGTGCAGCCAAATTTCGGCTACATATTGTATAGTGGGTATAGTGCTCACAGACTCTACTGTCGTAACCTTCGATAACAGTTACCATGTTGTTCTGACTGGCCGACATTGTGCTTGAACTAGTTACGGGCACGGCGTGGGTGGGCGGAACAACAAAGAAACCTGTCGCAAGGGCCAGAGTTGTGCCCTGATGTTGATGTCTGTTTCGGCAACATTAGACTCGAAACACCATCAAGTCGGATGGCTGCAGGAACAGAGGGCGGAGCACTTATGGGAATGTGCCATGAGGCCAGTTTCTAATCAAGACTCTGCTGTATAAACTCTTCTCTGTCTATCTTGTCCTGGAGCACACAAAAATGATTCCCCAATGGTCCATTGACGATACTGGTTCACCTGCTGCAGCCAGTTCTAACAAAGCCCGTTCTGTAAGAACAGGACCTCTATAGGGTATTCTAGCCAAAATACCAGCCAACATTTGATCTGAAATTCAATGAGTTGCTGTCATTAACTAGACTGGAGGATGCCGTATGAAACGGTCTGTGGCAAGAATTGTGACTGGGTCTTTCACTGATTGTTCAGTCTGCCACTGTGCTAGTTGAAATCACCTCCAAAAGTGACTAATGGTGCTTCTAACCGCATTAAATTGTCTGGCCCCTACACATTGTTATTGTCCAGTCCATAAGCATTCAGTGATGATGTATCATTGTTGCTCATTGAATTTTGAATTTATTCGAGGACTATCAATCATTTATAGACATTCAATAATACGGTCAGAGAGTGTTGTGTTCAAGTTTTAGAGAATTGTCACTAACCTGTCACGAGTTATTGCCAAAACATTTTGTTACCTTGACCTCTTTCATGACCTCACAAATAATGAGGTTAGTACACTTCCGGTAACCAGGAGGAAAGAAAAGTTAATAATCAGGTCGATAGGTTGAATGATGTTCAATCAGTGAATGTCTTTTATAAAAATGATTCTAAAATGTGCATTTCTTTTTTTTTTGAACAGTAAAGAAAGCACCTTTTTTTAAATGTTGAAAACACTGTGGATAATATATATAACACAATTTCTCTAAGATATAAAATATCTGTTTTTTAATATAAAAAAATGCTTTGATTTATATAAAAAAACTGATTCTAGTTCTGGAATAAATTGTAAGTCAGAAAATTCTTTGATATATAATGTAAAATATACAATTCAGTTCATGTATACAAAACAGCATCAGATTATTCAATAACTAACATCATTAAATTCTCAAATGACTCAAAATAGATTCTCATGCAAGAAATATATTCAATGTTGAGAACTAATTTTGACTGTACAGTACCATGTTGCTGCCACTTCAAGTCACATTTAGACACTATACATGCCTGTATATAAGGGGAGGATAGGGATGTGAACACAACTCTTCTCCCCCACCTCCTTAGGGAATTTAGATCATGAGGTTTAGTACTAGGAACTTTGCCACAAGGAAGGTAAAGTCCCCTTATCCAGTAAGGATTATCTTCAAAATTGGCATTAAAAAATCAGATGAAAATGAGCAAATATTGTTTATTACATTGTATTTTTATGTAGACATTCTCCTAATGAAGAGCTATCTATTGTCACGGCACTGTGCACATAAGGTCAACATGGGCACTGTGCACATTAGGTCAACATGGGCACTGTGCACATTAGGTCAACATGGGCACTGTGCACATTAGGTCAACATGATTGCAGAGTTGAATATTCTGGCCAAAGTTGGGATAAAGTCATGTTTACATCAGATAGATTCATGTTTACTCCAGACATTTTCATATCACTATTAGGGGTGCAAAGGGAACGCATTGCTCTAGGCGGACCCAGGGTTAGCAGATAACCAAGATCCCAAATGTACCTCCACGCGGTGCACCCTGGAAACAGAAATACAGCAGCTCGTGCTGATTCTGGCCAAATCATTTGGGGATCATGTCCGAGAATGTGGAGGTAGCAGATGGAAAGAGATTTGACTGCACAAGAGAGAGACAATATCTCCGACACCACCAGCAGCACCACATATAGCGACACTGTCGACATACAGTGAAGCCAGTCCGAACATTGGAGGGGCGGCCAATGTAAAATGCACGTAACGGTAGATGCATGGCGAGAGACAAATAGATTTCATACCGAGTACAATGAAAGGGCAGAACAGCGCTAGAGGGCAGCGCGAACTGCAAATAGAAAATGAAAAGTTCCTAGGAAAGGGGAACTACAAGCTCCGTCAGCTCGAGACGAGCTTCTAGTTACCTGTGTTCCTTACAGGCAGAGACCCAGACACATTCATTGGCGTTTGGTAAAGCAAGAAGACCTAATCCAACTCTAATGTCGAGCCTTCCTAAACCGGAAATATGCTCGCGAAGAGAAAGGGTTCCGTACTCGATACGCTCAGGCACAAAAGGGACAACAATTTAGCCCTGGCCCAACTCTACTGTCAGGTTTTCCTACACCGGAAATACACTTGAAGAGAGAAAGGGTTCAGTACCTGATGGACTCAGGCGCTATTGGGACAAGGACGCTCAGCTCGAGAACGCCTTGCTCTCAAACGCGTGGTGTGAGACTCGAACTTCGACAAGGGGTACACGATGTCGGTGAATGACACCTTGGCTAAGAGGGTGAAAGAGCCAGGGTCCAACTCCTCTGTTGAGTTCTTCCCCTTAAGGAACCAGGCTCACGGATGAGAAACGGTTCAGTACCCAATGGGCACAGGCACAGCACGTCCAATTACACGAGGCAAGTTCATAGACAGTGGAACACCTCGTTCGAGTCAGACGAGAGCAAAAAAATCGTCTTGGCGAAGAGTCTCCACTACGCGTGCCTGAAGACAGATATAGAGGCTGTCACAGGCTAAGGGTAGCCCACCCGAATTGTCAAGGCATGCCGAAATCGGATGTGCTAGGCCTACAAGGCGCATACCGGTGGCACAACGTAATCACGCTCCCGGCGGAAATCGCACGGATATCCGTGATGGTTACAATGGAGCGAACGAAAAACAAACAAACAAACATATCACTATTAGGATGTGGGTATGCAGTACTTTAATTTTTTGGTTAACCAAGCCATAGGTTTCAATAGCAGAGTAAGTAGCAGAAGGTGTCGGCAATAGTGAGTAGAAGGAAGCAGGTGATTTCAGTAGTAAACTGAAGGAAGAAAATCTGGTTTACTGCATGATTTTTCTTGATATGAATAAATCCTGGCTGCTTCTATATTACATTATTCATGTCACAATCTGAAGCAACCTTGTTTATGTGTTATTTATGTTTATAAGTAGGCCAAATTTGTTGATTGTTGGGGGCCTTCTGGCATTTAGGCCCTACAAATAAGCCTATTATACATTTGTGGTTCTTGAGGAATTTGTGTGTGTTGTTTGTTTGCGTTGTTGTTATTGTCTGCGTGTCAACTGAGCAGTCCATATTCATAGCATCTTGAGGATTTGTACGTTGAGATTCTTGACTAAAATTGCATCTGTTTTAGGGATGCGATGTTGTTGAAGACGGAAAACATATTAACTCAAGTTGTGAGGTGAGCAGGCCTGGTTCACATTTTGTTTCTTTAGTAGGAACTGAACACAATGGAAATCCTTGAATCTGTTTCAGTAACACAAATAATCTGAAGACATGGAAATCTGTGACATCCGCACTATGTGCTGTTTTTGGCCCTAGAGGAATAACTAATTAAGTAGGAACTGAAGAAAGCAGGTTTCAGTAGTAGGGAACGGTTCGGTAAAGGCACAGCATAAAATTAAAAGTGAACAAAATGATTACAATTCAAGGCAGATACCACACAGGAACTACATTTAATATCACTCTCTATTCTAGAATAGGTGGTACCATTGCAATAAAGTCGGTATTACTACTAGATGCAATATTTATACGGTAACTGCCGAAGTCAGATGTCATGGGCACAAATAAAACTGATACAATGCATCTCTGTTCTCTAGACTCCATCCTGCTGACAATCTAGCATGGCTATTATCCTGTTAAGGAAGATGCAGTGGGAGTTTGAGAACATGCACTAGCAAGCAAACATACTAAAGTAGAAAATACATTTGGATTCTGAGGTAGAAAACACCTGGAATTCTAATGCAGAAACATGTTTGATTTAAAAATAAACACCCTTCTGCGACATAGATTTGTAAATAGTAAACGTATTTTGACAGGAAAAGTTAGGCACAATAAAATATTCAACGGTAGAAAACACCAATTGAAATTAAGATATCAAACACTAGTAGGTCTATAGGCCTATGCCATTATAAAATTCTATTGAAAAATGGCAGTTTTTAAACTGTCTTGCAAAATGTGTGTATACAAGTATATAAAAAAGCATTAATCTCCTCCCTTGCAGCAATGTTGGGGTAGAACTGGTAACATGTTTAACCGCCAAAGTTTCCACAATCCCAGCAGCCCTTGCAATAGCCATGACACAAATAAGCACCAACTGCCTGCCTATAAAATTGATTAGATTGATTTAGTCAGAATGTTTATCAATTAATACGTCAATCTGTAGCTATAACAAAGTTGACTAGAGCTTACATAAACATATCTGTGTGATTGTTTGTTGAGTAAAACAGATCTATGTGATTATTTGTTACGTAAAACAGATCTGTGTGAACAGATGTAATTTGGGGATCTTCCTAGCGTAGTGGTTCAGCTGTTCGCCTTGTGTTCAAGAGGTCATGAGT
The DNA here is from genome assembly GCA_034231615.1 of Meghimatium bilineatum. Classification (NCBI taxonomy): domain Eukaryota; kingdom Metazoa; phylum Mollusca; class Gastropoda; order Stylommatophora; family Philomycidae; genus Meghimatium; species Meghimatium bilineatum. The sequence continues at coordinate 54,282,412 of CM067313.1, forward strand.
TGGAATCCGACTCATGTCCTCTTGTTTACAAGGTGGATTTTTTCGAAAATCCCTGTGGATAATCACCTGAAGCTACAGAGATACGTGCTACGAGTGGTACACTCGGCAGGCGGCGCGCCGTTTTGTTCAGAGTGACGAAGTACATATGGGGAAACCAAGTGCAGTGAAGTCAATCCTCTACGCTATGACTTTTGAACCCTTTTGACTTTTTAGATCTATGTGTTTGTTTGTGAAGTGAATGCTCTGTCAAAATCCACACCTGACATAGTCCTATCTTGTATTTGTTGTCATGCTATACTGACCTACAATCTCTATATTCTAGTATAGAATAGTACAGTACTAAATCTCTACATTCTAGTATAGAATAGTACAGTACTAAATCTCTACATTCTAGTATAGAATAGTGCAGTACTAAATCTCTACATTCTAGTATAGAATAGTGCAATATTAAATCTCTACATTCTAGTATAGAATAGTGCAGTACTAAATCTCTACATTCTAGTATAGAATAGGAGACTGCTAAAACTCTACATTCTAGTGTAGAATAGGACTGTAAATCTCTACATTCTAGTTAAGTGTAGAATAGGAGACTGTGCTAAAACTCTACATTCTATGTGTAAAATATTAAAACGATGACACGTGTACACATTGTCATGACACAACATGGCAGTATTGTAGCCTATACTTACTATAGTGACAGACAATGACACAACATGGCAGTATTGTAGCCTATACTTACTATAGTGACAGACAATGACACAACATGGCAGTATTGTAGCCTATACTTACTATAGTGACAGACAATGAGATGTAGAAATTACTGCCGTCGTAACCACACCAGTCCGGAATATTTTGAGCATCCTTGCAGCTGGTGACAGAATAAGAATCAAGCTAGCGTTGTAATGTTTCAAGATATTAAAATTACTGTTAACACCTAGTGTCACACTATCTTAAAACAGGGGCGCACAATTAGGAGAGGTTTGAGGTGTTTGAATCCTTTTCCCCATTTATTCATACAAGCATAACATCATAATAAACACACACACTATGGAGAACACAAAAATATGCTCAAATAAAAGACAGCAACCTCCTTAAACAAGTACAACTAAGAGAAACTATTAATATCCCAAATAGGAATTTAAATACAAGAAATCAGCACCCCTTTCCCATCTATGCAAAGTCATACCTACACCCCAGTCTTAATATGAACATGTCTCGAGTCATATATATCTGCTCCCCCCCCCCCCCCCCCTGGGCTTATCTTTAGGAAGCTGCGGAACTGTAATATTAAAATATTCACTCGCTGACTAGCAAACCTGGGTTTCAAATCTGACATCTATTTGGACAGAGCGTCAGCTTTCTTCTTCATCTTCAGCGTTCATTCTCAAACTCCCACTGGATATCTCTTGTATCAGGACCATGGTCCTATTAGATTTCCAGAAGGATGTAGTCCAGAGAATGGAAATGCGTTGTGTCGCCGTTTTATTTGCGCCAATGGCCCGACACATCCGTCTTCGGCGGGGTCAGCTTTCTAATTCTCATCGAATACTACCTAAGGTTAAAATAAAATTAAGTTAATCTAAAGTTAAGTTAAAATTAAATTAAATTAACCTAAAGTTAAAACAAAGTTACGTTAACCTAAAGTTAAGAAAACATTAAAGAGCTTGTAAACTTAGCTAGTAGAATTAGTTATCTTTTGACTTGTAGGCCTACTCATGGCAACACACCCAACAGACACATGGAATTAGTTATTTTTTATTTAATATAGCTCTATAAAACATTCCCATCAAAAAATATAGCAGATGAAAACAGCAAAGCTGGAGTTGTAAGTAAAACTATACCACCTGGCACAAGGAACAAAAGAGTGGTACACTACTCTGTCTCAAGATTTTATTGCCATCATCATTCAAGCATCCATCTTACCTGCTAAAACTACTGCTCAAAGAATTGCATAGGAATCTGAACCCAGCTGTAATCATGCAGGCAGACACAAGCATAATGATGACAACAGCCACCTCAAAGAGCACATGGATCAGGAACATACCTTGTGCTAAATCCAGCCTGGCTGATATAAAAGGGAAATTTTACACAAATGTTTCGATTCATTCAAACATAGACTTATTATTCTTCTGCTTATTCTCAAAACTCCTGTCTCAGGGTAGGCCTATATTAGTCCCAGTAAATAGATTGGAATGTATCGTCTGTCTACACTCAGGGTATAATAGTCCAGTAAATAGATTTGAATGTATCGCCTGTCTACACTCAGGGTAAATATAAGTAGGAAGCCAGAGGACAATTTAAAAAAAATTTTGAGACTAACGGGAATTGAACCAGTCCGTTCAACGGAACCAAATTGCCTAGCAACTATTGAACACACGTTCTTCCGTACTTGACTGGTTCAATCCCCGTTAGTCTCAAAAATTTTTACACTCAGGGTATAATAGTCCAGTAAATAGATTGGAATGTATTGCCTGTCTACACTCAGGGTATAATAGTCCAGTAAATAGCTCAGAAAGTTTCCTCATTGCAGAACAAATATGCCAACAATATTCAAATTTTCTTTAGATATATGTTCGTGGACAGCTTTGTAGCTTATACATATTGCTTCAGGGAGGAGACTCACCATCACTAAGGAGAATGTGCTTCCAGCTGTTCAACTTGTAACTCAATGGAAAAGAATTTGTTGGCAGGTCTGGTCATATAATTTATACCTCTTGTTAAGATGTCCTCTTTCAGAACTTTTAACCATCAAACACAATGGACCTCATGGTTTAGGTAATCTTGTCACTACTGCCTTCACTCCAAAAATATCTGCGGATACCAGCTTCTGCTCCTTTCACAATTAAAATTAACAATAACAATACACTTTTAGCAAGATGTCAGGGAAATGAGCACCATCACTCTACCAACTTTTCATGTTTGAAATCGTAATGTGATAGTCCTACACTACACGTTAGCTTCAACATTATCCGAGACTAGCGACTGAGCATGGGTCTGTCCATGATATGTGATACAGGTTCTCTGAGACTAGCGACTGAGCATGGGTCTGTCCATGATATGTGATACAGGTTCTCTGAGACTAACGACTGAGCATGGGTCTGTCCATGATATGTGATACAGGTTCTCTGAGACTAGCGACTGAGCATGGGTCTGTCCATGATATGTGATACAGGTTCTCTGAGACTAGCGACTGAGCATGGGCCTGTCCATGATATGTGATACAGGTCTACACTGCATTGAGTGTTAGCGTCAACATTCTCTGAGACTAGCAACTGAACAACAAATGCTTGAAAACAGTTAGCTTCAACTAATGACAACAGTTAGCTTCAACTAATGACAACAGTTAGCTTCAACTAATGACAACAGTTAGCTTCAACTAATGACAACAGTTAGCTTCAACTAATGACAACAGTTAGCTTCAACTAATGACAACAGTTAGCTTCAACTAATGACAACAGTTAGCTTCAACTAATGACAACAGTTAGCTTCAACTAATGACAACAGTTAGCTTCAACTAATGACAACAGTTAGCTTCAACTAATGACAACAGTTAGCTTCAACTAATGACAACAGTTAGCTTCAACTAATGACAACAGTTAGCTTCAACTAATGACAACAGTTAGCTTCAACTAATGACAACAGTTAGCTTCAACTAATGACAACAGTTAGCTTCAACTAATGACAACAGTTAGCTTCAACTAATGACAACAGTTAGCTTCAACTAATGACAACAGTTAGCTTCAACTAATGACAACGATGAGAGAACAAATAAAAATTGTATTTTTCTTTCACAAACTAATTAACTTCATGTTTTCTGTTTAAAGCTACAGGATTCCACCACAGGATTCCACCACAGGATTCCTTCAATATTACGTGATATAGGGAGATAATTTGTCCTATATTCCTTCAATATTACGTGATATAGGGAGATAATTTGTCCTATATTCCACCAATATTATGTGATTTGGGGAGACAATTTGTTATATATTCCACCAATATTATGTGATATATTTGGGTAAATTTTTTTCTATATTATGTGATAAAGGGAAATAATTTGTTCAATAACCCTGGGACAGATTTGAGTCTGAGCACAAAACGAGTGGCTCCAGCTCTAGACCACAACATTGACTAATATCTTTGGGTATACGATAATCCTTTTGGTCTTTGTTACCTTTAATATTTTATGGTAGTGTGTCCTGATATAACCTAATTGGACTTTGTCTGCTGGTTGAAAGGGCATGCCTCTCCAAAAGAGAGGAAAACTCATTAACTACCTACCTACCTATAACACAACATAAAATATTGAAATAATTATTGTTATTAATTGTACCGTATCCTGTCATTCAAACTTGTGCTGAGTTTTTAAGATACCACTAATGCAAGTTTTTCTTCAGAATAGTGCACAGTTCTCACACATCCTCACTTATTTTGGCCTAGTTCCCACACATCCTCACTTATCTTGGCCTAGTTCCCACACATCCTCACTTATCTTGGCCTAGTTCCCACACATCCTCACTTATCTTGGCCTAGCTCCCACACATCCTCACTTATCTTGGCCTAGCTCCCACACATCCTCATTTATCTTGGTCTAGTTCCCACACATCCTCACTTATCTTGGCCTAGTTCCCACACATCCTCACTTATCTTGGCCTAGTTCCCACACATCCTCACTTATCTTGGCCTAGTTCCCACACATCCTCACTTATCTTGGCCTAGCTCCCACACATCCTCACTTATCTTGGCCTAGTTCCCACACATCCTCATTTATCTTGGTCTAGTTCCCACACATCCTCACTTATCTTGGCCTAGTTCCCACACATCCTCACTTATCTTGGCCTAGCTCCCACACATCCTCACTTATCTTGGCCTAGCTCCCACACATCCTCACTTATCTTGGCCTAGCTCCCACACATCCTCACTTATCTTGGCCTAGCTCCCACATATCCTCACTTATCTTGGCCTAGTTCCCACACATCCTCATTTATCTTGGTCTAGTTCCCACACATCCTCACTTATCTTGGCCTAGCTCCCACACATCCTCACTTATCTTGGCCTAGCTCCCACACATCCTCACTTATCTTGGCCTAGCTCCCACACATCCTCACTTATCTTGGCCTAGTTCCCACACATCCTCACTTATCTTGGCCTAGTTCCCACACATCCTCACTTATCTTGGCCTAGCTCCCACACATCCTCACTTATCTTGGCCTAGTTCTCACACATCCTCATTTATCTTGGTCTAGTTCCCACACATCCTCACTTATCTTGGCCTAGCTCCCACACATCCTCACTTATCTTGGCCTAGCTCCCACACATCCTCACTTATCTTGGCCTAGCTCCCACACATCCTCACTTATCTTGGCAGATACCAATGATCTGATACTATTAACAAAGGTAATTTCTTCAGTTTCCTGGGCAATTCTTTCTATATAGTGAGACTTTGTGGATGTTTTCTGGGAAACTATTAAGGAGAGAGTTGGGGGTGGGGGTATGTATTTTTTTACTTTGTTCCTTAGAACACAATGTAATTTTTTTAATTTTGTAGGCTCCCCAACCCCTATCTACTCACATGGTCCAGTGTGTAGAGCATGAAGTAGCAGATTGTTGATAGCTTTCAACTTTTATTCGCTGATAAAGCTATAACTTTATTTGTGCTACCTCTTCTTCGTTCGTTCTCAAAATCCTGCAGATTAGCAGGATGACGTCCGGAGAACGGAATGCATTTTGGCAATATCTGCATCTTCGACTTGACAAATCCTAATTCAGCATGGCTGTGGGTCACTTTGATCATATATCGGATGAGACAGCCAACTCCACCCCATACCCCCCTTAGTTGCCTCTTATGGTATGCATGGAAGGTAAACAGTGCTGCCTATATTTGTTTTCCTCTATGGTCCAGCAACACACTGGCGATTTGTGGTACTGTACCAGAAACTCGATTGACATGAGTAGTAGTGTTTAATTCAAGTAAATTCAAGAAGGAAGCCAGAGGATAAATTTAAAATTCTTTAGACTAACGGTAATTGAACCAGTCCCTTCAGTGGCACCAATGCAAGTCGATTTGATGCAGCTGAATGGACTGGTTCAATTACCGTTAGTCTCAAGTGTTTTCTTCATAAATTCTGTAGCGTCAATAACGTTACACAGATCCACACTAAATACCCAAAATTCATGTGATGTGGTACACAGATTCACACTAAATACCCACAATTCATGTGATGTGGTTCACATATCCACACTAAATACCCACAATTCATGTGATGTGGTACACAGATTCACACTAAATACCCACAATTCATGTGATGTGGTTCACATATCCACACTAAATACCCACAATTCATGTGATGTGGTTCACATATCCACACTAAATACCCACAATTCATGTGATGTGGTTCACAGATTCACACTAAATACCCAGACTTCATGTGAGGTAGTGTCACCCGCAATGTAACTGAGTGCACAACAACTATATATACACCTTGGATCTCAGCGCTGATTAAAGTACACATATTTTACGCACTTGTTCTCATCTCTAGTCTCGGCTCTGTCTCTCCGATACATGTACACGTACATCGCCGCAACCACCAAGGGGTAGATCAGGCAGAACACAGACGACACTGCGATGCTGTATTCACAAACTTCCTGCTGGCCGAACATGATTTGTGGACATTGAGTCCCTGTGTTTGAGGAGTTGTCTCCCACAAATTTGACACTGGAGTATAATAGACATCTTGAGCAATGGCCGTCTGTGAAACGAATCTGGAAAAAATAAAAATTGGAAAGGATAAGACTTGTTAATAATATGTTAAAATTAGTCCATAAATTACGCCAACAAGAGGTTGGGGGGAGGACTTGTTGAACAAGTATGACAGTTATTGACATATGGTGTAAGGTTGACATCAACACAACTGGGTACCAGCAATACATATTTACTATTTGATGGATAAATATTGAAAGTTGTTGTGTATTGTTTATCCATCCATCTTTCTAAGTGCTGTGTCCTTTACAGAACGTTGTCATCACTGCAACTCTGTCAGCTTCTCGGTTATATTCACTCTACCCAGCATCTTCCATTGTCATGTTCAGAAAGTCTTCGATATTCCGTGTCCATCGTAATAATCATTTTGCCTCTATTTTTCTTACCTAGAAGCTCCCCCCTCATGGTTAATCTTTCTAAATCATTGTGTCTTTATGTACATGTTCCAAGTATGTTAGCTTGTGTTTATTTGATAGTTGTGATGAGAAATTCTTTTTCTATATTCAGTTTTTTTGAAGACGTTGTTCTGTCTATGATATGCTTAGGACCATTCTATGACATTTCATTTCGAATGCCGATATTTCTTTTTCATTGCAATGATATCATTGTCCATATCTCACAACCATATGTTGCCACTGGGATAATGCAACTTTGTTTTTCTATTTTCCCTCTCCCCCTTGCTATAGACTTTTCATGTGTGTTTTTTTTGTTGTTATGCTATTGCTAATCTGTTTCTGATCACTGCTGAACAATCTTCTGTGGTGTTGATGGATGACTCAAGATATTCAAAGTTGTGGACATTTTCTAGTTGTTCCTTGTCAATGACTGTTGTAGCTGTCAGTTCATTCCTCGTGATATACATTTTTGTTTTCATTGAGGACAATATGTTGTGCCTCGCTATGATATTTCACATAATCATGTGTTGTGCCTCGCTATGATATTTCACATAATCATGTGTTGTGCCTCGCTATGATATTTCACATAATCATGTGTTGTGCCTCGCTATGATATTTCACATAATCATGTGTTGTGCCTCGCTATGATGTTTCACATAATTCATGTGTTGTGCCTCGCTATGATGTTTCACATAATTCATGTGTTGTGCCTCGCTATGATGTTTCACATAATTCATGTGTGGTTCTAGACCTGTGGGTTTCATGATATTAGTTGGTACCTGTCATCTGCAGATCTAATTCATGCAATATTAAAGGGTTGAATTGTTGATAATGTGGATCTTCTTGTACATTAAGCATGATGTTTTCTTAGTTTATGTTGAACAGATGTGGTGAGAGGATACATCCGTGTATGTCATTACCCGCCTCGTATAGGCTAATCAAAACATGGATTTAGTCTGTTATTGTAATTGATAGACTACAGAAGACTTTTTGTTCACATTGTAAACCTGTTTCTACTTTTATTGATAAAAGTAATTGAAGTAATCACCCATCAATTGAAAGTAAATTTAGCAATCACCCTCGAACATTCTGACAATCTTTCAGCTCCCGTCTAGCCACCCGAAATATTAACCGTTTTCTTATGATCCCCATTGCTTTACACTGTACAATTATAAAATAATTATATCCGTATGCTTTCTTTAGATGTAACGAAAAGCAATATATTCTGCTATGAACAGAAGACATTTCTACGTTGCGATCTCAATGCGTGTAGTTAAGTCTACGCAGAAAATAATATCGCTTATCTCCCCGTAGCTGTTTTCTGAACTCCATTTCTGTTTCTTTTCTTAGCACAGCTGTACACTGTCGGTTTGCTAGACCCGCCGCAGTATATGTCAACAGCACACAACTAAAGCAGGTCTCAGAGTTCAAATATGTAAGAAGAGTCTTTACCGAGGATGTCAAACTCGATAGAGATTGAAAGAAGATGTCAGAAAGCCAATGATGTGACTGACCAGATGTCACCAATATTCACACATACATCAATCTTCATGACTACAAAACCACAATTGATAAACAATATATTTATGATAACTCTGTGTTACCAATGTCAAACATGACCCTTGATTACAAAAAAAAAATGTTAAACTAGCTTAATATATCACATCGTGTGAAGAGATATGTTTGAGGAAGGCTATAAATGTCAAATGTCAACAGTAGAGACCAACAGGGAAATGAAGATATCTGGAAAGAAACAATGACCTTCTCAAGTCAAGATTACATCGACAGAAAGAAAGCCAGGTGGTTTAATCACGTGGAAAGAAACAATGACCTTCTCAAGTCAAGATTACATCGACAGAAAGAAAGTTAGGTGGTTTAATCACGTCACGAGAATGGAAACAGTGCAAACCAGCCTTGGTGTATAGAAAAGCAGATTAGACTCTATGGCGCGAGACAGACCAAGAACTAGATGGATGAAGAATACAATCTTAAAGAGGCACGAGCTGACCATGGCCAATGTGACCCAAATAACCAAAGACAGACAATTACATCCTCCCTCTCCCCACTTCACAGGGCAAGTCGAATGACAATATATAGATAGATCACCGTATATGATATTTCAAAGTTTATTTGAATTAAACGAAAGTACGATATTACAGATTTACCTTTACACCCACGCAACAGTATGTGCCCTCCTTCATGTCCATTTATTTGTACTAGAACCGCCTTCTACAATTATTTGGCGTAATGTCATTTATAAAACAAACATCGTTAGCGAACTATATACTGTATTGGTTAATTTTCGTAATATCTAACATTCATGTCTACAGCCACATATGTGATTGACATATAGGCCTATGGCCAAAGATGGCCCACCGCCACTCTAGTCTATGTTACGTGCACTCAACCATTTTCGTTTGGGAGATGTGTGCTTTTCAAGATAAAAACACTAGTATAAATGCACCTTGACCGATAATATGTACCCACTAAAGTAAAACTGAAATCCAACTGTCGAAACTAAAAACATAACAATGTAGTTTTGATAATCACTAGAGACATACATACTAACACACACAAATCGACATTTAGACCAAAAGACCTTTATAATGAGCGCATTCACAGCAATAAAAATAGGAGTACGAACGGCACTTTTGACTTTCAATAAATGACTGAGTTAAATATAGATATAACCCGGAATAGTTATATCTACATTTATATAACCCGGAATAGTTATATCTAGGTATATTTATATAAGTTTTAGGTATTAGTTTATTGATTATCCTACTCGCACACCGGACATGTCCATATGTGCTCAGATCTCCGCTTCAGTAAATCTCTCAGGGTATAACGGCTGATGGTTCCGGTTCTGTGTTGGTTCACTGCTCTTTTTGTGTCAGGTGTTCTCTACGGGCCACGCACATCTGCACTTCCAATTCGCGCATTCTCGATATTGAGTCGTGCTCATTCATCTCAAAATCCTCTGATCGTACGGACTCACGAAGTGCAATGACTGTGTCCGCTCGGTCCATACCATAGGATGACCATCTGTTATGGTGGCGTGGCTAGCTAATTGATTGGCGCTTTCGTTTCCCTCCACGCCCGCGTTTCCTATGTTTATATAAGACACGGTCGAAGGTGAACAAAAACAAAGATAAAATAAAAAACATACCCAAATATCGTTGAAACACTACAAATAGAAGAATGACGAAACAACATGCTGACGGGCATTGATCCCCAAGGGTGCAATCATGCCAAATGTATATATATGTATATATATATATATATATATATATATATATATATATATATATATATATATATATATATATATATATATATATATATATATATATATATATATATATATATATATATATATATATATATATATATCGGTTCTCAAATAAATGCACATTAGATGCTATTTGTATTACTGTGCTGTGTGAACTTCTCACGATCAGAACCAGCTATTTGTATTACTGCTGTATGAATTTCTCACGATCAGAATCAACACTTCGTATTTCCTTCGTGCTTGTTTCTTTGGGCCATTAAAGTATTTAGTCTTTCAAAGTAGCACTGAATGTGTATAAACTCTACGTCTGTCTGTCTACTACTAATTCCTTGCTTGAGTATTGAACTCTATCTCACTGTCAGACTTGTTCTGGAAATAGAAAGACTTTAATGTCTTGCACATAGAATACTATTCGTTCAGAATAGAAATATGTACAATCTTCTACGCCATTAATTTTTGCAATTATTTTTATATACGTACACAATTGACCAGACATTTCACTAGATATGTCCGATTGTACAAAACACCACATGTATATGCTTTGGGCTAATGTAAAAAAAGAAGAAGAAATAAGTGTAAAATGAAATGCAAAAAAATGTAATTTAATGTAAGGTAATGTAAAGAAAGTCTCCGGTTATACTGCCAAGACCTGTCGTGGAGAACACTGCGTTAGTTGGGTATTTTTCGGTAACCAACAGAAATGAGTGGATGATGTTACCAGAACCACGTCTACCCAGCTTTAACTTCATACGTATAATATGATATTTATTATATCTGTTCTCCAAAGCCTTTGTTGCCTTTCAGCGTCAGGGGTAGAAGAGTTTTCCGGTGATGACCCAAGTGTGTGCTGAGTATATTGTGGAATTTGTTGCCTCTTTTATCTCAGTAGTCCATCGTTTTCGTGGTCGGCCTCTAGAAATGACTTCACTGTATCTGTGCAGCATAGCTTGCTGTGGTATGCTGTCTGATGGTAGTCTGCTGATGTGTGCAAACCATTTGATCTGTTGTCTGTTAGCATGTTCCAAGATTGGGATGGTGCCTGTTCTTTGTATAATGTTTTCAGTCCTCATTCTGTCTCTTAATGATATCCCTGATATATCAAAATATGTCATTTCGGGTGTCACAAGTTTGCATTTGTCTTGTGCTGTCGTTGTCCATTGTGGCATTGATAGCATTGGTTTGATATTTATTTCTACCTGAAAATTTAACCGTGGTCAACAAAGTTGTTCAGCTCGACTAGATACGAACTTGAATACACTTTAGCAGCCGCTCCTTACTTTTACGATCTTGGTTTGCTCTCACAAACCCTGGACACAGTAGCAATGAACCCATTCTTTTTTTAAACAGTATAAAGGAACATGAATTCAATGAAAAGATTCAATCAATGAATCAAATGCCATGTCACTGGGCGGTGTAAGCAGTCATGTTTCTATACAACTCTCTGTCTCTTAATTGTTTATTTTTCTGCAACAGTGGCAACAAATCCAGCAATGTCTCTCTTTGTCTTCCCCTGTCTCTTCTCCCCTTGATCTTTCCAGCGGTTACTAGATGTTCAAGTTTCTCTCTTATAATATCACATGCCCTAAAAGTCGTGATTGTCTGCTTGTAATGTTTGCTATAATTTATCTATTTACTCCAGCATCTCTGATAACTTTAACATTAGTTTTCTTGGCTGTCCATGGAATTTTCATCATTTTTCTAAAACATTGAAGAGATTATTCTTTCAAATCTGAATGCACACAAAAGCAGCGTGCACCATGTGAACCGTAAGCGATAGATTTAACAAACAAACAATATACAATCTTCAAATACAGCAGCAATACAAACAAACGTTATTTGAAACATGCTACTGTCTTCTAAATGTCCATGCAGTCAACGTTTCATTGACAATATCATAGCTACGTCTGTATAGCCAGGTTTCTATCTGGTATACGTCTCGGAAATAGTGTGACGGATCAACTCTCACTATCCCCATCGAGACCAGCACCGTGCAGAGGTGATGGGGCTTAGTCCAGCCATCAGGGGCTGGAAACTAAGACTGGTTGGGCAGTCCCACTCGAGCAGGACCATAGTCCTGCCCAAGTAAGCAGAGTGCTGAAGACGGAGGCATCCAGCCAAAAGGCGCACAGATAATCAGGATGCCACGCACAAAACACAATGGAAACATGTCTGTATCTATAAAAAGTTATGGTGCCTGCCCTGTGGCGGTCGTTCAGGCAGGGACGGTGCCGAGCCCTATACCTCGAAAGGGCCCAACCTCAGTTACTAACTACAAAAGACAGTGAGTTTTATTAAGGAGACAGAATTACAGATATAGACATGTTTCAAGTGAACGAAAGAAGAAGAAGAACTCTCACTATGTGACATCTGATATGAGTCTCGGAAATAGTGTGACGGATCAACTCTCACTATGTGACATCTGATATGAGTCTCGGAAATAGTGTGACGGATCAACTCTCACTATGTGACATCTGATGAGTCTCGGAAATAGTGTGACGGATCAACTCTCACTATGTGACATCTGATATGAGTCTCGGAAATAGTGTGACGGATCAACTCTCACTATGTGACATCTTTTCCGTTCAAGCTCTTACTGATACAGTGGGTTGTATGCACTTTAACCCACCCCCACCACACCCCCCCAACAAAAAATCATCATCAGGTAGCATATTATCCTGAACGGTAGCAGTTATCACAGACTTTCGAATCTTCTGTCGATCTTGAACGAGTCTTCCTGCTTCTGTTACTGTCATGTTCAGGTGCTCATTGATGTCTTGCGTTCATCTTCTTCTTGATCTGCCTCTTGTTCGTCCCCCTGTCATCATTCCCTCCATTGTGGTCTTCTCTAGTCTGTCATGGCGCTTGACATGGCCAAAATATTGAAGTTTTCTGGAAAGAACCATGCTGTTTAGCCAGATTTCTTTAACATTAATTTCTCTCAGGATGGCTATATTGGTGATTTTTTTGGTCCATGGTATTCTCAGGATTTTTCTGTAATATTTTGTTTCAAATGTTGCTATTTTATTTTTCACTTTGTTGGTGATTGTCCAGGATTCACGCCCATATATTGCCACTGGTGATATGCAAGCTCTTAGGAATGTTAGTTTTGTTGTTTTGCAGCAGCTCAGCCATATGTTTTTTATTTGTATCAGCTTCTTTCATGAGGTAACCAACCTACTTCTGATTTCTTCATAGCAATCACTGTTAATGTTTATACGAGAACCAATGTATTCAAAACTGTTGACTCTTTCTAATTCTCTGTTGTGGATACTGATTGAGAACTTGCTAGTGGTTTTGTCACTTGTCATAATGTTGGTCTTGTTTCCATTTACAAACAGGTTATGTTTTTCACTATGATCTTTAATGGAGTTTATGAGGTGTTGGAGACCTGTTTGACTGTGTGCCAATAATGTTGTATCATTAGCATATCTTAGTTCTGGTATCTCGTAACCTCCTATGTTGAGTGGGATGAAGTTATTTTTCTGTTGGTCATTTCTAACATTGTTCATTATAATATCTGCATAAATGTTGAAGAGATATGGTGAAATGACACATCCCCGTCGGACTCCTTTTTCCACGCGGAACCAGTCTGATGTTTCAATATCTACTCTCACGGCTCCTTGCTGGTCTTGATATACTTTTTTATGAGGTGGATTTGGTGAAAACAAGACATTTTACACAAGAAGTTAAAACTGATGGTACACCACCCACTTTTATCCCTAGTGGTTGTCCCCCAAATAAAAATAAAAATTGAAGTGACATTTTTTTCTGTATTCTTAAAAAAGATATTAATCTTTCATGACTTTCCCCTTCTAATATATCAGATTTGTATCTACTCTCTGTTTACGTCTTAACTAGAACAGGCTGGAATCATAAACTAGAAATGTTGGTGATCACACCCAACATTTTATTACCAGATCGGTTGTATGAATAGTCAGCCAACCATTATACACCAGATCGGTTGTATGAATAGTCAGCCAACCATTATACATTATTCGCGTGAATATTTACGATGTAATGCTTGTAATCTTTCTGTATCTTGTACACAAAATATTTCACATGGTTTTTTATAATGAAGAAAATAAAATAGATCACCAAAATAGCTACGTGTTATTGTAGAAGAGTTATATTCAGTAGAAGAATGGGCGAGTAAACACCCAGCACAACGCATTTCTTTCTCTGGATTACATCCTGTTAATCTGCAGGAGCCTCAGAATCAACGCACAAGACGAAGAAGAAGAAGAAGAAACAGCGACAGAAAAATCAGCCTAGAGAAAACAAGCTTCAGTAAGAGGTGGACAAAAATGTCATTGTTCCTTCCCTTTTTCTTGAGCAATTCTTTCAATTTTGTGGGTGAGATTTTAGTTATCTTTTTGGGGAAAACTCATTCACGGAAGAGGGGGGTGGGTGTCTACTCTCTTTTTGACTTGTTTCTCAGTACTAAATATTATGCTCTGATTTCCTTGGGAGGGGGATTTTAAACAACCTCTTCCCCATACCTATGGACTTGATTATTATCTGAATGACAGTGTTTCCGTGGTGGTCCAAATAAAGCTTTCCTTTATACCATAATACCAGGCGAGAGCCTGGTCTCACACAAGAAGAGGTCATTCTCTTAGTAAACGTGATATTTCACGGAATTAATAAAACAAACGTGATAAATAATTTTTTTTTTTTTAGAATGAGCAATTATAAGCCTTTCTGGATGATACATATTGTCGCGGGTTGTGATCATGTGACTTCATCATTCTATGACGACAACAAGTTATATAGTTTCATTTATTCATATACGAGGCCTGTCTCTTGTCGCCCGTATTAGCCTCGCTTTCGTTTTCTTGCACACAAAACGTATACAACTTAAAAACACAGAATTGACATGAAATATTGATCGCAATAATTGTTTCGTACTCAGACTTGTACAATTTATCATTGTCATGGAAACGAGGAAAAGCGTTCGTATAAAGTTAGATGAACTGATGTGTTTCAACATCAAACAACAAAATTGTACAGAATAATCTATTGTACAGTTGAGTGCTGTGTACTTTCGATAAAAGACAATTTGTCTGGAGGGAAGGTTGCTATATTTTCTGTTTCCCTGGGAAGTAGGGCCCACAATCAAGCTAGCCTTGGTCGTATTCAAGAATAGTGATTAATTAACTACAGCACACGAGCTCAGTGGTTAGAGCACTGGGTTCCTAGCCTGGTGGTCCAGGTGTGATTTAACAGTTAAACTTGAATAGAACTTGGCTTCATTTAGATCAGAAGAATGCACTATTTGGTATGTTTAGTAGTTGTGATATAACCAAATTAAACTAATTTCCGCAGTTGAAAGTAGTGTGTCTCACTATAACAGGTAAATTTTACTTCACCAAGAACAGGATGTTGTCCGGTACCATTGTGAACTTTATGTCATACACCAACGGCAGGCAGACTTTATGTCATACACCAACGGCAGGCAGATTTTATGTCATACACCAACGGCAGGCAGACTTTATGTCATACACCAACGGCAGGCAGACTTTATGTCATACACCAACGGTAGGCAGACTTTATGTCATACACCAACGGTAGGCAGACTTTATGTCATGTCGAGATTTGAGTCAGCAATACGCGTATTTTATGGAGTCATCATCATCATCAGGTGTCACGCCGGTTGGAGTAAGTGATCATGTGTATCTCTCCATAGCTCTCGTCTCCAGTATTATATATCAGAATCGTTGTTTCCTTGCTGTGCCAGGTTGTTAAACTGTCTAATATTTTCTCACGTTGTCGTCTTCTGTCTCTGTTGCCTTCGATCTTGCCTGCTGTGATAATGTTCTCCAAACCTCCTTGCCCCACAACGTGGCCAACAAAAATGTTTATTGTCCATCATGGAGTCAACAAGCATATTCTCTCTACACGTGGCGATGGATGAGATCAACAATATTTTTTCCCTTAGTCCTATGAAGTCCCGAAGGACATCATCGTACGAGTGTTGTGGTTGAGATCGTCTAGTCCTATGAAGTCCTGAAGGGCATCGACTTACTTGTGTTATGATTGAGATTGTTTATGGTTTCCGTTTCTCTGAACTCAGAGCTCATTGCATGTAAATAAATTGGTAGCAATATCCTATCCAGGACGTAGCTATCAACCCAGCATTTGTTGGCTGTGGTGATTTTCTAGGCAATATAAATACGTTCAGTAGGTTGCCATTGCTTTCTGAACGGTCCGGATGCACAATTCCCTGTGGTGAGGATCGAACTCGGTACCTTTGCCGTCACAGACGCGCTCTGTACCACTTCGCCACAGAGCCGGATAATTAAATAAAAATACATTGCATGTAGCAGATTTATATCGGAATGACATGCAAACAAACATCACTTGGTGACCGAATTTGGTCCGCGGACTGGGTTACTTATGGTCCAAACTGTATTTTTTCCATCCCTGCACTACAGTCTTCATTATTCAACAATTTTCTTCCTTTGCGTTTTCTTGAGATATGTTATTAATGTTGAATGTTGTAGACATTTCACTTTATTCTGTGCCTGATGTTGATGCCCCTCTTCCCCATTTCCTCAAGATGAGACGTGGTAATGATGTTTTACTTCTTTCTTCTTTTCGCTTTAAACTGCTTTATTCTGCAGCCTCAGAGATAGAAGAGTTCTATGACGATGACTTGTTTATGTGCTTCATAAGTTTGTTTTCGTTGACTCCTTATTTATGTAATCCATCGCTTGCCTGGTATGCCCCTGGCTTTGTAACCATCGTGTCTGTAATTTTTTTTTGAGGGAAACTGTTTGCTAACCACTTAAAACACAAATAAAAACACATACAAATCAACGTTTACATAAAAAGAACATTAAAAACACATTCACAACAACAACAAAAACGAATAGTAAGAACGGCACTATTGACGCTCACATGGTAGAGTTAAATACAGATATAAACCGGAAGAATAAAATCTAGAACGAGTGTCGGGAATCCATGGCTCGCGAGCTAGATGTGGCTCTATTGGTGGCTGCATCTAGCTCGCAGACAAATGTTCGATTATAAAAAAAAATGTTTCTTTAGACTCCTTTAATCTACGTATTAATTGCATATAAATATTTCATTCTAAAATTGAGCTAAAGTCTACTGCAGCTCAGCATCAGAAGTCACATTAATGGTAAGACATACTCATTATTGATTAGCAACAGCATAACAATGTTATTAAAAAGAATTCAGAGACATAATTATTGTACTTTTAGTGTTGAAATTACACAAAATGCAAACATTTACTTAAATTTTTAGTTTTAAACATAATGTATGGCTCTCACAGAATTACTTTTCAAAATGTGTGGTGTCCATGGCTCTCTCAGACAAAAATGTTGCCGACCCCTGATCTAGAAGGTCAGATGTCATACATCACACACATAAAATAGACAAAACACACACAGATATCGATTACACACAACAAACAGAGAAATGACGGAGCAACAGGATATCATGTGTAGGACTGATAAGCATTGATCCCAGAAGGGTTCATTGGTGCTAAGTTTATATATATATAACGTTATAAATATAACGGTTCTCAAGCACTTGACTAAGAAGCACGTTTTAATGGCCTTCACTTGAATATCTTGGGCACTCGATGACTCTAGCCATTGAGGTGATCACCAACATGATGTATAGATGTTCACAGAATCTGTCTGCAAGCTTCCTCCCAGTCTCACCTGTGTACGTCCTGTATGCAAGCTTCCTCCCAGTCTCACCTATGTACGTCCTGTCTGCAAGCTTCCTCCCAGTCTCACCTATGTACGTCATGTCTGCAAGCTTCCTCCCAGTCTCACCTATGTACGTCCTGTCTGCAAGCTTCCTCCCAGTCTCACCTGTGTACGTCCTGTCTGCAAGCTTCCTCCCAGTCTTACCTGTGTACGTCCTGTCTGCAAGCTTCCTCCCAGTCTAACCTGTGTACGTCCTGTCTGCATGCTTCCTTCCAGTCTAACCTATGTACATCATGGTGCATCGCTTGCATATGTTGGTATAGATGACTTTGCGGGATACACGTGAAACTATCTTCAAAGGTGAACATGGGGGAATGTGATAGACAGTGTATCAGTGACTTAGGCACAGATTTAACATTTACTAGGCTTGCAGCTGATGGTATCAAAATGTTTAGGAAGGTCAGGCTTGAGATCACTCAAAATATCCCTGAGGATTTTTTCACGTCTGTAAGCAACCAGAAAAAAAGGGGGGGGTCGCAGAACATATGACCCTTCGTGGGATCCGACTGAGGAAGAGTAAAGTGTCGGGATCGAACATGGTAGCACAGCTATGGGGGACGGAAGGTGAGAACAACTGTGACCCTGGTCGTGGATACAATTGACGACTTTAAAGCATTCCTTGACTTTCGCTACTGTCTTATATAAAACAGATGCCTCTCTTCCTATCAGTATCTTCTATATGTTTGTAATATATTGCTTTTTGTTGCTTTTTTGTGTCCCGAAGAAGACTTTTTAGTGGAAATGTTTGTCATTTTTTGTTGATGTTGTTAATATGTTATGTACTCTGTTGTTGGTAACACTCCATATATATTTCTGTTGTTGCCCCTCATTGCTCTGTGTTACCACAGCCCGCACATCTCTAGTGTATTGTGTTGTTCACAGCCACTAGTGATATATCCCAAATAAACAAAATTAAGCACACAACAATGAACAATACCTACCCTCAAATCTCCTAAAGGAACGATGACGAGGAAGCTGAAAATGGTGATGACACAGTAAAGGATTATTCTCTCGATGTAAAAGTCTTTGAGTAACTCCAAAACTGGTTTCATGTTGACGGTTAATTTGGAAAAGTAACTCTGTGTGTACTCACAATTAAATAGTTAGAACTGTTAGAGATGGAATTGAAGAAACAAATTGGTTTCCCCTTGGTTGTGAAGAACGTCAGCACATTGTGTGTGTTGACTGACAGTTTTCCTGGATCCTGCAGACAGCTGCAGAATATAGTAAAATAATCGCTTGAAAAATTGTCACCGAAATTTCGAAATTATATTTTTAGAAATTTGTTATATAAGCGAGCCAGTTAATGAAAGATTGGGAAAATTAATGCGGGCTGATATTTTCCCTGATGCATCTTGATAAAATCAATATGCCTGGCGTAGCGGTTAAGCGATTTACCTTGCGTACAAGGGATCACGGGTTCGAATCTGATTGTGTACGTCTTGTTTGCAAATTAATGTTTCTCCAAAGATCCATGTGGATTATCGCTTGAAGCTACAAAGTCACGTGACAGGAGGCATGTCATCCTTGAGAGGGATGCTGTACGTATGGGGAAATCCTAGTACAATGAAATCAATTCTCTATGAGTTTGAAACACATTTCTGAAATTTTTAAAAAAGATAGTTGTTACTATTTAATCACACATTACACAAAAAACACTTCCACACAGTTTCCTAAAAAAAAAAACCCACACCAGAACAGTTTGCTAAAGCACTTCCACACAGTTTGCTAAAGCACTTCCACACAGTTTGCTAAAGCACTTCCACACAGTTTGCTAAAGCACTTCCACACAGTTTGCTAAAGCACTTCCACACAGTTTGCTAAAGCACTTCCACACAGTTTGCTAAAGCACTTCCACACAGTTTGCTAAAGCACTTCCACACAGTTTGCTAAAGCACTTCCACACAGTTTGCTAAAGCACTTCCACACAGTTTGCTAAAGCACTTCCACACAGTTTGCTTAAAACAATTTAATAAACATTATTAAAAAAACTACTACATACTTTCTTAAAAAAACTTCTGCACACTGCTAAAACACATCCACAAACTGTTAAAACAGACCAGAAAATTGTTTAAAACATCCACACACTGTTAAAAACACTTCTGCATACTTAATTAAAAACATTTCAGCGCAGTGATAAAAGCACTTTCACCATTGAAGAAAAAGAAACACTTCACAACGGTTCATTAATAAAAACTTGGCTGGTTGGCTAGTATAAACACTTGGCTGGTTGGCTAGTATAAACACTTGGCTGGTTGGCTAGTATAAACACTTGGCTGGTTGGCTAGTATAAACACTTGGCTGGTTGGCTGACATAAACACTTGACTGGTTGGCTAGAATAGGATTAAAGAATTTCAGTTAAAGAAAAACAATCGTTCTTATGGTGAGTACGATTCTTTCAACCGCAGACGTTAGTCCAATTAGGTTATATCATAAATGTGACCATCAAAGCAATAGTGGTGGTCGCGGTTATGGTATGGAATCCTTTATGTGACAATGTATGCTCGTTTCAACGGACAATGCCAGCATATTTTGGTTATATGCCTATATAAACGTTAGACTTGTCACAAAATGTCACAAACACCTCCTACATACGGAAGACTGACTACAGTACACTAGAATACACATGTTATTATAATCTGATATAAATCTTACACATCAAACAGGATACTATTGATTGAAATCCTACACGATATATCTAACGGAAACACATGTTTTAGCTCTAATTATATTTTAAAAACACGTTTAATTAGAGAGACGAAAAAAAAAACACACCAAGGGAAGCAACCCGTCCAACGCAACGTAGTAATTATCACAGAAGATATCTCGTTGGTGTGAGAAACCGTGGATCATAACTCTGTGTGTGTGTGTGTGTGTGTGCTTTAAAAAAAAAGAAAGAAAAGTTACCTGCGGGCAACAGGGGGCTCAAAGTCAGCTGTTTACCTTTTCCAAGGACTTGGCAACCCTTAGGGGACATGTCATTGACAGGACGTGGACATCAATCCCGGATTACTGGACTTGAGCTTGGCTTAAGGGGAGCATTCATTTCAACAGACGACTTGAATTTGTAGGCTGGGATGCGAGGTAAAGATGTGGAGAGTTGTGTTCTGTACGAGGGAGACTAGAGAGAGAGAGAGAGAGAGAGAGAGAGAGAATATATTTACTGAAAGTCTGCATAAATGCTGAGGAAATGTGTGCAGACATAAGGTTTAAGCAGGGACGTAGAAAATAGCAATTGTGAGGTTGAGGTTACGACAACTAAATTTATTTAGTATACCAGCATTGACATAAGTGAATTGCGTTGGCGTCAAGTTCGTTTAATCACCTAATATAAATGTCTTTTTGTCGAAACGTCAATTATGTCCGGTGTACTGTTATTTGTATTGCTTCACGTTAGCACCCCATAGTCCGATAATGATTGCCTGTTAGTTGTCGCTTAGAGTAGTACCCTTATATGAATAACAATTCTGGATTCCCATTAAACAAAATAATACAATAGTTCTGTCTCGTATTGTCCCAGAAATCAAACAATCAAACAATCAAACAACCCGCGTCAAAGATTATATGCTCAGAGATTGTCTTCTTTCCTTGACCTGGGATGTGTCCATATCTGCTCAGGTATGTTCTTCTTTCTTTTTTTTTCTTGACCTGGGATGTGTCCTAAATGCTCAGAGATTTACTTTTTTTCTAAGCCCGGGATATGTCCATATCTGCTAAGTTATTCTTGATTTGAAATATGTTCATTGCAGGATAGTATAGGCATCGTGGCTAAGGGGGCTGATAATATTTGCCTTAAAAAATTAATTTATACAGTTTTGTTAATTTTAATATTGATATTATTGTAAGACGGGAGAGAAAAGTTGGTTATACCCGGTTGTTTGCCTGATTCCTAACACTAAATGTCATTCTCTGATTTTTGGTTTGAAAGGGGGTGGGGGTGGGGAGAGGAGGTATGAACTCTCTCCTACTCGAAAGGAGATGTTGATATTGTATGTAGAAGGCATATTCCACCATTGTGTGTGTGTCTAATTACAAGAAAACAGCGACAGTTTGCAGATATCTGGATGTTTTTCCACTTGTAAATAAATATTGCACACAATCGCATGGAAATCCAGACTACGTAACTCCTGGTTGAAGTAGGCCACAGTTATCTTCTCATTGAAACTCGTTCATGTATTTCTGATTTCAGATACAGGATGATCTAACCTTAATTCGGTGATACACCTGATCAAATATCGAGTTATCGATTCTCTACCACGTAAAATGTTTCTACCACGAACAGAAACTCCACTATTTCAGGGAAATCATAAATGTTTAATTCCCAGAAAGCTGTGTGTTTCTGAGAAATGGATGATAAATGAATGGAGTAGTAAAAGAAATAATTAATTCATCCATCCAGTTTTTTTTATCTCCTTTTGTTGTAGGGCGTCGCAGGATTGGAAGTATCTCGGGTTTGTGCTATGGCACGCTTGGTCGTTTGGTATGCAGTAATATTGTCACGTCTTAGTATGTTGGTAACTCCTTCAATCCACATTCATCCTGGTCTTCCTCTACCGTTTGCTATTTCCATTTAGATACTATATGCTCCCGTTAAGACAGATGTGTCGGGCCATTGGCGCAAATAAAACGGCGACACAATACATTTCCAATTTTTGGACTACATCCTGCTGGAAATTTAGTAGGATCATAGTCCTGCTACAAGAGAGATCCAGTGGGAGTTTGAGAATGAACGTTGAAGAAGAAGAAGAAGAAGAATATTGTATACTGTTACTGCTGGCTATTATTGTTTCATTCAAATTAAGTGACCGAATCATTTTAGTCTCTTTTTTTCCATAATATATTTGTCCACATTGTTTCAGCATTTCTTGTAATCTCTTCCTGTCTCACATGATCTGTACTTCTTCTGTTTTCCTTAGACATCTCATGTCACACGTAGTCACACTTAGACATCTCATGTCACACGTAGTTACACTTAGACATCTCATGTCACACGTAGTCAGCTTTCTTTATTATTCTTTAGTTAGTGTCCTGCCATGTCTGACATTTATTTTTTTCCCATTTATTTTCTCTCACGTGAAACATGCTTATATCTGGTTTAATCTCCTCTGTAAACTTGACTATGTTTTGTAACTCGTACAGAGGTCTGTATAGTTGTTGTTTTTTCACTGTTGTTTCTCTGGGTCAGTGATTTGCTTCAGCATTTCATATTCTGGACATCCCTTAAGAATATACACTGCTGTCTCAGGTGACTGTTCATATGTACGCATAACTGCAGCAAGAGGAAAGCTACTGCAGATCTTTAACACAAGCTGGTACACAGGTAATGTATCACAGGCGTGGAGAGAACCAATAATGATACCACTCCTCAAATCAGGAAAAGACGGCGACACAGTCTCCAATTACATGCCCATCAGCCTCACAAGCTGTCTATGCAAAACAATGGAACGCGTTATCATCTTAGGATGCATTGGTACCTTGAAAGTGAAAACTTTCTGGTATCACAGCAGGCCTCAGGCAGTGTTACTCTACTGAAGATCAGGCAATTTACCTCTCCCAAGAGATTGAGGATGCCTTCCAAGATAAGAAACTGGCACTAGCAGCATGGATAGACCTCAGGAAAGCATTTGATAAGGTCTGGAAAGAAGGACTCTTAAAGAAATTGCAGAGTTAACTCAAGAATATAAAAATGCGTAAAAGCATACTTGCATAATAGAAGAGCCATGGTACAATTAGATGGTCGCAAGAGCATGAAAGTCTTACTGCGTCATGGAGTCCCCCAGGGAGGAGTCCTGTCACCCACACTTTTCTTGGTTTACATCAATGACCTAGTTGCTGAACTACCACATGGGATCAAAGTGGCAATGTATGCTGACGACCTGGTGATCTGGTGCACGGAAGAACATGCGACAGTGGCCACTAAACAAATACAAAGAGCTATCGATGCCCTAAACTTATGGGCAAATAGAAGGTGCGTCAGCATTAACACAGTTAAGTGCAGCACTACACTCTTTACCCTCTCACCAAAACAAAAAACTGGTCATATCAAGATAGATGGAGAGCTCTTGAAAGAAGACAAACAACCCACATACCTCGGAGTTACTTTTGATGATAAGCTGACATGGAAACAACACATAAACAAAGCAACAACAATAGCCAGGAGGAAGTTAGCTATCCTGAGAAAACTAAGTGGAACCACATGGGGAGCCAGTGGGAAAATACTCCGTAAAGTTTACCAGCAAGGCTTAAGACCACACCTGGAATATGGTTCAGCTGCGTGGTGTCCTGCATCAAACACCACATTACAAGATCTAGATAAAGTGCAAAACCAGGCACTTAGAATAATGTTGGGAGCAATGAAATCAACACCCATAGCAGAGATGCAGAAAATGGGAAGAATGCAAACACTTGGCGAACGCAGAGACATAAAAGTACCAATTCAAGCAGAAAAGTTTCAATGTATGCCAAGTCATCCAATGAAGGAAAGATTAAAAAATCTAGCAATGGGGCGACTGAAAAGAAGCAGTTTTATCCACCAAGCTAAGAAAACGACTCCTTAGACAACTTACAGACCTACCTGAAGTAAATTGACAGCCCCTTAATGTCTGTACCAGAACAACCCCCGTGGAGTGAAAGGTATGGAATGCCAATATACATTCAGACCCATGTGAAAGGAATACTAAGCGAGGACGAACAGAACAGTGTGCAGCGAAGGACAGTCACCCTCAGTTTCCTGGATGAGGAATATCCACAAGATATATGGGTCAGAGTATACACAGATGGGTCAGCACAGAATGCAGTGAGGAATGGAGGTGCAGGTGTATATATATATATATATAATATGCAATCACGCCTAGAGATACAATCAGAACACCGACAGGGAAATTCTGCAATAATTATGATGCAGAAATCCAGGCAATTCGTGTGGCAGCTAAAAAACTGCTGAACTCCAACTCTGACCTACAGCCTGTGGTATTCCTGACAGATGCAAGGTCAGTACTTCAAGCTCTCCAGTCTGGAAAACTAACAGACATGCAAAAACTACTTAGCAAATTGTCTTACCAGTATATGGTAACCATGCAGTGGATATCTCACTGTGGAATACCAGGAAATGAAAAAAACAGACCAACTGGCTAAGGAAGGTGCTGTTTAAGACCAACCAGATATACCAATTACCTACCATCAGAAAAAACACATGATCAAGTCAATAAGAAAGCCACAAACACCAACACAAGATGACTATCATATTATGAACAGACCAGAACAAGTTATAATTCTACGTCTCAGAACGGGACACAACCGACTCCGCAGTCACATGTATACAAAGTTCAAGATTGGCAACAGGGCCATGTGTACATGTGGACAGGCAGCACAGAGTGCTAACATATACTTCAAGAGTGTTCTGAGTATGAAACGATGAGGTAGACATATTGACCAGAGGAAACAACACTGGAATCAAAGCTCTATGGGACACTGCATGAACTACAAAAGACAGTGAGTTTTATTCAAGAGACAGAATTACAGATATAGACATGTTTCAAGTGAACAAAAGAGGAAGAAGAAGAATATGTCAGAATATTGTGAATCTTGAACCTTGTATACATGTGACTGTTGTTTCCGGTTCTGAGGCGCATGACAACTTGTTCATAATTTCATAGCCACATTGACTTCCGGACCAAGATGACGAGAGAGAACGTATGCGTTCTCATAAGGTCATAGATATTCGAATGTTCTTCCTGAAAGCAACGACAGACTACAGGATTATTGTATCAAGAATTTACGCGTGCGTGTGAACTAGCGACTTTGGAAATGAAGTGTTATAAAATAGGCCAGAGAATACCATGGACAGCAAGGAAGGCCAATCACGACGAGCTATGAAAAATCAACTCCCAAAAAAGGCTATCTTTTAAATAGCATATTAAGAAAGAAGTTGGTTTTTTTTTTCGGCCACGTGAAGAGACACGATTGCATGGAATTGGTGATACCGCTAGCTTATGTTAGGTCTTATTTGTTTGTTGTGATACCGCTAGGTTATATTAGGTCTTAGTTGCCGATTGGTCGCGGTAAAGTACTACAGCGTATTCATGTGCCAAGAAGTGACTCCAATCAATCACGACTGTTTATTCACCCTCAGGTAAAAAGGAGTAGATATCTGTAAGACGTGGTACAGGAGATTTCCTTCTCGGGACTACATCCTGTTACCAAGTAGGAGTGTGACGGCAGAGGTAGAAGAAAGTATGTTCAAGTAGGAAACGTCGTCATGCAATATGTACGTAACAGAAGCAGACGTAGTATACACACACAAAAATGATGAACAAAAACAACAAAAACAGACATAATATAACAAAAACAGACACAACATAACGAAAACAGACATGAAATGACAAAAACACGCATATCATACCACAAACATACCTAACATAACAAAAACAGGCACACAATATCAAAAACATACATAATATTGCTGCATACATTATGTAGCGTACATAAACACAACGTAATATAAATTAGTTATAACGCAACAACAACATATTTAACGTAACAAAAACAGGCGTCGTAATATAAAAAACAGACCCAACAAAACAAAATCAGATACACCATACAAAAATAAAAAAGACACAACATAAGAAAGTCAGACACAAAAATAACAGAAACAGACATAACATAAAACCTTAAACACAACATAACAAATACAAACACAAAATATAAAAATGAACTGTCACTCAACAACACATATAACCAAACAAAAATAAACATACTATAGCATAAATAGACATAATACAATAAAAACAGATATAAAATAACAAAAAAAGTCATAAGAGTACAAAAACGGACATAACATAGCAAATAAACTATAAAGTAACAAAAACAGACGTATCGTAACAAGAACATACATAATGTAACGAAAACAGGCAACATAAAAATAACTTACATAACAGATACATACATAACATAACAAACAGACACAACATAATAAAACAGACACAACATAGCATCAAGTAACATAACGCAACCAAAACAGACATAACAACCATTATTCCCGCGTCGCTGCGATATTGTGCGCTATAGCTCATATGTTTAACTCTTGGTGCACACAGTTTGAATTGGACGCGTAAGATTACGCATATAAATGTTCCTAAAAGTTTATATAATAAAACAAAAAATAGAACTGGTGAAAATTAAGCATGTGAAAGAAGATTAGTTGTTCTTTTTAGGTAGAAATTTTACCCAGAAAACGTTGTGTTCGAAATTTATAAGCTCACAGAGATATATTTATCATCTCACAGAGATAGTTATCATCTCACAGAGATATATTTATCATCTCACAGAGATAGTTATCATCTCACAGAGATATATTTATCATCTCACAGAGATAGTTATCATCTCACAGAGATAGTTATCATCTCACAGAGATATATTTATCAATTCACAGAGATAGTTATCATCTCACTGAGATATATTTATCATCTCACAGAGATATATTTATCATCTCACTGAGATATATTTATCAACTCACAGAGATATATATTTGCTTACATGCACTCTTTCATAGAAGGAACATTGAACCCAACTACCGACATTATGTGACACAAACAGACATAACATAACTACAGACAGTATGGAACAAAAACTAGACACACCATTTAAAAAAAAAATAAAGTAAGAACAACAGATATAACGTAACAAAAATAGACAAGAAACAGACAGCGAAAAAAAACAGCCGTAACGCAATAACTACATACATAACTTAACAGAGTAGGCAGTGTAACAAAACAGACATAACGCAACAACTAAAAACATAATGTAACAAGTAGCAGATTTACAATAATAAAATAGACGCAACCTAACAAAACGCAACTTATGCAACTAAAGCAGACATAACACAGAACTAATATAACACGTTACCAATAGCAACATTAGAGATCTTGGCATACAAGCTGACATAAGAAGTAGGCCACACGTAAGGAAACAGAGGTAAATATGTAACAAAACCATCTTAAAGTTACACAACAGTCCTAAAGTTACAAAACATAAATAACATGCTATTTCAAATAAAGTCGTGAACATAACAGCTGGAGGTTACCAACAATACTATACTATTGTTGAATTCATACTTTTCAGATTGAAGCTAAAATGTGTATAATTTTACTTACAAGCAACAAATAGCTTGTGCTGTTTAATAATGCAGTTAAAATGTTATTAATCTCGCATACATAGGGATACAATGTAAGGACAGATCGATGGATCAACCATTCAGATAATCAATCACAGCGTGAAATATTGGATTCCGAACGATATGTATGCATTATTGACGAACTGAAAGTCCCGCTTCTAAGTTGGGATTTCATGAAATCTTCAAGGATATGTGAAATCTCCTTTTACAAAAATGTAAACACAACTCTGTGTAACGATTTAGGTTTTACATAAACTTTAGTAAGCTTTGGGGTGGGGGTAGTCCATAAATTATATTAACACATTAGGGGGTGGGGGAAGTCTGAAACAGTTTGACAGTTGTTGACAAGAGGGAGACAGGTGAGAACTCAAGAAAAGTTGACGTCAACAGACAATGCTATATATTATATAATAATAAAGTTATGTGTAAATATGGTAGTCAATATCAGTGCCATCTCCGGAACAAAGGTTGGTTGCAACAGACCTCCAACATTTCGTCTATTGTTTTAGTGGTGCACTCTGCTATCCTGTAACCTTTCCATCGTGTGATGTTACTCTCCATTTTGCCTCTCTGCCTACCTCTTGCTCGCTTCCCCTCTACTTTACCCTCAAGTAAGGTTTTCAACAAGGTGTCATGTCTTTTAATGTGTCCAAAATACTTTCTGTATTTGATCTTTATTTCATTTAATAGTTCTTTTTCCTACGAAGTGTTGCCAGAACCTTCTTGTTCGTTTTATTCTCTTTCACTGAAGTTCTCCCTATTCTTCTATATATCCACATCTCAAAGGCACCAATTCTGTCTTGTAATTATTTGTGTATTGTCCATGTTTCTGAGCCATACATTCATATAGAATAGATGAAGCATTTCATAATTCTAATTTTTAGTTTTGTAATTTATGTCTTCCTTACGGCGTCAAATTAACGGATTTTGCCTCCCAAAAGAAACGGCAACTTACGCGAGTACGGTGCTTAGAAATTCAGAATGGATACATTGAAGAGTGGTTAAGTCTAACTAATAATAGTGAAAGTAAGTGTTTTTAGAGAACTAGAAGAGGGTTCAGTGGCAGCAGTGCATCTGTTCAACGTAAAACATCAATCCAGAGGAAGACCAAGATGACGATGGATCAGTGACATCGAAGAATGTATGCACATGTCTCTGGCCAATGCAGGCCTGCTTGTCCGGGAGAGAGAGGCGTTCAGAGTATCCACAACGAAGACAACATTGGGGACAGAATATGTCACTTGATATTGATAATGTGTTTAGATGGTAATATTTTCCTCATGCCATTGACAGTACTTTTAACCATTGCTATTCTTCTTTTTTTTTTACTAGATATATATTTATAAACATAAGAATATAAACATACAATTAGCAAATTACCAAATAGTAATAATAGAAAATAATAGTAATAGTAATAATAACAACATCTCAAACACTACAAATTTTGAGATATAATAAATGGTCGATCATATGACCAAAAAAAATAAATCTGGCATGATCATAATTAAGAGTAACAGCTACAATAGTGAACAAACTAGATAAAATGAGAAATGGTGAAATCAGGAGAAGAATCGGTACAAGATCATGCACAGAAGACATCGAGAAACAACAAATAAAATGATTTTGAAATCTTATGAGAATGAACCATAACCAACTACTGACAAGAACATATAACATAGGAAGATCCGGATACAGGAAGAATATATAGAAAAAGACGGATAGATAATATAAAGACAACACTGAACAAATACGGATTCAACACAGCCAAGGCGACACATCTGGTGGTCGTGGATAGACAACTAAAGCTCACAGTTACCGCCCCTAAGCTTAACGTCACGTGTGGATCTTTTGACCCTCATCCACCTGGGGACTGACAATAGACAATTGGAATACTATTTCTATATCTATTAGAATACTATTTAACTGTTTCCAATCTATTTTTTTGTAGTGGAGTACTGAACTCATGTTCAACTATTTCTGAAAAGTCATCTGCATAGAAGTATTGATACCACTATTTGGCAGTCAACATTATTGCTGTCATGTAAAACGCATCAAATTTCAACTGTTTATGATGACATTTTTACTGGCAAATGACTATCAGTGGACATAAGAAACTTTCAAATGACTGTCGGTGGACATAAGAAACGTTTAAAATGACTGTCGGTGGACATAAGAAACGTTTCAAATGACTGTCGGTGGACAGAAGAAACGCTTGAAATGACCGCTGGTGGACAGAAGAAAAATGTCAAAGATTCTGAAAGTGTCTCTGTCCATAAATAACGTCAACAATGTTTGCCAATCCCCCACCCCTCTCCTTGCTAACAAACTATTAAGTTTTCAGAGACCCCACTGCTTAACTGTGTCGAAAAATGCTAAACCTATACCTCAATAACAATTCCTATTAGTGGAGAAAGTACAGTAATACTTTAAAACAATTCCGAGCAGAGAAAGTACGGAAATACTTTAAAACAATTCCGAGCAGAGAAAGTACGGTAATACTTTAAAACAATTCCTAGCAGAGAAAGTACGGTAATACATCTAAATCAATTATTAGTAGAAAATGTACGGTAATACCACTAAAACAATTCCAAGTAGAGAAAGTACGGTAATACATCTGCAGAAATTCCTAGTAGAGAATGTACGAAAATAAACGACATGATTTTTTTCAGATATCTCGAAAAATGTTTCAAATGTGTTTGCAGACATTTTGGCACAGAATCCCTAGTAATCTTCTGATCTGCTAATTTGGGGGGGGGGGGGAAGGGGGGGGGGGGGTGTAAGCCAAAATGTATATAACCTTCTCTCCCCACACCCCATGTAAACATTCCCACAAAACGTTCATAAAAATTCTTATCATAAAGAGGGAATTACACACGAATACGGGTGAACGACCTTTTTTGTTTTAGGAGAAACCCTCTCCTTACTGTAAACATGTCTACGGCCCTGTTATTCCTTTTATTTGGTCGAATTATAGTTGAAAATGCTAGCTACACAACTCTGACGCTGCAGTCTGGCAGACGATCATTAGTTAGAACGTGTGTAATCGATGGTCACAAATCAATTCTTCGTGTTAATCTGAGAAATCAATTGTAACTAGAGCGTGACGTTTTCTGGAACAAATGAACAACGGAAATAAGTTATTGTACGTGATCTCAATTTATGTGTACAGATCAGCGCAGCAAAATGTGTGTTTACTTTGTAAATGTACGCAGGTGTCAGTGAAAAAACTTGTGTTTACTTTGTAAATGTACGCAGTTGTCGACTACAAGACAACACCTTGGTATTCTAATTTCTATCAAAGTTTTAAGGATTTAATTGAAACACTTTCGCATAAAGAAAACTGTTGGTTCGTGACTAAGTACAGAATATCATCTAAAAATCAAAATGAAGAATAAACGTATGGTAGTTCTTGTTGGAAAACCATATCATACACTCAGATCAATGCATTGCTGTTCATACACTCAGCTAGAAGATCTATGCGTTTCTGTACATGACAATTCTCTACATGAGATTTTGTTGTCTTATCATCTTTCTCCACGTTAACAAATTATATCATCATAATTTTTAAAAGTTAACACAAACTGCCTTATCATCTTTTTAAAAGTTAACACAAACTGCCTTATCATCTTTTTAAAAGTTAACACAAACTGCCTTATCATCTTTTTAAAAGTTAACACAAACGGCCTTATCATCTTTTTTAACGTAATACATACAGACTTGAATGTTTCTCAATGTTAACACAAACTACACCATCATCTTTTGAAACGTTGGCACATATGGCTTACAGTCTTAACATCTTTCTCAACGTTAGCATACACTGCCTTATGATCTTCTTCTTGTACATTGGTTCTCATACTCCCGGTTAGTAGGATGTAGCCCGGTGATGCTTTGTTCTATTTTGTACAGGGTAATTGCGATAAATGCGCCTTTCAGAATGACATTTATTTTCAGCATGACTTTTGGGCCAATTTGACCTATAGGATGCGACATCCAACTCGGATTTCAAACATCCTTTGTCTCATCCTACGACATGCATGGTAGGTCACATACTATTATTTTCTCTCGAATCACGACTCACAAAACAAACGTGATTTTCCGCATTCTACATGAACCCACGACGGCACTATTCAGTTCATACTATCCCACCATGCAACTGACTCCTCTACAGGAAACATGTAGTATTTGACAGTTTGACAATATCAGTACTGTATTTATACACTTAGAGACGCATAAAAAAAAAGTCATAGCCGACCAACGAGAAGCGTGGAAATAATCAAACATGAGTACATGTTATATTGTGCGTCTGTTTGTTCATTATACTTGCAGCGCTGTAGCCTGGTTTATAGTGAGTCACCGAGTTACAGCGTACCAGGTTCTAGTCTAGTTGATAGTTAGATTGCTTATTACTACCGGTTTACAGCGTACCAGGTTCTAGTCTAATTGATAGTCAAATTGCTTACTATCACCAGGTTACATCATACTAAGTTCGACAACACGCTTGGACACACATATTCCTGGGATAAATCAACCAGTGTAGGGTAACAACCCTAAACAGGAAGTAGGTGGCTGGGGTAACACAGGGCAAAATGTCAAGAAATACAAAAATAGGTAGGTGTGTTACCAAAATGAAACATGAAACAACTTAACAACGAGATACAGAGACAGACATCTCTGTATCTCGTTGTTAAGTTGTTTTATGTTTCATTTTGGTAACACACCTACTTATTTTTGTATTTCTTGACACATATTCCTGGTCGTTTTTTCTCGCCTGATATGACCTATTATCCAATCGACCCAGCTGTAATTTTGTACCTGATTCATGAGCTAGAGAAGGTAAACACAGCAATCAAGGGAACTGACCACCACACCTAATAGTTGCTGCGGCTTAGTATGTGTGTTGTAGCCAATATGTCCTTGAGATAAGTGTGTTGTAAACAATATATCCTTGAGATAAGTGTGTTGTAACAATATGTTCTTGAGGTATGTGTGTTGGGATTTTCCTCTCCGTGTTTCTACAAGTTCTGTTGTCTTGCTATGACAAACTAAATCGTATTAAAGCTACCTGACGCAAACATTCCAAGACATCGGTGACCTACAGACATTAGTCTCACCGTCTGTATATTAATTTCAAATATATTAGCGCCTCAATATTTCTGGCGAAAGTTACACAACATGGAGAGTTGTAGATAAGGTAACGCAATACTAGGCCTGGAATATATCTAGCGTATACAGGCTGTGACAAAGCCCACATTATATCAGCGGTTCTCATACTTTCACTCGGCAGAACGCATTAATAATACTAAAGTATGAGACCAAAATTACGAAAGGAAGACAGCACTAACACTTCTCTCCCCCCCTCCCCCCCCCCCAACGTGTCGCTACACAAGTAAGTGGAAGTGATAATATATAGAGGTCATAGTGGCTCATAGCCACAAAAATACCTCGAACATACATTTTAATACAAATTAATGAAATTACGTAAATAAACTGACAGAGTTGCTGTTTGGTGGCATCTCTAATCGAGATCTAACAATCAACACAATTTTTTTGGCTGTAGTAATTTTACAGTAATATTGTACATTCAGTAGATTGCCACTGCTTTATAAACTCTCCGGAAGCATAGATTCATACGAAAAGGATCTGAAAGTCAAACGCTGTGCGTATTTCTGAATAACTTGAGATTCACTGTGTTGGTGTATAGGCATATGGGTCTACTTTCTAAATAACTTGAGATTCACTGTGTTGGTGTATAGGAGGACATAGGGGCCTACTTTCTGAATAACTTGAGATTCACTGTGTTAGGGTATTGAGTGTAGAGTTGGTATAGAGTAAAGAACGAAACTAAAGATTCAAACAAAATATAAGAAATGGGCAACAAATAAAACGCATGAAGACTACTTGGCGTGGCAAGAATGAGGAGAAATGCTTAACAAGGATAGACAAAACGCACCAAACATGTTCTACAAGAAAGTACAAAACATGAGTAGTAAAAAAGACATATGAACCAACAGAAATAATGAACGATAAACACGGCAAAATACTAAATAGGCACCAAGAAATGATGGAAATATGGAACAATCTCTTCAATCAACTATTAAACTTAAAGATTACAACAATAATACAATAGAAGAGGACACAAAGCCATACATCCTGAAATCCGAAATTGAAGACGCAATTAAACATGCACCAAATAACAAAGCACCAGGAATAGACGGCATACCTATAGAACTAATAAAAATGCTAACAGTGACAGGTATAAAGTGGCTACACAGACTGTTAAATGTGATATGGAAGACACAAAAGATACCACAAGAGTGGAATACAGCGGTGATTGCTCCCATCTGAAAAAAGGCAGTAAGAGAGACTGCACAAAGTATATGGGTATATCACTCTTAAACCACATAGGAAAAATCTTCAGCAAAATACTAGAGTGAAGGGTGCATACATACATAGAACCACTCCCAACAACACCCAAATGGGCTTTCGGAAAATTAAAAGCTGAACAGATGCAATCTTCGCCCTCAAACAACTTTCAGAAAGAGCCACAGAACATAGCCATGAATTATATTTAGCTTTCGTCGACAAAGAGGAAACTTTCGACACAGTGGATACTCCATCGAGACCAGCACCGTGCAGAGGTGATGGGGCTTAGTTCAGCCATCAGGGGCTGGAAACTAAGATTGGTCGGGCAGTCCCACTCGAGCAGGACCATAGTCCTGCCCTAGTAAGCAGAGTGCTGAAGACGGAGGCATCCAGCCAAAAGGCGCACAGATAATCAGGATGCCACGCACAAAACACAATGGAAACATGTCTACATCTATAAATAGTTATGGTGCCTGCCCTGTGGCGGACGTTCAGGCAGGGACAGTGCCGGGCCCTATACCTCGAAAGGGCCCAACCTCAGTTACTGGAAGTCCTTCTCAATTGCCCCGAGGAGCCAGGAGGCAAGGGAATAGAGCTACTGGCCAAACAAACAAACGACCAATAAAAATAATGCACTGGAATGCTGAGGGTGTCAACAGTAAAAGAGATGGATACAGCAAAAAATTGGAACTTGAAAATGTCCTCAGTGAAGAACAAGTTAACATATGCTGTATCCAAGAAACACACCTCAGCAGCGACATAGCCTTCAAAATCAGAGGCTACCAGTGCTACCGATCTGACCGAAAGGACAGGCGAAAGGGTGGAATTCTGACACTTGTTAAAAACAATATCAGCGCATGTCAGCTGGAAGTATATATGGAAGGGGCAGAATACCAGATGCTCCATCTAAAAACAGACAGTGCAGAATTCCATCTCCTGAACTACTACTGCCCAAATGATAAACCATTGGCACTAGACACAATTCCAGACAAAGAGAGACTTATGGTGTGTGGTGACTTCAACAGCCACTCTCAGAGCTGGGGCTACGATCATATCGACAAGAGAGGTGAGGAACTTGAGAGCTGGCAGGATGAAAATAATCTCATCCTTATTAACCAGCCAGCAGACTCGCCAACCTTCTACTCGAGAGCATGGCACACCACCTCTACACCAGACCTAGCATTCCACTCACCAGGCTTGGAATGGAACATCACACGTGTTGTTGGAAAGCAGCTTGGAGGTAGTGACCACAGACCAGTATTTCTGGAAATCCACAATGAATTTACCACGGACAGCAGCACGCTCACTAGGTGGAACTATAAAAGGGCAGACTGGAAAATGTACCAGCATTTAACCAGTGTTCTAGCTAAGGACATGAACTTGGACAAAGACATCAATAGAGCAGTGAGTGAATTTAATAGATGTATACTACATGCTGCTAGTAAAACCATACCCAGGGGGGCACGCAAAAACTACAAACCCTACTGGAATGATGAACTGGAAAAGCTGCAAAATGAGATGGAAACATCTAGACAGCAGGCTGAGAACAGACCTAGCCAAGAACATCACAACAAATATCAGCAAACAAAGGCTAAATTTCAAAGAGCCAAGTTACAAGCCAGACGGAGCAGCTGGAAAGAAAAAACAGAGTCGCTGAACCTAGAAAGAGATACTAGGAAATTATGGAAACTTGTAAAACAACTAAATGATGAAGGTACAGGGAGAAATACCAAGATCACACTTTATAAAGATAGAAACATTTTAACAGGTAAACATGCAGCTGATTACTTTGCAGATTCCTTTGCAGAAGACAATAACGTCAAAGTCAGCCCAGACAAACAACAGGAGGTTCGAGAGAACCAGCAAAACATTGGACAAGGCGAACCTATACCTGAAGTCATGGAGGCACCAATCACAATGAGAGAACTGGAGCATGCAATATCCAAATTGAAAATGAAAAAGTCCCCTGGAGCTGATGGAGTGTCCAATGAAATGATTAGAAACCTGGGAAGTGCAGCAAGAGCAAAGCTACTGCAGATCTTTAACACAAGCTGGTCCACAGGTAATGTACCACAGGCGTGGAGAGAAGCAATAATGATACCACTCCTCAAATCAGGAAAAGATGGCAACACAGTCTCCAACTACAGGCCCATCAGCCTCACAAGCTGTCTATGTAAAACAATGGAACGCATTATCAATCTTAGGATGCAGTGGTACCTTGAAAGTGAAAACCTTCTTGTATCACAGCAAGCAGGTTTCAGACAGTGCTACTCTACTGAAGATCAGGCAACCTACCTCTCCCAAGAGATTGAGGATGCCTTCCAAGAAAAGAAACTGGTACTAGCAGCATGGATAGACCTCAGGAAAGCATTTGATAAGGTCTGGAAAGAAGGGCTCCTAAAGAAATTGCGAAATTGCAGGGTTAGCTCAAGAATGTACAAATGGGTAAAAGCATACCTGCATAATAGAAGAGCCAGGGTACAATTAGATGGTCGCAAGAGCAAGAAAGTTCTACTGCGTCATGGAGTCCCCCAGGGAGGAGTACTGTCACCCACACTTTTCTTGGTTTACATCAATGACCTAGTTGCTGAACTACCACACGGGATCAAAGTGGCAATGTATGCTGACGACCTGGTGATCTGGTGCACGGAAGAACATGCAACAGTGGCCACTAAACAAATACAAAGAGCTATCGATGCCCTAACTTTATGGGCTAATAGATGGTGCGTCAGCATTAACACAGATAAGTGCAGCACTACACTCTTTACCCTCTCACCAAAACAAAAAGCTGGTCATATCAAGATAGATGGAGAGCTCTTGAAAGAAGACAAACAACCCACATACCTCGGAGTTACTTTTGATGATAAGCTGACATGGAAGCAGCACATAAACAAAGCAACAACAAAAGCCAGGAGGAAACTAGCTATCCTGAGAAAACTAAGTGGAACCACATGGGGAGCCAGTGGAAATATACTCAGTAAAGTTTACCAGCAAGGCATAAGACCACACCTGGAATATGGTTCAGCTGCGTGGTGTCCTGCATCAAACACCACATTACAAGATCTAGATAAAGTGCAAAACCAGGCACTTAGAATAATGTTGGGAGCAATGAAATCAACACCCATAGCAGAGATGCAGAAAATGGGAAGAATGCAAACACTTGGCGAACGCAGAGACACAAAAGTACTAATTCAAGCAGAAAAGTTTCAGTGTATGCCAAGTCATCCAATGAAGGAAAGATTCCAAAATCTAGCAATGGGACGACTGAAAAGGAGCAGCTTTATCCATCAAGCTAAACGACTCCGTAGACAACTTACAGACCTACCTGAAGTTGACAGCCCCTTAAGGTCTGTACCAGAGCAAACCCCGTGGAGTGAAAGCCATGGAATGCCAATATACATTCAGACCCATGTGAAAGGAATACTAAGCGAGGACGAACAGAACAGTGTGCAGCGAATGACAGTCACCCTCAGTTTCCTGGATGAGGAATATCCACAAGATATATGGGTCAGAGTGTACACAGATGGGTCAGCACAGAATACTGTGAGGAATGGAGGTGCAGGTGTATATATAGAATATCCACACAAGCCTAGAGATACAATCAGAACACCGACAGGAAAATTATGCAATAATTATGATGCAGAAATCCAGGCAATTAGTGTGGCAGCTAAAAAACTGCTGAACTCCAACTCTGACCTACAGCCTGTGGTATTCCTGACAGATGCAAGGTCAGTGCTTCAAGCTCTCCAGTCTGGAAAACTAACAGACTTGCAAAAACTACTTAGCGAATTGTCTTACCAGTATAGGGTAACCATGCAGTGGATACCCTCTCACTGTGGAATACCCGGAAATGAAAAAGCAGACCAACTGGCTAAGGAAGGTGCTGCCGAAGACCAACCAGATATACCAATCACCTACCATCAGAAAAAACAGATGATCAAGTCAATAAGAAAGCCACAAACACCAACACAAGATGACTATCACAATATGAACAGATCAGAACAAGTTATAATTCTACGTCTCAGAACAGGACACAACCGACTCCGCAGTCACATGTATACAAAGTTCAAGATTGGCAACACGGCCATGTGTACATGTGGACAGGCAGCACAGAGTGCCAAACATATACTTCAAGAGTGTTCTGAGCATGAAACGCTGAGGCAGACATATTGGCCAGAGGAAACAACACTGGAATCAAAACTCTATGGGACACTGTATGAGCTACAAAAGACAGTGAGTTTTATTAAGGAGACAGAATTACAGATATAGACATGTTTCAAGTGAACGAAAGAAGAAGAAGAAGACACAGTGGATAGAGAGCACAGCTATGGATAACACTACAGATATCCATATGTAGTTTCTCAGAATCTGATAAATCTTTGTCAGATCATATACCTCTATAGTCATCAGATAATTTTCAAATTCACTCGGGAGTGAGACAGGGATGTGTACTATCCCAACTATAGTTCAGAACATACATAGATCACATCTGCAAAGTAGCAAATACAACGGAAGAAAACAATCTGAAGAATAACTTAAACGAATTGCTATTTGCAGACAACCAAACACTACTAGCATCATCAGAAGAGCAACTACAAAGACAAATAGACAGATTACATCCAACATGTCAAACCTTCAACATGAAGATAAATATATAAAAGACCGAAGTTATGAAGATAGGAAGAACAGAAAGAAACACCATTATATATGTATATATATATATATATATATATATATATATATATATATATATATATATATATATATATATATATATATATATATATTGGCAACAACAGACTTAACCTGGTGACAGAATTCACATACGTAGGAAGTAATATAACAACAAACGGTAAGAGCAGCAAAGAAATACACAATAGATGTATTAAAGCATATCAAGCGATATGGCAAATGACACCACTAATCAGAAACAAAAATGTAGACTTAAATAATAACACCAACATAACACTATTCAAAACAATTATTATGCCAACACTTTGCTACCAATGCCAAACGTGGACAACGACAGCACAAGACAAACGTAAACTTGTGACAGTTGAAATTGTATACCTAGCAGAATCCTAGGAATATCGCTAAGAGACAGAGTGAGAAATGAGGATATCAGACAAAGAACAGACATCACTCCAATCTTAGAATATATTAAGAGACAACAGATCAAATGGTTTGCACACATCAGCAGACTACCATCAGACAGCATACCACAGCAGGCTATGCTACACGGCTACAGTGAAGGCAAGCTATGCTACACGGCTACAGTGAAGGCAAGCTATGCTACACGGCTACAGTGAAGGCAAGCTATGCTACACGGCTACAGTGAAGGCAAGCTATGCTACACGGCTACAGTGAAGGCAGAACTTGATGCCAACCACGAAAACGATGGATTACCGAAATAAAAGAGGCGACAAATTCCGCAATATACTCAGCACACACGGGGGCCGTCTCCAGAGAACTCTTCTACCCCTGACGCTGAAAGGCATTAAAGGGTTTAGTGAATAGATATATAGATAGGTGTATAGACATACTTCTTGAATAGCTTGAGACTCACTGTTTTGATGTATAGACATACTTTCAAAGTTGAAAAAGTACTCGACGTAAAATTATAATTGATTATTTTATATCAGTTCAAGCTAATAAAGAACACGATTTAAAAAAAAAAATTTGTAATTGGCATTTATTTAGAGCGCCTGACATCTATAAAGTTGTCTGACTAGCATAATTGCTG
Organism: Meghimatium bilineatum; assembly: GCA_034231615.1. Taxonomy (NCBI): domain Eukaryota; kingdom Metazoa; phylum Mollusca; class Gastropoda; order Stylommatophora; family Philomycidae; genus Meghimatium; species Meghimatium bilineatum. The sequence goes on from CM067313.1 coordinate 54,322,876, forward strand.
TGCTAGGGTTATGAACATCAAGCGTACATGCATTGGTCCCTGATACTAGAGTACGGTTGAAGAGGTCATACACGTAACTAATCTAGGTAGACTGAGTGTTTGAATATTAAAGTACGCAGGGGTCGCTACAAATGTCATAGTGCGTAATTTATAGTACATTTACACACATACAAACATGCTTATATACACACGGATATATATTTCAGCAGGGGTAGCGTGATGGGTGTTGAGATATTGTTTACCAGAAGTTAAGCAGAGTCGAAGGTAGGGAGGGGCGACAGGGCAAAGGTGTAAAAACAATAAACAGGACTTCACAGCCGAGATGAAGCTAGTATAAGGTGGAGGGGAATGAGAGGTTGGGGGGCTTTCCCGGGATGCCAAAATGCCAAGTTTTGTTAATGAAGTCTCAAGACTTAGCGCCAACGAAATTGCATCCCTACATGCCACGTTTTGAAACCAAAACACCCTGATACTTATTGTACTTGAGTAGACTGGTAGTGTCACTGATGACACCCTGATACTTATTGTATGTGAACAAGAATCCTTAAATGTATAGTTTCTAGAGACTGAACATAAGACAAGGAATAATTCCTCGTGACATTTAGTAATACTAAGTAACATTTAGTAAAACTAAGTAAGATTAAGTAACAAGTAGTAACACTAAGTAACATTTAGTGGTAGCATATCCTATTCAAGACGTAAACATCAACCCATATTTTGTAGGATGTAGAGGTTTTTCTAGACAATAAACATACGTTCAGTAGTTTGCCATTGTTGTCTGAAAGGTTTGGATGCACAATTGCCGACGGCGGGATTCGAACCCGGTACCTTGGCATCACAGACGAGCTCTGTACCACCCATCCACAGAACCGGACAGTAAGTAATATTAGTAATTAAAAAAGTGAGCTTTTAACGCACACCAGACATAGATAGTTCCCGCATATTTAGGACACTACACAAGAAAAGATGGAATACATTGTAAGAACAAGCAAGCTGAAGAGATAGACTGAGGAAGACCAAGAGAGAAAACGCTTGACAATCTATCATTGTGGCATGGGAGAACATCGGTATCGGAAATGATTGACAACACACGAAATAAAAGACTGAGGAAAGACATGATAACCAACGACACACGGTATGACGTCACACCGCATGATGCTTCACCCTGCATTGACTATAAGAAACAGAAGAAGAAGAAGTAATAGCTCTACTGAAGAATTATTTCGACAGGTAGGACAGTCGTTACATACTTACAGTTCACCGCTGAAAGCAGGAGTAATGTAATCCTATCATCCAGTGTGACTGAATAACATGTGCACACACTTACGAACTTTCAAATGTTTGAGAAATGATTATGTTGTGTGGCAGACGGGTATGATAACTGGCATCACTGGCGCGAGCTAATCCGTGTTATTGCATCGAGTACACGCGACAGTTAAGACAGGTTTGTGAGGGAGATACCACGCGGCCAGACAGACAGGTGGGATTCGTCTGTTGTTAGTGACATAATCTCGCTCAACTGTGTACTTTAACCAGCATTGTCTTATCTTTCTTTATTTCTGTTTTTTTTACCCTTTCCTTATTTCTCTTTCATTTTTTAATTTTCTTTTCTTCCTTCACTCTTTTCTATGCGGCACTTCTTAGTGGCGTAGCGTGGGTCAATGGCGCCCGGGGCGGAATCATAATTTTCCGCCTTTGTTACATTAAAAAAATATGTCAGTGATTGTGAAAGACTGGACGAAAATATATTTACCGCTTTCCCGATGATGCCGCCCGGGGCGGTCCGCACCTCCGCCCCCTCGCTACGTCACTGATTATTTATTTCCTTCCTCGCTTCGTTATTTCATTTCCCTTTTTCTTTCGCTCTTTCTTCCTTATTTTCTTCATTCATTTGTTTATATTTCTTCATTTCTTTTTTTTGTCCTTTCTTACATTTCTCTTTCTCTGTTGGACATGAGTACTTTAGATTGACCTAAAGAGGTGAAACGACACCGGACAAGGAATATACTTAAGAACATCTTTAATTCTTATTGTCCGTTTTCTGTTGTATGTTTAAAGTTTGTTTACATTTTTGTCTTAATAAAGGTATTTTTGTCGAAACGTTGATTTACGTTTGTGATTATGTGTAACTTGAGTGGTTAGCAAAACTTCATTACCCTATTCCTGGATTTACCTGTTGGATTTCAGTTTTGCGCAGTAAGTACATATTCTCTTTCTCTGATGGCGTTTCTTTCTTTGATACATTTTGAAAACAATATTTAGAAATAAAAGTAAATTATATAGTTCTTAGCTCTTTCTTTTTCTTATTATTAGGTGTTAGATACCAACATGTTGGGTTGTGTGGCCAACTTTTTGGGTGTGGCAGGCCAACTTTTTGGGTGTGGCAGGCCGACATTTTGGGTGTGGCAGGCCGACATTTTGGGCATACTTTAAAGTGGATCGTGATCACTGACATCTTGACAGTTTGGATAAGGGGAAGTGAGGAGGTGATGATGATGATGTAATCCCTTTAATTGTCAACATGTAGCTCTTGACATTTCACAACCTTTTTGACTAAAGTATATGTCTTCCTCAGTTGTGGTATCACACCGGGGCTCATAGTTTATTGTCTCCCTATGCATGATACTGTCACAGGGGTTTATGGATGCATGTTTGATCCTCGAAGGGAGGTATTTCAGTGTAGCATTACTCAAGTATCGTCACTTACTGTCAGGAGCATATAATTCTGGGTCAGCTATTTCATCATTCTTCTGTTAGCTAGTCGTCAAATTATCATGGGAATCTGGACAAGAGTCAAGATCTCATGTTTAACATAAGTACTCAGATCTCATGTTTAACATAAGTACTCAGATCTCATGTTTAACATAAGTACTCAGATCTCATGTTTAACATAAGTACTCAGATCTCATGTTTAACATAAGTACTCAGATCTCATGTTTAACATAAGTACTCAGATCTCATGTTTAACATAAGTACTCAGATCTCATGTTTAACATAAGTACTCAGATCTCATGTTTAACATAAGTACTCAGATCTCATGTTTAACATAAGTACTCAGATCTCATGTTTAACATAAGTACTCAGATCTCATGTTTAACATAAGTACTCAGATCTCATGTTTAACATAAGTACTCAGATCTCATGTTTAACATAAGTACTCAGATCTCATGTTTAACATAAGTACTCAGATTTCATTTGTCGTCGTTGATCGACATTGTTGTATACAAATGTTATTGTGAAGCGCGATCGTCAATCTGTTGAACGGCGCTATAATGAACCGACATCAAATGTTTTCGTCAACGAAGATGGCACACCATCTTTTAACCGCGACATTCACATTTATTAATTCATAATATATTGGTTATATACTGTATTTGATGAATTGGTTATAGACTGTATGATGTCATACTCGCTTTTGGTCTCATACAGTGAGCCTGGTTGGCAAGCACATAGGAAATGTGAGGCATATCAGAGTAAGCAACCCAATAAATTTCGCCACGATGGGGTCCAAAAGAATCTAGTACATATGCCTATAACGTTTTGCTCATTTAGTAAGTTTGTATCATAAGTACATAAACTTGTGATATTTCTAGTTAGTTTGTATCATAAGTATATAATCTTGTGCGCATCCTAGTTTAGAATGTATCAAACATTTTAAAATAAAATAAGGTTGTTAATTCATGATTACATAACTGTGTAGGGCCTATGTGTAGGCAAAGATACTACATTGTATATTGTCTTTCTGTAGGTGAATGATGATGGTTGATCATATTCAGTTTAGCAGAAAAGCAGAGATGTGGAAGCCACAGTTGTCATTCTAAGACCGAATGTGCTGCCTTGGTTGCGCTGAGTCCATCATTCTAAGACCGAATGTGCTGCCTTGGTTGCGCTGAGTCCATCATTCTAAGATCGAATGTGCTGCCTTGGTTGCGCTGAGTCCATCATTCTAAGACCGAATGTGCTGCCTTGGTTGCGCTGAGTCCATCATTCTAAGACCGAATGTGCTGCCTTGGTTGCGCTGAGTCCATCATTCTAAGATCGAATGTGCTGCCTTGGTTGCGCTGAGTCCATATTTTTTCAAGTTCATCTTGATGTTTTCTATCCGCCGTGTCCTTGATCTACCTTTGGCTCTATATCCGAACAGTCTTTTGTGATAGGCTCTTATTGGTATTTGGTTAGGATTTATTCTCATAAGGTTTCCTCTTCTTCTTCAACGTTCATTCTCAAACTCCTGCTGGATCTCCATGAATCAGGACCATGGTCCTACTAGACTTCCAGCAGGATGTAGTCCAGAGAATGGAAATGCGTTGTATCGCCGTTTAATTTGCGCCTATGGCCCGACAGATCCGTCTTTGGCGGAATAAGGTGACTGAATTATTTTACTGGCTGTCTTTCAATATAGACCCACTCAATAAATGATATTACACCTACTTTTCCCCCAAATGTACTCATTTCTTATTGTATCTATACTGTTAATAAAAAACATTTATTAAACACAACTTTATTGCAGTGCTAATGGATACCAACTTTCAAATGTGTACCAACATTTTATTTTACGGAATTAATGTTTCAACTTTGGTATGAAGAAACTTTCAGACTTTAACAATGAAATGATGTTCAATAAATTTGGTTTGGATTTTTATTCCTTGCGACTAATGCCTCCGTTTCAGTGAATTGTATGGCCTCTATCAGAAAATGACATCTCTGTGACATGGATCCGATTAGCCGCTGGATCTGTTGTTGTAGGATGGCTGCCCACTCTTCCCGCAGCGCAAGAAAGAACTGTAAGAGATTGGCTGGAGCCATGTCTCGCTGACGGAGTTGCCTGTCGAGTTCATCCCATAAGTGTTCTATGTGGTTCATGTCTGGCCACGAAATGGTCTGAACATAAGGGAGGAACTGCATGGTGAGTTGTGCCACATGTGGTCAAGCCTTATCCTGCTGAAAAATCGATCCCCATACAGTAAAAATTAGATGAACATAAGGATAAACAAATTCAGTGACGTATCGTTCGGCATTCAAACGTCCTACAATTTGTACCAGGTGACTTCTTCCCTTAAAGGTGATTGTCCATCCCCTCCCCCCACATCAGTACAAATTTGCAGATTATTAAGAGCCACATCTGACAGTGGTGAAACAGCAAAAGCCCTAAACTTGTTTGGTTTGGACATGTAAGGAGACATGATTCACTTTCTAAAGTTATTTTGCAAGGAACAAAGGAACAGTCAAGGATGAGAGGTGGAAAGATAAAATCCTGGATTGATAATTTAAAAGAATGCTCTGGGTATGATTATTTTTACACTCTTTCGAATGTATGAGGACAGAGATGTTTGGAGGGCTTTTTGTTCTGATGCCTCAAGTGTGTCACTCCTACTTAACGGGATATGGGATTTTGTTATTTATTATTAATTAAGAGATAATTGTGGTTTTTTGTTGTTGAAATTGTGAGTAAACTGAAGTATCATGAATTATGAAGACTGAAGTACATTTATCTTCTCTGAGTACATGTCAACTTGTTGTCTGATTTCAGTTGTGTTGCAGTTAGTTCATATTATCAATTTGTTGTCTGATTTCAATTGTGTTGCAGTTAGTCCATATTATCAATTTGTTGTCACAATGAGCTCATTCTATTCTCTTCTCATGATGTGTCCAAAAGTTCTCTCATAACAATTACCACCCTTCAATAGTTACAACACTGAGTGCTAACAGAACAGTGCCCACCCTTCAATAGCTAGAACACTGAGTGCTCACAACAAATCATGAAATGAACTATAATTTCATACAAAATATGTTTAATGAACACAAGAACACAATAGGCTATGTTTGCTAGAACAATAAATGCCATTATTCATTGAATTAAGACCACAAATTTTGCAAAATGGTGACAACATTCTACATACATATTTTCTGACACCATACATACTTATTTACAAGTGTTACTTTAGTTGTCGTGTACACATAAACTTCTGTTACTTTAGTTGTCATGTACACATAAACTTCTGTTACTTTAGTTGTCGTGTACACATAAACTTTTGTTACTTTAGTTGTCGTGTACACATAAACTTTTGTTACTTTAGTTGTCATGTACACATAAACTTGTTACTTTAGTTGTCGTGTACACATAAACTTTTGTTACTTTAGTTGTCGTGTACACATAAACTTTTGTTACTTTAGTTGTCGTGTACACATAAACTTTTGTTACTTTAGTTGTCGTGTACACATAAACTTTTGTTACTTTAGTTGTCATGTACACATAAACTTTTGTTACTTTAGTTGTCGTGTACACATAAACTTATGTTACTTTAGTTGTCGTGTACACATAACTCTTGTTTCTGTTGTCTTTACATACACATTACTTAATATAGTTGCAGATACAAATAGATATGTTATTTTTATTGCATGTGCATCTAAACTTGTGTACGTAAGCTGTTTGTACGTATGTAAAAGCTTGGTACTTATAGTTACATATTACTTTAGCTGATTGTACTGAATTGTACAAAGACTAACAAGCAATCTTTGACCAGTACAACATGAAAGTAACAAGCAATCTTTCTACAGTTTTTACAATGTGTAACTTCTAAAGTAACATTAGTAACAATGCAGACATACTTAAATACAGGACTACGATTAACAGATTCTAGGATCAACACCATCCGGACAAGAACAGACTCTGCCACCATTTGCAGAAGCCAGACACAGAAACTTGCATCCTCCATTGTTCAGTCCACATGAGTTTCTGGCTGTTGATGTTTACATGAAATGTTATTATGAATGTTATATGAAATGTTATATGAAATGTTATTATGAATGTTATATGAAATGTTATTATGAATGTTATATGAAATGTTATTATGAATGTTATATGAAATGTTATTATGAATGTTATATGAAATGTTATTATGAATGTTATATGAAATGTTATTATGAATGTTATATGAAATGTTATTATGAATGTTACATGAAATGTTATTATGAATGTTACATGAAATGTTATTATGAATGTTATATGAAATGTTATTATGAATGTTATATGAAATGTTATTATGAATGTTATATGAAATGTTATTATGAATGTTACATGAAATGTTATTATGAATGTTACATGAAATGTTATTATGAATGTTATATGAAATGTTATTATGAATGTTATATGAAATGTTATTATGAATGTTACATGAAATGTTATTATGAATGTTACATGAAATGTTATTATGAATGTTATATGAAATGTTATTATGAATGTTATATGAAATGTTATTATGAATGTTATATGAAATGTTATTATGAATGTTATATGAAATGTTATTATGAATGTTATATGAAATGTTATTATGAATGTTATATGAAATGTTATTATGAATGTTATATGAAATGTTATTATGAGTGTTATATGAAATTGGTAAAATGGTAACATACAAAATAAGAAACGCACATTTGTATAAAAAAAAAAAAGCAAATGACTAAAGCTACAGTACAAACACGCCATGCTAATATACTGCTCTCAAAAGAGCAAATCTATTCACAAATCTGTTGTCTATTTACAAGCTAAACTGTTTACAAATATATTTTATCTATCTATCTGCCTGTCTAATCTATTGAATCCATCTATCCTAATCTACATTTACATCTTAACCTAATCCGAATCTATCTGATCTAATCTAATTATCTTATCTATTCTACATCCAAATCCATCCATCCATCCATCTATCTATGTTCAATGTGAATTTGATTGGGGCAGGCGAAATCTTATGAATATTTTTCATATCACCATCATCAAGTGTACTGTCTTCAATATGTAACTTCACAGGTAAGCATATATTTTACAGATCATCATGATGTGTTGTAACAATTTGATTAAATTGTGTAACAATTTGATTAAATTGTTAACACCAGTACACTCACCACCAGTAACAATTTGATTAAATTGTTAACACCAGTACACTCACCACCAGTAACAATTTGATTAAATTGTTAACACCAGTACACTCACCACCAGTAACAATTTGATTAAATTGTTAACACCAGTACACTCACCACCAGTAACAATTTGATTAAATTGTTAACACGAGTACACTCACCACCAGTAACAATTTGGTACATAAAGGCATTTATTTCCTGTTCATATCAGAAGTTTCAGACACAGCTGGTGTCTGTTTAATATCCAATCAGATGACATATCTGCTGTTAGAGCTGTGTTTCATATCCTGTGTTCCACCAAAGACGGATATTTTGGGCCATTGTTATGTTATGTTATGTTCCTCCAGGGCTATAGGCAGCGCATAGGGCAGATTGGCGCAAATAAAACTGTGACACAACGCATTTCCATTCTCTGGACTACATCCTGCTGGAAATCTAATACGACCATGGTCCTGCTAAAAGAGAGATCCAGCGGGAGGTTGAGAATGAATGTTGAAGAAGAAGAAGAATATATCAAGTGTCAGTATGCATTGAACACACTTTCCTATAACAAAACATATCATGGTAATGTATGGAAATATCTTTTTGCTTGATGCCGCCATGCATATCATGACTCAGTTCATCTATGAGACTTCGGTGACATATGTCCGTGGTTGCCATTGGTCAAGCACAACGAGTATAGTCATGCAGGTGTGTATTGGGGTGGTAGTAGTATTGTCACTTTTTATAATCCATGTCAATCTTCTGACATAACTGATATACATCAGAGTCATTCTTCGATGAATTCTATAGCCACAAAACTTCTGCCAATAGTTATCTAGTCAGAGGTAGAGACTAGGATATTAGTCTAAAATAGAACAGTTCCCGTCATCTCTACATGCTAGCACTATGAACACCGTACCACATCACACACCTATTCTACATGCTAGTACTGTGAAAACCGTAGCACACCACACACCTATTCTATTAATAAAGATATTCAGAAACTATTATCTTGACTGGACTATGTTTCAATCAAGTGATTACCTCTAGGACACTGATCCATCACCGCTGCAATACCATACACACGACCGTGTCCTCCTGCTGCCAGTTTCAAGGGCTGGTTTGTGTTTCCTCCACTCTGGTTAATATTTGGTATGTCCCGCCTATGGCAAACACAAAATTTGATACATATGAAGAAATGAAATAAAAGAAAGTTCTAGATTATTTTAATATCTGGTCTCTGAACAATTGTACTTAAATGTACTGCGCTGTGTTTACAACTGTGCTGTGATAAATGTGCCTTTCAGCCTGTTATATTCCACACTCATCCGCATCACTGAGGAATGAATTTTCTGGAGGACTCTTAGCGTTGAAGCATCCAATGTGGTACCCCTATGTGTGACAGGTTACAGGTTTATTGATGATGATCCAACTTTAGCATGACATCTATCACTTTGATTTTTTGATGCTGGGATGGCAGATTCCATGCTCCCACCTTCTTAACTGTCTCTTATGTCTTAACTGTCTCTTATGTCTTAAATTAAATATAATAGTTTTACAATTTTTTATATGTCTTGGTAAAACATGGCTAGCTTTACTTGGAATTGAATAGTTTGACTGTTTAATATCTTGGAAAAGGGTTGTGAATGCTACCGCATTGTTCGTAAGCATTCAGGGTTAGCAGACATCCAAGATCCTAAAAGTACCTCCTCGTGGTGCACCCTGGAAACAGAAAGACAGCTGCTCTTGCTGCCTGACACTTTTAGGCTCACTGATGTGGAGGCTCATGTCTGTGAGGTTCATGTCTGAGGATGTGGAAGCTGTAGATGAAATGAGAATTGCCTGCATAGAGACAAGCAATATCTCTGAGACCACTACACCAATGTCCTGATATGGGTAGATCCTGCTAAGATACAGTGACCCTAGGAGTACACACTAAATCTGAAAAAGGCAACATGAGCTAGATGGTAGTATTGTGTACATGAATCAACAACAGTGGCAACAAAGCTATCGGTCGGCTATCACTAACAGGTTATACTTCGCCCATCCCTGTTATAAATTACAGGTGGTAGAACAATTATAGGTATATCATGGACAAAAAGATGTAACAACAAAATAACAGTGCTAACAACATAACAATGACAACGTATATCATGGACAGAAAGATGTAACAATGTATTAACAGTGCTAACAACATAACAATGACAACGTATATCATGGACAGAAAAATGTAACAATGTATTAACAGTGCTAACAACATAACAATGACAACGTATATCATGGACAGAAAGATGTAACAATGTATTAACAGTGCTAACAACATAACAATGACAACGTATATCATGGACAGAAAGATGTAACAATGTATTAACAGTGACAACAAAAAATGCAGTGACATCTCCCTTACCTTTCCCAATCTGACCAATAAACTATGTTATTCAATGCTACAATATCAAATGGATATGTGGCTTTATCATAGACCACACGTCTTCCAACTCCATCAGACCGGACACACTCTATGCTATTTGTTCCTGAAATAAGTCCATGTGTTTGATTGAAAAAATATCTGTATTATACGTAAAGAAATCAATAATGGGTTGAACTGCTGTAAAACTTTGATCTGGTAATAAATGTGATAATATGGGCTAAATAAACTTTAAAAATTACTGGAAACAAGAAAACAAAAAATGGGAAAACACACAGGAAAACAAACACAATGGATGTTTCAACCAAGAGAATTCTATAAAAACAAAACATAACGTTGGATTATTAGAAGACAGTACTAAATATTCCTTTATTTATATTAGTCATATAGTATGTGTTCATGTGTAGTGATGTGTTCATGTGTAGTGATGTGTTCATGTGTAGTGATGTGTCCATGTGTAGTGATGTGTTCATGTGTAGTGATGTGTTCATGTGTAGTGATGTGTTCATGTGTAGTGATGTGTTCATGTGTAGTGATATCTTCATGTGTAGTGATGTGTTCATGTGTAGTGATGTGTTCATGTGTAGTGATGTGTTTATGTGTAGTGATGTCTTCATGTGTAGTGATGTGTTCATGTGTAGTGATGTGTTCATATGTAGTGATGTCTTCATGTGTAGTGATGTGTTCACTTACCAACCAAGCAAAATACTAACAAACCAACCAACCAAGTTACCAATCAATCAACCTATTCAAGCAAAGTTTCCTGTCTCTGGTGATATTTTTGTTATTGATGTAGACTAGCATAAATACAAGAACTCTTCAATGTTCCACAAACTCTTCCCACATATGATAAGAAAGTGGAAGGACATTTCAAGCACTCTCAGGACTGATTAGCCATGTTCTAACACACCGCTGCCATGGTAGTCTCCCTCTATTGCAGATGAACACTGGTCTACAGTTGGTCTACGTTGACTCTGACAGACACAGATACATAGACTCAATTTTCTTTGCTGTTATCAATATCTTTTCTTTTTTGCTAGAAGAGAAGTATAGGCTGTAATTATAACATAGTAAAAGAGGAGGATTTTAGTATATGAGAAATGTTTACAATCACTAGTCAGCTTGAGGATCTTCGATACTACTGCCGGAAAATTTGTAGACCCCTACCTTTTAGTTGACACACTTAAATTGTGTCCATGGACTCAGAAATCTTTGGTATCATATTTCTATTCAAAATATTAAATCTAATCTTGAATTTAGAAAATAATGAGAGGTCATTACCAGCATCTACCCATTAGAGTGTCTGAGAGAATGTGTGAAAACTTATTATTTACCAGAATCTCCTCAACACAGTGTTTGAGAGAATGTACGAAAACATATAAATTACCAGCATCTCCCCAGCACAGTGTCTGAGAGAATGTGTCAAATGCTAAGCCATTAGGCAGTTTGAGCCCTTCTGAAACAAGCACCTTTCTCTGGCTCCCATCCATGTTGCTTCGCTCAATCTGAGGTCGGTTGCGGTTCCAGTCTGTCCAGAAAATGACCCTAAATACAAAAAACAAAAATATTGAAACACAAAGGATCTTTTGTTTGCCTTGTGTTAAACTGGTTGTGGGTTTGAAACTGAACCACATCCTCTTGTTTACAAGTGCAATTATCCTTGAGGCTTATTGCTTCAGCAGCAGAATTACATGCTCTGTGCAATACTCTCATATATCAGCCGTCTTGGGTATCGTCATTATGGGTGCCCTCTTTCCCTATTGCCATTAACTCTGCCTTCAGCTATTAATCTTTCCATACTGTTATGTCCCTTTATATGACCAAAAAAAACACAGATTTCTTGTTAGGATGTTGTTAAGGAGCTAGTCCTTTTCGATGTTTATTGATCTTAACACTTCTTGATTTGTCTTTTTAGCTGTCCATGGTATACATAAAATTTCAAAATAGAATTACTAGGCACATTACTACTGTAGTTTGCCATTGCTTTTAGAAGGAAATCTGTTTATGAAATAGCACACAAGAAAACACATTCATTTTCTACGCCATATTTTAGCAGCAGCGCTACTGACAAAAAATAGTTTATATAAATTTAAATACATGCAGGATAACATATAAATCTTGAATTATTCTTTCTTCAAATCACTCTTAATTTTTTTTTTAGATCACTTCTCGCTCATAAGTGAAGAACAAACAAATAGCTTTGTAGAAAATAAAGATCTCACTTTTTAAGAAACAACAACATTTTACTTTACAAAAAGTGAAACAACAAACTTATTAAGAAACAAATATTTAGAAAGACTGTGGAAAGAGTGTACAACTATTGTCCACATACCCTCTGTTGATGTCTAGGACAATAGCTCTTGGGTTGATCATATCTGTACTGACTATTGTTTTCTTGAAAGAGCCATCCAACCTAGATACTTGTATTACATTTAGCTCAGAGTCCGTAAAAAATAAGTTTCTGGCTGCAAAGTCAATGGCAACACCTTCAGGTGACTTAAGACCTGTTGTAGATGTGGTTAAGAGATTGTCAATGAAAATAATATGATACAACGTATATCGATGAAAATAATTTGTTATCTATAATTAAGTAGTAAGGAAAATCTACAGACTAAGCTGAAAATTTACAGAGCAGTGGTACTTCCAGTGCTGCTATATGCTAGTGAAACATGGACTGTGTATAGACGTCATGTGAAAAAACTCAATCATTTTCATATAAATTGTCTCAGAAAAGTTATGAACATCAGATGGCAAGACAAGATTCCAGATACCACTGTCCTTGATAGAGCTGGTATCCCAAGCATTGACACGATCCTGATGCAGAGACAAATTCGTTGGGCAGGTCATTTGGTGCGTATGCCAGACCATCGTCTGCCAAAGATACTTCTCTATGGTGAGCTAGAGAAGGGTATACGATCTCAAAGTGGCCAAAGGAAGCACTACAAGGACTCGTTAAAGAACTCACTGAAAGCCTTTGAAATAGACCACGATACATGGGAAGAACGTGCACAAAATAGATCTACATGGCATTCTAAAATAAAAAAGAGCACATCATCTTGTGAAAAGAAGAGAAATGCAGCAGCTCAACAGCGGAGAGCAGCTAGAAAGTCACAGATAGACCAAGATCTGTCTACAGTTGTCATTCCATGTCCGAACTGTCCAAGGACATTTACAGCTCAAATATGGCTCATTAGCCATCTACGAACTCATAATCAAGGACATAACTAAAATTGAATTATTAAAAGTGGATGTAACAAATGGTCATCATCACTTGTGATGGACCAACAACAACAACAGTAAGGAAAATAACAAGACAATTATTGTGATGACAGTGACAGGATACATATTATTGCTTCAATCTTCAGGATGTACGAGGAATTAGCTCCAACTTCCTTCTAGAAATAGCATAGTTTCTCCAGAGGATTATTTCATACACAGAAGATACTACCTCTCAGTGGTACGAAACTCTCAGCGGTACGAAACTCTCGGGGATGTGTAAATCTGAGCAATGTGCAACTTTCAGCATTGTGCAATTCTCAGCGATGTGCAACTCTCAGCGGTGTGCAATGCTTTGAGAAGAAGTCTCCAACTCAGAGGAAGTAAAACAGGGAAATACTTAATTAATGTCATGAAAACACACAAGTATTCTAAAGTATGTTTAACAAAGTCAAAGAAATGTTGGTGCATATAATGACACAATTAGAAATTTACAAACAACTATCCAAGATATTATATGACCTACCAGTTAAAACTGTTTGCACATCAGAACCGTTTAGCTTAGCTCGTCGGATAATCCCCATGGCCGCATCTGTCCAATAAATGTCACCATCTTGACAATCTATGTCTACTCCAACAGCCAACATTCCTGTAGATAACACATATAGATAACATGACAATCTGTGTCTACTCCATACTGCTAAAAATATCATGGACAGAAAGAAGATCCAACAGACACACACAAACGCGCGCGCATGCATGCACACACACACACATCTATAAAGACCTGATGATAGAAGAAGTAATTTAAGTTAACCCAAAGCATTTTATTAATGCCGTAGCGATGTGAGATGTTAGTGATCTCACATTTCAATGACTCTGCTACATGAGGGCAGTAACTATCTCCTCTCCCTCACAGTCTTTACTTTCCAGATTAATCCAATACCCAATTAAGGCTGGGTCGACCCAGGAGCCGTTGCAGTCAGAAAAAAAAATTCCGCCTCAACTGGGGAATGAGCCCAGAACCACTGATATGCAAAGCCAGTGCAATAACCACTGCATTACACAATAATAGAAGAAAACTGGCTTCTCAAAACTAACATAAAATGTAAGCTAATATTTTGTGGACATATGAAAAGATGCACGATTTTGAAAACATTAATCATGGAGGGAATGGTTCCAGGAAAGAGAACGAGGCAAACAAGACTATGATGGACACAGCATATCAAAGGCCTTCTGAATATTACACTGGAAGAGGTACAGAACTGAGATGCATACAGAGTGACAGTGAGGCCAACAATTTGCAAAAACCACTTCACATAGATATATATCCTTCAGTCAATATACCTACAGATAATATACCAGTCTATGTAAGTGTGGACAAAATCCGACCTGGCAAGCCATTTTTGTTTTGTCTGGCTACCAGGCTTATATAAAAGTACTACAAGCACTGTCTCAGAGCTGAGAAAAGACAAACTGGCAGCTCCAAAGAACTAAAAAACAGATTTTTCTTGTGCTCCGCAAGAGAAGCTCAATCCAGCTCACCAGTTTTAATATAAATAACCAAAATATCGGAGGATGTTTGACAAAATGGAGATTGCCGCAGGAACTAAATGAATAAGTAGAAAATACTAAATTATGAAGAAAGGTTACTGTAAAATACCTAACTATCAATAGAAAAAATAAATAACCAACAATAAAACATAGAGCAAGGACAATTTTCTACATTGCGGTCCAACTTGCAACTTTTTCAAGAAACTAATAGCAATATTAGTAGAAAAGAAAAGATCCTCATCATCAAGTGCCGTGCCGAATAGCATTGGCGGTCATATCTCTCCATGTACAGCAATCTCTTATATATGTCATCATCTCTGTTGGTGTCGTCAATTGAAGCCATGTAGTCAAACTGTCCAATATCTTTTCTCTGGGTCTTCCCCTTGATCTTTTCCCTTCTATCTTTCCTGTTGTCACTATATTCTCAATGCCTCCTCTTCTCATTATGTTCCCAATAAATGTTGACTGTTGTTTTCTTATATTATCAATAATGCATCTTTTCCCATACATCCTTCTAAGACATTCTTCATTAGTAATCTTTGCTGTCCAAGGAATGTGTAACATTCTTCCAATAAACCACATTTCCGCTGCCTCAATATAGGAAGAATAAAATATAAAATAAGAGACAGGGGACGACAAAGAGAAAAGTTGTTAGATGGACTAGTATTATGGCACAGTAGAAGTTCACCAACCGAGCTTATTGACAACACAAGAGACAGATAATGGTGGAGAAACATGATCACCTACAAAACTCGGCATGTCACTTGATTGAATGAATGCTCTAGCAGTGGTTTGTATTTGTTATGAAGCTGCTGGACATTACTATTGTCTTCTTCTTGTTGTTGTTTGCAATCTAGACATGTTGCATGATACGATAGTTGCTGATGTGCATATCAGCCGGATATCTCAGACTTTAGCACCTGTGCTTGCTTAGACAGTGCTTGCTTAGACAGTGCTTGCTTAGACAGTGCTTGCTTAGACAGTGCTTGCTTAGACAGTGCTTGCTTAGACAGTGCTTGCTTAGACAGTGCTTGCTTAGACAGTGCTTGCTTAGACAGTGCTTGCTTAGACAGTGCTTGCTTAGACAGTGCTTGCTTAGACAGTGCTTGCTTAGACAGTGCTTGCTTAGACAGTGCTTGCTTAGACAGTGCTTGCTTAGACAGTGCTTGCTTAGACAGTGCTTGCTTAGACAGTGCTTGCTTAGACAGTGCTTGCTTAGACAGTGCTTGCTTAGACAGTGCTTGCTTAGACAGTGCTTGCTTAGACAGTGCTTGCTTAGACAGTGCTTGCTTAGACAGTGCTTGCTTAGACAGTGCTTGCTTAGACAGTGCTTGCTTAGACAGTGCTTGCTTAGACAGTGCTTGCTTAGACAGTGCTTGCTTAGACAGTGCTTGCTTAGACAGTGCTTGCTTAGACAGTGCTTGCTTAGACAGTGCTTGCTTAGACAGTGCTTGCTTAGACAGTGCTTGCTTAGACAGTGCTTGCTTAGACAGTGCTTGCTTAGACAGTGCTTGCTTAGACAGTGCTTGCTTAGACAGTGCTTGCTTAGACAGTGCTTGCTTAGACAGTGCTTGCTTAGACAGTGCTTGCTTAGACAGTGCTTGCTTAGACAGTGCTTGCTTAGACAGTGCTTGCTTAGACAGTGCTTGCTTAGACAGTGCTTGCTTAGACAGTGCTTGCTTAGACAGTGCTTGCTTAGACAGTGCTTGCTTAGACAGGTGTATGGTCTTGCTCAATATTTGGGATGGCTCGTCCAATCTTAGTTTCCAGCCTCTGTTGACTGGAATAAGCCCCATCTCTACTTCAGAGTTGTCCTCAATGGGGATGGGGGAAGGCTACTATTTAACCGTTGTTGATTCTCGAGGTTCCAGTTTTATTGTCAGTACACTGTGCATGGTTAGTGTTGGAACCACACGCTAAATCGATGAGTTGGTGTTGGGAGGTGAGCCCACTATCAACTCTTTCACCAAGATGACAAGATAGGCCTCTAGGGCATATATTAATTATTGTAATAATTTCAATACATGGAGAACATATGTAAACCACATTTTAACTAGGCCAGCCTGTGGCTCAGCAAAAAACAAACACTCTGTTTTCTTCACCATTCATTCACTCCAACTCTTTATCTACCTCAAAATCTGGTAATTACCTGGTATATACACAAGTTGCTGACCATTGTCCCTCAGTCTTGTCTCTGATGAAATCCTCATGACTTTACTACCTTGAGCATAGATCAGGTAGTTGCCTTCCCGTACAACAGCTGTTGAATTAAAAACACAATCACATTTTCACATTATTGGAAAACAAAATATAATTAATGTTTAACTATAATTATTAAATTATTTTTTTAATATAAAAATATGTTTTAATTATTGAATGTTGTTTTGTTTCACATACAATATTATGCATTACAAGAATGTGTAATGTCACCAAATCTTTTCTCCAGAAGGTATTATGTGTAATGTCACCAGATATTTTCTCCCTGTATACAGAGGGTATTATGCAAAACATAGAAAGCATGCCAAAAATAGCAGTTGGAGATTACAATCTGAATAATCTAAGATATGCTGACAATACAGTTCTAATTGCAGTGAGTGAGCACAAACTTCAAGCACTGTTAGACATGGTAGTACAAGGAAGTGAAAAAAAACAATCTCAGTCTAAACAAGAGGAAAACAGAAGTAATGTTGTTTCAAAGACATACACACCATTAAAACGCAGTATTAATATCATTGACACAAAATTAAATCAAAACTCTTGGCACTATTTTAACATCAGATGGCCAGTGCCCTAATGAGATCAAGAGCAGGACATCACAAGCCAAATCAACATCTCAAAAGATGAAAAACATTTTATACAAAGGAGTAATATAAATGCATACACAAGTTTGAGTACTGGGATGTTATATTGAGCCAATCCTTCTTTATGCATGCAAGGCATGGACAGTAAACAGAAGAGTTCAAGATTAGCTGGAGACAATTGTGGTTTATAAGAAGAAAAATTCCATGGACAGCCAAGAAAACTAATGTACAAGTTTTCATAGATGCTAGAGAGTAAAAAAACAAACTATAACATAAATTAGAAGCTGACAGTCCAGGTTTTTAGGACATGTGATGGGAAAAGTAAAACTTCAACATTTAGTAACCATTGGAAAGATCAAGGGGAGAAGAGATAGAGGAAGACAAATAGAGAAATTTCTGGATGGTTGTCACTGGCACAAAAATGAGTCATGTTACAGTGTAGTCCCTCTATAACTCACCTTTTATAACAAATTTGTCTATTTCACAACATTCTTCACAATCCCCAATTATATTTCATCTGTATTATTTTGTATTGTCTATAGCGAATTTATATTATTACCGGTACATAAGGACTACATATTTCCATGGACTGGACCACGTTGTTATAATGAGATGTGATTGTAACAACACAAAAGATAGAAAGTTCTGGAGAAACATGATCGCCTATGCCACATGGCATGACACTTGATTTATTGACAATAGTAAACAACAACTTGAGTATGTACAAATTAAAAATAGATATGAACAAAATAAAGATAGAGATGTACAAAGTAAAGATAAATACATATAAAGTAAAGATGGAAATGTACATAGTAAAGATAAATATGTACAAAGATAGGCAGTAATCTGTTTCTATCTGCTAAGATACCTAAGATAATAAATATAGCAGTGGGTTCTTCTCTTCTTCTGTGTACTCATCCATCAACTATGACAGATCAGTAAGTCACTGCTAGTGAGCTGCTGGAGTATGAAATATGAGCAAAGAATAGCAACACTGTTACCTGCCAGACATGTCATGAAAGGTGACTAAGGAGGTTTGGGAGATGGGGAGGTTGCTGTCCCATTTCATAGAAAGTTAAGGCAAACCATAGGTATTGCTGAAGTTTGATGTGTTAGACTGAAAGGCACAAATATCACAGTTAAGCTGTAAACCATGACAAAACACTCAATTCTCTGGACTATGTTCAGCTAATCTGCAGAAGCTTGAGCATGAACACAGAAGAAGAAACTCACAAAACTAACTTAAAAAAGCACATAAAATCATGCTAGAAATAACGCTAATTCATGAAACTTTTGATCAGAACCATTCTTAAGTTGAAATTAATAACAAACATGAACAGTTCTGATAATGCATCAATTTTGTGACCTGAGATAGTCAATCAAAAAACATTTTTTAAAAAGTCATAAAACTCTGAAAAACTCTCTTGTTGAGACAATGCATGTGAAAACACCAGCTCCAGAAGTAAAGTAAAACTCCAGCACATTGGCATAGGAAAGAAATGAGTAAACAGTTAGTAAATAACAGAAAATATATATTTTTTAGATCCATTTTTCCTGCTCTAGTTAATAACTGTTGTGTTTCTTGTTTAACATTATCATCAGCATAATTACTATCATCATCAACATTCCGTCCAGCAACATCTTCACCAACCAATCCATCACCTTCATGAACATATTCAAAAATCCATATAACGTATTCTATTAAACTAAATGGCATACTCACGGCTGCAAGTGTTTCCATCTCCTCTGAACCCTGGCATACACACACAGACATAGCTCTCCTCTGCACCTTGCACACATTCTGCGTTAGCTGAGCACAGTGCTTGATTATGTCGACAGTCGATGATCTCTGCAGGATAACAACATTTTCTTTCTATACTGTTCATAAAAATAAACGCAACATTTTTAGAGTTATTTTATAAAAGATATTCGCTGATTGGACATCATTCAAACCTATTGACTGTGTCCAGCTGGTCACTAATGTCTCATGGTTACCTTAATTGTACTCACCTCATGATTCATGAGGTCATGAAAGAGATCATGGTCAAAACATGTTAGACCATGAACTCATGAGAATCCCATGAAACTTACTGAACACAAAACTCTCTGACCATATTGTTGAATGTCTATAAAAGGTTGACTAAATAAATAATAAATTCAATGTGTAAGTATGGCTCATCTCACTAAAGAACAAAAATATATCATCATTGGACACTTACTGACTGGACAATCACAAAATGTAGTGGTCAGACAATTTAATGTGGTTAGAAGCGCTATTAGTTGTCTTTGGAGGCGATTTCAACAAACTGGCTCAGTGGCAGAACGACAGCACAGTGGAAGACCCAGAGTCACAGCTTCTGCTGAAGATAGCTTCATATGGCTGCGTCACTTCAGGAGTTGATTCGCATCTGGGTCCTCCACAGTCCAGTCATTGCTAGCAGCTCATCAAATTTCAAATCAAACAGTCAGGAACCGGCTTCACAACATTAGTCTTTGGGCTAGAAGACCCTACAGAAATCCTCTTCTTATGGACCAACATCACTAGAACCTGCTGCAGTGGGTGAACCAGCATCATCAACGGACCGTTGGGAATGACTGCATACAGGTTTGGTTTAGTTAAGTCTGAAAGTTTCTTCATGCCAAGGTTGATAAATTAATTCCGTAAAATAAAATTTTGGTACATGTCGTTTTAAATGATGTTGCTTTTATTTTTTTGAACAGTATAACACAGTTGCATGTTTAGTGAACACCAGTTGTATGTTTAGTCAGAAATATATTTTACAAAATATATCATCATAATTAAGTGCCGTCTCCACAACGAAGGCTGCCTGCAACAGACCAACAGGTTTCTTGTTTTGGTGGTGGACTCTGCTAGACTGTAACCTGTCCATCTTATGATGTTACTCTCCCATTTGTACCTCTGTCTACCTCTTGCTCACTTCTCTTTGATTTTACCCTCAAGAAAAGTCTTCAATAAGGTGTCATCTCTTTTAATGTGTCCAAAATAATTTTATTAACCTGATCTTTGTTTCTCTTAATAATTCTTTCTTCATACTAAGTGTTGTTTTTTGAACCTCTTTGTTTGTTTTCTACCTTTTCCATGATGTTCTCCCTATTTTTCTATATATCCACATCTCAAAGGCATCAATTCTGTCTTCTAATTGTCCATGTTTCTGAGCCATACAATAATATAGAATAGATGTAGCATTTTATAATTCTCATTTTCAACTTAGTTTGTAATTTGTTTAGATGTTACTATTTTCCTCAAGTCATTGAAGGTGCTTTTAGCCATTCCTATTTTCCTTTTAACTTGTGTTTCACATCTGCCATCATTCGTGACTATGTCCAAGATATAGATAATGTTTTACTTGTTGTAGTTTCTCTCCATATATGTTTATGTTTAACGACTATTCTTTGCTGATTATCATGGTTTTTGTTTTTTTAATATTTATATGCAGTCCATATTCATTACTTGATTTATTGACTTGATCTATTAATCTGTGTAGTTCATGTTCACTTTCTGCTAAAAGAACAGTGTCATCTGCATATCTCAGATTGTTTATTATACAATATAAAAAAAATATAGAATAATGGTTAAATAGAAGTTTTATGGAGAACAATACACAGAATTGATGTTTAGAGCACAAGGTTTTTAATCATAATAGGGACAAACAAACACAGAATGGAACCATAAATATAAATATGGAGACAAAGAGAGGTGAGACCCACAGATTATTTGATTACATGATGATCAAGTAAAATAGGATATACAAAAAAATTGAACAATTTAAAACAAAATATTACAATTTTTATATTAATAAATTGACCTAGTGGGTGCGATTTGTGATGTAGACACTGGAAATATGTTAGCATACAAGACTTGACCCAAGATGGAGTCAGCTGTTCTAAAAACAGGGATAAAAAAAAAGTAAGGTAGGAGAGGTGTACAAAAGTAAGGTAGGAAAGGTGTGCAAAAGTAAGGTAGGAAAGGTGTGCAAAAGTAAGGTAGGAAAGGTGTGCAAAAGTAAGGTAGGAAAGGTGTGCAAAAGAGTGTTGATGCAGATTAGTAGGAATATTCCACAGAGCAGAATGTGTTGTGTCACAGCTTACAGGTTGGCTTTGGTGCCTTTTGGCCAGAAACATCTGACTTTAACATAGATTCTAAGCCACTGTGTTACTTTATGTAATGGAATAGATAACCTCACCCTCAAAATGTTCTCTTATGACATGCATGGCAGTCACAGTGTTGTTGTTTTATGTTCCAATTTCAGGCTGTGACAACATACAGGTTAGTCAGTCATCAGATCATCATCGCTCTGGACACATCGATATGTGCTTCAATCTCCACTGGAGTGTATCCACCACAACACAATGACTGACAGCTCCAGTGATTTGTTGTTTGAGAGACCTTCTTCTAAGCCTACAGCAAGGCTAATTTCTGAAAACGTCACATTTCAATCCCAGTTCATCATTTACTCTGGACATAGAAAGCATATCACCCTTATTCATTTCATTTGTCCTTGAATCTGTTAAGGTGTTCAAAATTTTAGCATGATCCATTGCTTCACTGTCCGATACAGTAACAGTGCAAGCCAGCTGATCTTCTCTCTCATTCCAGTGAACACCCACATGACCAACACATTCCAACCATGATCTCTCTACTGTCTTAAGCCATTGCCTGATGATAACCTATATGTATTTTTATGATCATGCTCATTGAGTCACTGAGGATGTAGACATTTCAAGACCTTGGTCACTACCATTATGTCTTTAGTACAAGACAAGTGAGAACAACACAAGTGAGTACAACAAAACAAGTGAGAACAACACAAGTGAGAACAACACAAGTGAGTACAACAACACAAGTGAGTACAACAACACAAGTGAGTACAACAACACAAGTGAGTACAACAACACAAGTGAGTACAACACAAGTGAGTACAACACAAGTGAGTACAACAACACAAGTGAGTACAACAACACAAGTGAGTACAACAACACAAGTGAGTACAACACAAGTGAGTACAACAAAACAAGTGAGAACAACAACACAAGTGAGTACAACAACACAAGTGAGTACAACAACACAAGTGAGTACAACAACACAAGTGAGTACAACAACACAAGTGAGTACAACAACACAAGTGAGTACAACACAAGTGAGTACAACACAAGTGAGTACAACAACACAAGTGAGTACAACAACACAAGTGAGTACAACAACACAAGTGAGTACAACACAAGTGAGTACAACAACACAAGTGAGTACAACACAAGTGAGTACAACACAAGTGAGTACAACAAAACAAGTGAGAACAACAACACAAGTGAGTACAACAACACAGGTGAACTGATGAAGTATAAGGCAACTTGAAATACAATGTTACTATTTTCTTGTGGTCTAGGAAGACAAGGACAGGATATTTGTGTGTGGTCTAAGCCTCTTGACAGGTTCCTTTACACCAGAAATTGTATCAATAACTACATGGAATTGTATACAATGGAGATAACATAACATCAAGAGTGTACAATATTCTTGGGTGCATATATCTTACCTTTCTTTGAGCAGACAAGTCCATCACCATCATAACCTCTGGAACATCTACATGTGTATGAGAGAATGTCAGGGTCATAAACACACTCAGCATTACGGTCGCAGTTGTTGACCTGGTTACAAGGTACGACTGAGGAGGTTGGAGATAAATTTATTAAACATAATGTGTCTTAAACAGCTATTTTATTCATTGAATTAGGTGCACATGTATGATCAGAGAAATAGGGAGATGGAGGTGCACATGTATGATAAGAGAAATAGGGAGATGGAGGTGCACATGTATGATAGAAAGATATGAAGGTGCACATGTATGGTAAGAGAAAGAGATGAAGGTGCACATGTATGATAAGAGAAATAGGGAGATGGAGGTGCACATGTATGGTAAGAGAAAGAGATGAAGGTGCACATGTATGGTAAGAGAAAGAGATGAAGGTGCACATGAATGGTAAGAGAAAGAGATAAAGGTGCACATGTATGAAAAGAGAAAAAGAGAGATATTAAGGAAGAGAGTGAGACTCTTATTTATGTTTTTTGTTTGTCAGAGACCGTATTTATTTTTCCATTAACATTTATTATTTCTTATCATTAATTTCATGTGGTGGCAAACCTTAAAACTAGCTGACAATGAAAACAAAGAATAAAAACACTGTTTACCTTCCATGCATGTCATGAGAGGTGACCAAGGAAGTTACGTAGTGGAGTTCGCTGTCCCATCCCATACAGGGTTGATGTCATGCTGAAGTATTATTTTTTTCATGTTAAAAGATGCAGATATTGCAACAAAGCTGCAAACCATGGAAGAACACATTCTGTTCTCCTAACTATATTCTGCTACTTGCAGCAGTTTGAGAATAATCGCAGAAGAAGAAGAAAACGGAAGACAAGTCAAGAAATGGAAATAATGAAAGTCATGAACTCTGTATGAAGTATTTTCCTAACCTGCAGTAACATATTCATACAAATGTTCTATCATATGAGGTGGGTCTAAGAGTCAGTTTAACTTATCACAGAAGGTGAGTCTAAGAGTCAGTTGACTTATCACAGGAGGTGAGTCTAAGAATCAATTTAACTTATCACAGGAGGTGGGTCTAAGAGTCAGTTTAACTTATCACAGGAGGTGAGTCTAAGAGTCAGTTTAACTTATTACAATTGGTGGGTCTAAGAGCCAGTTTAACTTATTACAGGTGGGTCTTGGAGTCAGTTTACTTATCACAATTGGTGGGTCTAAGAGTCAGTTTAACTTATCACAATTGATAGGTCTAAGAGTCAGTTTAACACTTACTGCAGGAGGTGTGTCTAAGAGTCAGTTTGAATCGCTTAGATAAAGAGTTAACTTCCTGCAGATCAGCAGGAATTAGTTCAGACAACAGAATTGTTGTGTTGGTTTACAGCTTGGCTTTTGATCTGACATATCCAACTTCAGCAAAGGGTAGGGTCACTTTGGAACAAAAACAGATGCAAGAGGTTTGCTGAAGTGACAAACAGATGCAAGAGGTTTGCTGAAGTGACAAACAGATGCAAGAGGTTTGCTGAAGTGACAAACAGATGCAAGAGGTTTGCTGAAGTGACAAATAGATGCAAGAGGTTTGATGAAGTGACAAACAGATGCAAGAGGTTTGCTGAAGTGACAAACCGATGAAAGAGGTTTGTTGAAGTGACAAAGATGAGGTTTTTGGAAGATCTCTTCTCTGCAAACAGATGAAATGTGATTGAATGAACACACTTTTACTTATCCAATGACATAACAGATCTTACATCTGAGGAGGCAGACCTTGCCATCTCCATGGTAACCAGGATTACACCTGCATGTGTATTGGTGTGGATTTGTATCATCAGGTACACATCTAGCATTAACATCGCAGTCAAACATCACATCACATCCAGACCCTGGTGCTGTTCAATTTGAATACACAAAATATTACCATGAAATCCAATACAATCACAATAAAGATAAATTATCAACTACTGAAACAAGTGCAGGAATTTAAATATCTTGGGAGCATTTTTACAGACAACAGAAGAATGGACAGAGAACTCCAGACAAGAATTCAAATTGCCAATTACATTAATTATGAACTTACATTAATTTTGAAACACAAATCTACCCCAATGGAAACCAAAGGACAAATCATAAATTCAATCTTCATACCAACATTGTGTTATGAAGGTCAGACATGGACATTAACTAAAGAACAAGATAGAAAGCTTACTATGTGTGAATTGAGATGTCTAAGAAAAGCTGCAAACAGAAAAAGAAGAGATCATGTGAGGAATGAAGAGATTACAAGAACTGCAATCTGTGGTCAAATATATTGAAAAACAGAGACTGAAATAGTTCTGCTACTTAATGAAAATGAACCATTATTGACCAGTGGCAAGAGCATAGAACATGGAAGTGAAAACAACAAGCAGAGGAAGACCAAGAAGAAGGTGGATCAAAGGAGTTACCAATATTCTGAGAAGTCACAATTTTACTGCATACCAAGCGATCAAACATGTCATAGCACAACCCTCCCCCCCCAATAATGAGATAGTGATCCCTTAAGCAAAATCAGATAAAAGAAAATATCTAGATAGAGATAAATTAATGAATCCATCCATTCATCCATCCATCCATCCATCCATCCATCCATTCATCCATCCATTCATCCATCCATTCATTCATTCATCCATCCATCCATCCATCCATTCATCCATCCATCCATTCATCCATCCATCCATCCATCCATCCATTCATTCATCCATCCATCCATCTATCCTGACTGTCTAATTATCCATCCATCTGTCCTGACTGTCTAATTATCCATCCATCTATCCTGACTGTCTAATTATCCATCCATCTGTCCTGACTGTCTAATTATCCATCCATCTACCAGTATCTATCTCTTTAGCTACCCATCCAGATATCTATCCATCCATCTATCCTATCTATTACTTTAGCCATCAATCCATTTATCCACACTTTGCCTCAGCAGGTTACACAAGTTTATTTCATCAAAAATTATGGAAGTTTATCTGCTTTAAGGGAGTGGCCAGGAGAAACATGGTGCAAGAAGCTAAAATTACAAACTTCACTATTTGTCACACTGTTATCAATATCTACAAAAGAGGAAAGCAATGGTTTACAAAAATGCAGCCAAGAATATGATGCTATCCAAGATCTGGGAAGAGAGGTACAAACTAACATATTTTATATTTAGACTGAGAGTGCAGATCACAGCAGACTCTTGACAACAGACTCTTGACAACACACAGCAGACTCTTGACAACAGACTCTTGACAACACACAGCAGACTCTTGACAACACACATGTGTAGATGATTTAGGATTGCTGAGATTGGCACATGTTTATTTGATGAGAGAGAACTGAACCCAGAACATATTCTCATTCTATGGAATTGCAAACTGGACAATACAGCAAAGACAAATTGGTCAAAACACAGCTAGAGGGTCAAACTATTTGTTCTTGCTTCAGTGCTTGTTTTTGTACAGCTAATTGAATAAATTCCTACAGGGCTCCTCCACGTGTTATGTGGAACCAAAAGGGAGTAAAGAATAGCCAACACTGTTACCTGTCATGCATATGGCAAAAGGAGACTAAGAAGGTTTGAGGGTGGTGTTGGCTGTCCCATGCCATAGAGTGTTAAAGTGGCTTATACACCATGCTGAAGTCAGATGTGTCAAACCGAAAGGTGCAGCTATCACAGCCAAGATGTAAACCTTAAGTCAACACTTTGCATTCATTGGACTACATCCTGATAATCTGCAGGAGTTTGAGAATTAATGGAGAAGAAGAATAAGAAGAAGTATGTGAGTCAGAATTGGTGACAATGAAGAAATATACTGAAAAAAATGATGTAAAAATGTGTAATCCTTCAAGGATTGAAAGCCAAAGACAAGAAATTATCTTAATGACATACAGCCTATGCAATTATATCTCACAAAAATTAGCTGTAGCATGGATTAAAATTAACATATCAATATCAAATTTAAATAATTCGATAGTAATATTAAGACAAAAAGAATAATTTCTCGGGAAAGAATGAAGTTGTCTCACAAGATTTCTGCGGTAAACATCTTTTTCCATCTCCATAGAAGCCTTCATTACACTTGCATGTAAACCTGGAGCCATCAGGGACACATCTGGAGTTCTCATCACAATCATTCAGTACATCACAACCTGTTGGTCGACAGTCAAATCCATCACCTGTAATATCAAACAAGTATGTGAAAATGTAATCATGTATTACCAAATTTATTGCAAAAAATTGCTTTTATTGCAAAGTAAAATAATGGAAACTAATGGAAAGCAATGGAGGCTAATAACTGAGAAATAAAAAAAATAATAATAATAATTATAATAGTAAACTATGAGATTAGTAAACTATGAGACTAACCAACAGTAAACTATGAGATAAGTCAACAATAAATTATGAGGCTATATAACAGTAAGCTATGAGACTAAATAGTAAAGTATGAGCCTAAATAGTAACCTATGGGACTAGTAAAACTATAAACTACGAGATTAGTCACTACTATGCTATGAAATTAGTTATCAGCAGACTAGTTCACAGTTAGCCTGGAGGAAATGTAAGTTCAAATGACCTATAATATTTCTCTGCCAACATACCTCTGTATCCATAGTTACACCTGCAGATACTAATGTTTCTGTCAGAATCAAACCAGCAGATGCCACCTTCAGCATCACACATATTTGAATCTTCTCTGCAATCTCGGAGCTGGCATGATTTACCATCGCCTTTGTATCCACGAACACAGACACATTCATAATCTCTGATGTCATCATTGAATAGACATCTGGCATTCTGGTCGCAATCAGCACAGATATCTGTCAGTAAAAAAATACTGATTAATCTCCTCATAGTAATCTCATAGTAATCTTGTAGTAATCTCATACTTATGAATGAGTAATCACTGGTGAAGATATGTGTGTGTGTGTGAATGTGTCTTGATATGTGTGTGTGTGTGTTAAATATAAAACATCCCAAAACAAATGATGATAATGTGCCTTTTGTGCCTTAGCAGATGGCCAGGAAGCAGGCTACTGCAGACACACAGTCTATACTTTTCACACATGACTGCTTGTCCAGGCAGGTTTTATTTAGAAAGCGCCTTGCCCATTTGCACTAATCCCCCTCTCAGCTCTGCTAATTAGTTCCAAGGAAAAGGCAGTGTCAATACTCTTGGAAACTACCTGAACTGCAGGAGTGGCCAGAAGAGGGTTCAATTCATCATCAACTGCCTTAGGGACTCCCCTCCAGATTTTCTGTTGTGATCTACTCTCTTAGCCAAAGTCATTCCCATGTTAATCCATTAGGAGACAAGTGAATAAGTAAGACAAGAAAACAAAATTTAAAAAATTTAAGATAAGGCAGCATCATCCTCAAATGCTGTCTCTGCAACACAGGTTGGCAGCAAATGACCACCAACATTATCTGCTGCTTACTTTTGTGGTGCACTCTGCTAGACTGTTCATCCATTATGGTGGCAGAGCCAACCAACTTGTCAGTATGTTCATTTTCCTATTACTTATTTGTTTTCACCCATGTGGCAACTAGGATCTGGACGTCCAGGGTGAAATGAAAAGGGATGCTACCTTCTGTCCAGGTAAGCCCCCTATGTCATAGAAGACATCTACGGAAAGTTGGGGGATAGGTTGATAACCTGCCCCTGTGAAAACATTATTGTCACTGCATATCTTGTCTTGAACATGAACTAGATATTAACATATAACAAAGAAAAACCATGATAACCAGCAAAAAAAGAGGAACGTGCAAGAGAAACTCAAAAATACAGAGAAACTACAAGTAGATCATTACCAATATCTCAACACATAATCACAAATGATGGCAGATGTGAAACAGAAGTTAAAAAGAGAATAGGAATGGCTAAAAGAACCTTCAATGACATGAGGATAATAGTAACACCTAAGAAAATTACAAACAAGCTAAAAATGAGAATTATAAAATGCTACATCTATTCTATATTAATGTATGGCTTAGAAACATGGACAATAAACAAACAACTAGAAGACAGAACTGATGCCTTTGAGATGTGGATATATAACAGAATAGAGAGAACTTCATGGAAAGAGGAAAAGAATCAGCAGAGAGGTTCTAACAACAACTCTCCGTTATAAAAGCAACAATTAAAGGAAATATAGATCAAACAAATAAAGTATTTTGGATATAATAAAAAACATGTCACCTTATTGAAGATCTTTTTTGAGGGTAGAGTTGGGGAGAAGTGAGTAAGAGGTAGGCAGAGATACAAGTGGGAGGGAAATATCACGAGATGGTCAACCGTTGATACTTCTTTATCACTTCCTGTATCATTCTCCATGTTTCACAACCATATGCGCTCCTTCTTATAACAAATATATAGCTGCAAATAGTTTTACACGCAAAACTTACCAATAAGAGTACAGCGACGGCCATCCCCTGTGTACCCAGAATCACATTGACAAGAATGTGTATTTCTAGTGCTATCGTACACACACTGAGCGTATCTGTCACATTCTCTACAGCCGTTGACTTTTAGAAGAGAAATATACATAAATATTATGTGCCAGTCAATAGATTAACAGAATTGTGTGTGTATATTGTTGGTCAGTCAATAGATTAACAGAATTGTGTGTGTATATTGTTGGTCAGTCAATAGATTAACAGAATTGTGTGTGTATATTGTTGGTCAGTCAATAGATTAACAGAATTGTGTGTGTATATTGTTGGTCAGTCAATAGATTAACAGAATTGTGTGTATATATTGTTGGTCAGTCAATAGATTAACACAATTGTGTGTATATATTGTTGGTCAGTGAATAGATTAACAAAATTGTGTGTGTCATTTAAAGCAGAATAATTGTATAATATCAGAATATTGTGGAACAAAAAGATAATCAATTGGAACGTTCTGGAAGAATTGAAAGTCAAAGAAAATTGACTAAACAACAAGGTTCACTGTAGAAAATAAATGACAATATTTTGGCTGTATCAAATGAAATGACATTCTACAGAAGACCATAACTGAGGGAATAATGCCAATGCAATGAAAAATATCTGTTACATAAACAACGGATGTTTTACGATGACAATTTGTTAGATCGTCGATCAATGTATCCTAATGATCAAGAGGAAAGAAAAAAATATCCATATTGCCAAATGGAACCAGAAACCATCAAGTCTTTACATGGTCACTGAGTGGCAAGAGAAAAAGGGGAAGACCAAAAACAACACTGAAAAGAACTATCGAAAAATAAATCACAACAGCTGGAATGAAAATGAAAGATCTGGAACAACTGGCTGCTGATCGACAAGCATGGAGAGCTATGACATCTGTCCTATGTGCCAAGCTTGACAAGCATGGAGAGCTATGACATCTGTCCTATGTGCCAAGCTTGACAAGCATGGAGAGCTATGACATCTGTCCTATGTGCCAAGCTTGACAAGCATGGAGAGCTATGACATCTGTCCTATGTGCCAAGCTTGACAAGCATGGAGAGCTATGACATCTGTCCTATGTGCCAAGCTTGACAAGCATGGAGAGCTATGACATCTGTCCTATGTGCCAAGCTTGACAAGCATGGAGAGCTATGACATCTGTCCTATGTGCCAAGCTTGACAAGCATGGAGAGCTATTACATCTGACCTATGTGCCAAGCTTGACAAGCATGGAGAGCTATTACATCTGACCTATGTGCCAAGCTTGACAAGCATGGAGAGCTATGACATCTGACCTATGTGCCAAGCTTGTCGACAAGAGGAAAATGATGATGATGATGAATGAAAAATTAGATTTTCAAATTTTCCTAAGTGAAGACCTTCAAGATGACATAAACCTGCTCAACGAAAGCTGCCTAAATCACAAGATGAAGGTAACCGCACAAAAAATATAAGTAATGTCTATAGGCAACGACACCAATACAATCAACAAAAAAGATAAGTGTTCAACTACTGAAACAAGTGCAGGAATTTAAATATCTTGGGAGTATTTTTACGGACAATGGAAGAATGGACAGAGAGATCGCGACAAGCATTCAAAAAGCCAACTATGTAAATTATGAACTTACAGCTATATTAAAAACATAAAGCTATCCTGACGGAAACAAAAATACAAATCATAAATGCAATCTTCATACTAACATTGTATTATCAATGTCAGACATGGACACTAACAAATGAACAAGAGAGAAAGATGACTACATATGGAATAATATGTCTAAGAAAAGCAACAAACAGATCAAAAAGAGATCATGTGAGAAATCTTCTTCTTTAGTGTCCATTCTCAAACTCCCACTGGATCTCGCTTGTAGCAGGACATTCTCAAACTCCCACTGGATCTCGCTTATAGCAGGACAATGATCCTATTAGATTTTCAGTAGGATTTAGTCCAGAGAAGGAAATGTGTTGCTATTTTATTTGTGACAATAGCATGACACATTCATTTCTGACAGTTTACACAGTGCACTATGAAGAGCGACATAGCAAGATAATATAAGAGACATACCAGTTGGTTCACATGAGAAACCGTCTCCGCTGAACTCATCCATACATTCACAGTAGTATTGTCTGAGATTCTCATCGTACAAGCATTCAGCATTTTCTGCACAAATGTTGGCTTCATTACAACTGGCCTCTGAAAGAAAAATGTCATATATATAAGAAAAACTGTAATCTAACAGGCAAACACTGGAAAGACATTACTTAATAAATAAACAAACGTTAAAAAAACATCAAAAAGTGATGTTTCGAACTAAAGACATTTATCAAGAACATAAGATAGAATTTACAGAGTAAAGGATAGAACTTTTAATAATCACACTAGAGCTATAAATGTTCAAACTAGAGCTATAAATGTTCACACTAGAGCTATAAATGTTCACACTAGAGCTATAAATGTTCACACTAGAGCTATAAATGTTCACACTAGAGCTATAAATGTTCACATTACAGTTATAAATGTTCACATTACAGCTATAAATGTTCACACTAGAGCTATAAATGTTCACACTAGAGCTATAAATGTTCACACTAGAGCTATAAATGTTCACACTAGAGCTATAAATGTTCACACTAGAGCTATAAATGTTCACACTAGAGCTATAAATGTTCACATTACAGTTATAAATGTTCACATTACAGCTATAAATGTTCACATTACAGCTATAAATGTTCACATTACAGTTATAAATGTTCACATTACAGTTATATATACAGGCTAATATTCTGAAAATATTGACACTATCTTACCAGAACATGGAAAACATTCACCCTTATGCAGATGTTGACACTATCTGACTGGAACATGGAAAAAATACTTATTCTTTTGTTTTTTTTGTTATTTCTCATTGGCATTAGTTTTACTATTTGTTAGTTATATTAGTAAAAAGACGCAGTCCAAGACTACAATGGACACATTGAAAACCTTCTGAACACAACACAAGAAGAGGCTGGGCAGCTTTCACAGAACCGAGAGGCTTACAGAGTAGCAGTGAGGACATATCACACAGATGATGATGACCATGCAGTGTTGAAACAATTGAAGAACAAGATAATGTGTTCACTATAAGGGAAAATAACAACCTAAAATGTTCATATGGTAACTTTAACCTTATACTGACCTGCAGCTGTACATGTTACTCCATCGCCTTGGAAACCAGCAGCACACTCACATCGAGGTTGTTGTGTGCCTCTGACAAAAACACATCTGGCATTTCTGTCACAGATATCTTGACCACACAGTCTTATGTCAGCTGAAATATAAGTTTGTACAGATATCTTGACCACACAGTCTTATGTCAGCTGAAATATAAGTTTGTACAGATATCTTGACCACACAGTCTTATGTCAGCTGAAATATAAGTTTGTACAGATATCTTGACCACACAGTCTTATGTCAGCTGAAATATAAGTTTGTACAGATATCTTGACCACACAGTCTTATGTCAGCTGAAATATAAGTTTGTACAGATATCTTGACCACACAGTCTTATGTCAGCTGAAATATAAGTTTGTACAGATATCTTGATCACACAGTCTTATGTCAGCTGAAATATAAGTTTGTACAGATATCTTGATCACACAGTCTTATGTCAGCTGAAATATAAGTTTGTACAGATATCTTGACCACACAGTCTTATGTCAGCTGAAATATAAGTTTGTACAGATATCTTGACCACACAGTCTTATGTCAGCTGAAATATAAGTTTGTACAGATATCTTGATCACACAGTCTTATGTCAGCTGAAATATAAGTTTGTACAGATATCTTGACCACACAGTCTTATGTCAGCTGAAATATAAGTTTGTACAGATATCTTGACCACACAGTCTTATGTCAGCTGAAATATAAGTTTGTACAGATATCTTGACCACACAGTCTTATGTCAGCTGAAATATAAGTTTGTACAGATATCTTGATCACACAGTCTTATGTCAGCTGAAATATAAGTTTGTACAGATATCTTGACCACACAGTCTTATGTCAGCTGAAATATAAGTTTGTACAGATATCTTGACCACACAGTCTTATGTCAGCTGAAATATAAGTTTGGTACCAGTGCTGAAAGATCATGATGATGATAATGTATGGGATGATGATTAGGATGAGGATTGTGTTGAGGATGATGATGATGGATGCTAGAGCCTAAAGGCAGTATAAGTGTGTCTCTCTTGTTACCTGGGCCAGATGAAATTTGAGTTTCACCTCCAGATTAGTGTTTCTCTAGAATTCTTTTTTTGATACAGATGTTTTACAGAGCTTCTGAAAATCCCAGATGATTGTTGGAATCAATGTGACTACAGCGTGCAATGTGAATGCAGTGTGTAATGTGACTACAGCGTGTAATGTGACTGCAGTGTGTAATGTGACTGCAGCATGCAATGCCATGTGCTGAACAGTCTTCTACTCTGGAGGGGACATTGCTTTAACTTCTGTGCAATCTCCAGGCATGTTGCAGATAAAAGGGTTGATTCCAGCACTGCAGAGCAAGCATGGATCACAGCAGGCTTCACCACAGCAGTCAAACTATGGATCACAGTAGGCTAAACCATAGAAGAGAACATGCAGTTGGGCAGCAACCCCCACATCTAGCGTCCTTAGTTTCCTCCAGTGACATGCATGGCAAGCAAGAGTGTTATGCCTCCCCCACCCACCCAATGCAGATTTATCAGTTGCTTCATATATCTGTCTCATGCAGTCTTGAGAGCAACCATGATTTACAATTTTGAAGATCTAATGAGTGGATGAGGTTCTTTCACACATTAACTATGTCAGATCGATCTACTAATATACTTATTGACACTGTGGTCAAGCTTGCTAGTGCATATTGACACTGTGGTCAAGCTTGCTAGCGCATATTGACACAGGTCAAGCTTGCTAGTGCATATACCTTCATATTTTTACCTTTACCTCTTACACTTATCAGAATGGTGAAGTGGACTGCCAGACCTTCAGAGTAATAATTGCTCTCAGTGGACAATGCAGAGAGTGGTTCCCTGCTGCGGTGGAGTCTGAGGTGCAGGCATTGATCAGCAAAATTTCCAAGGAAGGGGACATTATTATATATATATATATATATGGATCATTTTTTTGCTGGGTGCATGAGTGATGCTTTGGCCTTTGCAGCTCCATCTGTAGGGAGGCCATCTGAGAGGACATTGACACATTTTCTGTGACTGTGGGCAGTGTGACAATGGAGAGTGTGGCAGTGGTCTTGGGCTGGATGAGTGCACAGTTGGCAACTCATGTCTGAATCCTAATGGCTAGATGGGTATAAGCTGTCAGTCCTCATGTCAAAGTACTGGAGCTGTCAGTCATCATGTAATGGTGGATACACTCAAGTGGAGATTGTAACAACTATGGATGTGTCTGGAGTGCAATGACAATGATCTGATGACTAACTAACAATCAACTAACAACCAACTAACCCACATCTGATATAGTACTCTAAACTTATCTGATGGCTGACTAACTAACAATCAACTAACAACCAACCCACATTTATCTGATATAGTGCTCTAAACCACCACAACAATTTCATTATATTTAACCATTCTTTTTTAAAAACAATTTATTACATACCCCCCCCCCACCCTATTTACCAACTAATCTCCACAACTGCAGCTTGTTGGCCCTTACAGCTCTTCCCCCTCCCCCCCCACCATTCCATACCTTCAACATTTCCATATACCATCCCACTATTTCTACAACATTTCCATATACCATTCCACTATTTCTACTTACCTTCACAACTTCTCCCATCTCCAGCAAACCCAGTTCTGCATACACACCTAAATGAGTCACCATTAGGCACACAGTCAGCATTCTCAGAACAGATCTTAGATGCTTCAGAACATGGATCCGCACCTTGGATGAAGAAAAGTAAGACAACTTCATGACAGAACTGACAACATGAAGATACAAAATAAACTTGAGAAAATAAGCTTCAGGAAAATGTGTTTTCTGCTGATACATGAACATAGAAGTACAGAATAGCAACAGCGTAACCTCCATGTATACTACAGGAAGTGACGTAACCTCCATGTATACTACAGGAAGTGACGTAACCTCCATGTATGCTACAGGAAGTGACGTAACCTCCATGTATGCTACAGGAAGTGACGTAACCTCCATGTATGCTACAGGAAGTGACGTAACCTCCATGTATGCTACAGGAAGTGACGTAACCTCCATGTATGCTACAGGAAGTGACGTAACCTCCATGTATGCTACAGGAAGTGACGTAACCTCCATGTATGCTACAGGAAGTGACGTAACCTCCATGTATGCTACAGGAAGTGACGTAACCTCCATGTATGCTACAGGAAGTGACGTAACCTCCATGTATGCTACAGGAAGTGACGTAACCTCCATGTATGCTACAGGAAGTGACGTAACCTCCATGTATGCTACAGGAAGTGACGTAACCTCCATGTATGCTGCAGGAAGTAACATTCACACAACTTTTCTTAGAAAAGTTATGAACATCAGATGGTGCGAAAAGATTCTGGACACCACTGTCCTTGGCAGATGTGGTGCCCTAAGCATTAACACTATTCTGATGAAGAAATACAGATTCGTTGGGCA
Organism: Meghimatium bilineatum; assembly: GCA_034231615.1. NCBI lineage: Eukaryota > Metazoa > Mollusca > Gastropoda > Stylommatophora > Philomycidae > Meghimatium > Meghimatium bilineatum. Next base: position 54,359,432 of record CM067313.1, read on the forward strand.
GGTCGTGTAGTATAAGTTCCAGATCATCGCCTGCCAAAGATACTTCTCTATGGTGAGTTGCAGAAGGGCCTACGATGTCAAAGTGGCCAAAAGAACCGCTACAAGGACTCGTTAAAGACCTCACTGAAAGCCTTTAAAACAGACCAAGATACATGGGAAGAATATGCATAAAATAGGGCTACATGGCACTCTACAATCAAATAATCTTGTGAAAAGAGGATAAATGCAGCAGCTCAACAGCAGACAGTAGCTTGAAAATCACGGGTGGGCCAAAAACTGTCTATGGTGGTCAGTACTGTCCAAGGACATTTTTGGCTCGAAAATAGCTTATAAATCATCTATGAACTCATAATCAAGGACATAACTCTAACTGAATTTCAAAAATGGATGAAACAACAAATGGTCATCATCATCATGTGCTGGATGAAAAACAACAACAGAGAAGGTGACAAAGAGATTTAGAGGTTGAGGGTAGGCTGTTCTATCATCCTTATCCATGTGCATACTCCATCAGGGTTGTAGGGCTACCACATTGGATGCATAAACAACACAGAGCCATCATGACATTTCTATCTTCATCAATGTGGAGGAGTGAGGAAAAATCTTGACCTGTCCAGTCCTTGATGTTGTCTGTCAAGTCCTTGATGTTGTTTGTTCAGTCCTTGATGTTGTCTGTCCATGATTTTCTTGGTTCTCCTCTGTTTCTTCTATGATATAGTAGATAAAAGTGAATACAATTCATGTTGAACTTATGGTGCACAGATGTTGTAGCCATGCTGTATGTGGATTTTGGTGGAAAATTATATCAACATGGGGATAAAAAAAAACACAAATTTTATATTGCTGAATATTTACTAGACAGTTGCTACTGGCCTAGCCTATTTAAATTGAACTTGACAAACCCACCTGTAATTTGGAAATAACAAAACCAAACTTCGCTTGGAAATAGCAAAACCAAATTTCACTTGGAAATAGCAAAACCACACTTCACTTGGAAATAACAAAACCAAACTTCATTTGGAAATGGCGTAACTAAACTTCACTTGAAAATAACAACACCAAACTTCACTTGGAAATAGCAAAACCACACTTCACTTGGAAATAACAAAACCAAACTTCATTTGGAAATGGCATAACCAAACTTCACTTGAAAATAACAACACCAAACTTCACTTGGAAATAGCAAAACCGCACCTCACCTGAACATAACAAAAGCACACTTCACCTGAACATAACAAAACCACACTTCACCTGTACATAACGAAACCATTTCTCTCTTGGGTAGGCTTATAACAAAACTATATATCACTCAGACATAACAAAACCACACTTCATCTGAACATAACAAAATCACCCCACACTTGAACATAATAAAATCACCCCACACTTGAACATAATAAAACCATCTGCCACTTGAACATAATAAAACCATCTGCCACTTGAACATAATAAAACCATCTGCCACTTGAACATAATAAAACCATCTGCCACTTGAACATAATAAAACCATCTGCCACTTGAACATAATAAAACCATCTGCCACTTGAACATAATAAAACCATCTGCCACTTGAACATAATAAAACCATCTGCCACTTGAACATAATAAAACCATCTGCCACTTGAACATAATAAAACCATCTGCCACTTGAACATAATAAAACCATCTGCCACTTGAACATAATAAAACCATCTGCCACTTGAACATAATAAAACCATCTGCCACTTGAACATAATAAAACCATCTGCCACTTGAACATAATAAAACCATCTGCCACTTGAACATAATAAAACCATCTGCCACTTGAACATAATAAAACCATCTGCCACTTGAACATAATAAAACCATCTGCCACTTGAACATAATAAAACCATCTGCCACTTGAACATAATAAACCCACCTCTCACTTGAACATAATAAAACCATCTGCCACTTGAACATAATGAATCAGCTCTTCACTTGACATTTAGGAACATCCAAACACAATAGACCTACCTGCAAATACTGCAACTTTCGATGTCATAGCATATCTGACCACTTTGTCCTGTTCACTGTACTTGACGTAATGCCTGGACACAGACAATCTCATGACCTCATTAGGGTTTCCATTCTGTCCATTGTCACACTCATTAAATGTGATCGTATTATCCCAAGAGTATTGATAAGCAATGTCATTGACTCTGTACGTGCGTGCAACAAATGACTTGATCGTGCCTGTTAATAGTGATAATACAGTCAGATCACTATAACAACTTGGTCTGGACCAATGAAACATGCATGTAAAAACATACATTTTCCATAAACAATACTAATAAATAAATATAATTGGGGATTTTGAAAAAATGTTGCCAAATAGGAAAATTTGTTATAACAGGATGTTCTATAGAGGCATTGCATAATATATTCAAGGAAGAAAATCACGTCTGCTTACACACGGGCTTCTTCTTATTTCGTTCAATTGAAACATGTCTATATCTTCTTCTTAGGCAATCATCACTCAGTCAGGTTGTGACTCTAGATTCTATGATATAGATCATCACTCAGTCAGGTTGTGACTCTAGATTCTATGATATAGGCTGCTATCTGTTGTAGAGTTATGTCTATATCTATAATTCTGTCTCCTGAATAAAACTCAGTCTTTTGTAGTTCACACAGTGGCCCATAGAGCTTTAATTTCAGTGTTGTTTCCTCTGGCCAATATGTCTGCCTCAGTGTTTCATACTCAGAACACTCTTGAAGTATAGGGGCTTATTTTATATATATTTTATTATATAATACTAATTGCGTGATATATTTATTTATCACTGATAGTTGGATATGATGTTCGTCCGTCGTGATCGACGATGACCAAAAACTCAACCATAATAATAATAACAATAAATAATAAAATAATAAAGTTAATAGTGCGTTTTTAAATGACTAGCAAGTCCAATGCGCGCACAAAATGTTCTTTTACAGAATTGACAACAATAGAAGGTATCTGTGTGAGGTTGAGATGTTTTTTCTTTTCTACGTGTCCGCTTCTGTCTTGCAGTTTCTTGTCTGAATTCTTCTGCCGCTAGTGCTCCCGTTCTAATGCTGTAACGCCAAGCCGTTCTATCCTGAGCGAGGCTCTCCCAAGCGCCTACGTCAATGTTAAGATGTTTCAAGGATGACTTGAGCGTGTCTTTGAAACGCTTTTTCTGTCCACCAGCTTTTCGAAATCCTGCCTTGAGTTCTCCATAATATATTTGTTTTGGCAATCGCGAGTTCTCCATTCGCACAAGATGGCCTGCCCAGCGTGCCTGCGCCTTCATAAGTATTGTGTGGATGCTTATTGAGGTTGATTTTTCCAAGACCTCGTAGTCTGGTACTTTGTCCCACCAATGGATGTTTAGTAATTTACGTAGGCAGGTAAGATGGAAATGATTTAACTTTCTTGCATGTCTAGCATACACTGTCCACGTTTCGCAGGCGTATAGTAAGGTTGGTATAACAGCAGCATGATATACTTGTAGTTTGGTGGTTGTTCTTATACCTCTTCTGTCCCATACATTTTTGCGTAATCCGCCAAATACAGCACTAGCTTTTGCCAGTCTCTTGTTAATTTCCACATCAATGTTGACATCGCGAGAGAGAGTGCTTCCAAGGTAAGTAAAATTGTCGACTACCTGCAGTTTTTCCTTATTGACGATGATGGAAGTAGCAGTATGTTGGCTATTTGATGTTGCTTGGTGCATGACTTCTGTTTTTTTGGTGTTAATAGTGAGACCAAAGTTGTTGCAGGCCTTTGAGAAGCGGTCTATGGTGCTCTGCATGTTTACGACAGATAGTTGGATATATATATTTTATGAGTATGTATACTGGTAGGCCTACTTCAAATTGAGCGATGTGCTTGAAGATGTTGTCGTCAAAAATGATTCTGATGTTTTAGCAAGCAATAGTGAAAAAAAATGGAACCAGAACCCGATACAAAATTTTTGGCCTATGGTTCAAGTAATGACGTCGGTCATAGAAGATTCAATAGCACTGATATGCGAGAGTTCCTCTGGGTCTAGGAGCGTGGGATGGATAAGATCTCAAAAAACGGAAACAAAGCACTACCATTTATCACCCATAAGATTCACCATACCCACAACATATGTCCGTTAATTGACTAAAAAATAGAGTGATTGTGACAGTTTGTTATAAAACATAGGCCTACATAATTGATAATACACATTTGATAATTTCACCAACATACTTTCTGATGTTCACTGGTATAGTACAACTTTAAAGGAAATTGCAAGCAGCAACTTTTAGGCCATACTATCTCTCACTCTATGTGACATATCCTTTATGGAACGTTGTCCTTATTGCCACTCTATAAGTCTCTCCTTTATGGAATGTTGTCCTTATTGCCACTCTGTAGTATAAGTCTCTCCTTTATGGAATGTTGTCCTTATTGCCACTCTGTAGTATAAGTCTCTCCTTTATGGAATGTTGTCCTTATTGCCACTCTGTAGTATAAGTCTCTCCTTTATGGAACGTTGTCCTTATTGCCACTCTATAAGTCTCTCCTTTATGGAACGTTGTCCTTATTGCCACTCTATAAGTTTCTCCTTTATGGAACGTTGTCCTTATTGCCACTCTGTAAGTCTCCCGGTCCTGTACAAGTTGCCCAACTTCTTCTAGTGTCATGTTCCAAAGGTCTTCAATATCAGTGGACATAAGTTTGAATGTTAGATTCATTAACCCCTTAGCTGCGGAAGTATTCTTAACCCTTTAGCTGCGGAGGTATCCTTTAGGATACAATGAGGGATTGCTGCCATTTTGCCAAGATCTTCTACTTCTTAGTTTCCCAGGGAAACAATTCATCTGGATGCTTTATTATAAGGATTCAGCTAGATTTTTCCCCTGGGAAGCTATGAAGAGGAGGATCTCTGCAAAGTGGCAGTGCTTTTTCAACATATACTTAAGAATGCCTCCGCAGTTAAGGATACAATGAAATGCCACAGCCATATTGTGGAGATCCTTCTCTTATTAGCTTCCCAGGGAAAAAATCTGTCTGGAAGCTTATATTAAAGAATTCAGAGGAATTGTTTCCCTGAGAAACTAAGAAGATCTGAGAAAAATGGCAGAAGCCCCTCATCATATCGTATCCTTAAGGATACCTCCACAGCTAAGGGGTTAACATAGGCCTACATCAAATTATTTTATTATCCTTTTTGTAAATTTCATCTTTATCCTGCAGTATGTTCTGTGGAAAAGGTTGGTGTTTTTTTGTTTGTTTTAATTAGGCCTATATATTTTCTTGGGATTCAAGGCTGCAGATAAGAATGGGGTGGTGTGTGTGAGTGTTTAACTGTTTAACTTACCCTTAGCAAACCAGTAAAAGGCTTAGCACTAGAATCACTGCCATACAGAAGAACCGGTATGCCCTTTCATCGATCTTTCTTGATTAGATAGAGAAATATACGCATAAATATGTATGAAAGATTTTTCCCCCTCTTGCTTGCTTACACGCTTGTAGAAATTTTTATAGGCTTTTATTTGCTTTTTGTACAGGTGTTTATCCCACATAGTTGACAGGTATGAGTCATGTGAGATTCATTATTGAACATTATGACACTTCGTATCTTCTATGATATCTGTCAGGTGGAATCAATTAAGTACACCTTTGAACACCATGTCTTATTTAAGTTCACGATGTCGGTGAACGACGCCTCGGGTAGGAGGGCGAACGAGCCAGGGTCCAACTCTTCTGGCGAGTTCTTCCTCATACGGAACCAGGCTCGCGGATGAGAAACGGTTCAGTATCCGATGGGCACAGGCACAGTTTGTCCAAATGCACGAGATGTGTTCATAGATGGTGGAACACCTCATACCAGATAGACGCACTCGACAAGCGTCTTGGTGAAGAGGCACTACTCACCAATGTGCCCGGCGGCAGATAGACAGGCTGTCACGGACTAGGGACCAAACCCGAAATAAAGGAATGACGAAAACGGATGTGCTGGACCTCGGACGTCCTGACCACAAGTGGCCAACCAGGGTGCAAATAATCACAGTTTTACTGTGGAACTTGCAGCACAACGTACTTCACGCTCCCTGATGGAAATCACACGAAATTTTTGTTGTGGTTATTTGAGAGCGAACGCTGAAGAAGAAGAAGAAGTATAATGTCAAACTCAAAAAAGATCTTTACCTGGGGCAGTTCTTTTGTAATTCTCATCATAATCATCAATAGAAACTGTGGTCCCGGTTGGGATGTCTGGCATATTTCCCTCAACTCTGGTTTCCAGTCGGATGTTGTTAAGAGAGTCATGCCCAGAAAAAACTTGATGTATTCTCACCACATAATCACCGCTGTCAGTGGACTTGAATGTGATCCGGGAAGTTCTGTTGAATATACCTCCTTTGTGATAGAAAGAAATTTAAAAATAGTTAAAGAAATGAGAATCATTGTGAATGAAAAGAAATAACAAGAGGAAAAATAATATTGAAAAAAAATCAACCAGTGAGAAAGATTGAAAATAACAAATCAGACAATTGCTACGTGTGAAATTAAACATTTTTTCTAACGCATCCAACATCAACATGGCTTATAGATCAATTTGACCTGTAGGATATGACAGCCAACTTCCCCCCAAATCTCATTAAGTCATCTATTATTACACGTATGTCAGGAGGACAGATAGACAGACAAATAGAAAGACAGATGAACAAATAGACATGTCACATAGTACTCATTCTGTGAATGTAAAAGACAAAAATAAAGAGAAGCCTTACCTGTAAAACTGTAGCCATTCTTTGCCTTGGCACTCACAGGTACAGCAAAAAGCCAGCCTATAATTCCACCAATAGAGTTGAGTGTCTGCAATGCTGGACCTAAACTTTGTGGTACTCCAGAGATGGCGCTGTAAGTCCTGCCATCGGCAGTTACTACATAAGTATGCATTACCAAACGATCTTCTAGAGAGATATCATTTAAGTTTCCATAGACAGGTCCATTCAGCTTCTGAGGAGCACCTGGTTCAAGATTATGAGCATGTTTTAGGGGGTATTATTTCAGGGATAATGAATATGAGAAATAAATAATAAAAATAGTAGTAGTAATAATAATAAAAATGATGATAGTAATAGTAAAAATTATACTAATATTAATAATAAAAGTAGTAATAATAATAGTAATAGTACTGTAGTAGTAATAATAATAATAATAAAAATAGTAATAGTATTGTGGTAGTAGTAGTAATAGTAATACTAATAGTACTGGTAGTGGTTGTAATAATAATTATAGCAATAATAATAATAATATATAAAATGACATTATTTTCAGAACGTTGTCTTCATCGTGGATACTCTGAACGCCTATCTGCCCTGGTATGCAGGCCAGAGAATGTTCATAAATTTATCGATGTTGCTGGTCCATTGTCTTCCTCTTCTTCTCTTCCCTGGCACTCTACCATCCAGAATCAGCCTTTCGATACCATCATGTCTCTTTAAGTGTCCAAAATACTGTAGCTTCCTTCTTATGTTGGTATTTAGAAGCCAGCCTTCATTTAGTTTCAGTAATTTCAATATTCTTCTTTTTCTCTATCCATGATATTCGTAGGATCTTTCTGTAGCACTTCATTTCAAATAAATTTATACTTCTGGATATTATCTTGTTTAAAGTCCAAGTTCTGCATCCATATGTTGCCACTGGGAAAACACATGATCTTAATAATAATAATAGTAATGATAAGGTACTATACCAAAATAAGTGTCTAAAATTGAAACTATTTAAACGAGTGTCAATCTGAAATTTTTAGTAATTTGTGATGTCATTCTACCACTGGATTCCTAGTTACAAAATGGCTGTAGTAATTAATTGTGGTTTGACAGATAAATTTGTTATTACCGTTGCAAAGACTGTTCCCAGATACAAAGATACAGATAAGGGATATACTATGTTTTTAACCTGCTACATTGCAGTAAGGATTAGTTAGTACTGCACTGTTAATAAGCACATTGAACTGGTGGGTAAATAATAAACACTGGGTTTGTGTTGAAGTATTTAACGTTAGCGAAATAGTCAATAAAAACACATAGAACACAATTTTATTCTCCCATTTTTATTATATTTCGCTGTCTTTCAATTCACATCTCGGTGAACATGTAGACCCTTATTTTGGTACAGTACCAATAATAATAGTAGCAGTTGTAATAATGATAACAATAATTGTTTGTTTGTTTGAGAACCCTAGGAATTGTGAGAGATTAGCTCTTACTTCCTATGCACAGTGGGGGGGGGGGGGGGTGGTTTTACTGAACTTTCTTTCATACCCAGAAGAATTCAGTTTTCGGAATGCATATTGAAGGAACCTTCTACTCAGAGGGAGGTCTATAATTGTATAGATAACATGCTACAAAGCTTCCATAAGAGAGCGTCAATATAACAGCATGTCATCTACTAAAGTTTTCTTTTCCATAAGTGGTTTGTTTAGTGGGCCATTAGTAAGACCCACAGACTCAGCCGTAATAATAATAATACTAATAATAATAATAGTAATAATAATAATAATAATAGTAATGACAATTATAATAGTAGTAGTAATAATAATAGATCTAAAAATAGTAATAATAATAATAATAATTAAAACATTGCGTATAGAACATTGATTTGTAACCATAGATTATTTTTTTACCCAGGTAATTTATAATATCATTATGTAGTATTACTTTTTATCTTCAAAATTAATATATTTGTTTTAATGTATATTGAGATATACATTAGATTTGTAAATTTAATTTTTTCTTCCATTTTTCTTATTATAAAGTTATAGGCCTAAATGTGTTTAATCTTTCAGTTATAGGTCTGTTTTTAATTAAACACATATAAATCTATAACATTGTAAGCCTATACTGTAATCCTAAACTTTCACATTTTATTTAATGTTACATAAACATATAATTTAACTTTGAGTCTAAATATTTTTGTTTTATTTACATGTAAATATTTGATTTAAATTTAAACATGTTATTCAACTTTGCATCTAAACATTTTATTGAATTCATATCTAAACATTCCATTTAACTTGTAAACAATTTGCTTAACATATATTTAACATTCTATACATCTAAAATTGCATGTTATTTAACTTTACCAGGCTCCAGACAGTGAAACCCATTCCCAAAGAAGGGTGGGACACATACACAGCAGACGCCAACATTATGATCAATACACTGGGCATTTTGGTGGCAAATGCTAGAATCTTGAAAACAGTTGCTTTTTGAATTGTCAATCTCGAACAGCGTTACTGCAATATGAGTGGGAAATAGAAGAGAGAAATTAATTATTGTCAAAAAACATGATAGAGATGGAAGCAGTCAGGCAAATTAAATTAAGGGACACAATCAAGGAGATATTGAGGATTACAAGGAAGATAATTTCAGTAAAAGATAAGGAAAACATAAAAAATTCAATAGGACAAGATGAGTTAAACAAATAAGAGTGATGATACAGGCAAGATGAGGTACATAGAGAAAATAAGATTTAAATAATAAACAAACTATATTAAACAAAATAAATGAGATAATTATGGAAAAACAGAACATGGTGGATAATGAAGGCAATCTGAGGTAACACACTAAGGAAGATGGTTGGTTGGTTGGTTGCTGATCCAGCGGTCCATGGGCTCATGCCCTTTGACCCAATGCCATTATATTGCTGGAAAGTCTGTGGATTTTTGGCCCATTCCGTGCTAGAGCATAACTATCACACCACCAGGAAGGTAGGTTTCAACCTATACACTGCTCTGAGACACTGCAGCCTAGATTTGGTTCACTGTGCTCATTCCCCGCCAACAATTGACTACTGGTTATGCCAAACTTCTCTATTGCTCTAGGAATGCAACCAAATGTTCAAGTCAAAATGATTGTCACGTCCTGAGTCACTGTGCCTCTATGATGGGCCTCAGTCATAGGAAAAAAAACAATGTTGTCAGTTTCCTACTCCTCATAGGTGTGCAGTACATCTCTGGCTCACTCCCAACCCCAGAGTGTGCATACATATATACAAATAAAAAAGCATGAAACACATACAACAAAATAAAAGCATTAGAAGCATAACTGTATAGATGACTTGCCATGAAGCTTCTATAAGAAGATAACCTCAATATAACGGCATGTCATCCACTAAGGTTTTCTGTTGCATGGTTGGTTTGTCTAGTGGGACATTGGTAAGACCCTCAGACGCAACCGCATGCTTACTAAGGAAGATAAGTATTATCACTTATATTTACTTTTAAATAATTTTTAAAAAAAACTTCCACCGGAGGTCATCGTGACTGGATAACCAAACCTTAAACCCCCCCCCCCCAATACTTGTGTATACTCTTAAAGCTCTGATACAACCTAATTATACTATCGTCAGTGGATGATAGTGGTGTAACTCACCAACATAGCTACATTAAAAATATATATATATATATAGGCCTACTTATTTACTGCCGGCAGTGGAGCATAGGACTACAACCGTCACTATTCTCATACATAATTTGAGATAAAGCCATCCATTTACAGGGTACACATATGATAAAACAGGTCCCGGACTTCTAATTCAGGGAGCAAAGAAGAGAACCATGTCTTCTTTCCCTGTTGTAGAAGGCGAAGAAGAAATTTTTAAAAAACATGCACTCACGCATACACACACACACAGAGAGAGAGAGAAAGAGACAGAGAGAAGAGAGAGAGAGAGACACATATATATGAACTAACCTTCTCCAATATTTCCATCTGCTGGTTTAACATTTCCCTTGCCTGTGTTACCAATCTGGAACATCCAGACCCCAGGAATGTTTACATTGGAGTTACTACAGAGTAGGTACAATTTAAAAAAAGTGAGTTTTCTCTCGAGACAATTACGAAACAATTTTTTATCTAGAAAATTACTACTTTTGTTACACACTATTTAACAGAATTTATAATAGAAGAGTATTATCTTACTGTGAGGTGCTCTCTTACTGCGAGGTACTCTCTTACTGTGAGGTACTTTCTTACTGCAAGGTACTTTCTTAATGCGAGGCACTCTGTTTTCAACCTTCGACGTGAGTTTATTTTGGTTAAATCATAGCTTTGATCATCATAAATAATGGAGACCAGACGTCAAATAGTCTTGCCACCACGTCAGATTTCAGGTAATCTTGCCACCACGTCAGATTTCAGGTAACCTTGCCACCACGTCAGACTTCAGATAGTCTTACCACCACGTCAGACTTCAGATAGTCTTACCACCACGTCAGACTTCAGGTAGTATTGCCAGAATTCTACATCTAAATGAGATATACAATTCTACGCCTAAAAGGGATATCATCTGCACAAGAAAATGGATGAATGACCTTTTCTTGTTTTCTATTTTTTGGTATCCACCTATCCTTAAAGTAAACGTATCTACGGTCCTGACCATTTGGTCAATCTCCAGTCATCCCAACCCAGCTGTACACAGTCTTACTCCATTCATAGTTGCACAAGGTAAACACAAAGTTGAAGTGCAACGGTCCCAGGCCCTACCTTGCAACTGAGCTGATTGTTGTAATTCAAACATACCTCAGACAACTACATCATTAGATGTTGTGAGACTAACTAAACATACCTCAGACAACTACATCATTAGATGTTGTGAGACTAACTAAACCTCTATACATATTTTTAAAGAAAATAATTAATTGAAGCAATGAACCAGTGTCAATTATAATTTTCTGAGCAGACAATGATCATACTCACGTGACAAATGACGCAGAAATTCCAGATCCTGGAAGTTTGTGATGACCGCTTCTTTCACCTCCATCAAATCCAGCTTGAGGAGGGATATCGCTGTATGTGGGCATAAATTTGCCCTGGGATGTCATCCACTGGATACCATTATCCAAATAATGAAAGATCGCAAACGAGTCTTTTCCATTTGTCACCAAAACCAACTGAAACGTGTTGAGCTGGAGAATGAAAAAAAAAAGCAACACAGCATCATTTACAACGTTAGACACATTTACAACGTTAGACATATTTACAACGTTAGACACATTTACAATGTTAGACGCATTTACAACGTTAGACACATTTACAAAGTTAGACACAATTTTTACCATTGTCAAAAGTTAACATCAAAGAAGAACTGAAACTTCTTCTTCTTCTTTCGTTCACTTGAAACATGTCTATATCTGTAATTCTGTCTCCTTAATAAAACTCACTGTCTTTTGTAGTTCATACAGTGTCCCATAGAGCTTTGATTCCAGTGTTGTTTCCTCTGGCCAATATGTATGCCTCAGAGTTTCATGCTCAGAACACTCTTGAAGTATATGTTTGGCACTCTGTGCTGCCTGTCCACATGTACACATGGCCGTGTTGCCAATCTTGAACTTTGTATACATGTGACTGCGGAGTCGGTTGTGTCCTGTTCTGAGACGTAGAATTATAACTTGTTCTGATCTGTTCATAATGTGATAGTCATCTTGTGTTGGTGTTTGTGGCTTTCTTATTGACTTGATCATCTGTTTTTTCTGATGGTAGGTGATTGGTATATCTGGTTGGTCTTCGGCAGCACCTTCCTTAGCCAGTTGGTCTGCTTTTTCATTTCCTGGTATTCCACAGTGAGAGGGTATCCACTGCATGGTTACCCTATACTGGTAAGACAATTCGCTAAGTAGTTTCTTTAAGTCTGTTAGTTTTCCAGACTGGAGAGCTTGAAGCACTGACCTTGCATCTGTCAGGAATACCACAGGCTGTAGGCCGGAGTTGGAGTTCAGCAGTTTTTTAGCTGCCACACTAATTGCCTGGATTTCTGCATCATAATTATTGCAGAATTTTCCTGTCGGTGTTCTGATTGTATCTCTAGGCTTGTGTGGATATTCTATATATACACCTGCACCTCCATTCCTCACAGCATTCTGTGCTGACCCATCTGTGTACACTCTGACCCATATATCTTGTGGATATTCCTCATCCAGGAAACTGAGGGTGACTGTCATTCGCTGCACACTGTTCTGTTCGTCCTCGCTTAGTATTCCTTTCACATGGGTCTGAATGTATATTGGCATTCCATGTCTTTCACTCCACGGGGTTTGTTCTGGTACAGACGTTAAGGGGCTGTCAACTTCAGGTAGGTCTGTAAGTTGTCTACGGAGTCGTTTAGCTTGATGGATAAAGCTGCTCCTTTTCAGTCGCCCCATTGCTAAATTTTGGAATCTTTCCTTCATTGGATGACTTGGCATACACTGAAACTTTTCTGCTTGAATTAGTACTTTTGTGTCTCTGCGTTCGCCAAGTGTTTGCATTCTTCCCATTTTCTGCATCTCTGCTATGGGTGTTGATTTCATTGCTCCCAACATTATTCTAAGTGCCTGGTTTTGCACTTTATCTAGATCTTGTAATGTGGTGTTTGATGCAGGACACCATGCAGCTGAACCATATTCCAGGTGTGGTCTTATGCCTTGCTGGTAAACTTTACTGAGTATATTTCCACTGGCTCCCCATGTGGTTCCACTTAGTTTTCTCAGGATAGCTAGCTTCCTCCTGGCTTTTGTTGTTGCTTTGTTTATGTGCTGCTTCCATGTCAGCTTATCATCAAAAGTAACTCCGAGGTATGTGGGTTGTTTGTCTTCTTTCAAGAGCTCTCCATCTATCTTGATATGACCCGCTTTTTGTTTTGGTGAGAGGGTAAAGAGTGTAGTGCTGCACTTATCTGTGTTAATGCTGACGCACCATCTATTTGCCCATAAGGTTAGGGCATCGATAGCTCTTTGTATTTGTTTAGTGGCCACTGTTGCATGTTCTTCCGTGCACCAGATCACCAGGTCATCAGCATACATTGCCACTTTGATCCCGTGTGGTAGTTCAGCAACTAGGTCATTGATGTAAACCAAGAAAAGTGTGGGTGACAGGACTCCTCCCTGGGGGACTCCATGACGCAGTAGAACTTTCTTGCTCTTGCGACCATCTAATTGTACCCTGGCTCTTCTATTATGCAGGTATGCTTTAACCCATTTGTACATTCTTGAGCTAACCCTGCAATTTCGCAATTTCTTTAGGAGCCCTTCTTTCCAGACCTTATCAAATGCTTTCCTGAGGTCTATCCATGCTGCTAGTACCAGTTTCTTTTCTTGGAAGGCATCCTCAATCTCTTGGGAGAGGTAGGTTGCCTGATCTTCAGTAGAGTAGCACTGTCTGAAACCTGCTTGCTGTGATACCAGAAGGTTTTCACTTTCAAGGTACCACTGCATCCTAAGATTGATAATGCGTTCCATTGTTTTACATAGACAGCTTGTGAGGCTGATGGGCCTGTAGTTGGAGACTGTGTTGCCATCTTTTCCTGATTTGAGGAGTGGTATCATTATTGCTTCTCTCCACGCCTGTGGTACATTACCTGTGGACCAGCTTGTGTTAAAGATCTGCAGTAGCTTTGCTCTTGCTGCAATTCCCAGGTTTCTAATCATTTCATTGGACACTCCATCAGCTCCAGGGGACTTTTTCATTTTCAATTTGGATATTGCATGCTCCAGTTCTCTCATTGTGATTGGTGCCTCCATGACTTCAGGTATAGGTTCACCTTGTCCAATGTTTTGCTGGTTCTCTCGAACCTCCTGTTGTTTGTCTGGGCTGACTTTGACGTTATTGTCTTCTGCAAAGGAATCTGCAAAGTAATCAGCTGCATGTTTACCTGTTAAAATGTTTCTATCTTTATAAAGTGTGATCCTGGTATTTCTCCCTGTACCTTCATCATTTAGTTGTTTTACAAGTTTCCATAATTTCCTAGTATCTCTTTCTAGGTTCAGCGACTCTGTTTTTTCTTTCCAGCTGCTCCGTCTGGCTTGTAACTTGGCTCTTTGAAATTTAGCCTTTGTTTGCTGATATTTGTTGTGATGTTCTTGGCTAGGTCTGTTCTCAGCCTGCTGTCTAGATGTTTCCATCTCATTTTGCAGCTTTTCCAGTTCATCATTCCAGTAGGGTTTGTAGTTTTTGCGTGCCCCCCTGGGTATGGTTTTACTAGCAGCATGTAGTATACATCTATTAAATTCACTCACTGCTCTATTGATGTCTTTGTCCAAGTTCATGTCCTTAGCTAGAACACTGGTTAAATGCTGGTACATTTTCCAGTCTGCCCTTTTATAGTTCCACCTAGTGAGCGTGCTGCTGTCCTTGGTGAATTCATTGTGGATTTCCAGAAATACTGGTCTGTGGTCACTACCTCCAAGCTGCTTTCCAACAACACGTGTGATGTTCCATTCCAAGCCTGGTGAGTGGAATGCCAGGTCTGGTGTAGAGGTGGTGTGCCATGCTCTCGAGTAGAAGGTTGGCGAGTCTGCTGGCTGGTTAATAAGGATGAGATTATTTTCATCCTGCCAGCTCTCAAGTTCCTCACCTCTCTTGTCGATATGATCGTAGCCCCAGCTCTGAGAGTGGCTGTTGAAGTCACCACACACCATGAGTTTCTCTTTGTCTGGAATTGTGTCTAGTGCCATTGGTTTATCATTTGGGCAGTAGTAGTTCAGGAGATGGAATTCTGCACTGTCTGTTTTTAGGTGGAGCATCTGGTATTCTGCCCCTTCCATATATACTTCCAGCTGACATGCGCTGATATTGTTTTTAACAAGTGTCAGAATTCCACCCTTTCGCCTGTCCTTTCGGTCAGATCGGTAGCACTGGTAGCCTCTGATTTTGAAGGCTATGTCACTGCTGAGGTGTGTTTCTTGGATACAGCATATGTTAACTTGTTCTTCACTGAGGACATTTTCAAGTTCCAATTTTTTGCTGTATCCATCTCTTTTACTGTTGACACCCTCAGCATTCCAGTGCATTATTTTTATTGGTCGTTTGTTTGTTTGGCCAGTAGCTCTATTCCCTTGCCTCCTGGCTCCTCGAGGCAATTGAGAAGGACTTCCAGTAACTGAGGTTGGGCCCTTTCGAGGTATAGGGCCCGGCACCGTCCCTGCCTGAACGTCCGCCACAGGGCAGGCACCATAACTATTTATAGATGTAGACATGTTTCCATTGTGTTTTGTGCGTGGCATCCTGATTATCTGTGCGCCTTTTGGCTGGATGCCTCCGTCTTCAGCACTCTGCTTACTAGGGCAGGACTATGGTCCTGCTCGAGTGGGACTGCCCGACCAGTCTTAGTTTCCAGCCCCTGATGGCTGAACTAAGCCCCATCACCTCTGCACGGTGCTGGTCTCGATGGGGAGAACTGAAACAAAAACAAATAACAATTAAAAATGTAACAATGGAAAAATGGTTGAAATTCAGTTTCACAAAAAGGTCGAATGAACAGATTCAACGTTTCGACCACAAGATCTTTGTTAGGATAAGGACAAACACTGAAATTATCGTTGTCATGGGGACACTCATTTCAGAATATAGCTCAACTAAAGAAACCAAATTTCAAGTAAATCGTTGAGACCAGAATACCTAATCACTATTTAATAGTCAAGTAGGACTCATGCCCGTGATTAAACATACCGGTAGTGTATTTCTTTATCAGAGGTTTTTTTTTAATGAGAGGGAAGATTCAGGCTTTTGAATACAAGTGCTACAGACGTCTGTTTATAATTAGTTATATAAAACACAAGACAAATATATTCGTCTGGCAGCAAATAAATAAACTTGCAGGTTATCAAGAATCACTTCTGACAGTGATGAAACGGCCTAAATATGTTTGGTTTGTACATATAACGAGACACGACTCGGTTTATAAAAATTATTTTGCAAGGAACAGTCAAAGGTGGAAGGGAAAGATTCGGAGTTGGGTTCTCCTAAAGGGGACTGGTTAATTCAACCAGGTTTGTCCTATAGTGTCTGGTTAATTTGACCTGGAGTCGCGTGAAGGTTGAACACCCCTAAAAACATTGCAAGCCGGAAGCCTATCAGCAGCTTGGGGTTTCATAGAATATGGCAGCAAGCATATGACGGTGTCCATAGTCCACATTGTTAGTCCAAATTGTTAGTACAAATTCTTTGCCCAAATTGTTAGTACAAATTGTTAGTCCAAATTGTTAGTACAAATTCTTTGCCCAAATTGTTAGTACAAATTGTTAGTCCAAATTGTTAGTCCAAATTGGTTATGTCAGAGCTCTTAACCATACAAAATGATGGAATTGTGATTTGTCGAACCATAACCTCGTGGCATATTTATGGAACCTGAACTATGAACCTAAACTAACTCAAAGGTAACACATCACAAAGTGTATGTACTTCACAAAGTGGTTGTACTTCACAAGATGGTTGCACTTCACAAAGTGTATGTACTTCACAAAGTGGTTGTACTTCACAAGATGGTTGCACTTCACAAAGTGGTTGTACTTCACAAAGTGGTTGCACTTCACAAAGTGGTTGTACTTCACAAAGTGGTTGTACTTCACAAAGTGTAAGTACTTCACAAAGTGTAAGTACTTCACAAAGAATTTCTTATGCGACAAAACAATATAACACAGATTGTATTAGAAAATCAAACATTCAAACTTCATATACCAACATTGTGTTATCAATGTCAGACATGGACAAAACTAAAGAACAAGAGAGAAAACTTACTGTCTCTGAAATGAGATGTCTAAATATAGCAGTAAACACAACCAGAAGAGATCATGTGAGGAATGAAGAGATTACGGGAAGAGATCATGTGAGGAATGAAGAGATTACAAGAAGAGATCATGTGAGGAATGAAGGAGATTACAAGAAGTGATCATGTGAGGAATGAAGGAGATTACAAGAAGTGATCATGTGAGGAATGAAGGAGATTACAAGAAGTGATCATGTGAGGAATGAAGGAGATTACAAGAAGAGATCATGCGAGGAATGAAGGAGATTACAAGAAGTGATCATGTGAGGAATGAAGGAGATTACAAGAAGTGATCATGTGAGGAATGAAGGAGATTACAAGAAGTGATCATGTGAGGAATGAAGGAGATTACAAGAAGAGATCATGCGAGGAATGAAGGAGATTACAAGAAGTGATCATGTGAGGAATGAAGGAGATTACAAGAAGTGATCATGTGAGGAATGAAGGAGATTACAAGAAGAGATCATGTGAGGAATGAAGGAGATTGCAAGAAGAGATCATGTGAGGAATGAAGGAGATTACAAGAAGAGATCATGTGAGGAATGAAGGAGATTACAAGAAGTGATCATGTGAGGAATGAAGGAGATTACAAGAAGTGATCATGTGAGGAATGAAGGAGATTACAAGAAGAGATCATGTGAGGAATGAAGGAGATTACAAGAAGAGATCATGTGAGGAATGAAGGAGATTACAAGAAGAGATCATGTGAGGAATGAAGGAAATTACAAGAAGAGATCATGTGAGGAATGAAGATTACAAGAAGAGATCATGTGAGGAATGAAGGAGCTTACAAGAAGTGATCATGTGAGGAATGAAGGAGATTACAAGAAGAGATCATGTGAGGAATGAAGGAGATTACAAGAAGAGATCATGTGATGAATGAAGGAGATTACAAAAAGAGATCATGTGAGGAATGAAGGAGATTACAAGAAGAGATCATGTGAGGAATGAAGGAGATTACAAGAAGAGATCATGTGAGGAATGAAGGAGATTACAAGAAGAGATCATGTGAGGAATGAAGGAGATTACAAGAAGAGATCATGTGAGGAATGAAGGAGATTACATGAACTGTTGGAAGAAGAGGAGATCATGTGAGGAATGAAGGAGATTACAAGAAGAGATCATGTGAGGAATGAAGGAGATTACAAGAAGAGATCATGTGAGGAATGAAGGAGATTACAAGAAGAGATCATGTGAGGAATGAAGGAGATTACATGAACTGTTGGAACAAGAGGAGATCATGTGAGGAATGAAGGAGATTACATGAACTGTTGGAACAAGAGGAGATCATGTGAGGAATGAAGGAGATTACAAAAAGAGATCATGTGAGGAATGAAGAGATTACATGAATAGATCATGTGAGGAATGAAGAGATTACATGAACTGTTGGAACAAGAAGAGATCATGTGAGGAATGAAGGAGATTACAAGAAGTGATCATGTGAGGAATGAAGGAGATTACAAGAAGAGATCATGTGAGGAATGAAGGAGATTACAAGAAGAGATCATGTGAGGAATGAAGAGATTACATGAACTGTTGGAACAAGAAGAGATCATGTGAGGAATGAAGAGATTACAAGAAGAGATCATGTGAGGAATGAAGGAGATTACAAGAAGAGATCATGTGAGGAATGAAGGAGATTACATGAACTGTTGGAACAAGAAGAGATCATGTGAGGAATGAAGGAGATTACAAGAAGTGATCATGTGAGGAATGAAGGAGATTACAAGAAGAGATCATGTGAGGAATGAAGGATATTACAAGAAGAGATCATGTGAGGAATGAAGAGATTACATGAACTGTTGGAACAAGAAGAGATCATGTGAGGAATGAAGAGATTACATGAATAGATCATGTGAGGAATGAAGAGATTACATGAACTGTTGGAACAAGAAGAGATCATGTGAGGAATGAAGGAGATTACAAGAAGTGATCATGTGAGGAATGAAGGAGATTACAAGAAGAGATCATGTGAGGAATGAAGGAGATTACAAGAAGAGATCATGTGAGGAATGAAGAGATTACATGAACTGTTGGAACAAGAAGAGATCATGTGAGGAATGAAGAGATTACAAGAAGAGATCATGTGAGGAATGAAGGAGATTACATGAACTGTTGGAACAACGTATGTGTTCAAATATATTGAACAATAGAGACTGAAATGGTTCGTCCACTTGATGAGAATGAACCGTTATTAGTCAGTAACAGAAGATTAGACCTTCAAAATGGGAACAGCAGGAGCAGAGGAAGACCAAGAGAAGGTGGATTAAAAGAGTTACCAACATTCTGCTACGTCATGATATTACTGCATATCAAGCGACTAAACGTGACATAGCCCTGAAACCTATAGTCATTCAATCATGCGACGCTGTACAACAACAGTGTAACTGTACAACAACAGTGTAACTGTACAAGCTGAGAAAGACAATAGATAGTTGTATAGACAAGATGAGAAACAAATTGAAGTCACAAAGAACATACCTTATCTCCCTGTTCGCGATAGTATCCAACTCTATCCCACGTGACAATGAACAATGATGTAGGCACGTAGTTATGCAGTCCGGTAAAATTGGCGCGAATGTCTCTGGTAGCTCTTTCCAGAAGTGAAGCATCTGAAGACGATCTGAAATTTTGGAAAATTGTTTATTTATTATTGGATAATTTATTTATTTGACATTGTTAGCAGTTCTATAGGTGCGGAGTTCCATTCAATTACAACTAAAGTCACGTTTCCTGTGAGGTATGGGGTTATATATAATATAATAGCCGTGTTCTGTCATTATCTCCGGAACACTCTATAAATAGCGCATTTACGTCACAGAATTATGTGCGACATAAAATAAAAAGGTGGGTCGAGACGGAATTTTCCCCGGCACGACTCAAAGAAGACGCCATCGTTGTATACAAATGTTATTGTGAATCGCGATCGTTATTCTGATCAAGGTCGCTATAATGAACCTACATCAATGGTTTTCGTCAACGAAGATAGCGAACCGCCATATCACCGCGACATTCTCATTTATTCATTAATAAAATATTGGTTAAGGACTGTATGATGTCATACTCGCTTTTTTTCCCATACGGTGAACCTGGTTGGCAAGCATATTGGCAATGTGAGACATATCAGGGTAATAAAACCAATAAATTTCGTCACGACGGGACTACTAGTCCCGAAGTAATCTGAACGCCCGAGATGAGTTTCACCCACAGTTTGGCTAAATTCCTAGCCAAATAGTAATCTCATCTTATTTTCTAAGGAGGTAGGGAGGGGGTGTTTGAACACTCAACCCCCTCCCCCTTAATCTACAAACTTGGATCCAATAGTTAGAACAAGGGCAATTCATGAGACAGTAATTGAACCAGGCAAATTCAACTGTCACATATTCTCCTAGCAACTTGAAGAATATGTTTTCCGAGCGAACAGGTGCCAGCTTAACGAGCTTGGTTTAAGTCCAGTCTGTTGTCAAACACGCCGATACTTATCTCATCTATAGTTCAGCAGTTAATAAAAGTGCATGCTATGTAGACACGAACCATCTATGGAGATCACGTGTGTTTGATAGACAACAAGAACATGGAGACAACAATCCAATAATGGGGAGAGATACAAAGATAGATAGAAAGAGAGAGAGAGATTGTAAAATAAAATTGGAAATCCATATCTTTGTTGGTATGCCCAAATAGATGTCCATTTTACTAGACGTCGTTGTGACTGTTTATATTGTGACGTCTAAAATATTCTAGTGATTATGTTGTCTTGCAGTGTTTAGCTCTAAACTGACTGTTAGCAGCCCTAAAAAGGATTGTTATTAGCTCTAAAACTGACTGATGTTGGCAAAGAAATGGACTATTGTTGGCAATGACATGGACTACTGTTGGCAATGAAATAGACGGTTGTTGGCAATGACATGGACTGTTGGTAATGAAATGGGTTGTTGTTGGTAATGAAATGGACTATTGTTGGCAATGAAATGGACTATTGTTGGCAATGACATGGACTATTGTTGGCAATGACATGGACTGTTGTTGGCAATGACATGGACTGTTGGTAATGAAATGGACTATTGTTGGCAATGAAATGGACTATTGTTGGCAATGACATGGACTACTGTTGGCAATGAAATAGACTGTTGTTGGCAATGACATGGACTGTTGTTGGTAATGACATGGACTGTTGTTGGCAATGACATGGACTGTTGGTAATGAAATGGATTTTTGTTGGTAATGAAATGGGTCGTTGATAGATAGCCATAGACATTTGACTTACCTATAGTACACATGTCCTGCAGTTCTCGTATCCACATCGGACAAGAAGACAGCAATAAAAGGAAAACCAAAAGGAATAGCCATATTTGCACGGTAATCTGGCAACTCTGTATCAAATGACACGTGGCCATTCATGTTTACCTGTGGAAATTAACCAACGAATGTAATACAATCTGAGAAGGTAGAATATCAGATACACAACTGTGATAGTAACTAGTGTTAACATCTGGGGAAATACTAGAATATCAGCTACACCTATGATAGTAACTAGTGTTAACATCTGGGGAAATACTAGAATATCAGCTACACCTGTGATAGTAACTAGTGTTAACATCTGGGGAAATACTAGAATATCAGATACACACCTATGATAGTAACTAGTGTTAACATCTGGGGAAATACTAGAATATCAGATACACACCTATGATAGTAACTAGTGTTAACATCTGGGGAAATACTAGAATATCAGCTACACACCTATGATAGTAACTAGTTTTAACATCTGGGGAAATACTAGAATATCAGATACACACCTATGATAGTAACTAGTGTTAACATCTGGGGAAATACTAGAATATCAGCTACACCTATGATAGTAACTAGTGTTAACATCTGGGGAAATACTAGAATATCAGCTACACACCTATGATAGTAACTAGTGTTAACATCTGGGGAAATACTAGAATATCAGCTACACACTTGTGAGTAACTAGTGTTAACATCTGGGGAAATACTAGAATATCAGCTACACACCTGTGATAGTAACTAGTGTTAACATCTGGGGAAATACTAGAATATCAGCTACACACCTGTGATAGTAACTAGTGTTAACATCTGGGGAAATACTAGAATATCAGCTACACACCTGTGATAGTAACTAGTGTTAACATCTGGGGAAATACTAGAATATCAGCTACACACCTGTGATAGTAACTAGTGTTAACATCTGGGGAAATACTAGAATATCAGCTACACACCTATGATAGTAACTAGTGTTAACAACTGGGGAAATACTAGAATATCAGCTACACACCTATGATAGTAACTAGTGTTAACATCTGGGGAAATACTAGAATATCAGATACACACCTATGATAGTAACTAGTGTTAACATCTGGGGAAATACTAGAATATCAGATACACACCTATGATAGTAACTAGTATTAACATCTGGGGAAATACTAGAATATCAGCTACACACCTGTGATAGTAACTAGTGTTAACATCTGGGGAAATACTAGAATATCAGCTACACACCTATGATAGTAACTAGTGTTAACATCTGGGGAAATACTAGAATATCAGATACACACCTGTGATAGTAACTAGTGTTAACATCTGGGGAAATACTAGAATATCAGCTACACTTATGATAGTAACTAGTGTTAACATCTGGGGAAATACTAGAATATCAGCTACACCTATGATAGTAACTAGTGTTAACATCTGGGGAAATACTAGAATATCAGCTACACCTATGATAGTAACTAGTGTTAATATCTGGGGAAATACTAGAATATCAGCTACACCTATGATAGTAACTAGTGTTAACATCTGGGGAAATACTAGAATATCAGCTACACACCTGTGATAGTAACTAGTGTTAACATCTGGGGAAATACTAGAATATCAGCTACACCTATGATAGTAACTAGTGTTAACATCTGGGGAAATACTAGAATATCAGCTACACACCTGTGCTATTAACTAGTGTTAACATCTGGGGAAATACTAGAATATCAGCTACACCTATGATAGTAACTAGTGTTAATATCTGGGGAAATACTAGAATATCAGCTACACCTATGATAGTAACTAGTGTTAACATCTGGGGAAATACTAGAATATCAGCTACACACCTGTGATAGTAACTAGTGTTAACATCTGGGGAAATACTAGAATATCAGCTACACACCTGTGATAGTAACTAGTGTTAACATCTGGGGAAATACTAGAATATCAGCTACACCTATGATAGTAACTAGTGTTAACATCTGGGGAAATACTAGAATATCAGCTACACCTATGATAGTAACTAGTGTTAACATCTGGGGAAATACTAGAATATCAGCTACACCTATGATAGTAACTAGTGTTAACATCTGGAGAAATACTAGAATATCAGCTACACCTATGATAGTAACTAGTGTTAACATCTGGGGAAATACTAGAATATCAGCTACACACCTATGATAGTAACTAGTGTTAACATCTGGGGAAATACTAGAATATCAGCTACACCTATGATAGTAACTAGTGTTAACATCTGGGGAAATACTAGAATATCAGCTACACCTATGATAGTAACTAGTGTTAACATCTGGGGAAATACTAGAATATCAGCTACACCTATGATAGTAACTAGTGTTAACATCTGGGGAAATACTAGAATACCAGCTACACCTATGATAGTAACTAGTGTTAACATCTGGGAAATACTAGAATATCAGCTACACACCTGTGATAGTAACTAGTGTTAACATCTGGGGAAATACTAGAATATCAGCTACACACTTGTGAGTAACTAGTGTTAACATCTGGGAAAATACTAGAATATCAGCTACACACCTGTGATAGTAACTAGTGTTAACATCTGGGGAAATACTAGAATATCAGCTACACACCTGTGATAGTAACTAGTGTTAACATCTGGGGAAATACTAGAATATCAGCTACACACCTGTGATAGTAACTAGTGTTAACATCTGGGGAAATACTAGAATATCAGCTACACCTATGATAGTAACTAGTGTTAACATCTGGGGAAATACTAGAATATCAGCTACACACCTATGATAGTAACTAGTGTTAACATCTGGGGAAATACTAGAATATCAGCTACACCTATGATAGTAACTAGTGTTAACATGTATGGGAAAACTAGAATTCGTTGATATCCTTTATATACCTAGCATCTTGTATGAACAGTGATGAAACCGCTATATATATATATAGCCTATATAAATTTGGCACGATTTAACCATTTGGAATCAATGTCAGTCAATCGTATGGATGCAATTAATTTGCGCCGTCATTCTCTGTTTTGTTTCACCGAAATTTGGGTGTGTTTTGTCTATATCTAGCATTATGTCTATATTTGAACGTCAAAAATGTCGTTTTTACTAGTCGTTTTATGCTGCGAATGTGTTTTTGATAAATGTCTTGAGGATGAAACATGGATTTGTGTACGTAAAATAGTTCAGTCACCTTATGAGAATGAACCCAAACCGAATACCAATAAGAGCATATAACACAAGAATATCTGGGCGTAAAGCCAAAAGTAGACCAAGAAAACGGTGGATAGAAGACATCAAGATAACCTTGAACATAGAGGGACTTTATGCAACCAAGCGACACATTTGATCGTGGAACGATAAATAACGCTCTCGTCTCTGCGCTTAACGGCAAGAGTGGATACTAGCAACCATCATTCACCTGAGGAAAGAGAATAGGCTATTATATGTTTCCAGTGATCAAAAAAACTTCATTACCCTGTTTCATTTTTCGCGTGTTGGATTTCAGTTTTACTGCAGCGAGTACACATTATAGAAAAGTATGAACCTCGGAGGGTAGTTTGTCCTGAGAGAGTGCCACGCGAAGAAATGTCTGAACCACGGCGGATAGTTTGTTCTGAGAGAGAGCCCACGAGAAGAAAAGTCTGAACCTCGGCGGGTAGTTTGTTCTGAGAGAGAGCCCACGAGTAGAAAAGCCTGAACCTCGGCGGGTAGTTTGTTCTGAGTGAGAGTACACGAGTAGAAAATTATTTAACTACGGAAAAATTTGTGATCGCCATCTCCACCTCCCCAAGGCAAGGGGGCCCCGACAATAAAAGGCCGATTGGTGCACACAACCTTAGGGGTAGCCTAATACACTCTCAAAATGTTCAGCCCAGCATTTGAGAATTTTCTCTGTCAGCGACGGCCTGTTTTACATCCGCGCTCAGAATAGGATACGCTCCCACAGATCGAGGATCACAGATTACCCCTAATGCTGAATAGAATTTCTGCATACCACCGCCAGTCAGCGCACGGCTGTATCTCTTTGACCCTGCCACCTCACCATAAGTCACCCCCCCCCCAAGATCCATCTGCGCACCTATCTTTGATCTCTCTCACACTACTAATACTACTACATCAATTACTGCCGCAAACACTACCACAACCATAAGTACTACTACTACTACTACTACCACAACCATAAGTACTACTACTACTACCACAACCATAAGTACTACTACTACTACCACAACCATAAGTACTACTACTACTACCACAACCATAAGTACTACTACTACTACCACAACCATAAGTACTACTACTACTACTGCTACTGCTACTACTGCTGCTGTTACTACTACTACTACTACTGCTACCACAACAACAACAACTATTACAATTATTAATTTTACTACTTCTAATAATAGAACTACTACCTTGAAGAAAGATCACTGTTACGCTGCTGCACTTCTCCTCTTACAGGAAGCTGCGCCTTTTTTTACTACTGTAGATCGCCATATAGTTATTTTGTGTGTGCAAGTTCTTCCCATGTAACTTGCTTTATGTAGAAGACATTCAGTAAGGTCTTTAACGATTCTTTTAGCAACCTTGAGATCGTATGCCCATCTGCAACTCGCAATAAAGAAGTGTTCTTGGCAGACGATGATTTGGCATACGATACAACTACTGGAAATATAAAGTATTTCCCACACACACACACACACAAAGCCATTCCAAAACGGAATTAAAAGCTTTTAGTTTTTTTAAGAAATGATAAAGAGCCGTTAACAGTTTTTCTTTGTAAAGACAAATTTATCACTATCGTATCTAATGCCCTGAGTTTATTTCATTTTTTTTTAGCCAAACAAAAAACATTATGTTTAGGTTTTCAAATCTCAGGGATTTTTTGGCAAACACTTTGAACAAACTCGCTTGTTAACTTCATTTAAAACAAAGAAATGCAACTGTCATACAAGACGTGCCATAATTCAAGAAACAACTGTCATACAAGACGTGCCATAATTCAAGAAACAACTGTCATACAAGACGTGCCATAATTCAAGAAATGTGATCTACTGTGTATAAACATGTTTAACTAAAAATGTCTATTCACAAACACATTTCACCATTTAAATAAACTTTAAATTTAAACAAACTAAACCAACAGGAAATATTGCTACATGAGGAAATTGGCATTAAAAATATTAGCTTTCAGCAGAAATTCTGTTGAGAAAATGTCTCTATAATATAAGACAGCTTTGCTCAAACGTGTTAGAAACGTGTTCTCACTTCTCAGTAAAATCTGGAAATTTAATTTCAGGAAATCTTTTGATCTTTAAAAAACAGCCGCTAAAAATAATTTGTAGGATGTTCCATTCTTAGACTCCTCTAAAATCTAATGTTGTCAGGCAAGGGAACCCCCCCCCCCCCCCTCCAAAAAAACCGAATTCATTTAACGGGTGAGAGAAAACGAAAATTGAATCCATGATTTGTTTTGAATTTTACCGTAATTACATACAAACATTTCAATCTAAAAGCCAGAAGGTAAAATAAACCCACCCAACAAAGTTACTAGTTGTCATATACAATTGTTGCCAATTCATTTTTTGTAAAAAGACGATAGTTTCGTGCAAAAAGAGCACTAGAAATCACTAATTTGTGTGTGAACAGGCACTATGAAATTACGACTTCTATTTTCATTAAAATGTTATAAAATATCAAATTACAATTGACAAGTATCAGTTAATATTAGAATCAATGTTATTTCTGGATGTGCCAAATTGGCCAGATAACATATCCTAGTTACCTTGTACATGTTCTCTCAAGTTTTTAGTGTTGCAAATAGTTTGAATCAGAAATTACCTTTTTTAACTAGACTCAGTCCCTTTTTTGACCGAACCATGTCTATTTTATAACTAAATCCATTCCTTTTTATAACTAAATCCACTACTTCTTGTGGATAAACCCGTCCCTTTTATAACTAAGCACATCCATAGAATATAATTTCACAGCAGAACACACAACATACGGAAGCTGTTTGAGAAACCTAACACAATGGGGTGCAAAGGGAACGCATTGCTCTAGGCGGACCCAGGGTTAGCAGATAACCAAGATCCAAAATGTACCTTCACGCGGTGCACCCTGGAAACAGAAATACAGCAGCTCGAGCTAATTCTGGCCAAATCCTTTGGGGATCGTGTCCGAGAATGTGGAGGTAGCGGATGGAAAGAGATTTGACTGCACAATAGACAGACAATATCTCCGACAACATCAGCATCACCACATACAGCGACACTGTCGACATACAGTGAAGCTAGTCAGTCCAGTCCGAACATTGGAGGGGCGTCCAATGTAAAATGAACGTAAAGGTAGATGCATGACGAGAGACAAATAGATTTCATACCGAGTACAATGAAACAATGAAAGGGCAGAACAGCGCTAGATGGCAGCGCGAACTGCAAATAGAAAGTGAAAAGTCCCTAGGAGAGGAGAACTACAAGCTCTGTCAGCTCGAGACGAGCTTCTAGTTACCTGTGTCCCTTACAGGCAGAGACCCAGACTCATTCATTGGCGTTTGGTAAAGCAAGAAGACCTAATCCAACTCTAATGTCGAGCCTTCCTAAACCGAAAATATGCTCGCGAAGAGAAATTATTCTGTACCCGATGGGCTTAGGCAAGAAAGGGACAACGATTTAGCCCTAGCCCAACTCTACTGTCAGGTTTTCCTACACCGGAAATACACTTGAAGAGAGAAAGGGTTCAGTACCTGATGGGCTCAGGCGCTATTGAGACAAGGACGCTCAGCTCGAGAACGCCTTGCTCTCAAACGCATGATGTGAGACGAACTTGGACAAAGGGTTCACGATGTCGGTGAACGACGCTTCGATTAGGAGGGCGAACGAGCCAGGGTCCAACTCTTCTGTTGAGTTCTTTCCCTTAAGGAACCAGGCTCACGGATGAGAAACGGTTCAGTACCCAATGGGCACAGGCACAGCACGTCCAATTACACGAGACAAGTTCATAGACAGTGGAACACCTCGTGCGAGTCAGACGAGAGCAAAAATCGTCTGAGCGAAGAGTCGCCACTACGCGTGCCTGGAGAAAGATATAGAGGCTGTCACAGGCTAAGGGTAGCCCACCCTAATTGTCAAGGCATGCCGAAATCGGATGTGCTAGGCCTACAAGGCGCATAACGGAGGCACAACGTAATCACGCTCCCGGCGGAAATCGCACGGATATCCGTGATGGTTACAATGGAGCGAACGCAAAACAAATAACAAACAAACCTAACACAATTTCGTCTAACACGGCTTATACAGAGAACATTAGGTTAGCTACCCAAGGGCACGGTAGGCAGTGAAGTAGTCTTGCTATATAGGCAATGGTTCCCCGATTGCAAAGCGCCTTGCCTAATGATAGATGCAAAAAATGTTCTCCCAACGCAAGATATCAGCTCGCCTCATGATATAGATCCACCTCCCCCTGTCAATCTGATGCTTCTTTCATAGATATTGCATTGTGTCGAAAGCTAGAATCTCTTCGGAATGAAAGCAAGATCTGAAGAAACCACCTCACTGAACATAGGAAGAAACCACCTCACTGCACATAGGAAGTAACCACCTCACTGCACATAGGAAGTAACCACCTCACTGCACATAGTAAGTAGGAGCAAACCCTGCTTATTTCCTACGAGTCTAACCAATCAAATAAACAACAAACAACCAGCGACCAAACAACAAACACACACAAAATTAGCAAATGAATAACAAACAACTAACAAATAAAAACACACAAACAACAAAGAAATTAAAAAAACAAGCAACAAAAAAAACAAATAAACAAACAAAAAACAAACAATAAATAAACAAACATCAAACAAACACACACACACAAACTACAAACAAAGAAAACAAACAGTCAATGTTAGGCAATATTTGCACCACATAAACCATTACAGGTAATAACAAGCTATAAGGTTAGTTACATAAAAAAACATACATTAATATAATCACTAGAGACCTGGATGTAAGTTGAAAGTCTTGCCTCGGGTCTAAGAAGGTGTAAATCAACCAGTGTAGGGTAACAACCCTAAACAGGAAGTAGGTGGCTGAGGTAACACTGGGCAAAATGTCAAGATATACAAAAATAGGTAGGTGTGTTACCAAAATAAAACATAAAACAACTTAACAACGAGATACAGAGACAGACGACGTTTCGACTATAAAGCCTTCATCAGGACAAACAAATGACCACAATAAAACAAATCTTACATGGAGACAAATAGGGTTATAATGAGGACAATAGCAGATAGGTAATGAGGGAAGAAAAGATGTGGAAGCATGACAGGTGAGAAAAACGTATGGGGAGAAGTGAGTAGTAAGTAGGGAGGAGAAAGTAGACTGAAGAATGTGAGATGAACAGAGGAAAAGATATGGTAGCAAGTAAATACATAAAAATAAAAATACTCACCTCAAAAGTGGCAACAGAGAATGAATGCTACAGACAAGCAATCATGATGTAAGGGAAGAGCAAAATGAGATGGTACGAGGGATCAGGTGGGAGAAAGAGGCCAAAAACGGCAGGAACAGAAGAGAAAGAGCAAACAGCAGAAAGAGAATATGAGCAGATAATGGTGATATATGAGAATAAAATAGTAAAATAACTTAACTTATGCAGCGTCTAGTCTATGTTCCTTCCATGTGAATGAGCACCCGCATAATGGCAACAAAGTAAAAAATGGACAGTGAAAATCAGATTTCTATGAAGGGTCATGATAGCACGTATTTGTACAGGTTAGAAAAATAAAGACATGCCACAGTAATAGACGGTACCCGAGGCGCCGAAGTGAAAAGAAAACACACCCGCGAAAGGTAGAACAATGGAAAAGGCAATAGCCTGGTTTGGTCACAGCGCATACCAACTGATGAGAGTACAGGGGCGTAAGTAAATAGCCATAGAGAAAGATAACAGAGTATAAGAAAAAGAAGGTGTAATCTCCTACTTAAGAAACAGCTCATTGTAATGAAAAGAAATAATATATAAATCATATCCCCCACCAAATCGGATGTATACATTCGCATTTTCTGGACTGCATCCTGCTGGAAATCTAGTAGGACCATTGTCCAACTAAAAGAGAGAAGCAGCGGGAGTTTGAGAGGGAATGCTGAATAAGAAGAAACATATTATGTATAGTACATTTCAGACAAACTATTATTACACATCTCTTCCACTCTGAAGTCGGATGTTTCAGGTCGACATGCGCAGACATTGCAGCTAAGCTGTAAAACATGACATTCCATACTCCGGAGTATATCCTGCTACAATCTAGGTTTGAGAACGAACATGAAAAATACACATCTATTCCACGGGAAGAATTTGAACAGCTTACATTTAACCAGGAGGCTTACAGAATGGCAGTGAGGAAAACGTTACATCATGTAGATAATAAAATCATGTGGTAGCATATCCTATTCAGGATGTAGCCATTTCTAGGCAATATAAATACGTTCAGTAGTCTACTATTGCTTTCTGAGCGGCCGAATGCACAATTGACAGCAGAGAGATTTGACCCCGGTACCTTGGCCATCACATACGGGCGCAGTACAACAGGACCCTACACCACATAGGTAGTCATTGGATATGCCCTCAGCACAATGGACAGTGCAACGTAAGTAACCGTTTTCTCTTCTCCTTGATCTTTGATAGTTCGAACGAGTTAGCACCAATAGCTAACTCATTTGTAAATGACATCACGCACTTAACGAACATGACATCACGCACTCAACGAACATGACATCACACACTCAACGAACATGACATCACACACTCAACGAACATGACATCACACACTCAACGAACATGACATCACACACTTAACGAACATGACATCACGCACTCAACGAACATGACATCACACACTCAACGAACATGACATCACACACTCAACGAACATGACATCACACACTCAACGAACATGACATCACACACTCAACGAACATGACATCACACACTCAACGAACATGACATCACACACTTAACGAACATGACATCACGCACTCAACGAAAATTGATGCAATATTAAGAATTTCCTGGACAGAAAAGACAAGGAACAGTGAGATTTTGAGTATGCTGAACATAGAAGAAGGATGGCTGGTGAATACAATTTTACATAGAAAACTGAAATATTTCAGACATAAAAAGACACAATGGCGTGAAAAGACACATATTAGAGGGCAGAAATCCGGGAAGTAGAAGAAGACGTAGACCTAAAAGAAGATGGACAGTTGACATCAAAGACTGTATGAAGATATCATTGGAGGAGGCAGGCAGATTAGCACAGGATAGTGTCGGGTTCAGGACATCAATTGCAAAAACAACGTACTGGAAAGAATATGTCACGTGATGATGATGAGGTACCGAAAGTTGAAATACTTATGGCATTCGGTTACGTTGTTAATCTTGCACCGAACACACGCGAGGCTGAACCGGAAGAAAATAAACATCGATTGGACATCTGTATGTACGGAACAGATGCTGTAGAATTATTATGTTTGGTTGGGTTTATAAATAATGTTCCACATTCCAGCTCTGGAAGATGTGTTATCCATTTCAAACAGGCGGGCGAGATAAGTGGGTCCACAATCAGATAAGGTGAACTGTAAATCTACAGTACTACGCGTCACTTGTTTGATTAATGCTAGCCGACCCATTGATATTGGTGGGGGGTGGGGAGGTAGGTTGTGGTGTTCAACATGAATTATAGTATTAGGAACCTGACCAAAGGCCAGATTATGCCCCCCCCCTCTTTCCAAGCGATTTGACAGAAAAATGTTATAACATTGTTCACCAAAAATAATCTTTCTTTAGGTAATTCTCCCCCCCCCTTAAGGAGTACGTATATACGGCTCTGAATGCTTATGTTGTTCATCACATTCTCTTAATGGTTTCTGTGTTCATACATGTCTGAGGTTGTTTAAGGGGATAACACTCTAATTATGGCTGTTCACACATTAGAGTAAACAATATTTGCCGCTTGTTTTTCACTCCCCCCCCCCCATATTTATTAATATCTATAAAGAATTCAGAGACCACCGTATGTTAAATTCTGACATTTTTTATTCCCCCCCCCCCTCTTCTCCCCTCCCTCACAGATTTCTTAAAGTAGAAAAAGTACATAATGTCTATTATATTTTTATAACAATGTTCCGATTTCCAACAATTTCACTAGTGTATAAAAGCAGTATTGTTCCTATCAATTTTTGCTTAAACACCCCCCTATCCGTGTCAACCTTCTTCAGACATCGCTCCCCCCTCCACCAATTGTTAAGTTATTTCGGCACAGCCCATTAGCTCAGTGTTTTATCATTTTTATTACTACAAGCAACACAAAATCATATACACACACACACATAAACACACACACACTACAGTACAACCTCAACCCCCAACAACTTTTACGACATTAATTCAGCACAGCGTCAATGTCCTCATATTGGTTGCTGCTGCAGTGGTTAATGGGATCATGTTGGTTGTGTGACAGTCTGTAAGACATGCCGAGAGTCGGACATGCTCAAATTGACGTAGAATAATACTCAAATCAGCTGTCCTTTGTTATTCTCAGAAAATACTTTTAAAAAAGTAAAGATGACAACAAAAAAAAATGAACAGTAAGAACATATATGTTAGTAAGTGTTGACGAGACAGGAGAATTGCCAGATTTAGTTGGCATGAATATTCAACTAGCCGTGACCAACGCACGAGAATGGTAGGGGAGAATAAAATATTGTCAAATACTATTAATTAAGAAAGGATGAGTATAGTGTGAAATATTCTGGCAAAGATTGTTGACAATCTTGAGTGTCACAAATTAGTGTAAAACTAGATTAGTAGGAAAACATTAGCGGACAAAATCGTGAATACACAGGAGTATTCAGCAAGATTGAGATCCAATTATACGTCCAAAAACGTCAAGATAACGGATTGTAATCAATCTTGAGTGATCAGACGTTTATCCGCCAGCAACTAAGTGACAGCTCAGCCATCTAGCGACGGATTAATCGGGGAACTGTCCATGAAGCAAGACATGGTTCATTGAACTCTATAGTTTTTATCAAGAGGATTGTTGGAGAGCAAGCTGTACAATGTAATGGGAGAATTCGTCGCATGTTGAATTTATTAGGAGCTCCTATGTTGTTGTCTAGTGTTAGAATGAATTTTGTCAACTCCAGTATTATAGATAGAATATAAGAATTAGGTGTGAGTAGGCGTAGGTTGTTATAAACGTTTATATGTTAGAGGTAAAATAGTAGTAGAAAGATTATTAATATGTTTATAAAAGTTGAATAAATTAGTCAGGTATTCGTGTAGGTCTTCGGAAACGTAACATCATTTATGGTTCACCATTTGATGCAATCGCTTCTGAAAGAATATAATTGTCCTAGAATATGAAATATTCTAATGGATTGGCCAGAGAGAGAGAGAGAGAGAGAGAGAGAGAGAGACCTGCTGCAAGGCCAACCAACTACTGTCCTGCAAGGCCGACCAACTACTGTCCTGCAAGGCCAACCAACTACTGTCCTGCAAGGCCGACCAACTACTGTCCTGCAAGGCCATCCAACCACTGTTCTGCAAGGCCATCCAGCTACTGTCTTGCAAGGCCAACCAACCACTGTCCTGCAAGGCCAACCAACTACTGTCCTGCAAGGCCAACCAACCACTGTCCTGCAAGGCCAACCAACTACTGTCCTGCAAGGTCAACCAACTACTGTCCTGCAAGGTCAACCAACTACTGTCCTGCAAGGCTAACAAACTACTGTCCTGCAAGGCCAACACACTACTGTCCTGCAAGGAAATCATAAAAATCGGCCTTTCCGGTCATGTTTACATTTTCTGTTCTCACGCCTCCTCCCCCTTCCCCCTGGGTAGAAGGCCCCTTCAATAGACAATTGCATCAAGTCGAAAGATGAAGTCATGTGGTTATGAAAGGAAGCTCGGCGAAACCTCTCCACTGCACATCGGAAGTAAGAGCTAATCGCGCATAATTCCAGGGATTCTCAAAGAAGAATAGGAAGTGTTCTTGTCTTTACAGGGAGACCGGTCAAGTAAGACAACTGTAATTAATCTAAGTTGGACTCTCTGAGATATTTATATTTAATTAACACCAAACGAAGCGGAAAACTTACATTTAGATTTAATTAACACCAAACGAACCGGAAAACTTACATTTAGATTTAATTAACACCAAACGAACCGGAAAACTCCCATGAACATTATTGTCAATCACTTCTCAGGTAAACACGCACGTTTAGCATGATGTATTTATAACTTGTAAACAACAATTACGTTACGTGTCTAGAAACATATGTAGATAATGATTACCTGCCGCTTTGAAGTAGAGGCGCCTGTTCAAGACCGGGAGAGGGTTACACAGAGTTGCCAGTAGGGTGGAACTGATTTAAACCAAATTGTTATTTAAAAAAACAGCCAAAAATGGCCCTATTTCAAAATTATGCATAAACTACAAATAGCTTGCTGTTTTTTCAAGAATGATACATTTCTATAACTATGTATTACCTCTCTCAATTATCCACATTCATTAATTTCACAATGACATATGCCATTACAAACTTAATGGTAATTATTTTCATGTAATTTTAAGAGTATAATCTCTCTCGTGACATGAAAGACACGAGGAAACTTGAGAGTTTTGCCCATTTTAAAATTAAACATTTCGTCATGTAGTAGCTACATGTTCCGTGAAATTATTCTCTCAACTATTATCTAGTGCTTTTTGTCTGACTATAATAA
This sequence comes from Meghimatium bilineatum, assembly GCA_034231615.1. NCBI lineage: Eukaryota > Metazoa > Mollusca > Gastropoda > Stylommatophora > Philomycidae > Meghimatium > Meghimatium bilineatum. The sequence continues at coordinate 54,395,048 of CM067313.1, forward strand.
CCCGACACACAAGAACCAGACACACAAGTACCCGACACACAAGTACCCGACACACAAAAACCCGACGCACAAGTACACGACACACAAGTACCCGACACACAAGTACCCGACACACAAGTACCCGACGCACAAGTACACGACACACAAGTACCCGACACACAAGTACCCGACACACAAGAACCAGACACACAAGTACCCGACACACAAGTACCCGACATACAAGTACCCGACACACAAGAACCAGACAAACAAATACTCGACACATAAGTACCCGACGCACAAGTACACGACACACAAGTACCCGACACACAAGTACCCGACACACAAGAACCAGACACACAAGTACCCGACACACCAGTACCCGACATACAAGTACCCGACACACAAGAACCAGACAAACAAATACTCGACACATAAGTACTCAACACACAAGAACCCGACCCACAAGTACCCGACACACAAGTACCCGACACACACGTACCCAACACACAAGAACCCGACCCACAAGAACCCGACACACAAGTACCCGACACACAAGTACCCGACACACAAGTACCTGACACAAAAGTACCTGACACAAGTACGCGACATACAAGTACCTGACACAAAAGTATCCGACACACACGTACCAGACACGCAAGTACCCGATACACAAGAACCCGACACACAAGTACTCGACACACAAGTACCCGACACACAAGTACCCGACACACAAGTACCCGACACACAAGTTCCCGACACACAAGTACCCGACGAACAAGAACCCAACACACAAGTACTCGACACACAAGTACTCGACACACAAGAACCCGACCCACAAGTTCCCGACACAAAATAACTCGACCCACAATTTGTAGCAAACTTAATTAATAGAATATGGGAAAGTATATATGTTTTCAAAAAATACCAAAACATAATCAAAGAAATATGGCAAGCAAAATTTTAAAAAATGGGCACATTTGCGAATTTTGAAAATTACTAATATGGCAACACTGGGTGTTACAGGTTCATAGTACACATCATTGTCATTTCATGATTAATCGTCCTCGTCTCGTTCACAGTTTAACTTGTCTACGCAGCAAGTCTGGTTTAACATGTCTACGCAGCAAGTCTGGTTTAACATATCTACGCAGCAAGTTTGGTTTAACATGTCTACGCAGCAAGTCTGGTTTAACATATCTACGCAGCAAGTCTGGTTTAACATATCTACGCAGCAAGTTTGGTTTAACATGTCTACGCAGCAAGTCTGGTTTAACATATCTACGCAGCAAGTTTGGTTTAACATGTCTACGCAGCAAGTCTGGTTTAACATATCTACGCAGCAAGTTTGGTTTAACATGTCTACGCAGCAAGTCTGGTTTAACATATCTACGCAGCAAGTTTGGTTTAACATATCTACGCAGCAAGTTTGGTTTTATTGATAATTGCAGTTGTATTTGGAATTTCCTCAAGCTGGCAATGAACTCATTGTCATGTGACGTATTCCTTCCAGAACGTTGTCTTCCCAATGAACTCTCTGAACCTCTCTCTGTCTTGGGCGATGCGGCTTGCAATTTCTAGCGATGTATTAATGTTATCTGTAATGTCCTCAGTCCAACGTTTTCTTGGTTTGCCCTTTCTCCTCTTTCCAGGTACTCTTCTCTCCATTATTTGTCTTTCTAAACAGTTTTGTCTTTTTATATGACCAAACAGGCGTAGTTTTCTTTTTGTTATTGTGTTTAGTAACCAACACTCTGGAATATTCAGTGTGTTTATAATATCTGAGTTTCTGATTTTATCCTTCCATGATATTCTAAGTATCTTCATGTAGCATTTCAGCTCGAAGGTGTCGATCTTCTTTGCCGCTGTTTTTACTTAGAGTCAATGTTTCACAGCCGTATGTTGCAACCGGAAAAATAAAAGTTCGTAACATTAGCAATTTTGTTTCTATTTTGTTGTTTTTCCATGTTTTTCAACCGTGTTATTTTACAATATGCCATTGCCAATCTTTACCTTATTTCTGCTATGCAGTCTCCTGCACCGTTGATGTTTGCTCCTAAGTATTCAAATTTATCCACACATTCTATCTCGGAATTGTCTATTCTGATTTTTGGTTGTTGTGTTGTTATATCTGTTGACATGTTTTTTTTTTTTTTTTTGCGTGTTTAAATACAAGTTTTGTGATTCGCTATATTTCTTTGTGTTCTTGATTAGCCGATTGGCATGATGAACCCATAAACCCACTAAAACAATAATGCCATAAACATGCACACAGGAACCCCCCCCCCAAAAAAAAAAAAAAAAACACACACACACAAACTCTAACACATCACTGCGCACGAGTCAGCAAGTTGTATATGTTTGAATATCACATCGGTTACTCAACTGAGGACAAATGCTTTCGTAAGAAATTGTATGGGCTGTTAAGGGCAACCTGCTCACAGCTAATAGGATTATTTCATCATCATCATGTGTCAAGAGCAGCCTGCCCACAGTTACATTATATACTACGGCTGCTACTTCACCGACAGCAGTATCATCATATTTGTTTATGATGTCATTGAGGCAATTTTCTAATGTTAAGCTAGATAATGTATATTACGTATGGGAACTGCCAATAATGTTCCATTTTTAAGCCAACTTTTACACTGACCCTGTTTGACATTCGCGTGCTTCTTTACTGACCCATTGAGATTTATATAAGTAAAGTAAAGTAAAGTAAAGTAAAGTAAAGTAAAGTAAAGTAAAGTAAAGTAAAGTAAAGTAAAGTAACCCAAAACAATTATTAATACCGTAGGAGTGTGAGATGTTAGCGATCTCACATTTCAGATTCGGTTGCCATCTCCTCTCCCTCGCATTATATGCCTCCACTCAAAGCCATGTCGGTAACACACTGGCTAGAATCTCTTTCAAGAATGGAACTAAATGAGAGAATCATGTGTGATAGAAAACTAAATGAGATAACCATGTGTGATAGAAAACTAAATGAGAGAATCATGTGTAAAAGAAAACTAAATGAGAGAATCATGTGTGATAGAAAACTAAATGAGAGAACCATGTGTGATAGAAAACTAAATGAGAGAATCATGCGTGATACAAAACTAAATGAGAGAATCATGCGTGATAGAAAACTAAATGAGAGAATCATGTGTGATATAAAACTAAATGAGATAATCATGTGTGATATAAAACTAAATGAGAGAATCATGTGTGATAGAAAACACTACTGAATAACAAGAATAAACATGTTACCCAGAGTGCATTAAATCATACAAGACAAATAACAAAGTGCATTAAATCACACAAGACAAATAACAAAGTGCATTAAATCACACAAGACAAATAACAAAGTGCATTAAATCACACAAGACAAATAACAAAGTGCATTAAATCACACAAGACAAATAACAAAGTGCATTAAATCACACAAGACAAATAACAAAGTGCATTAAATCATACAAGACAAATAACAAAGTGCATTAAATCACACAAGACAAATAACAAATACATAAATAAATATAATGTACTTGCTGTACCTGAAGAAAATCAGATGTATTACTGGTATTAGTAAGCAGAGCTAGAAATATTGGCACTGTTACCTACTATGCATATTGTAAGAAATCAATACTATGCAATTTTGGAGTAGGATTGACAAGCAACTATAAGGTTATATTAAACTTCACAGAGTGCCAAACATATACTTCAAGAGTGTTCTGAGCATGAAAAGCTGAGGCAGACATATTGGCCAGAGGAAACAACACTGGAATCAAAACTCTATGGGACACTGTATGAACTACAAAAGACAGTGAGTTTTATTCAGGAGACAGAATTACAGATATAGACATGCTTCAAGTGAACGAAAGAAGAAGAAGAAGAATATCAAACCTGAGATTTGGTTCTGTAGAAGAATGTTGACAATACCATGGACTGCCAGAAAAACTAATGTAGAGGTGTTGAAAGAGTTAAATGCGAATCGGACCTTAATTAATAATATAAGAAAAAGATAATCTTCATGTTTTGGCCACTTCATGAGACAGGCAGGTTTGGAGAACATAGTCACAACAGGCAAAATTGAAGGCAACAGAGACAGAGGGCGACAACGTGAGAAAATATTAGACAGTTTGACAACCTGGCACGGCAGGGAAACAACAACGATCTTGATGCATAATAACGAAGACAGAGAGCTGTGGAGAGCCATGACCGCCTACGCCAGCCGGCATGGCACCTGATGATGATGATGATCAAACCTGCGTGGATGCGCCACTGGTGCAGGTTTTTAGAAAGTACCGCTGACAAAATGTAACATTGCGAACTAAAAATCAGTGATGTGGAGTAAAATGAATGGTCATAGTGTGACTCCTAATGAATGATTGTTCCATGAAATGTTGTACAAACGTATTTAGTGCAATTACCAACACGTTGTTTTAAGGAAAGAAGTTCAAATTCCCCCCCCCCCGTCGCAAAAAAGGGGGGGAAAATAAACAATAAATGTAAACTGTTAAGATGGATATATAAGTAAGAAAGGCGTAACTATCAAAGATTAACCATCAACTTGCAACATAATATCACAGATTAACCATCAACTTGCAACATAATATCACAGATTAACTATCAGATTGCAGCACCAAGGTCTGGCCAAAAATTTACAATAACAAATTCTTGCCAATCTTTGACACCTAACCCTCCTCACACCCCCCCCCCCAGGTCAACACATTATCAATAACTCAGGTACACCAGTGATTTAATTATATAGATAAAGAAATTATTCCCTCTGTCTGACCTACACAAAATTTCTTGTTTTTTCTGATGAAGTATGTAAATCTCAGTGATTTTGGTTATAATCTGTGAAAATGTTTGTAAATTCAAACAATGTAACTGGTATTTAATTATTTTTCTTTAAATTTAATTTTTTTAATTTTTAATGTAATTGTTGTTTTTTTTCTATTCAGGTCAACTTTTGTCGCACCCCCCTCCTCTTTTTCAATACAACCTATACCCATATGAACAACTTTCACAACAAGCAACACAAAATCATATACACACACACACATAAACACACACACACTACAGTACAACCTCAACCCCCAACAACTTTTACGACATTAATTCAGCACAGCGTCAATGTCCTCATATTGGTTGCTGCTGCAGTGGTTAATGGGATCATGTTGGTTGTGTGACAGTCTGTAAGACATGCCGAGAGTCGGACATGCTCAAATTGACGTAGAATAATACTCAAATCAGCTGTCCTTTGTTATTCTCAGAAAATACTTTTAAAAAAGTAAAGATGACAACAAAAAAAAATGAACAGTAAGAACATATATGTTAGTAAGTGTTGACGAGACAGGAGAATTGCCAGATTTAGTTGGCATGAATATTCAACTAGCCGTGACCAACGCACGAGAATGGTAGGGGAGAATAAAATATTGTCAAATACTATTAATTAAGAAAGGATGAGTATAGTGTGAAATATTCTGGCAAAGATTGTTGACAATCTTGAGTGTCACAAATTAGTGTAAAACTAGATTAGTAGGAAAACATTAGCGGACAAAATCGTGAATACACAGGAGTATTCAGCAAGATTGAGATCCAATTATACGTCCAAAAACGTCAAGATAACGGATTGTAATCAATCTTGAGTGATCAGACGTTTATCCGCCAGCAACTAAGTGACAGCTCAGCCATCTAGCGACGGATTAATCGGGGAACTGTCCATGAAGCAAGACATGGTTCATTGAACTCTATAGTTTTTATCAAGAGGATTGTTGGAGAGCAAGCTGTACAATGTAATGGGAGAATTCGTCGCATGTTGAATTTATTAGGAGCTCCTATGTTGTTGTCTAGTGTTAGAATGAATTTTGTCAACTCCAGTATTATAGATAGAATATAAGAATTAGGTGTGAGTAGGCGTAGGTTGTTATAAACGTTTATATGTTAGAGGTAAAATAGTAGTAGAAAGATTATTAATATGTTTATAAAAGTTGAATAAATTAGTCAGGTATTCGTGTAGGTCTTCGGAAACGTAACATCATTTATGGTTCACCATTTGATGCAATCGCTTCTGAAAGAATATAATTGTCCTAGAATATGAAATATTCTAATGGATTGGCCAGAGAGAGAGAGAGAGAGAGAGAGAGAGAGAGACCTGCTGCAAGGCCAACCAACTACTGTCCTGCAAGGCCGACCAACTACTGTCCTGCAAGGCCAACCAACTACTGTCCTGCAAGGCCGACCAACTACTGTCCTGCAAGGCCATCCAACCACTGTTCTGCAAGGCCATCCAGCTACTGTCTTGCAAGGCCAACCAACCACTGTCCTGCAAGGCCAACCAACTACTGTCCTGCAAGGCCAACCAACCACTGTCCTGCAAGGCCAACCAACTACTGTCCTGCAAGGTCAACCAACTACTGTCCTGCAAGGCTAACCAACTACTGTCCTGCAAGGTCAACCAACTACTGTCCTGCAAGGCTAACAAACTACTGTCCTGCAAGGCCAACACACTACTGTCCTGCAAGGAAATCATAAAAATCGGCCTTTCCGGTCATGTTTACATTTTCTGTTCTCACGCCTCCTCCCCCTTCCCCCTGGGTAGAAGGCCCCTTCAATAGACAATTGCATCAAGTCGAAAGATGAAGTCATGTGGTTATGAAAGGAAGCTCGGCGAAACCTCTCCACTGCACATCGGAAGTAAGAGCTAATCGCGCATAATTCCAGGGATTCTCAAAGAAGAATAGGAAGTGTTCTTGTCTTTACAGGGAGACCGGTCAAGTAAGACAACTGTAATTAATCTAAGTTGGACTCTCTGAGATATTTATATTTAATTAACACCAAACGAAGCGGAAAACTTACATTTAGATTTAATTAACACCAAACGAACCGGAAAACTTACATTTAGATTTAATTAACACCAAACGAACCGGAAAACTCCCATGAACATTATTGTCAATCACTTCTCAGGTAAACACGCACGTTTAGCATGATGTATTTATAACTTGTAAACAACAATTACGTTACGTGTCTAGAAACATATGTAGATAATGATTACCTGCCGCTTTGAAGTAGAGGCGCCTGTTCAAGACCGGGAGAGGGTTACACAGAGTTGCCAGTAGGGTGGAACTGATTTAAACCAAATTGTTATTTAAAAAAACAGCCAAAAATGGCCCTATTTCAAAATTATGCATAAACTACAAATAGCTTGCTGTTTTTTCAAGAATGATACATTTCTATAACTATGTATTACCTCTCTCAATTATCCACATTCATTAATTTCACAATGACATATGCCATTACAAACTTAATGGTAATTATTTTCATGTAATTTTAAGAGTATAATCTCTCTCGTGACATGAAAGACACGAGGAAACTTGAGAGTTTTGCCCATTTTAAAATTAAACATTTCGTCATGTAGTAGCTACATGTTCCGTGAAATTATTCTCTCAACTATTATCTAGTGCTTTTTGTCTGACTATAATAACCCGACACACAAGAACCAGACACACAAGTACCCGACACACAAGTACCCGACACACAAAAACCCGACGCACAAGTACACGACACACAAGTACCCGACACACAAGTACCCGACACACAAGTACCCGACGCACAAGTACACGACACACAAGTACCCGACACACAAGTACCCGACACACAAGAACCAGACACACAAGTACCCGACACACAAGTACCCGACATACAAGTACCCGACACACAAGAACCAGACAAACAAATACTCGACACATAAGTACCCGACGCACAAGTACACGACACACAAGTACCCGACACACAAGTACCCGACACACAAGAACCAGACACACAAGTACCCGACACACCAGTACCCGACATACAAGTACCCGACACACAAGAACCAGACAAACAAATACTCGACACATAAGTACTCAACACACAAGAACCCGACCCACAAGTACCCGACACACAAGTACCCGACACACACGTACCCAACACACAAGAACCCGACCCACAAGAACCCGACACACAAGTACCCGACACACAAGTACCCGACACACAAGTACCTGACACAAAAGTACCTGACACAAGTACGCGACATACAAGTACCTGACACAAAAGTATCCGACACACACGTACCAGACACGCAAGTACCCGATACACAAGAACCCGACACACAAGTACTCGACACACAAGTACCCGACACACAAGTACCCGACACACAAGTACCCGACACACAAGTTCCCGACACACAAGTACCCGACGAACAAGAACCCAACACACAAGTACTCGACACACAAGTACTCGACACACAAGAACCCGACCCACAAGTTCCCGACACAAAATAACTCGACCCACAATTTGTAGCAAACTTAATTAATAGAATATGGGAAAGTATATATGTTTTCAAAAAATACCAAAACATAATCAAAGAAATATGGCAAGCAAAATTTTAAAAAATGGGCACATTTGCGAATTTTGAAAATTACTAATATGGCAACACTGGGTGTTACAGGTTCATAGTACACATCATTGTCATTTCATGATTAATCGTCCTCGTCTCGTTCACAGTTTAACTTGTCTACGCAGCAAGTCTGGTTTAACATGTCTACGCAGCAAGTCTGGTTTAACATATCTACGCAGCAAGTTTGGTTTAACATGTCTACGCAGCAAGTCTGGTTTAACATATCTACGCAGCAAGTCTGGTTTAACATATCTACGCAGCAAGTTTGGTTTAACATGTCTACGCAGCAAGTCTGGTTTAACATATCTACGCAGCAAGTTTGGTTTAACATGTCTACGCAGCAAGTCTGGTTTAACATATCTACGCAGCAAGTTTGGTTTAACATGTCTACGCAGCAAGTCTGGTTTAACATATCTACGCAGCAAGTTTGGTTTAACATATCTACGCAGCAAGTTTGGTTTTATTGATAATTGCAGTTGTATTTGGAATTTCCTCAAGCTGGCAATGAACTCATTGTCATGTGACGTATTCCTTCCAGAACGTTGTCTTCCCAATGAACTCTCTGAACCTCTCTCTGTCTTGGGCGATGCGGCTTGCAATTTCTAGCGATGTATTAATGTTATCTGTAATGTCCTCAGTCCAACGTTTTCTTGGTTTGCCCTTTCTCCTCTTTCCAGGTACTCTTCTCTCCATTATTTGTCTTTCTAAACAGTTTTGTCTTTTTATATGACCAAACAGGCGTAGTTTTCTTTTTGTTATTGTGTTTAGTAACCAACACTCTGGAATATTCAGTGTGTTTATAATATCTGAGTTTCTGATTTTATCCTTCCATGATATTCTAAGTATCTTCATGTAGCATTTCAGCTCGAAGGTGTCGATCTTCTTTGCCGCTGTTTTTACTTAGAGTCAATGTTTCACAGCCGTATGTTGCAACCGGAAAAATAAAAGTTCGTAACATTAGCAATTTTGTTTCTATTTTGTTGTTTTTCCATGTTTTTCAACCGTGTTATTTTACAATATGCCATTGCCAATCTTTACCTTATTTCTGCTATGCAGTCTCCTGCACCGTTGATGTTTGCTCCTAAGTATTCAAATTTATCCACACATTCTATCTCGGAATTGTCTATTCTGATTTTTGGTTGTTGTGTTGTTATATCTGTTGACATGTTTTTTGTTTTTTTTTTGCGTGTTTAAATACAAGTTTTGTGATTCGCTATATTTCTTTGTGTTCTTGATTAGCCGATTGGCATGATGAACCCATAAACCCACTAAAACAATAATGCCATAAACATGCACACAGGAACCCCCCCCCCAAAAAAAAAAAAAAAAACACACACACACAAACTCTAACACATCACTGCGCACGAGTCAGCAAGTTGTATATGTTTGAATATCACATCGGTTACTCAACTGAGGACAAATGCTTTCGTAAGAAATTGTATGGGCTGTTAAGGGCAACCTGCTCACAGCTAATAGGATTATTTCATCATCATCATGTGTCAAGAGCAGCCTGCCCACAGTTACATTATATACTACGGCTGCTACTTCACCGACAGCAGTATCATCATATTTGTTTATGATGTCATTGAGGCAATTTTCTAATGTTAAGCTAGATAATGTATATTACGTATGGGAACTGCCAATAATGTTCCATTTTTAAGCCAACTTTTACACTGACCCTGTTTGACATTCGCGTGCTTCTTTACTGACCCATTGAGATTTATATAAGTAAAGTAAAGTAAAGTAAAGTAAAGTAAAGTAAAGTAAAGTAAAGTAAAGTAAAGTAAAGTAAAGTAACCCAAAACAATTATTAATACCGTAGGAGTGTGAGATGTTAGCGATCTCACATTTCAGATTCGGTTGCCATCTCCTCTCCCTCGCATTATATGCCTCCACTCAAAGCCATGTCGGTAACACACTGGCTAGAATCTCTTTCAAGAATGGAACTAAATGAGAGAATCATGTGTGATAGAAAACTAAATGAGATAACCATGTGTGATAGAAAACTAAATGAGAGAATCATGTGTAAAAGAAAACTAAATGAGAGAATCATGTGTGATAGAAAACTAAATGAGAGAACCATGTGTGATAGAAAACTAAATGAGAGAATCATGCGTGATACAAAACTAAATGAGAGAATCATGCGTGATAGAAAACTAAATGAGAGAATCATGTGTGATATAAAACTAAATGAGATAATCATGTGTGATATAAAACTAAATGAGAGAATCATGTGTGATAGAAAACACTACTGAATAACAAGAATAAACATGTTACCCAGAGTGCATTAAATCATACAAGACAAATAACAAAGTGCATTAAATCACACAAGACAAATAACAAAGTGCATTAAATCACACAAGACAAATAACAAAGTGCATTAAATCACACAAGACAAATAACAAAGTGCATTAAATCACACAAGACAAATAACAAAGTGCATTAAATCACACAAGACAAATAACAAAGTGCATTAAATCATACAAGACAAATAACAAAGTGCATTAAATCACACAAGACAAATAACAAATACATAAATAAATATAATGTACTTGCTGTACCTGAAGAAAATCAGATGTATTACTGGTATTAGTAAGCAGAGCTAGAAATATTGGCACTGTTACCTACTATGCATATTGTAAGAAATCAATACTATGCAATTTTGGAGTAGGATTGACAAGCAACTATAAGGTTATATTAAACTTCACAGAGTGCCAAACATATACTTCAAGAGTGTTCTGAGCATGAAAAGCTGAGGCAGACATATTGGCCAGAGGAAACAACACTGGAATCAAAACTCTATGGGACACTGTATGAACTACAAAAGACAGTGAGTTTTATTCAGGAGACAGAATTACAGATATAGACATGCTTCAAGTGAACGAAAGAAGAAGAAGAAGAATATCAAACCTGAGATTTGGTTCTGTAGAAGAATGTTGACAATACC